>JARKIP010000112.1:0-692500 GCA_029990175.1 Petunia secreta
TATTGACATGGCAAAAGTGGCCAAGTTGAAGTGTCATTTAGGTGATTCCGCCGGCCGTTTTATCTTTTGAGTTTGAGCAAAATGAAAAAGTCAAAAGACCAAACATGCTCAATTCCTCCACAGCCCCCCCCCCCCCCCCCCACGACCAACCGACTTCCCGTTCATTTTTCAACCTTATTTGTATCAACTTGGCGGCAACACTTCAAATAAACTCTACACAAAATCTCTTACTACTTCCCATTTTAGTGTCCAAAACCGAAACAATGGGTGTTTCAAGGTCTCTGGGATCTCCTCGCCCCCGTCGGCCGCCGCGTCTCCGTCGAAACCCTCACCGAAAAAAACTCGCTATCGGTAACACTCTAATTTCCCTCTTAACCCTAACCCTAACTATGTAAATTACTGATCATTTATTTATACTAATTATATTATGCAAAAAATGTTATTTTGTCAGATGCTAGTATATGGATTATACAATTCATGAAAGCAATGCGAGATGAAAAAGGAGAAATGGTACGGAATGCTCACATTTTAGGATTTTTTCGGAGAATTTGTAAGCTGCTTTATCTTCGGGACCAAGCCAGTTTTCGTGTTTGATGGTGGAACCCCAGCTTTGAAGCGAAGGACGGTGATCGCACGTCGTCGCCAGCGGGAAAATGCGCAGGCTAAGATTAGGAAAACTGCTGAAAAATTGCTCCTTAATCAAGTTAGTCCATTAATTATTTAGAGTTATATGTGTTGCAGACCGATAATATATGTGTACCATAAGTTATATACACTGTAGAGGATATTTACAATGCCGCCAGGTCACCTTTACGCTTAGCATCGTTAGCGTTAGAAAGACACAGGCTAATACGAGCCGACCAGAAGAAACAAGGCCGCCAGGTCACCTTTACATGTTGTAGTAGGTTCCCTGCCTATTTCAAGATGAATCACACTCTTTATGGAAGATTACCTGTAGATATCTTTTTTTGGTTGACCTGATAATGTAATTTTATTTGCACAGATGGTGTATGTAATTTAAACTTTTTTTCTTTTTAAATAGCTCAAGTTTTTAGATAAGGCGGATCACAGATTCCATATGGCAAATGTGTTGTAGTTTCAGTGCGCATACTGACATTGTGTTTTCGTGGCTTTGGAGCATGTTACAAACATAAATAAATAAATAAATAAATAAAGGTATCTCCTTTTTTTATCTATTAGATGAGATGGTTCATACAATTGAACAATATGCTTGTTTTCTATGCTTGATGACATGTTTGATTTAGGCTGTTGATAAAACCGTTGTTTCCTTGATTTACTCTTTTGTTTTTATTAGAAATTAGGACGTGTTCTGTCTAACTTGGAATGCACTCAATTTATTAGTATCTTGATAGTGTGATAGACATCTAACAACATGCATGATGTTGAACAACTTTATCCATCTCTGTTTCAGCTTAAGGCAATGAGGCTAAAAGAGTTAGCTGTGGATCTGGAGAACCAGAGGAAACAGAATGATGCAAAGGGTAAAAAGGTTATCACAGAAGCAACTAGCACTGTGCAGAATGTTGCTGAAGGAAATAGCTTGGCGACAGAGAATTATGATAGGGAAGCACTGGATGAGATGTAAGTTACAGTACATGGTCCCCCTGTGGTTTTTTTTTTTTTGGGGGGGGGGGGTGGGGGGTGGGGTGTGGGGTGTGTTTTGGTGGGGTAGAGTTACTCAATTTTATGATCTTGCCACTTTCTACTTGAATGGTCATAAAGATTCTGACACCCAATTTGACAAGTTAATTAGGTTGGCAGCTTCTATTCAAGCAGAGGAAGACGGGAATTTTGCTGAGGATGCATCGGCATCTTTTGCAAGGGCACCTGCTGAGACTGATGATACTGATGAAGACGAAGAGATGATACTGGTGAGCATCAACTGCTTGTTGACTTCATATTCGTCTTCTCCTGCCAAATTTCACGTAACATGATGCTGGTGACTACCTTCATATGAGTAGTAAGATGAGTTCGACGCTCTGGTCTCAGTACAGCTTTTAGTTGGGTGTAGTAAAAAGGTTACAAGAATCAGATCAATTGATGATCCTGGTGCTGAAAATCTGTACTTTGTGGGCTAGGAGGATGCTTTACTTTAAGGCTTTAGGAATGATTGAAACTTCTTTTGAATGCACAGATCTGATTTTACTGAAGTGCATTAATGAGTAAAGGAAGTCTTTGTGTCTAGCTTTGGTCCTTCCATTCTTAGAAAGGAAACTGTAAATATCGCTGTTCCATTAGATGCAAGTATTGGCTTTCATTTACTATCACAACTTCAATCCATAGACTTAATTGTTCTCGAGGTAAATCATGCTGCTTGTCATGTCTCTTGATGAGATTATGTCTTTATCTCCTACTAACTATGCTGCCGACTTATTTATGCAATGTGCAGCCAGCAATGCAGGAAAAGTTGATCCTTCTGTTTTAGCTGCTTTACCTCCATCGATGCAACTTGATCTTCTTGGTCAGGTAATGGTGGTTCTTTTAGATATGAAAGCAGTATCTGCTTAGTGCCCTCAGAAGTAGACGAACATATGTATGGAGAATTTCTGTTTTGTTTGATCAATTAATATCTTGCTTGCCAGATGAGGGAGAGATTGATGGCGGAGAACAGACAAAAGTATCAGAAAGTCAAGAAGGTATATCATGAACACTATGGTTGTCTTTCTGCAATTGCTTTTTGTTTTTGCGCTCTGCATTCGTGTTTGACAACGCGATGTCTTAGTCATCAATACTGGCTCTTTTCTGTGAGTTAGATAAGATGGATCTTCATGGTGATGTTGTTTAAATGATGTAACTATCATTAAAAAGCTTTCGACAGGTTGATGACTTAGTTAGTACTGCTCTCTCAATGTTATGTAATTTTCAATGGACTTCAAACACATTCTTGAGTCCTGCTTAAACTATGCGTATTTCCCCTTCTCATGTAGCTTTAGGAAAAAATACGGGGCTTAAAATTGTCCCTAGATTTATATTAGTTCAATTATGTTAGTTGTGGTTGCAAGGTTAAAAACTGAAAATATATCACTTTGGGTTCATTCTTCATTGATTTCAGTCTAATTCTGTAGATGCATCTCTCAGGCCCCGGAAAAGTTCTCAGAACTGCAAATACAAGCTTATCTGAAAACTGTTGCTTTTCGACGTGAGATAGATGAAGTGCAGAAATCTGCTGCTGGAAGGGGAATAGGTGGTGTGCGGACTTCAAGGATAGCTTCTGAAGCAAACAGAGAATTTATTTTCTCCTCATCATTTACTGGGGACAAAGAGTAAGTAACAGTTATGTCGCTAGCTATTCTGTTCATTTTCCTTTTCTTTCATCTTAAATCATCATCTTTTAATAGAAGTGCTGTTGGTATGTATCAGTGTCCTTGCATCTGCTGGGGAAGATCAAACGGGAAAGAAGCCGGATGAAGTACAAATAGAAAATAATTCGGCAAATGCTGTGAGTGATGCTGCAACGAAGAGATCTTGTAGTGTGCTAGAATCAATTGCGACTGAAACTGGAAAGGCATTTAATGACGATGTGGAGACATATCTTGATGAGAGGGGCCATCTTCGAGTGAGCAGACTGAGAGCCATGGGTATTCGCATGACTCGAGATTTACAGAGAAATTTAGATATAATGAGAGAGATTGAGGAGGATAATACATCCAGAGACAGAGATTTTAGTGATGTTCCTACTGTAACCGACACTGCTATTCATTCCCCTGGAAATGTCTCTGATACAGTTCAGGATCCCATCTCATCCAACCCAGATGGAGACAAAGATTTTAGTGACGTGCCTACCGTAGCTGACGCTGCTATGCAATCCCCTGGACATGTCTTTGGTACAGGTCTGCATCTCATCTCAGCCAATCCAGATGATGATGGGAAGGATTGTTTAAGCAACAAAAGTGAAGAGTCTGTGCTGAGAAGTGGAACTTCAATTCAGATATCTTTTGAAGATAATTTTGAACGTAATTGTGCCGATGATGATGATGATATATTTGCACGTTTAGTGGCAGGTGATCCAGCAATGAAATTTTCTACTGATCACCCCCCCTCAGAAAAACAGTCTTTGGATTTTGCTTCGGACGTTGAGTGGGAGGAAGGAGCGATTCAAGAGAAAAGTGACATGCTAAGCAATAACACTCGAGGGGAAGGTCAGGCTCCGCAGGAGAAAGATGGCATGGATGATGAGGATGATGTTGAATGGGAAGAAGGATGTTTAGATAATTGCAAGGAGCCTTCCTTATTTTCATTGGATCCAAGTGTTTCTAAAGGTGCTTTGGAAGAAGATGCTGATTATCAGGAAGCAGTAAGGAGGAGTCTTGAGGATTTGAGAGATCATAGATCCATAGATAAATCTCATGAGAATGGGATGTCGGAAGAAGCTATTCAAATGGTTACTCAGGGTATAAGTATTGAATCTGTTGGTCAAGAGAATTATTGTTCAAAGGTACATGATATTCTTCAAGAGAAAGAAGTACCATCTGACTTTCAGATTGCTGACTTGCATGATACTGCAAATGAGATGGATGTTGCAGGGACTAATAACTGTCCGCGGACCCAATTAGGAGAACAACTTCAAGCTAATTCTGGTTACAGAGATATGCAGATTGACAAAGAAACCAGCCACGCTGTCAGAAATTTACGTTCTGATGTACGTGTGGAACCGACCATTGCTCTTGGCGGATCAGAGGTTGACATGATTAAAAAGACGATAGCAGATACCACTGGTGAGGATTCGAGTAACACAGGAGGTGCTTCAGATGTTACTTCTTTAGTACAATCAACCTTCAGTGCTTTGCCCAATGCAAGAAGCTCTGATGCTCAACGATATGAACTTGGAGCTGCCTCACATATTTATATAGATAAGACAACAGAACTCACCAAAACTAGCACTGCTCCTTTTATAAGTGATATGAGTAGCTCACAGGATGTAGACGAGGAAGGTGCTTGTGATGGCCCATTAATGGAGGGAAAGGACCTCTTAGGCAATTTGGATTCTACAGGCAGTAAAGAAGATAAAAAATTTATGATGGCTAATTTGGAGGAGGAGATGCATGTGTTGGACGAAGAGCGTGCAAAATTAGGAGATGAGCAGAGAAAGCTTGAGCGTAATGCAGAGTCTGTAAGCTCTGAAATGTTTGCGGAGTGCCAGGTAGGTTACAGGTGATTTTGTAAATTTTTTGTGCTATGCTATGTTTAAATTACTTTATTTCGAATCATATTTTAGTAGTTGGAGGTTGTTTGCCCACTAAGGATCTGTTAGAATGGGCTAGGTGGGTTTGATTAGAAATTGATCCTTAGGGATCGCATTTAGTTTTGTTACTGCCATGCCATACAGTTCTTGGTGCTATTTTACGCTAACTCTTTTGGGTGTAACGGTTCTAGTCTAAGATCATGCCTTTTCGGTAATTGTTCTAGGCTAAGATCATGCTTTTGTGTTGGAGTATCTCATCTTCTATATATCATGTAATTAATTGGTATATCCTGGTTAGTTTATCAGCTGGACCTTCCAACATGGGTGAATGTCTTTTGCTTAGCGACCTTGTTTACAAGAATAGATGCCTGCATGCTTAGGGGCTGAGGCTTATATCATAAATATATCTTTGCACAAACTCTTACACCTCTGTTACCCCTTCAATTTCCTATTCATCTCATTGCTTTGATCCTCTTTTCCAAGTGGTATGTTATTACTATCAGTTTAATCCATCTCATTTACATCGTTCTTTCTGTCAATTCTCAGGAGTTGCTTCAAATGTTCGGCTTGCCATATATTATAGCTCCAATGGAGGCTGAAGCTCAATGTGCTTACATGGAACTTGCAAATCTTGTTGATGGTGTCGTTACTGATGACTCCGATGCGTTCTTATTTGGTGCTCGAAGTGTATATAAGAACATATTTGATGATCGCAAATATGTGGAGACATACTTAATGAAGGTTCATCAATTCACCAGATATTTGGACACTCTTCTTTAACTTAAGTTTGTTTCTGCAGCTAGGTTTCTATAGCTACACTTTTTTATGCCATTTTCTATTTTTTTTAAAAACTTTATGTACCTCCATTCCAATGGTTTAATGATGCTTGTAGTAAGCGGAATTGTTTTTTCTTCTTCTTTTTTTGATCACTCACACTGCCAGTTCTCACCCTACCCACCCACCTCACCCAAATGAAGGGGAAAAAAAAGAGGGAAGGGAAAGGAAAGGAAAAAGCTTTTAGGTTGATGGTACACAACAGGGTCAATTCATTTCTGAGAGAATATTGTAGTTTCCTTTCATTTATAGTCCTGTGGTTGATTCCGCGTATCTGTTGTTTATTAGGATGTGGAGAATGAGCTTGGGTTGGACAGAGAAAAACTAATTCGTATGGCATTGCTCCTTGGGAGTGATTATACTGAAGGAGTGAGGTAAGCCTGTTCCTGAGGCTCTTCTACAGAATGCTATATTAACCAGGTGTCTCGGCCTCTCTTGTTGACTTCGGAAAATAGTCTCGTTTGCATGTTCTCATTACAGGAAAATAGATAGTAAATATATTACTTTTTCTTTGTACCACAGGAGCTTATGCCTCATTAGGTCTTTTGTGTTCGTTTTGTTTGGGGCATGTAGAAGTCCTCATCAGTTATTTTTGTCATGGTGCAGTGGGATTGGTATTGTTAACGCGGTCGAAGTTGTGAATGCATTTCCTGAAGAAGACGGTTTTCAGAAATTTCGTGAGTGGGTGGAATCACCAGACCCATCCATTCTTGGGGGGCTTGATGCACAAGCAGGTTCCAGCTCTAGGAAGAAAGGGTGTAAAGCTGGAGATCCTGGTATGAGTTGCTCAAGCAGCAATACGGAAGGCAATTCAACAACTGATGAAAATGGCCTCGAGTCTCAAAAGTCGAAGCAGATTTTCATGAGTAAACATGTAAACCAACTGTGTCCCTTTTATAATCTATTATACTACTTGATTGGAGAAGCATGATCTCACTCTTTCTTTATATTGGAACCGTGTTCACAGAGGAACATTAGTAAAAACTGGCATATTCCTTCTTCATTTCCAAGTGATGCTGTAATTTCAGCATATGCTTCTCCTCGAGTTGACAAGTCAACAGAGCCTTTTGCATGGGGGAAGCCTGATGTTTCTGTTCTTCGCAAGTGAGTTGTATATGATATGTCTTCTAATTGGTCGGGGATTTGGGATTTATTTATGATTCTAATGAACATGCGTTTGTTGCAGAGTTTGTTGGGAAAAATTTGGATGGAGCAGCCAGAAGGCAGATGAATTGCTAGTACCTGTTCTGAAAGAGTACAACAAACATGAGGTTTTTTCATCTTCCCCTTCCTCTGTCACCAAAAAAATAAAAAATAAAAGAGAGATATACACACTAAACATGTCAATTTGTATGTTTCTTTTGAAATAAAGGAATAACTTCTATGATAATAAAAACATCAATGCAACACTACCTTTTGTTTTTCCTGAATGGTCTGCACTTAATTGTTTTCTTCATTTTGTGGTACTTCGTCTGATTGGGAAAATCTCTCACTGTTCCTTTGTTTACTTGATGTAGACACAACTTCGACTGGAAGCCTTCTACACTTTTAATGAGAAATTTGCAAAAATTCGTAGCAAGAGGATAAAAAAGGCTGTTAAAAATATGAAAGGAAACAAATCCATGGATTTAATGGATGAAAGCGTGCTAGATGCTCCTGGATGCCGTACAAAAGGAGTATCAAGATCTAATGAGGAGAACATAGATGATCCTTCGGTAGGACTAGAATCTGCCGGTGCTGATTATGAGGAGTCTAAAGCGAAAAGAAAATCAGTTGGAAAGCTGTCAAGAAAAAGGAAACCAGAGAATTTGCAGCCTGGGCAATCGGCTCCATCAGAGGGAGCAGGAAACAAGCGAAACACCAGTAAGAAATCAAGTGGTAGTAGAAAAGGTGGACGGAAAGAAACTGCCCAATCTGTGGCGAATGTGAGCAAGAAATCCTGTTCCAGATCCTCCAAAACAAGCTCCGAGGGGGAAAGAGATAGTGATATAGAGCAACAATCACAAATTGAGAAGCTTGAAAAGCCGAATCAAGCAAGAAGAGTAAGTCCCCTTTTCCTGCAACAATAAATTGTATTTTAACTCTTCATGACTGCAGCGTTTTTGGTGAAAACAAGCATTAATAATGTCTTTCTAGAGCTCATTTAGGTGCTATATTTTTGGAGATAGCGTAGGGAAGATACTCATTGCATTGGTGCTTATGTTAAGTCACCCCCTGCCTTGTTTAGTCTTTCCCTGTCCTCTGCTGGAATTAGAGTTTGAACTACTCCATTCTCTCAGGTCTAATAGTTTCCAAGCTGTTTCTGGAAGTTCTATCTTTATGTGTATGGTATTCTATTTCTGGAAGTCCTATGTTTATGGTGTTTATAATGTTTTGTTACATGTGATGTAGGAAAGATCACCCGTGGTTCATATTGTGTGCGAAAATTGTTGATGACATGATTTGGCCGGCTGTTTGTTTTTAATTCTTGCTTCGTTTCTGATCTCAAGAATTTGCAATGTCAACATTCTCTTCTGGTGTTGATTCTAGTGTATGCACATACTTTTAAAAAATATGCATGTACTTTAAAGTATGATTGTCTACTTATCACTTTAGACGTGTTCACTTGTTCAGGGATGCTGAACTTTCTATTTATTTTTATCCATTTCTGTTGTATTTTACTTGAGACCTCATGTTCATGAGTTGCGAATTTTTTTCTATTTCAGTCGGAACGGCATCGAAGAATAGTAAATTACAGTGAAACAAGAGATGATGACTCGGACAAACCTGACAAAGATGATGGAGATTCTACTATTGGAAAGTTGGAAAGGAGAGAATCAGGATCAGATGTGAGCATAGCTGAACGTTATCCTGCTGATTCTAGCAAGATGAACGAGAATGATGTAATAAATGATTACTGTCCACAAGGACTGTCAGACCTTCATACAAGTGCTGGTGTCGATACAGGTGGGGTGGAGGTGGAATCCACTGTTCTGCCAAGTTTTCTTGAAACTGATGATCCTGTTCCTGAGGATCTTTTGTCGAAGGACTACCTTAAAATGGGAGGTGGATTTTGCTTGGAGGAAGATGATGGAGATATGGAGCATGGGATAAATGCTTTTACCCCTATCTTATCAGTTGACCGTTCTGATATTGATAACTCTGCTCAGCTCATGGGAGATGAGAGTTGTCGTAATGCTTCAAACCAGTTGGTATGTAGTCCCTCGAGGGGAAATAGTGAGAATCAATATGGTGCAGGGATAGGTGCTTCTGAAACCGAGCCAGATTTAAACAGAGCAACAAATAATACTTGTCACAAGGTATCAGCGCTCCAAGAAAATATGGAGGACAATGAATATGCGTCGGGTTCTGTATTCCTTCGTGCAATGCCAAATTTAAGGAAGCGGAAGAAGAATAGCTGATGGTATCAGTGCTGCTGTAGGGTAATCCTCTTTGTGTGTGAAGTACGTTAGCGAGAAATCCCTCTTCACATTTAGGATAACAATGCCTACATCTTGCTGAACCGCCCACCTTGTATCATTTTTGTGTAAGCAGATTAATTATCAACACCATCTCGTTGCAGCAGATGAGTTTGCGAGCTGCATATCTGGTGCTTACAGGGTGGATGTAGGGTTTTTTTTAATGTGGTTTGGCGGAACCTAGTAGCTTTAGCTTAAACCCTATCTAATGCATTAAGAAACTTAGTGAATATGTACAAAATTAAACAGAACCAGTTACCAATTAAGTTAAATCCTGAATTCGCATATGTAGGTCTGGGCATCGAGCGAGCTGAGTCCGAGCGCGAGCCTAACCGAGCTTACTATGCTATCGAGCCGAACCGAGCTTTATATCATAAGGAGCTGAGCTCAACCGAACTTTGCTAGAGTTTGATCGAGCTCGAGCCAAGCTTGAATCGACTTTATTATTTTGTGTTTCCATGCTTGGTAATATAGAAAATAATATTTTTAATTTTTTTCTTTTGATCATAATTATAAATAAGGATAGAAATACTAGTTTATCAATTGTTACTTAATTGCATTAAAACATTAAATATAATGTAAAGTTCTAATTTTTTTTAGTAATCAAGCTAACCGAGTTGATTCGAGCTTTGACTGACCTTATCGAGTCGAGCCAAACTTTAAACAAGCTCGAGCCGAGCCTCTTTTCAAAATGAGCCGGGCGCAGCCGAGCTAAAAAGCATTCGAGCTGAGCTCCGAACCGGCTCAGCGCTATGCCCAGGTTTGCACATCTGGTTGGTTACTGCTTATTTATGAGCTAACATGGATTCATGAGTAACAAAGTTGTCCATTTGCATGAGTTCTAGTCTAGCTAATACTTATAATTGCTGCTATTAAAAGAGTCCCAAAAGTTCTTCATTGTTTCCTGCCAGAGCTCAGCCCTGTACTTCTTCTTCCTACTGCTGCTTCTATAAATAGAAAAAAACATTTGATATAGTAGCAATCCAATAAGCATTTCCAATATTCTTGATTTATCAAAAGCAACTAGCTCTCTGTTTTAATTCCTTTTCTGTGTACCTATCTTATTAGTAAGATATTGAAACTCTTTAATGTAATACTTGATGACTTCTCACACTGTAATTTTCGTTCATTTCTTTAGATTTTTCATTGAAATATCTTTAGATATTAAGTAGGTGATGACTTTTTAATAGTCTTTTGTTTTGGGGGTTCACTTAATGTTTAGATAGAGCATCTTAAATCTTCAGAGAATATAGAAGCCAAAATACCATTGGTGTCAAATGAATGGGTCGGTTGTTGCCCGCTAAATGCCTGAATTCCATGATTAAATAAAAAGTTGGATCTACATCTCACCCAAATTGCCCCAAAGCTTGGTTTCAAACCCCACGACTGAATGCAAAGTTGCATTACATTGGATCTCACCTGAATCACACCATCTATCCTCTTGTGGAGGAGTTTGGTTTCAAAATTTGGTTCGAACAAAAGTACACCATTCTTATGTGCCTTAGATGATCACATATCACAGTTAAGAGTCAATGAGCATGTTAAACTATTGCCAAATTTGGGCAAATTTCACGTGGTTAAAATGATTTGTTCTAAATTAACTTATATCGAGATCGACGACCAGTTTGGACTAAACAATTGTCATATTCGAAGCCACTCAATACTTAAATTCACTTATTTTTCATTTATTTTTGTTCTTTATAGTATGGTTAAATCCCATATTAAACTAACAAATATATGTTTCCTAATATATAATGACCAACCAAATCTAAAGCATTAATTTTCTATTATTTGTTTAATTCCTCCAACTCATGGACATTTGTCTATAATCCATAGTACTATAATTTTTTTAAAAAAGGAGTGGGACTCGCGGGAAACGTAAATATTAACCCGCGTAAATTCTCAGCGCGTTGCAAATATTTGAAACTTTGTTTTATTTTTCCTTATTACTTTCCCTTTTGTCTTATACTAAAGTATTTCTTTTACTTTTCCACTTTTTCCCTTTTAATTTAATCGAGATAAAAAGAGCAAATTATGCTCTTTCTTTTTGTCATTCTTTACCCTTTATATTTGGAAACTAGTGTACTGACCACTGTCACTTGCCAGTCTTTGCCTCTTTCCAAATCTGTCTCTTTCTTTTTTCAGTTCACAACACCCACCCACCCCCATATCTCACCGCTCCCTCTTGTTTATATATCCCATTGTGTGTGTGTGTGTGAGAGTATAGTTGTATGTATACATTTGGTTGTCCAAGAGCTCTACACATTGCTCAAAGATTTAAAATTTCTTTTTGTTCATACAGTGATCATACATGAATTATGCATATATTATACTCATTCTCGCTATTTCTTATTTAAGCGGTTGTGCGAGTGACTATTTAAGTTAATTCCTCTTAGAATTGTCTGTCTAGGTAAGTTGCCACCATCTTCTGTTTCTTTTTTTTTTTTTTCATAATTCTAGTAGTAGTAGAAAAGTTACAGCATTACGCTCTGTTGGTTCTAAGATAGTGAAAAAATTAAAAAGTTCCAATATCGCTTTCTTGGAATGTATCAAGATGATCTTTTTATATGCAGAAGTTAGAGCAAAAAGATTGGATTTAGGGCATAGCCATTTGAAAATGTCTTGGATTCAGCATACTAAAGATGGTGTCTTTGCACATACCCCTCATATATCTCCTTCTTCATTTAGTGATAATTTTCACAAAGAACCAAACAGCAACAAAATTAGTCCAGCTGTTCTTTTTGTTATAGTTATATTAGCTGTTATATTTTTCGTATCAGGTCTTATCCACTTGCTTGTTAGATTTATTATCAAACACCCTTCTTCATCAACATCATCTCAAGCTAATAGACACCAAGAAATTTCAACTTCTGAGGTCTTGCAAAGACAGTTACAACAGCTTTTTAATCAACATGACTCTGGTCTTGATCAAGCGTTTATTGATGCATTACCTGTCTTTATGTACAAAGAGGTTGTGCTTGTTGGTCCTAAAGAGCCTTTTGATTGTGCTGTTTGTTTGTGTGAATTTTCTGATAAGGACAAGTTGAGGTTACTCCCAACTTGCAGCCATGCTTTTCATATCAGTTGTATAGATACTTGGCTCCTAACGAATTCAACATGTCCCCTATGTCGAGGAGCCCTTTTCAATCCTGGATTGCTATCTGAGAGTCCAACTTCCGATTTTGGTGATTCGAGAGAAGAAGATGGATATCATTGTAATAGAGATCCTGTGCTATCTGCTGCTCAGAAAACAATTGATATAGAGGAAAATGCAATTGATAAAGCTTCAATTCCTGTGAGACTTGGTAAGTTTAGAAAATTGAATGCTGAGGAAGAGGACGGAGAAGGAGAGGCTAGTAGTAGTAATTTGGATGCTAGGAGATGCTATTCATTGGGTTCCTATCAGTATGTGGTTGGTGATTTTAATCTCAAGGTGCCCTTGAGCAATGAGCTAAACGCATGCAATATAAAGCTTGCTAAGTTGCGAGAACGTTGTACCAATTTATCAAATGAAGGGGATATGGAGGGTAAAAGGATAGGTATTGGAACGAAGACGGATAGCTACTCTTTTTCCAAGATTTGGCTTTGGTCGAAGAAGGGGAAATTTGCAAGTACTTCAGAAAGCCAAATGGAGAATCCACCTCCTAATATGAACTTACCACGGTTGGAAAAGACAGAAGGCAATTAAAGAACATTTTGATTTGTTTCTTTCTTGATCCTTAGCTGCACGAACGAACGAAGCATGCTAACATTTTGTGACAAGCTAGATAGTAGAGTGGATCCATTTTTTGTATGCTATGATTGCTTTTACTTTATTTTGCCTAACGAAGTCCTATAAAATGTGTCATGTGTTATCTATTGGTTCTTGAAATGCTATTACTCTTTTTGACTTGAGTCGCATGACATTGGCTTCTTTCCTGCATCATGATACTCGTAGTTGTAGCTGCCAAATATACTTGATAAGTCAAAACAAATGTAGTTAAGAAGCATCCATGTAATAATAAGTAAAAGGTGCTATCTTACATAGTATCATTGCCTGTGTTATAAACAACCTTTAAGCAACTATGAATGGGGAATAGAAAATGTCCTGTCGTCGACCATAAAAACCTTATAACAGTGTTTAGAAAGGTAAGGTCGAATGAAATGCTACATTATACTATATTCCTTGGACAAAACACAGACCAAATGTCTGTTTTTTGAAAACATTTTACTGTTGTAATTTCCTCATATTTGTGAAACAACTTTCTAGTCTCAGGCAATTGAAACTCCCCTAGGTTATCTTGATCCGTAGAAAATACTAGTAATATGAAAGATTCTCTTTTTTTGCATGAAACATCTTGATAGTCTTACTTTGAATTCAATGCCTTTTATTTGTGGTCTTCGGTTTCTCTTTCTTGTTTTTCATTGAGACAGCTCTTTCCTCACACATGCCAGATAAAGTGAAATCCGCAAATCATAATTTGAAATGCTCTGCCGTTTTAAATGCTAGACGTGTTGTATTCAATCACAAATCTGGATCTTGTAAATCTTATTACTCTGTGTGATACTTACAGACAACTTTTCAGGACAACGTTTTATGGAGTACATGTCAATGCCACTTCTATTTATATTTAGGTTGTTTTGCTAATTTTGAACACCCTGCACCACTAAGCTAGCACTATCAGTTGTGTCAAGGATATTCAAAATATAATATTTAATTATAAATAATAAAATTTAATCCAACTACGTAGTATAATTTTTCGACCACCCTTCAACCAATGTTGGCACATGGTGTAGTTATATCGATTAGCAAAAAAAAAGTGATTTATTGATTCTCCTAATCTGTATTATTACTCCATTGTCAACTTGCAATTTTGATATTGCTAATACTCCTATAAATTATGCAAATCAAAGTGATCTCATCATGTATCTTATAATTACTATATTTAAGCTTAACTTAAACTCCTTATAATTAGACAGAATAATTCAAGACTCAAAACATCAACTAGTAGAGGAGCTGGGAAGAAGAGTGCACAGAAATGGGGGTAAGTTTAAAAAAAGGTCCCAAGCAAGTTATATAATAATGAAAAGGGCCTCAAGTTTTAAAAAATAGGTAGAGGGTCCTTCATTAGGATTAGTGTTAATTGGGTAAAAGATGCATACAAACTTAACCCTCAAGTTTTTAAGTTTACACTTTGCACCCAAAGTTAAACCCTCATTTCACCCCCCCCCCCCAAAATGGCAAAAAATATTTCCCACCCAAAAGCTCCCCACCCCCGCCGTCCCCCACCTTCCCCATCACTGCTGCGCCGATTTCGGCGAGTTTCCGGCCATTTTTTTTGCTTTTTTGGTTCATTATCAGCTCCCCAAAGTAGATTCAACAACTATTTACAAGTATATTGTGTATTTGCAAAAGATTTGTTCCAAAAAAATTTGAGAATTGTCAAAATTTGCTCAGCCATTTACAACACGAATCTCAACTAATCGCCTTGGATTTTCAGCCACATTTGGTCTCTGGTAAGTGTTCTTTAACTTTGTAGTCGAGAAATTTGATTTGAAGCTAAAAGCTACCGGATTGAGAATTTTGAAGAACTGGGTTTGGTTTCTGGTCAAACATCCGTCGACGAGATGGTTGATGTTTAAACATCTCGTTGATGTTTTTGTGCACATCGTATCATATGTTTAAACATATGTGCTAATGCTGAGCGTATGTTTAAACCATTAAACATTTGGACTTATGTTTAAACATCATGCATGATGTTTGAATATAAATCAGGATTACTAAACATCATTGAGGATGTTTAAACATAAGTCCAAATGTTTAAACATATGATCGTATGTTTAAACATTCTCATTGATGTTTAGTAATCATGCTAAATATTCAAACATCATGCATGATGTTTAAACATAAGTCCAAATGTTTAAACATTTTAACTGATGTTTAAACAACCTCAATGATGTTTAGTAATCCTGAATCATATTCAAACATCATGCATGATGTTTAAACATCTAAAAATATGTTTAAACATTTGTGTCGATGTGTAAACACTGTAAATTTTTTTACAGAATGTTTGAAGCAGTACCTTTCATTTTTTGTGAATATGGCTTCTATAAACAATTGTATTATGAAATTTATGCTATAAGGATCTAATTTAGACCCTCTTTGTATCTTCAGGACAAATAATGGGGCCCGTATTATTGGTAGTTGATTATCTCGGCGAATGGGTGGAGAAAGCTAAAAGTTTTGTTTGGGTTCCCGTTGTGAAAGAGAGTAGACCTATTCTTGTTAGTAAGCAGGTTACTTATAATGAGCTGGTTGAAAAAATCATTCAAAGTTGGGGAATTCTTGATGATCCGAGGGATCTATCTATTACGTACTTGTTGAGCATTGTAAAGCAAAAGACTGCACCCTCTCACATTAGGAATGATATTGATGTCTCTCTTTTTATGGCTGATGTGGATGCATCTGGTTCTAGGCCCACTCTACGTGTAAATGTGGTTCCTCGGACTGAAAATTCTAATGAACAAAATCATGGGTTGGATGACATTGTAGAGGAGGCTTCACTAAATATGAATGTGGCTGAGAAGGAAGAAGATGAAGAAGCAAAAGAAATCCAAGAAGATAATGAGGTACAGTTTCCTGATTCAATACCATCACAAGGCAGCCACACTCGGCCGGACGGCACTGGTTTCTACACAGGGCAAACATTCACGAACAAGCGCGAGTTGGTTGTGCTGTTGAAACTTGCTGCAGTGAGAGTGCCTTTCTATTTTCAGTATGTGAAGAATAAGAAGAATGTATTTTGTGCTAGATGTGTGGACAAGAATTGCCACTGGTGGATTCGAGCCATGAAGTACAAGAGCTGTGACATGTTTTATATCACGATCTACAACAGCCAGCACACTTGTGGTTCTGAGCATTCTAAAAGCCATCATCCACACGCCACGTGCAATGTTGTTGGAGAGTACATGAAGAACAGATTTCATGATGGAAAAGCACCATCCACCAAAGAAATCAAGGATGCAGTTCTAGCAGAGTTGGGTTGCAAAATAAGCTATTGGAAGTGTCTCAAGGGCAGCAACATTGCAAAGTCTTTGGCAAGGGGGTCACCCGAACATGGCTATGCCATTCTTGGTGCATACAGCTATATGATTCGGCAGTCAAATGAAGGAAGCAAGACAGCATTACAGGTTGATGAACAAGGGAGGTTTCTGTATTTTTTTGTTTCTTACGGATCGTGGATCAGGGGGTTTAAGACTATTAGAAAAGTGCTGGCTGTTGATGGCACTTTTTTGACGGGTCCATATGGTGGAGTGTTGTTGTCCGCTGTCGGTCAGGATGCTCAAAATCACATCTTTCCTCTTGCATTCTGTGTAGTTGACAAAGAGTGCGATGCCGCCTACGAATTCTTTTTTGAGCAATTAGTCGGAATAGTCCCGGACGATGATGAGTTGTGCATTATCTCCGACAGGCACAGAAGCATTGAAAAAGCTGTTTGTAAGGTTTTCCCATTTGCTAACTATGGTTATTGCATGAGGCACCTTGGTGAGAACCTCCGCACGACTTTTCATTGTGGAGATTTAATTGGTAAGTACATTACCGCAGCGGAGGCGTATACGGTTGCTCAGTTTGATAAGCATTTGAAAAAAATTGAAGAAATTGACCCGAGGGTATCCAACTACCTGGTTGATCTTGGGGTTGAGAAGTGGAGCAGAGCACACTTCCCTGGAAACAGGTACAGCTTATTACACCAAACATATACTTAGATGTTTGAAACATTATTGTTGATGTTTGAAACATAGTGTTAGATGTTTAAACATATTAACGAATGTTCCAGTATGTGTGACTGCATTTCCTGTTTATTGTTTGTTAATATTGTAGGTTCAATGTGATGACCACAAACATTGCCGAGTCGGTTAACTCAATGTTCAGGAATCACAAAGAATTTCCAATTGATGCGCTTTTCAATGCTATAAGCGAGAACTATGCTGAAAAGTTTCTTCAGAGGCGCATGGAATTTTTGAACAGTTCGAACACTTGTGTCCCCTTAATCGAGGAGGTGATAACAGCCAACAATTTATTGGGCAGCAAGCTTTTGGTGCATCGAGTGAATACCTGTTTTTTCAAAGTTAAAGGAGGCGGTCCAACAAATATGACTTATGAGGTGGACCTACACAACAGGACATGTACTTGCAAGCGGTTTGATTTGGACAAGATACCTTGTCCACATGCTATGGCAGCTATGAGGTTGAAGTATCCAGATGAGTTTGGGAGGAAAATCTATGAATACACGTCGCCATATTATTATGTAGATTCCTACTTGCTTGCATATGCCGAACCAATCTATCTAGTTCCGGATGAACAATGTTGGCATGACTGTCCTCAAGAGCTTAAGGAATGGAAATTACCTAGCCCTTACTTGAAACTTGGCCGTGGAAGAAGGAGGATGAAGAGAATTCCATCCGTTGGGGAGCGATTCAAAAAGAGGAGAAACAAATGCGGGATTTGCAAAAAACTTGGCCACAAAAAAACTACCTGCCCAACAGTTACAAGACCAAGTCAGAACGATCCCACAAGTGTTTAGCTGCTGCTTTGAACAATCCTTTTATTTGGGTGTTTGTTGTTGAATTTCTGAACCTCTTTTTAGACAATCCTTTAATATGTAATCTCTATTTAGACAATCCTTTATTTATGTTTGTATTAAGTTATTAAGGTGTGTCTTGTTTCCTTATTCTTTGCATGTTTCCTTGATCCATATAAAATGTTTGATCGCACTTGAGTCCGTTCCAAACATCCTGCACAATGTTTAAACATATAACACAATGTTTAAACATCTTGAACTATGTTTAAACATCAGTGGAGATGTATACACATTAGATCGAATGTTTAAACATAAGTTAATATGTTTCAACATCACGTGTAATGTGTAAACATATTATGAAATGTTTGAGATTCCACCTAATATATTAAACATCCCACTGGATGTTTAAACATCACGACGGATGTTTCACAGTAACTGTGGAAAACTAATCGTCTACACTGAAAAGACGGGTTCTCCTGAAAAGTCACATTTCAAAACTGCACGACTGCACTGAAAAGACACATTCATTCCACAAGGTGCCTCTTAAAGTATAAAGGGTGACTTTTAAAAACCACATTGACATCCTATAAATACCCAACACTATATGCACCAACAGTATATGTGAATTTTCCATCACCAACAACTTCAACAACATAAATATGTCTGAAGCAGGATCAAACGACCCCTTGCAGGTTGGCAATAGTGATCAGGCATCACGTCACAACCAACCAATACAGAATGCGCCACAAGGTGAACGACGAGGCGATATAAATTGGGAAGTTGCAATTCTAAAGGACGACATGGCAGAGATGAATCGAGCCATAGAAACAGTACGAGCAGATTTATGGCGTTTAAGGTACAGGCACGCAAGGGATCACCGAAGGGTCATGCAAATAATTGCACAAATTTTGGATGAACTGGACCTGGAGATTGAAGGTGAATGAAGTTTATGATATATTTTAAGTTGTTATATATTACCTTAGTTTCCGTATTTAACATATTATTATATTGTAAACTTTATATCATGTAACGTATTATTATGTTATAAACTTTATATCCGTACGTCGTAAACTCTACTATTATTTAATGTAGTCGTTTAGTCTCTTTTTTACAACTGCGTCTTCAGCAGTTTAGTTTAGTACTTGCAATGTTTTAACAAGCAGGCGGAATCTTAAACATTTAACACGATGTTTAAACATATTTCGTTATGTTTACGATCTCACTAATTTACTTAAACATACTATGTTATGTTTAAACATTTCTCATGATGTTTAAACATCACGTGTGATGTTTAAACATATCATCTTATGTTTAAACATCACATGGGATGTTTAAACATATTATGATATGTTTAAACATCACACGTGATGTTTAAACATCATGGAAGATGTTTAAGATTCTGCCAAATATACAAAACATCACCCTCTGATGTTTAACATTTCGTGAGATGTTGCACATCGTACGAGATGTTTAAAACATCTGATCGTATGTTTAAACATCAATACAGATGTTTGAAACATATGACAATATGTTTAAACATTTCATCAAATGTTTAAACATATTATGATATGTTTGGATGAAGCAATCTATTTTTTTTGCAATTATGCAACCATATGTTGAGTTATGAGACGTATAATTACACATTTTGAACGATGAACTTAATGATTAAGTATACAAAGTATAATTCCATCGATATTGAAGGTGTTTGAAATGATAACACTGATGATTGGTGTTTCTATCAATCAAGATGGAGGTGTTTGAGTGAAAGGTGTTAGTGTTATGAGTGATAACACCAACAACTAAGCGTTTACATGTATTTTTATTGAAAGGTGAACATATTGGTTGTTTAAATTCAAATAATTAGTCGTTCCTATGTGCATGTGAATGATTTTGAGCAAAATTAGAGTGAGAACTCTATTTTAACTTGTTCACTCATGTAGATGAACATTAACAAAAGAGTTTGGAGTGACCTATCAAGGGATTAGAGTTAATCTAAGTTTTCATCGACAATTGAAGGGTTTAGGAGTCAAAACAGTAAAAAAAAACACTTTAAAGTAAGTATATATTGATAATTGAACTCATTCTTATTGAAAGCTCAAGCTTAAGCTTAAACATCTGTCATAATGTTTGAAACATATCATGATATGTTTAAACATATCATCAAATGTTTAAACATATCATGATATGTTTCAAACATCATGACAGATGTTTAAAACATCTGATCGTATGTTTAAACATCACTACAGATGTTTGAAACATATGACAATATGTTTAAACATTTCATCAAATGTTTAAACATATTATGATATGTTTGGATGAAGCAATCTATTTTTTTGCAAGTATGCAACCATGTGTTGAGTTATGAGACGTATAACTACACATTTTTTTTTGCAAGTATGCAACCATGATTAAGTATGCAGTTATTCTATGGTGTAAAAGGGAAAAGATGAAGGGGTGTACGTGGGGTTATGAAGGGGTGCGTTTGAATTTATGAAGGGGTGGATGTGAATAGGCACATACACAACTACATATGAATAGGCACCTCCTGTAACCATCACATATGCAACCGAAAAGGCACCAAATGTAGCCTATATATATGTTCCATAATTACTTCCATCCAGCCCAAACAAAATCTGAAGAAAACAGCACAAACCATCACTATTAGAAAGCACTTGAATCTGCAGCAAGCAACAACTTTAACAACAACAAAGATGCCTCGCCGAGGAACGCCACCAAGAGCACCAGAACGTGATCGTAGAATGCCAAGGACCACTGAAATCGAAAATGTCCGTGAAGATATTGCAACCTTGAGCGCAGATGTGGATCAATTACCAGCATATATTGGAAATATTGAGGATCAAGTGACGCAATTAACAACTAGGTTCGACGAATTCCTTGAGGATTATAAGATAAATATACATCTTATCAAACGTATGCTCCGTGGTATTCAAGTTGAACTCAAGATTGACCCGCAGAACTACTCTACACCACCACGTCCTCCAGCGGCACAGATGTGAAGTGAAGATATAATGTAGTTTGAATTGTCTCCTTTTAAGTCTAGTCATTTCATTTTCAGTTTGTTTACAATGCCGTGTTTTGTAGTCTTGTATTTTCATTTTCCGTTTCATTGTTTTGAATAATTATTAAGTGGTATTAAGTATTACTTATCAAAAAGAAAAACAAAAAGGAGAGATTTGGATGCCGTGTTTTGTAGACATTTGGATGATGTTTCAGCATATTCCAATTAATAATTTAAACATCTGAATTATGTTTCAACATAGTCAAGTATGTTTAAACATATGATGAAATGTTTAAACATCCACACGATGTTTCTTAAATCAGTGAGATTGCACACAACCATACTATTTACATAAAACAGATAATTATCCTTACATGACTTCCAACAAAACATAACATAACATAAAATTAAGAAAACAAGCCAAAACAAATACTTAATCATCCTTACATGCCCACAAATACTTAATTTTCCAACCATAACTTATCAAACTACGGTACCATCTTCCCACGAAATATGTCCACAGCCCATTTCATCCTAAAATCCACCAAGGTGCTGTCACAGAGCTTGTCCCAGGGAGTCTTTGTAAGAAGGTGTTCAATGAAGGCAAGGGCATAAGCACCTGATGCAGTACGAGTGGTGCTTGTCGGGAGGTCTTTCACACGCTCATATGGCCACACTTTTATGTTCAGGATATCCTCCGGCAAATTTTGGAACATCTCGCACTGTCTGATGAAAATGGGGAAAAGGGAAGTGATGGGCTTCATTAGTGTGTCAAATTCATCATCATTTATGTTGTCACTGTACATGGAGTCGTACACCCTTATCTTACCTTCCTCCACAAGGAACTCCACAGTGACAAAATGAACCCCTTTTAATTTCATAACACAGAAAATTCTCTTCACCCCAGCCCACTCCACACCCCCTGGGTTCGGCTGCTTACCTTGCGCATAGTCCAGCATGTCATCCTTGAATTGAACAGTCTCAAGCTGTACTTCTAGGGGCGCAGCCAATGCATCAGCGAGTACACGCTGCTTCTTGTAAAGCTCACACAGTTTCTTAGAGAAATTCAAATCCAAAATGACATCGGATTTGAGATAGAACTGGGAGTGGGCATTCTTTTTAAGCCTCATCAGGCTCATGATTTCCTCAACATGCTGCAGAAAAGGAAAAAAAAAGGAAACAGAAAACACATAAAGAACAGGAAGAACATGTCAACATCAGGGGAAATGTTTAAACACCAGACATAATGTTTAAACATATTGTGATATGTTGCAACATCGTATAGATGTTTAACATTATATAAACATATATGCGCTATGTTTAAACATTAACTAATATGTTTACACATTCTGTATTATGTTTAAACATATCATAAGTTATTTGTGATGTTTAAACACTGCTTGTTATGTTTGCACATCCCAATCCATGTTTAACATATCTGATCTGATATATGCACTAAGAAAAAAGAATTAGGGTGAATTGCGTGTACCTTTTCCTTCAAACTGTTTTCCATTCTAATGATTTCTTCCAGATCCTTGTAATTGTACTCATGCCCAAGAAACAGTGGACTTTTTTCATTTTTCTTCTCTGCCAAGAAGGCATCCAATGCATCTTTGCTCTTCTTATCCACAGGCTTGTAGATATCAATCTTCCCCCTCACTGTTTTCTTCTTCCCCTTTCTTCCTGAAGCAGTAAATGGGGATTTCATAACTCTACTAGGGAAGATGCTTCTCAAACCTACTCTCTTGGGCACCTGTGTTTTCATGATTTCCTTCATCTCAACTAACATAGTCTCAATCCCACCAACCGTCAACAACAATTTATCTGTGTCTTCCTTGCACTTTAAGCATTTGCAAGTGCACTCTCCGGTCGACGTACCCACAACTGCTTCTTTTCTCCTCACAACTACTCCTCTAGTACTTCCACCATCTTCTTTTCTTCTTGCAGGTCCTCTACTGCTGCCATCTTCTTCTCTTCCAATAACTCCTCCTCTACCCTCATCCTTCCTTCTAGCATATCCAAAAAGATCCCCAGCAATTCCAGTGTACTCTCTTCCACTTGCTCCAAAAAGATCAGCACCCTTGCCCCCACTGTATCCAGTCAACATTGCACCACGACTTAGCACAACATGTTCTAGAGGGGTGTTAGGAACAACAGCTTGTTTCCTCAACATTGTCACCCCATCTAACTCCCGCATCAAGCCATCAATCACCATGTCTTCTACATCCTCAAATGGCACAAAGTCATGCAGCACATCCCTCAACTCTTTGGGTGTGGGTACGAGGTAAGGGTGCACCTCCTGCAATAAAATAACCACAAATGTTAAAACTAATGATTAAGCATTTATTGTAACATTTAAACATCAGTACCAGTGTTTAAACATCACGACTAATGTTTAAACATTTCGTGTAATGTTTAAACATCACTACTAATGTTTAAGCATTTATTGTAACATTTAAACATCAGTACAGGTGTTTAAACATTTAGTATAATGTTTAAACATTTTGTGTAATGTTTAAACATCACTACTAATGTTTAAGCAAATAATGCAGTGTTGAATGTGAAAGAACTGGGGAGTAAAAGAAATCCTACCTGGATGTCAACATGCTGGAACACTGCATCTGGGTCCTTTTCTACCTTATCCCCCAACCAACGTTTCATCCGTGGTATTGTCTTCTCCTTAGGGTATTCCCTTAGCCTAAGTGCCGGAATAGCCTCTAACACCCATGCCATGAAAGCCCATGGAAATCCATACAGTGTGTAGCTATTCTCAGGAGCCTTCCAGCTTGTAAAATCCTTCAGGATATAAAACACAGTCAAGTCAAAGCTTTTTCTTCCCCATGGGTACTTGTAAAAGTATTCAGGGGTGCTCGCAAGACAAACAACCCATTCCTCAATACCACTGTTAGTGTCCTTTGAACACAACACTTGGTGCTCGAACCAACACAAACATAAACTGAACCTTATGTCATCATCAGTCACCATGTCTTCACTCTCTATCAGTTCCAGAATATAATCACTACTTGCAGCCTTCTTCCCCTTCCTTGAAACCAAATCCCACAAATCTTTCCCCTTGCTACGGGCTTCATCCATGAAATCATCAGGGGGAGGTAGGGCACAACTCAATCTTGTCATCAGGGCAAACTCCTGCATCCCAAAACGAAGAGGCAGTTCATGGAATTTAAACCACGCCTCAAACTTCTTTTGACAAATAACCCGGCGAAGTAAAATATTGTGAACCAGCTTTGGAGCAAACACACACTTGGGCAAATCGATTAGGTGCCCGAAACAGCTTTCCTTGAATCTATCCATTAGATTAAAATGATGTAAAGCTTTACGAAATTTATCCAACTTCGAGTGCAGTGATGATCTGACCGTCACCTTCTTTGTTGCGAACGCATTATTATACTCCATCCACATCTTCATTTGACTCAAATCAGGCAGGTCAGTCTTTATGCATGGGGTAACCTCATCAGCCAACTCCACCTGAAATTGATACAAGAAAAACAATTATTACACAGTCACATTTCTAATGAAGAAAACATTTTCATGGGTTAAACATTGTTAAGATGTTTAAACATCATCCAATATGTTTCCAACATCTTATAATATGTTTGGAACATAATCTATAATGTTTGAAATAAATCCAAACATCATTTATTATGTTTGAAACATAATATAAATTGTTTGAAACATTCAGAGTGATGTTTGAACATATTCGTATATGTTTGAAACATCATACAAGATGTGTAAACATAAGCTTCGATGTTACCTCCTGTTCTATAGCCTCTACAAATTGATCCTCTGCTGTTGCTTCTGTTGTTGCTTCTGTTGTTGCTTGTGTTGTTGCTTCTGTTGTTTCTTCTGTTCTAGCAGGCAAATCATGAACCGCTTTTGTTCTTCCTTCCCTTGCCTCACTAACTCTAACTTGAGGCATAGCACTACCCCTACTTTCTCCCCTTTGTTCATTACTTGGCTCTGCTGCTTCTGCATCCTCTGTACCTTCTTCACTGCTTCTTGATCTTTGTTGTTCCTCTTCGTGTTGATTTTTGCTAAGATCCCGACTAGCTTGACTAGCACGACTAGCACGACTAGCACGACTAGCACGACTAGCGTTTGGGCTCTCGAAAGGGACCTGTAAAAGATCCGGTACTGCCCTGCTTCTCTGTCTTTTTGCACGAGGAGATTCACTTTCAGATTCCAAGGGAATTTGCCTGTCTGTGGCTTTGGCTGTGGTCTTCTGGACCTTCTTAGCAGCAGCAGCCGTAGCCTTTACCAGTTGCCTTTTTTTGGGGGGCATGTTGCCTATATACACAAATAACAAATAAGTTTCTTTACACGTATTTCCCATATTTATAAGAACAAAATATGGTTCAAAAAACTTGAGGCCCATTTCCTATTCAACATATACAACTATCATGATTGTGTACATTAGGCTTGTTATTACCACTCTTCACAAGTTTTAAGAATAGGAAACATGTTTTAAAAATGCAGTTCAAACATCACGAGTAATGTTTAAACATCACGCTTAATGTTTGTCTTCTACAGGGGATGATGTTTAAACATCTCTATTGATGTTTGAATCATCTCCGGCTAAACATCCGGCGATATGGCCAAACATAACACAGATGTTTCAAACATCTTACGGGATGTTTGAAACAAACGGATTTTGTTTAACAATATCACCGGCAACTACACAAAAAAATCAGTCAAAACTTCATCATTTCCTCGTCCCAGATCGACCCAGACAGAATCATAAACAAACATAACTTTTAAAACAAAATTCTACGGTTTTTTGTTAACAACAAAACTCGATCAAAAAATTGGTAAAATCATGAAAACAAATGAAGAAAACAACAATGTTGGTGTCGGAGAAGACTTACAATAGTGATTCGGTGACAATGGATGAGTTTGACAGTCCGATTTTGCGAAAAAAATCCGGGTCGAACTCGCGCGGGTCGCGGGTCGTGTTTGGTTTTTGGGAAATGTTTGGGGATGTTTGGAGTGTTTGGAGTGTTTTGATTTTTAAAAAATCTGATGTTGGGGGTAAAGGGTAGGTAGGAGTAGTGGGTAAGTTTTTATGTTTTGGGTGTTCTAATTTTGCCCCAGAATTTTTAAAAGTGTGTAATCACCCCCCCACTTACACTTAATCCCCCATTTGAGATAAAAGAAAAACAAAAATAAAATAGAGGACCCTTTTTTTTATTACACACTTGGGAGGACCTTTTTGTGGCATTTTGTCCAGAAATGGCTTCTCCTTCTACTCATGTTGTTCTTTTCCCTTTCATGTGCAAAGGTCATACTGTTCCTATCTTCGACCTCGCTTGCCTTCTATTGAGTCGCAAAATATCCATCACCATCTTCACTACACCAGCAAATCGCCCTTTTTTCAACAAATCCCTTTCCAACACCAACATCAATATCATTGACATCCCATTTCCTCAAAACATTGAAGGAATTCCTCAAGGTATCTCAAGTACTGATAAACTCCTATCCATGTCCATGTTTCCTTCATTTGCAAACGCCACGAAATGTATTCCTCGGCTGGACTTTAGACTCTGCTAACAAATTTGATATCCCAAGACTCGCCTATCATGCCGTGAGCACTTATGCCATGTCATTGTCACATTCCTCTAGTGGACTTCTTCGGACAGAATTGTCTGATAATGAAATGTTCATAGTTCCCGATTTCCCCTGGATTAAACTCACTAGGAATGACTTTGATGTACCCTTTAGAGATCGTGAACCAAAAGGACTCCTATTCGAGCTTGTTATTGAGCAACGCATTGCGACCTCTAAAAGCTATGGTCTACTGGTAAACTGTGTTTACGAGCTAGAATCTGTTTTCGTAGACTACCTTAATAGTAATTATATTCCAAGAATATGGTGGACTGGACCACTTTGTACAGCGATCAAGCCAACATAATTGGAAATAGGCTTAGAGAAATCTTCATACATCAAATGGCTCGATGAAATGCTAAAACAAGGGAAGCCAGTTTTGTATGTAGCATTTGGGACCCAAGCGGAGATATCAGCTGAACAATACAAGGAATCAAAATTGGGTTGGAGAAATCTAAAAACTTTTTGTGGGTAGTGAGAAAATGTATAGATGAAGTCGATGACGGGTTTGAAAACAGAGTGAAAGACAGGGGACTAGTGGTAACAGAATGGGTTGATCAGAAAAAGATTTTGAGTCATGGTAGTGTTCAAGGTTTTTTAAGCCATTGTGGTTCGAGCTCAGTGATAGAGAGTGTAATCATCTAATTTTGGCACCAAAATTCATAAAAATTGCTCAGAATAGTCGTATTAGATTCTTAGGACGCGTCGTCAAATTTTTTCTGGACTTCTAGTGTTTGTTCTAACTAAATTTGTCATTAATTAGGAAGTAAAATGTGAAAATATAAAAAATTTTATAATTACGTGCGTAATTGTAATTCTATGTTTAATTGTAATGTTAGTGTAAATTATGTAATTTTATGTTGATTTATTTAGTATGTAGTGCATTTTTAAGTGGCCATTTGTGCAAGAATTGTTAGCCCAATCAGCCCACCACCTTAGCCCAACATTTTAACCTGGCCCAGACCCCACCTATATAAACCAAAAGCACTCACATTTCTCTTATTTCTCTCCCAGCCGCCAAGGCTAGGGAAACCCTGGCGAAATTTTCACTCCTCGCCGGAAATCGCCAGCCACCGTTGTCCCACCGCGGCTCCTCCGCTCTGCCGCTGTCGGCCACCACCTCCGGTGGCCGGAAAAATATAAAAAATATACCGTTTGAAAGCTCTCAACCTCCTCTCTCCATTTCCATGGTTACCTTTTGCAAATTCCAAGCCGTTTGGAGTAGATCGACGGTCAAAGTCTCGGTTAAGGCGTAACTCCGGCGACTTTGCTCTTTCCGGTAAGTTCTTGGGTTCATTCTCTTCCTCTCACCCTCCTCTTTCACCTCCCATACCCCCACTTCCCAAAATTCATTCTTTTTTTCCTCTTTTCTTTCCCGTTTCTCTGCCTTGTTTTTTCATTTTTTTCTTCTTATTTTGTCTTTCTTTCTTTGTTATGGTTGTGATGAGGATGATTTCGAGGATGTGATGATTGTTTGACGGGGAGGGGGGGCTGTTTACGGCAGTGGTGTGGGTATTTTTGAGGTTTGCTTTGTTTGTCCAGGCTGTTATGGTTTTGATCGTTTTGGGGGGGCTGTGATGTGTGTATTGACTAAAAAAGGTAGTGGTGATAGTTTGAGGTGAGGCAGGGGATGAGTTTGAATTAGTGGCGTGTTGATGTTTGGTTAGTGTTGTGCGATGATGAAACAGTGACGACGTGAGTGCAATGGGTGGTGAATCGAGGCAGCTGGGATAGTGGTGATTCTAGGCTGATTTCGAGAGCGAGGCATTTTTTTTTAAGCGGTGTAGCTGCTCGAAAGTTGAAGTAGACAAGAAGAACAGTAGCAGCGACACAATAGTGGCGTCATTGCCAATGCAGCGTTGGTGCAGCTGATTCCGGGCAGCAGCTGCGATAGTTCAGGGCTTGGCATTGGCTTAGATGGGTTAGATAGCAAAACTTTACTTTGTTTATGTTTTTTTAATTTTTGCTTAAGATGTTTAGTTGTAGTTTAGCATGTGTGATAGTAATTGTATTGACGTTATTAAAAATGAATTTGAACCTTATGTATGGAAAGAGATTATTTTGAATAAGAGTATTGGTTTGTTTGTCTTCAAGTATAATGTTAGCAATTATGAGATTAGTGTGTGAGTCTTGTTTTGTTTCTCCTTTAAGTTTCCTGTTAAGGGAAGTTGTATGGAATAGTTCACTGTATGGAAAGGAAATAAGTGAAAGTATGGTTTGTCTCTTTTCTCATTTGGCTTAAACATGTGAAGCTCTTTGTTTTAATTAAGTGTGAGCATATGGTGTGACTTGTAAGGTCTGTACCAAGTAATTAGTGTAACTCATAAGGTGTTGATCTTGTTTATGTCAAGCATAAGATGCTTTGCATCTGCTTAGTTCAAGTAGGAACTTGGTAAGAGTTGGTTTGGTTTATCTTTGGTTGAAGCATTGGGGTTTTGTTTTAGTTTGGTTTCTAATTTCAGTTCAACTTTAGGGGTGTCTCAATCCAATAGTTCAACTTGGACAGCTTGTATTTTCAGCTCTAGGAGACAGTTTAGGTGGCTGAAATAGTGCCCTATAGTTGCTGTACTGTTTTCTGAAAATTGGGACTAGTACACTCAAGTATAGGGGTGTGGGCTTGTACTTTTGTACAAGTCCACACCCCACCTTTTGGTCTCTTTTTTCAGCTTTAAATAGGAGCATTTACTGCTCTCTTTAACACACAACAACCTGCTGGAAACATAGAAAATCCAGATCTGAAAATACACTTAATGAGAGCTAATAACACTTTGAAAAGAAGAAGCTCACTTTGAGAGTAGGATTTAGAACCAAAAGCCTTACTTCATAGGCATTTTTGGAGTATAAATCTTGAAGTCTTAAGGGTCAATTGGAGTATTAGTGGTCTGCTAG
Organism: Petunia secreta; assembly: GCA_029990175.1. Taxonomy (NCBI): domain Eukaryota; kingdom Viridiplantae; phylum Streptophyta; class Magnoliopsida; order Solanales; family Solanaceae; genus Petunia; species Petunia secreta. The sequence goes on from JARKIP010000112.1 coordinate 29,584, forward strand.
AAGTTGCTTTGGTTCTGGTCTATCAGTTGCTTTGGATTTGGATTTCTGGCTGGTGTTTTCTTTTCTTGCTGTTTGCTCAAAGGTTGTCTATTAGAAGATCGTTGTTGTTTTTTGCTTTGCTTGCTATTCCCGTTGGCCATTGCTTTGGAATTTTCTTCAATAGGTAAACACAAAGGAACCTTGTAATATTATTGAATGTTTTGGCTATGAAATGTCATATGAATCATGCATGTTTAAAGATCTGATATAAGCTGCTTTATTTGTCATTGTTTGGTCACTTATTACCTACTGTTGTTCAAGATTAAAAGGGAGGGGGGGGGACTAGTAGTACATTAGCACAGATTTATATGAATGCATACATTGGTTTGCTAAGTAATATATGCAAAATGAGGGCAGAAACTTACACACACGTGCACTTACCAGATTGCTTGTGGCATCTGGGACTTTCTTACTAAATTGCCTATGATTTAGGAAGAAGGCGTGACGGGATTTTAGGCCGGACACACTGTCTCCGGATGGCCCTGATGCGCTTTCCGCCCGGTTTGTCCACCGAGTTTTCAGCCAGTCTAGACACTGAGTCAGTTGTGTCATCTAGAGTTAAACCTTTAGGCCCAATTATCTGCATCATATCAGACTTAATGAGGTGCGATACACCGGTATTGCATTTGTCTAGGTTGACTACCTTTTGTCAAAACGGGACCCACTTCCCGGGAAAGACTTGTCTAAATGGCATTCTATGTGTTGCATGTGACTAGGAAAGGTTGTAATGCTGACCAAATTGGAGAGAGACGGATTTCAAAAGAAAAAGAAAAAAGAAAGAAAAAAAAAATGAAAGGAAAAGTGAGGAAGCAGGGTGAATTTTATGTTTTAAATGTAAATGTCTTGTTATTTTTATAAAATTGAGTCATACTGCTGTAATGGCAAATTTTTGTAAAAGCGCCAATGTTGGCCGTCCTTTGTAGATGTCAGTTTGGTGTCGTTATAATGACGAAAATTTTACAAAAAAAAAAAAAAAATAAAATAAAATAAAATACATACTTAGTAGTTAGAAAGTCGAAAAATTTTGGTGTCAGTTTTCACGTCGTTATGCTGGCGAATTTTGTTTGCAAAAATACTGTAGTGTCATCACTGGAATGAATCTTTTGTTTTGATGTCAATGTGGCGTCGTTGTAACGTCTAATTTTTTCTTTTATAAATTACATCTAAATACCAATGTTGGTAATGTCCTGGAATCAGTCCTGATACCGTTATGATGGAAAAAATTTTCGATTCTCTTAGGGTCAACTTTACGTCATTACAATGACAAAAGTTTTGTTGAAAATTGGAGTTTCGAATTAGCAGTTTAGGCATTTGTTTTGCTCTATCGGTCAGTTGTTTTAAGTTGTTCTCAGGCTTTCAAACATTTGACACATTTTTTCATTAGGAACAATGGCTGCATCATCTTCTAGGCCGGTCAAGAGAAAATACCTTGCTGATGCCATTCCACCCTCTATCATGATGACTGATGGCCCACCCAAATCGGATAAATCTCTGAAATATTGGTGGGACACAATGAGTAAAATGCAGAAAGACTTAGTCCAGGAAAAGATTGGTTTTTTGACTAACCTTGTGACTAAACCTATTGTCCCGCGTCGAGACTTGATCAACGCACTAGTTGGGTTTTGGAACCCAAACCAAAATACCTTCTGTTTTAAGGGGTTTGAGATGACGCCGACCCTCGAGGAGATAGCTGGGCTTCTTAAGCTGGATTTTGAGAAAAAGAATATGATTGCTCCGAAGAAGGTTAATGAGCATGATTTTTTCAATAATATCAAGGTACGAACAGACCTCTCAATCGCTAGTGTTCGTCAAGGCTGGATTTCATTTGATTACCTTTATGATCGTTTTGGGACCGATATGGTTTTAAAAAGCATGGATTTGAGTTCCATGAGAAGCTGAAATATGAAGATTGGGTGCAACTTTGTCCTAAGGTCTTCATGTTCGCTTTGCTAGGGTTGTTGGTTTTCCAACTACCGGATAGAGCGATATCTATTAAGGTCAGTTGGATCATGGCAGCTTTATATGGTAGAGCACCGGACGCCACTATCATCCCGACGATTCTGGGTAGTATATTTCATGCTTTGACTCGATGCCACAAGGGAGAAAGCGGTTTCTTTGAGGGGTGTAACCTTCTATTACAGGTCTGGTTCTTGGAGCATGTACGCCCTTGCCCACCTCGTAATATTCTTAGGTGCTGTGACATCGATTATCTTGGATACCATCTCGAACACATCGAGAAGTATAAATTCCCAGAAAATGAGCCAGATTGGAGGTCTTTCTTGAACTCTCTCACGCCGGACAAGATTTTGTGGCAGTGTAGCTGGTTTCCTAAGAGGGAGGTTGTACACAGATGTGTGGACCGTCCTTTTCTCGTTCTGATAGGTTTGACAGCATCCCAGCCTTATGTTCCTCTGCGTGTACTTAGGCAGTTGGGTCGAAAGCAGGAGATCCCAATAGTTGAGGACATGAGTGCATATGTCTCAGACTATCCTCTCAACCCAGCTACTCTTAGAGGTGAGATCTTGCGCTTGTGGGATACTAGGAGGCGCCTCGCAGAAAACACACAGGTTCAGGATGGACTTAAGGGGAGGTCGTTCGGGAGTACAAGTTTTTGTATTACCACCAGCCCATACCCAGAGAGATGCCCGCGAGGTCGAGAGCAGGCATGGTTGATACTGAGGCCAGGTTGGATATGCAGGTTCAGCTTGCTAGGCACGAGATTGGGAAGGAATGCCGTGCTACCATACAAAGCTTAATTGCAGAGAGGGATGCCGCCAGAGCTGCTCAGTCAGAGAGTGAGGGTTTCGCGCATCAGCACCTAGACACAGTCAGACGACTCCGTGTCATGCACTCACAGGCATTGACATAGCGGGATGCCGACAGGGCAGCTTTGTTGGAAAGCAGGAGAAGGGAGGATTATCATCGCCAGGATGCCATAGATTCTCGAGCTCGACTTGACAGGGCATTAGAGCAGGGTGAGCAGCTCAGAGGGCTAGCACAGGACCGACTTCGGGATATACAGACTGCAGGACAGACCATCAGTGTAGCTTATCGGCAGGTTTATGACTCTGCTACGTATGTTGCACGGTCCATCGGTGACTGTAGGAGGCTGCCCGCGGAGGACATACTCCCACATGTGCTTCCCTTCGTCACTAGAGTTGCAGCAGATTTGAATGGATTGCGTCGTACCTTAGTAGAAGGCCCGCCAGTAGATCCCGAGGAGCCATTTGAGTTCGACCCAGAGGAGCCAGCTGACTTTGTGCCCCAGTCACCGTAGTAGATACATCAGGTCAAGATGATGCAGATTATTTCTTTTTGTCATTTATTTTACATCTTGGCTTTGTTGTACTTTATGTCGCTTTTGAATTTGGCATGTTGTAATTTATTTTCACTTTTTTCAGTCATTTGTACGTTTCTTTTGGTCGTGCTCCGGAAGCACCATATGTACTCTTTCTTTTTAAGTAATGAAAATATTTTGCTTATTTTTATGTGTCAATTCATTTCACCCTCTAGCCTCACTTGAAAAAAAAATACAAAAAAAGAAAAAAAAAAAGAGAAAAGAAAAAAAAAAAGAAAGAAAAAAGAAGAAAAGAAATCAAATAATACACTTGGGGATCTAATCTAAACCAATTCGGGATGACGCATAACGACCTTAGGCATTGTTTAGGCCGACGAGCAAATTCATGTTCCATGCTATCTTGTTGCACTAACGTGTTTTGATTTCAATAGAGCTTGAGCAACTGCCGTGCTAGCCCCACATTCCTATTCCACCAGAATCAAGGGACCACTGCCTGTTCCAGAAGTGGTTGAAGCACCTCTTCAGGAAAACACTCCAACAACGATGGCCGAAGAAACTGAGAACACTGAGCTGGTTCGCTTGGCTGAACAGCAGGCTAAGATGGCCGAGGATATCACGGCCATGAAAGAAATGATGATACATCTGGTTCGTAACTTGGATGCAGTTCAGGCACCTCTTGTTCCGCCAGGTGCTGCTGGTTTCATGGCGAATACTCAGCCACCAGGGCAAGGGCAATTTACAATGGTAGAAGACCCCCGTTATCCTCCAGGGTTCGGTCCACATCCAGAAACTGACAACGTAGCTGGACCTTCTACTGTACAACCTGGGGCACAATTCCCACAGCATGGACAACATGGCCAAGCCCAAGCTCCTGCCACAGCATTCACCGTTCCTGCAGGACACACTTTGCAAAGATCAAACAGTGACCCACAGTTAAGGGCCCGTGATCAACAATTCGACCATGCTCGGGGTAATGTACTCCGCTCCACTGAGTCGTATGATCATGTACACCACCCAGAATCACATGCTGATATCGAAAGATTGGGGAAAACAGAAGAGGCTGAATTTGCTCGGAAAATTGAAAAGCTTGGAGCAAACTGTGAAAAACATACAAGGGCAAAGGGGGTAAAACTAGTATTTCATACAAAGACATGTGCTTGTTCCCTCATGTGCCATTGCCTGAAGGTTTTGTTGTGCCCAAATTTGATCCGTACACTGGACAAAGTGATCCAAGGATCCATGTGAAGATATACCTTAACAAAATTAGGGGTATCGAGAAGGACGAATTATTGATGGCGTACTTTGCGGACAGTTTGGGAGGACTGGCAACAGAATGGTTTGTGCAACAAGATGTTTCGAAGTGGGTCACCTTTGACGACATGGCCAGCGCTTTCCTGAACCATTATGGTTACAAAATGGAGGCTGCTCCTGATCGTTCTTCTTTGAAGACGATCACAAAGAAACCAGGTGAAAGTTTTAGAGAGTATGCCTACAGGTGGCGCGAACAGGCGGCACGTGTGAGCCCTTTGATCCCAGATGATAAGATGGTTGAAGAATTCGTCGAAGTGCTTGACGAAACATACTACAAAGCGATGGCCTCTGCCCTTGGGAAGCAATTCAGTGAAGCAGTAAAAATTGGGGAGATGATTGAGAGAGGAATCAAAGCAGGCAAGATTGTTAGCCAAACAGCTTTGAGAGCCACGACCCAAGCGTTGCAATCAGGGTCAGGTACACTTGGGAAGAAGAAAGAAAATAAAGATGAAGTGGCAATGGTTGGTCCTGGACCAAGAAGAAATGATGGAAGATACAACGACCATCAAGGGTACATTCAGACACCCTCGCCACAACAGTTCTATCCAACTCATGGCCAACAATTTGCCATGCCGCAGTTCTCATTCCCTGTCAATGCAACATCTTATGTTCAGCCGCTATCCGGTCCACAATGGCGTGCACCCCCTGCTCCAGTCCAGTATAACAATCAATAGGCACATGTTTAATTCCCGGCTCAGCAGGAGATGCCTTATCGACCACGAGGTCCACCGGGTTTTCGTCCAAACTTGCAACAGAGAAACATGCAACAAGAGAAAAGACAGTTCACCCCATTAGGGGAAACTTACACTAATTTGTTTGAAAAGTTGCAACAAGCCAATCTGTTGAAGCCAATCCCGGGAAAAGTGAACCCCAATGGAAGAGTTGATCATTCGCGCCACTGTGCGTTTCATTCTGGAGCACCTGGACATGACACAGAATCCTGCTGGGAACTTAAAGGGTAATCCAGGCAATGATAGACAATAATAAGATAAAAGTCGTGGGGGATGAAACACAAAATGTGAATCAAAATCCCTTACCAGCTCATGATGTTCAAAAAAACGTACTCATGGTAGGGATGGTATGCATAGAAGAGGACATGAAAGGGAAAGTCGCCAAGCAGATCGTGGCAGTTGGTCCCTCCCCAGGCATCAAAACCTGTGAGCCATTTATTGTTGTAATCGGGGGAAAGTCAAGTGCGTCTGTTATCAACAAAGCAAAGCAAGATGCAGCTGTTGAGCCAAGTTTCATAATTCCGGCTGCAAAGCAGGAAAAAGTTCATGACAATGCACCAACATTTCTTGTGCAAGGGCCATCATGCCCGAAAACTCCGGTCTTCGAGGTTAAGGCAAAGAAGTATGAACCGGTTATCATCACTCAGGCAGCACAACTCCCTGTCAAAAGTACAAAGGCTGTTCCTTGGAACTACAACAAGACAATCGTGTCATACAACGGGAAGGAAATCATGGAGGTTGTTGCAGATATAAATGGTCTAACTCGGTCCGGGAGATGTTTTACTCTGGAAGAATTGAGAAAGGCAAAGCCAGGTCGAGAAGACCAAGGACCCATCAAAGAGCCGGTGTCTGAGAAAGAAGCTGAAGAATTTTTGAAGAAAATGAGATCGACAGATTATTCTATCGTTGAGCAATTATGAAAGACTTCAGCTCAGATATCACTCTTGTCTCTACTTATGAACTCTGAAGCACATCGCAATGCACTGTTGAAAATATTGAATGAGGCCTACATTCCTGAACAAACTACTGTGGCTAATCTGGAAGCACTTGCTGGCAGAGTATTTGAGACTAATCGTGTGATGTTCACCGATAAGGAGCTGCCAGCAGAAGGAACCGGTCATAATCGACCGCTTCATGTCTCAGTTAAGTGTGAAGACTCCTATGTCACACGTGTTCTAATAGATGGTGGCGCGGGATTGAACATTTGCCCTCTATCTACATTGAAGAGTCTAAGGGTGGATATGAGCAAAATCAGGGCAAGTTCCTCTGCTGTTCGTGCTTTTAATGGTGGAGTTCGAGAATCTTTGGGCATCATCAATCTTGAGTTAACCATTGGGCCCGCTACCTTCAGCATTGAGTTTCAAGTCATGGAGACAGATGCATCGTACAATCTGTTACTGGGCCGACCATGGATTCACATTGCTTGTGCTGTGCCCTCCACAGTTCATCAGGTGGTCAAGTTTACTTGGGATAATCAAGTTGTCGTGGTTTATGGAGAGGATGACTCACAGTTTAACAATAGCCTGGACGTACCAACCCTTGAAGCCGTCACTACACGCCCGACCATCATGTATCAAACCTCCGATGTGGTGTATGTGGAAAAGGTAACAGAAGGGAAACCTATACCCATCCCAAGAGTGTCAGAGACGTCTATAATGATGGCATCTGAAATGTTAAAGCATGGTTTCCAATTTAGAAAGGGTTTGGGAACATCACTACAAGGCAGGGTAAATCAAGTTTATCCAAATGGCGTGCAAGGCACGTGGGGACTAGGGTTCAAGCCAAAAGAAGCTGATCGTAAACAAGTAAAGAAAAAGAAGTCGGAAGTTTAGTCTCTCCCAAAGCCAATTCCGTGTCTCGCTCAGTCTTTTGTGGGTTATGTTATGAAACCAAAGGTTGTCGCTACAAATGTCAACACAGTGGAAGACAATCAGGATGCACCATTTGATCTAGGTGGCATTTTTGAAATCTGCATGGTACAGCCGGGTGAAAGCTCCAGCAATGCTTCAATTCAGTACATTGGCCCGGACGTGCACCTGACTAACTGGAATGCAACTCCCTTCCCCATCAGGAAGGGGTCTTGGTAGACTGTTGTTTTATAGTTTTCTTTTGAATACACTTGGATATTCTAAGGGTTATATGCCAAGTGTATTATTTTGCTCATCTTTTCTTTGTAATTCAAACCCTTTTTCATTAATGAAAGGCCTAAGAGCCAAGCTTTCCTGTAATCTCTGTTCATATTCCTAATTTTATTCTACTTTTGTTTATCTGTAGTGATATATCTGCCGGTCCTGATATCATGACATGTTCAAGGAACTTATCGTCCATCCAGGGACCGCAATATGATTTTGACTCCATAACCATAGTTGAGGTTGAAAGTGATGAAGAAAACATTGAGGAATCTGTTAACGAGATTGAATATGATGGAGAACAGGCGGATTTTGAAATAGGCCTGGAAGTTGAACGCCGCGAGGGCAAGCCCAAACCCAATTTGGCTGATACAGAGGATGTTAATCTTGGGAGCCCTGATGATGTGAGGGAAACCACGATAAGCATGTATGCCCTACCTGAAGTGAAGAACGCTATTCGGAAAGTGCTTTTTGAATATCGGGATATTTTTGCATGGTCATATGATGAGATGCCGGGTTTGAGTTCCGAATTGATAGTCCACGAATTGCCAATTCAACCCGATTTCCCTCCAGTGAGACAAATGCAACGGAAGTTCAAAACTGATATAATCAAGAAAATCCATGATGAAATAATGAAACAGTTGGATGCAAAAGTAATTCAATCGGTTCAGTACACTACTTGGGTTGCAAATGTTGTTCCGGTTCCTAAGAAAGATGGAAAAACAAGGATATGTGTCGACTATCGAGATTTGAACAAGGCAAGTCCCAAAGATAATTTCCCATTGCCTAATATTCACACTCTCGTAGACAATTGTGCCAAACATGAGATACAATCCTTTGTTGATTGCTATGCTGGATATCACCAGATCCAGATGGATGAAGATGATGCATACAAAACGGCATTCACTACTCCTTGGGGAACCTATTGCTATAGAGTGATGCCGTTTGGTTTGAAAAATGCGGGGGCAACCTACGTGAGGGCTATGACTGCCATTTTCCATGATATGATGCATAAAGAAATAGAAGTGTACATGGATGATGTGATTATCAAGTCTAGAACGGCTGAAGAACACGTGAGAGATCTCAGAAAGTTATTTGAAAGGCTCCGTAGGTACAATCTGAAGCTGAACCCAGCCAAGTGTGCATTTGGTGTGCCTGCTGGAAAATTGTTAGGTTTCATTATTAGTAGGCGAGGTATTGAATTGGATCCCGCAAAGATCAAAGCAATACAAGAACTACATCCGCCTCGAACCAAGAAGGATGTTAAAAGCTTTCTAGGCAGGCTGAATTACATCAGTAGGTTCGTTGCTCAACTTACCACAATATGTGAGCCGATCCTCAAGTTGTTGAAAAAGAATGCATCAATTGCATGGACCGAGGAGTGCCAAGAAGCCTTTGACAAGATCAAGCAATATTTGTCAAATACTCCTGTTTTGGTCCCGCCTGAGCCTGTTCGACCATTGTTTTTGTACTTGTCAGTCAATGAAAATTCTTTTGGCTGTGTACTGGGGCAACACGATGTCTCAGGAAAGAAAGAAAAGGCCATTTATTATCTGAGCAAGAAGTTCATAGATTGTGAGGCCAGATACACTTTGTTGGAAAGGACGTGTTGTGCCCTAACTTGGGTTGCACAAAAGTTGAAACATTATCTTTTGTCCTATACCACTTATCTGATTTCCCGAATGGATCCATTGAAGTACATATTTCAAAAGCCAATGCCAACGGGCAAACTTGCAAAATGGCAGATCCTGCTCACAGAATTTGACATAGTTTATGTCACCAGAACTGCAATGAAAGCTCAAGCCTTAGCTGATCATTTGGCTGAAAATCCGGTGGATAATGATTATGAGCCATTAAAGACTTACTTCCCTGACGAGGAGGTAGATGTGCTCGAAGAGTTGATTAATGAAGAAGAGCACGTGTGGAAAATGTACTTTGATGGTGCTTCTAATTCAAAAGGCCATGGTATTGGAGCGGTCCTCATCTCTCCCACGGGACATTACTATCCGGCAGCTGCCCAACTTCGCTTCAGTTGCACTAATAACACATCCGAGTATGAAGCATGCATAATGGGTTTGCGTATGGCTTTAGACATGGACATCAAAGAATTGATGGTCATCGGAGATTCAGATCTTTTGATACGCCAAATGAAGGGTGAATGGGAAACTCGAGACCTTAAGCTGATCATGTACAAGCAGTGTATGGACGATCTTCGACAAAAGTTCGATGTTCTAAAGTTTAGACATGTTCTCAGAACACATAATGAGCTGGCTGACGCCTTGGCTACATTAGCTTCGATGTTTGTCCATCCTGATAAAGCCCATATTGATCCGTTAGAGATTCAGGTCCAAAGTCAACATGCATATTGCAATGTGGTTGAAGAAGAAATTGACGGTCAACCGTGGTATTTTGATGTCAAGAATTTCCTTCAAGATGGGACGTATCCTCCAATGGCAGAAAACAATCAAAAGAGAACCCTTCGACGACTGGCAAGTGGTTTCTTTTTGAGTGGAGGGCTAGTGTACAAAAGGACACCCGATTTGGGACTACTAAGATGCGTGGATGCAACTGAAGCCACAAAAATCCTCAATGACATGCATTCAGAGATCTGTGGACCCCACATGAGCGGGCACGTGCTAGCTAAGAAAGTACTCAGAGCAGGATACTTCTGTCTTACCATGGAACATGACTGCATTACTTTTGTGCGAAAGTGTCATCAATGCCAAGTACACGGTGATTTGATACATTCACCCCCTTTAGAGTTGCACACAATGTAAGCCCCTTCGCCTTTTACAGCATGGGGATGGATGTTATCGGGCCTATTGAACCAAAAGCATCAAATGGACACAGATTCATTCTGGTTGCAATAGATTACTTCACCAAATGGGTTGAGGCTGTGACTCTCAAATCCGTGACCAAGAAAGCCGTGGTGGATTTCGTTCATTCTAACATTATTTGTCGCTTTGGTATCCCAAGTACCATAATCACTGATAATGCGGCAAATCTGAAAAGTCATTTAATGAATGACATGTGTGAAAGATTCAAGATCATGCACCGAAATTCCACACCTTACCGACCAAAGGCAAATGGCGCGGTTGAAGCAGCCAATAAGAATATCAAGAAGATCCTTAGGAAAATGATACAAGGATCTCGTGATTGGCATGAGAAGTTGTCTTTCGCTTTGCTTGGTTACCGCACAACTGTGCGCACTTCCATAGGTGCCACCCCCTATTAATTGGTATATGGAACTGAAGCAGTCATACCCGCTGAAGTTGAAATACCATCTCTCAGGATCATTGTGGAAGCAGAAATTGAGGACACAGAATGGGTCAAAACCCGATTGGAACAGTTGTCATTCATTGATGAAAAGAGGCTCAATGCAGTTTGTCACGGTCAATTGTATCAGCAAAGAATGGCCCGAGCCTACAACAAGAAAGTGCGCCTCCGCGACTTAAAAGAAGGGCAATTAGTCTTGAAAAGAATCTTTCCTCATCAGGAAGAAGCCAAAGGAAAATTTGCTCCAAATTGGCAAGGGCCATACGTGGTAAAGAAAATATTGCCAAATGGCGCCTTGTACCTTACAGATCCGGAAGGCAGGACAACTGAAATACCCGTCAATGCAGACGCGGTCAAGAGATACTACATTTGACCCCAAGATGGCTTTTCAAATCGGGATGAATGCAAGATTTTTGTTCTCTTTTGCTATCCCAAATTGTATCCCTTATTAGCATTTTGAACATTGTACTTTCGAGACATATTCTCAATGGGAATCAATGTAATTGTACCAAAATGAAATGAAACTGAAAAGCATCAAAAGAAAACCTGGGCATTTGCCTAGAGCTGCGTCTGACCCGATTCCTCTAAAAAAGATACGTAGGCAACCATTTCGGTGCGGTCGCAACAAGAGAAAATTCCTCTTTCCCTGTCTTCTTTTATCCGCGCAAAGCTTGCCTCCACGCTTGCGGGATATGTCAAGAAAATCAGAGACCCCAGTTTATCCTAAACTGGGGCAGAAGTGTTTTTTTGTTTTTTAAGAAAATGGACGAAATTCAATATTCCTCCCCATTTTCTTTGTGTTCGTAACAGTGAAAAGTTTATTCTTTCCTGTTTCGTATTGATGCAAAACTTGCCTCCAAGTTCGCGGCCAACATCAAAAGAAATTTAGATCCCCTTTTATGCTAAACTGGGGCAGAAGTTTGTTTTTATTTTATTTCACAAATAAAATAAAATAAAAACAAACTTGTGTCATTTTTGTATCATCTATTCACATGTTTCATGAGATGTTTGGCATACCAGTGTCGAAGTCAAGGAAGAAAACAAAGCACCCTAGTTTATTCTAAACAGTTAGTCGAGGGATGTTTTGTTGTAAATTGAATTGAAGAAAAAAGGAAGAAAAGAAAAAGAAAAAAAATAAAAAAAAGGAGAAAAAAAGAAGTCTTACCGGTGAAAACCTGAGAAGGCGCCGCAAGACAAACAGTGAGGCAAAAGATTAAAGAGAGAGGCTAGTTGGCGAAAACCCGAAAGGGCGCTACTAGTCGACTTGAGAGTCACCTCAACTTGGTTATGGTTTGATATCTTCCGTGGATCAACTCTCAACAAACAAGTGGCACTGGTCGGACGAGGTCATCCAAGATACATGTCATGATCATCAAGGCCGCCAGTATATTGCCAGATAAGTTTTCCTTTTCAGATAGACGTTCCTTGTCCAAACGACTTTCGCCTTTAAACTTTTTTTATTCCATTTTGTACATCTTGCCTCACCATTACCTCCTATGAGCAACAAAAGAAAATTGCAAAACTCTGTCTTTCAGGATTCAGGTTTAATTCCAGTGAGCAAGGCACACCCTCGACAATGGAAAAGTTCTCAGCAAGTCATGATCAACATTGATAATTGGAGCCCAGCACCGCACATCAGGCCGGAAGGACGACATACCAAAATTGTATCATGAAGAGTGGATATGTTTGGGGGAAGCTTTAGGCATTGTTCATCCCACAGTATTGTGAAGAATAGAACAAGAGTCACTAAGCTTATTTGCAAGATCCGAAACAGGGTGTATCCACGATGCTGAAAGTAAGTGTGACATTTGCTATGTTGCCAAGAAAGAGCTAGGACCACTTAAATTGGGGTAGTTGCGCCAAATATCAGATGGAACTCCATTCTCTCTTCGAGTCAATTCCCGCTAAAAGACAGCGTCATTTCTTTTCCATATCAAGATCTGCTAAAAGATAGCGATCATTTTCTTTTCGAGTCAGTTTCGCTAAAAGACAGCGTCATTTCTTTTCCATATCAAGATCTGCTAAAAGATAGCGACCATTTCCTTTTCGAGTCAGTTTCACTCAAAGATAGCGTCATTTCTTTTCCATATCAAGATCTGCTAAAAGATAGCGATCATTTCCTTTTCGAGTCAGTTTTGCTCAAAGATAGCGTCATTTCCTTTCCATATCAAGATCTGCTAAAAGATAGCGATCATTTCCTTTTCGAGTCAGTTTCGCTAAAAGACAGCGTCATTTCTTTTCCATATCAAGATCTGTTAAAAGATAGAGATCATTTCCTTTTCGAGTCAGTTTCGCTCAAAGATAGTGTCATTTCCTTTCCATGTCAAGATCCACTAAAAGATAGCGATCATTTCCTTTTCGAGTCAGTTTCGCTCAAAGATAGCGTCATTTCCTTTCCATATCAAGATCTGCTGAAAGATAGCGATCATTTCCTTTTCGAGTCAGTTTCGCTCAAAGATAGCATCATTTCCTTCCCAAGTCAAGATCTGCTAAAAGATAGCGATCATTTCCTTTTCGAGTCAGTTCGCTCAAAGATAGCGTCATTTCCTTCCCATGTCAAGATCTGCTAAAATATAGCGATCATTTCCTTTTCGAGTCAGTTTCGCTCAAAGACAGCGATAATTTCCTTTTGCGTCAGCTTCGCTAAAAGATAGCGATCGTTTCCTCTTCGAGTCAGTTCGCTCAAAGATAGCGTCATTTCCTTTCATGTCAAGATCTTCTAAAAGATAGCGATCATTTCCTTTTCGAGTCAGCCTCGCTCAAAGATAGCGTCCCTTCCTTTCCATGTCAAGATCTGCTAAAAGATAGCGATCATTTCCTTTTCGAGTCAGTTTCGCTCAAAGATAGCGTTATTTCCTTTCCATATCAAGATCTGCTAAAAGACAGCGATCATTTTCCTTTCAAGTCAGTTTTGCTAGAAGATAGCACTCACATTTAGTTCAAGTTAGTCCTGCTCGAAGATAGCAACCATCCCCAGCTTCAAGTCAAGACCTGGTCGAAACAGATGCGACCATTTCAAGTTTCAGATGGTGCTTGCCTATACAACGAGCGATGGAGTTGTCTTTCAAGCCAAGATTTACCTCAAGGAAGCATGAAGATTTAGGCTAGGGACTGTAAATTTACATTTTTCCTTGTATTTCCATTCCTTGTAAAGCAACGACCACCAGCAAGCGACCAGTAATCAACAACGACAGCCTTTGTGTGCCTAAGAGTGTCTAATATCAGCCCCAAGTGTGTCTAGAAGAGCCTCTAGTTTGTCTTAAGTAATCTAGAGTGTCTAGGGTTGTCTTAGTGAGTCTAGAAGAGTCTAGCGTCTGTTTGAATGCGGTAGTCCCAGCTGCCGCACATGAGGAACTACACTGACCTGATTCCTTAGTCCGGAGATATGTAGGTAACTTTGTTCTCGGTTAGAACCGAAATTCAAGGTACGGTCACCGTTTTGAAAAGTGTGCTCTCGGCTAGAACCGAAAAGCCAAAATTAGTTGTCGATTACTTCTTTGTCCGAAAACTCTTCGTGTTCCCGAACAAAGAGGGGCAGCTGTAATCACCTAATTTTGGCACCAAAATTTATAAAAATTGCTCAGAATAGTCGTATTAGATTCTTAGGACACGTCGTCAAATTTTTTCTGGACCTCTAGTGTTTGTTCTAACTAAATTTGTCATTAATTAGGAAGTAAAATGTGAAAATATAAAAAATTTTATTATTACGTGCGTAATTATAATTCTATGTTTAATTGTAATGTTAGTGTAGATTATGTGATTTTATGTTGATTTATTTAGTATGTAGTGCCTTTTTAAGTGGCCATTTGTGCAAGAATTGTTAGCCAAATCAGCCCACCACCTTAGCTCAACATTTTAACCCGGCCCATGTCGCACCCTTAAATAGGTAAAGTGGTTTCCGACTTGGGGTAACTCATTTGGAGTTAGAGGTTTTGGAGTCGCCACCTAATAAATTTCCTAGGCGTATTAGGTCACCTATTAATTTCTAATTCAATTTAAAGAATTAACTCCGGGTTGGTCTACGGGTCAGAGATTCGGGTAAGTGTTCGAAATAACCTAGAAGGAAGGGGTTAGGCACCTCCTAGGTTCCACAAATATGGTTCCCGACCGATTTCTATATTGGGTTTTAACATGCAACGAAGCTAAGAGGATAAAAATTAAATAAAATAAGCAAATAAGACATGTATGCAAACAAGTTAAAATATGAAAATATGCAGTTCGATATAAACAGTCTCAATTTGCAGACATGTTATATATATAGCTACAGCTTACAATGTTAGGCAAAATTAACCAATATTGTCATATTAACACAAGTTGACTTTTAAATAACAAAATATGGAGTAAACATATAGTAAAAATGTGCGCCACTAAAGGATGGCATCGTGACATTATTTGTCACATACCTTTAACTTCGGTGGCAACTTTTAGTGAGAGGTCGCGTTTAAAATAATTTGGTTTGAAATAAGAAAGATATATATTTATAATTGAATATACATATAGTTGAGTATATATCACATGGATCAAATAGCAACTTATTGAGCAAATAAGGATATCTCTATATTAAGTAAAGAGTTGATATAAAAAATATTAATACAAATAGTAAACACACATATATGCAAAAATCAAATATGTAGTAGTCATGACATTTAATTCTATAGGAAAAATATTATAATTTTTCTAAAGACTTGACCTCCAAAGTCTTAAACTCCTCGCAAGTTATTAATTAACTTGAAGAAATATATAAAAATGTACACATAATTTTTAAAACATCCTCATAATTGAAGATTTACAGAGACAACCCAACTTTTTCTTAAAAAAAAAAGTTCTGCATATTTCGCCCTTTGCAGAGAGGCCAGTTTTAAAATCAAGTTGCATTTCAAAGCCATTTCAGAGAAATCAATTTTTTGCAGCGTGTTACAACATTCTGAAACTAGTTTTACAGAGACAAACCATGCTTCCAGATTTTGAGCTTTGGGAAAACAGTCCTGATTTTCAGATTGACTTGCAATTTTAGCCCCTTTTTTTCTAATTTTCAGCAAAACCCGTCTATTATAATTCAATATTAAAACCTGGTCTGTTTCAATAAAATTCCAGATTATCCGCATTCCAGTTTTGCCTCGTGTCGCGCAAGTAAACTAATTTCAAACAAACTAAAAGAGAAGGGATAGAAAAGGGCCCCTGTTTAGCCAAGTTTTAATGCACCTAGCAGTCACTTTCACGGCTGTACCTATTTTAGAAAATACATACCAAAGAACACCTAGCAAATACATATAAGGGCCCCTGATTGCACCATAACAAACTGCTATCCCAGAGCTAGATTATACTATCAAGAGCCTTTTCAAACACTGGTTACAGATATCCAGACCCTCAGATAGAGATATAACAATGTCAGTGATGGTATGGCCTTTCAACCATCTTGTTTCCTGCGTAAAAGGGTTAGAGAAATGGCCAAGAAAGGCCCAGGCAACAGACAACTATAGATGTTTTAAGCAAAGGGAAAAACAGACAATTATAAGCCAAAGTGCATCTACTTTTGAGTGTCATTCAACCAGTTAGGAATTTTTTACCTTAGGAGTAAACAAACAAGCAGGAACAGACAGAGAAAAAGGGTGCAGATGCGAGCAAAATGCAGACAGACCTTCAACTTTTACCTGTGACTTTCAGCCAATAATTTTAATCATCAACAACAAGGGCCAAAACCATTCTTCCTTGTTGTGTATTCAGGGATATAAAAGGTTCTGTGTGAGGTGTAGGAAAGTGTCTAAAGTCTGTCTAAGACTCTGTGTGTGTAGATGTATTTCAGTACATTCAGAGAGGGGAGGTGAAGCTGGGAGTCTGAGACTGTTTTTCAGCTTGCATAGAAATGTAGAGAGTGTGTTCTGAGTGTGTGAGAGAGGTGTAGAGAGTGTCTGTCGCCCCTTCATAAAGGGGAGGAGGGACTGGTTTATATAGTCATGACTAAAGATTGTTTGAATTTCAAAATCTACTTGTAAAAAGAAAAGAAAAAAATCAGTAAAAAGGTTTTAAAGGAAAGTTAAAAATCAAGACCACAATAATACATGTCAATCTTCCAAGAAATTACTGTCCGTTGGGATTTCAAAGTCCAGAAATGTTTTTTTCCTTTTTTGAGAATCAGTAAATCAAGGAGAGGAATGTATACTAATCAATCAACCTAAAGATAAGGGATCTTATCCTTATTCTTAACAGAAAAAAGGCTATGTGATCATAATTTTGATGTAAAGGGAGGCCTTAACAGAGAGCATAACCAGTGTATACATTACCAAGCCGAATCAGAATTTCTAAACAGCAACTCAATCAAAACAGGCAGACACTTATGACTTCATAATCAATAAACGTTTAGCGTGTAATGAAAATCATGAATTTTACTAACTAGTACGCCATGGTTTTAAATTCTTGATAATCGACTAAGGTGAAATATGAATGATTTTAGGGGCAAACAATAATCTAGACTATAAACACATCCATAATTTCCATTACAGAATGAAGAAAAAAATGGAAAAAGGAAAGATGTTACCGATTTGGTGTCGGGTCTAGAAGCGGGTCGGGTCCTTCAAATCTGCCCGTTTTATGCTTGATTCTCAACATCTCAAGCTTGAATCATTGACTATTTCCCTTGTTTGTCAAAGATTACTCGGATTTTGACGAGATTCATACGATCCCCCTTACTTCCTTTTCGGTTTCCATAGAAAGAGGGATGAGAGGGATTTGTTTCCCTTTTTCTGTGTGAAAACGATAAGGGAGAGAGAGGGACGCGTGAAGATCGGAGAGATCGGCGGAGTCACGGTGGAGATTAGGTGTATTTGGACGTGGAAGAGAAGAAAGGGGGAGAGAGAGTGATGGGATCCGGCGGCTGTTAAGGGTGAGGGGAAGTGTGGGAAATGTTTAGGGTTTGGGGGAGTGAGGGGTGAGGTGTAATTATCAAAAGCTTTGTTTTAATTTTGGCCCTTGGATTAAGTGAGCGAACGGCTCAGATCTGTCCACATAGGCGTGTGGGTGAGTGTATATATGTGAGTATATGGAGAATGGGGGCTTTGAGGGGTTGTACTGCGTGCAGAAGTGAGTTGTACGCGTGCTTAATGTGTGTGTACTTTGTGCTATAAGTGTATTTAGTGAGGTGTAGGCTTATGTGAAGATTAGGTGGCGTACACGTGGACAAAAGGTGATGACGTGGACTTGAATATAGTGGAAATGGAATTATAAAATAGCAAAATGGCTAATATTTAATCAAAATACTTATAAATACAAATAATTAGAATAAAAATAGGAAATTTTGTAAATAATTATGAATAAATGTATTTAGTCATAAATAAATATAGATGACCACAAATAATAATAATTAGATATAAATAAGTCACAAATAATTATTAAATAATGCCATAATGCGTTAAATTGCATGAAATAGCATACATAGTTTGAAAAATAGCCTAAATGTATGTAATTACGTAATATAGTCACAATTAAATAAATACTATATAAATAGGGGATTAATAATAATATTACACACGTAAATGTAAGTTGTCTAATGCAGTTTTGTTTGGAAAATTACTATTGTCGATTTTAATTAAATATAGCCAAATTGCGAAAAATGGAAGGACAAAATTGGGTGTCAACAGCTGCCCCTCTTTGCCCGGAGATGATGAAAGAGTTTTCGGGCAAAGATAGTTGACGGAATAACCAATTTTGTCACGATTAGTAGGCAAAAAGATTGAAAGGGGAAGAATGGGGGGTTTTTGAGGTGTTTTTGGCTGAACCCCGGTCTCTGAGTTGCCTACATATCTCGGGTGTCACGAGAATCAGGCCGTGTGTAGTTCTAGGATGGTTTGTTGCCTGTGTGAGATGTTTATGACGCACGATTTTGGATGTAAAGTTTAAACTTATCCAAGTATGTAAAGTTTAGATTCGTGTATGCTTTGCCTTTTAGCAAGGTGAATGAAGAATAAAGCAAAGGTATTGTCGGAGATGAAATAATCTCGATAGATCGAGCGTGGGAAAAGAGGCTTATAATCATCCTAGTTATGAAGATGTGGTGCACGACACACCCATAAAGAGGAGTTTACACAGACATAGTTTCCACTTCATCTCGATAAATGGGTGATCTCATCTTCAATATTACCTTGACTGAGCTAGAAAATATTTGAGGAGCGAGTTTTATAAATGCGCACGATTCAAGCAGACGGGCACGATTAAGCACGAAAATAGGCACGATTGACGCAACTGGATATGGATAGGGAGGAATACGAAACTGACACCCCATTGACAAGGAAGGGCACTGGTGCGAGTATTAGGTAGGCCACTGGATTAGGTAGGCCACTGGTGCGAGTATGGAATTGTAGCATTGAACTCGGAAAGATAGGTAGCTTGCGGCTGTAGCAAAAGGAATTGTCTGTGGGGTTAGGCTTTGCCTTGTATGTGTTAAAGGTTTTGCAGTTGCATGGTTGGCCGTGATGTTCAGGAGCAGGCGTGAGAGTATGGCACAGGGATTTGTCGAGAAATCGGGGCGTACCCTGTAGCAAAATCATGATAAATGCAATAGATGTAAAGATGAAGTAAAGTAAACTTCCCTGTTGAGCCGAGGGGTTGTTTTGTCTGATACTTGTTTAATTGATGTCTCATCCAAATGTCTTTCCAACAGTATGCCCACCGATGCGGACTTTGCTCTATTGTAAATTGTTGTCATGTTCACCACTGCGAACCTTATATATCTGCCGACGCAGATTCTATGCTCCTTCAAATGATATCATGTCCACCATTGCGGACCCTATATATCCACCGACATGGATTCTATATATGTCATGCCCACTGACGCGGACCATATATATCCGCCGACGCAGATTCTATATATGTCATGCCCACCGACACGGACCCTATATCATTTTCATTGTTGAATGTGTCCACCGATGCAGACCAAATATGCTTCCTTAAATTGTTGTTTACGCCCACAAACGCGTACCTTATGTTGCTTTCAATGTTGAACTGTATCCACAGGCATGGATCCTGTGTTCCTTTAATTGTTGAACTGCCCGTAAACGCGGACCCTATCATCCACAATTGCAAATTGTATGCTTGATCAATAGCCGGTCTGTCCATAATTGCGGACCTTATTTTGCTTCAAATTGCCGAACTATGCCCACAAACGCGGACCTTATACCTTCAATTGCTGGATTGTCCACAAACGATGACTTTATATATCTGTCGACATGGATTTTATGCTTCTTTCATTGTTGTCATGTCCACAACCGTGGACCCTATGATGCTTTCACAGTTGAATGTGTCCACCGACGCGGACTATATATGCTTCCTCAGATTGCTGACTATGCCCACAAACGCGGACCTTATGCTGCTTCGAATTGATGAACTATGCCCACAAATGCGGACCTTACATATATCCACCGATGTGGATTCTATGCTTCTTCAAATGATGTCATGTCCACCGCTGCGGACCCTGTATATCCACCGACATGGATTCTTTACTTCTCAAATTTATATCGTGTCCCCCACTGCGGACCCTATATATCCATTGACATGGATCCTATGCTTGTCATGTCCACCGACGCAGACCCTATATATCCACCGACATGGATTCTACACTTCTCAAATTGATGCCATGTCCACGGTTGCGGACCCTGTATATCCACCGACATGGATTCTATGCTTGTCATGTCCACCGATGCAGACCCTATACATCCACCTACATGGATTCTAGACTTCTCAAATTGATGTCATGTCCACTGCTGCGGACCCTATATATCCACCGACATGGATCCTATGCTCTTCAAAAGATGTTTTGTCCACAGACGCGGACCTTACACTGTTGCCATTGCTGTCATGTTCACCACCGCGAACCCTATATATCCGCCGGCGCAGATCCTATGCTTGTCAAATGATGTCATGTCCACAGACGCGGACCCTATATACCCACCGATGCGGATCCTATGCTTGTCAAATGATGTCATGTCCACAGACGCGGACCCTATATACCCACCGATGCGGATCTTATGCTTGTCAAATTGATGTCATGTCCACAGACGCGGACCTTATATATCCACCGACATGGATTCTATGTTTGTCAGATTGATGAATGTTGCTTTGCCAGGGTTGTTAGGTATACTCGGTACCAGTGTAAACCTGCAATCAAAGAAAATTTATGAGTTTTTGGGTGGAGGTTGACTTGCACATTCGTTGTACTGAACTCTGCTGCTGCATCTTGCATGACCTCCTTGTAATATCTCTCTTTTTGAGTGTCAAACCTTAGTCGAGCTGTGGGCAAAAAAGGAGAATGAAAGGGGATATGCACGTGCTTTGTGAAAATTATTTTTAAAGAGTAATGCAAGTTTGTTCCATTGAATCATAGACCGCGACGTCGTAATCTTCTTTATGTCCATTTGCTGTTCAAAGATCTTTCATCTTGAAATTTTGAGGGAAGCTCAAAATTTCTGCCCCAGTGTGCTACTTGTATTCCCTAGAATTTTTGAGGTCCCTCAAAAATTCTGCACCAGTATGTTGTAATGTACTCTTTGAATTTTTTGAGGGAAACTCAAAAAATTCTGCCCCAGTGTCCAATAAAATTCTCTTATGATGTGACCGTGCCTTGGGTAGGCTGCCTACGTATCCCCTTTTGGGAATCAGGTCGCTACGTAGTTCCAATCCAATAAAAATGGATGTTGCTCGATTTGTAGTATCTCTTGATTGCATCTGAATAAAGGATATTGTTAATTTTGTCTCGATTTAGAGAATTCCACTTTAGGATAAACTCTCTTGCTCCAACTTTTGGTAAATGCCCTTGTCATTCTATTGCTCGTTGTATTCATACTTCGCTATCTATGAGTGTCAATTGTAGAGTATGCTTTTAGTCCGTTTGGGATTGTCTAATTCTGCTCTTTATATGTATTTCTACTGTTTTGCGTTGAATTGTAAGTCATCTTCCTCAATATGCTCTTGTCTCAGTTGTCTGTTGTAAGATCTCCACGATTAGCCATGAAGTTCCTTAAATGTCCTTTGTCGAATCATCATAGTCTGGCTTCTACTCGTCGTCTTGGACTGCCTTCTCACATTGCAGTCGCAGATTCAATGGAATTAAAATAATTTTGCTGATAGTGAATGATGCATACTTAAAATAAAAATGAAAATGATTTTATTATTGGACTTGAGAAAAAGTCTTCGAAAGGAAACAACGATGCAACAAAGTTGAAAAACAAAGAAAATAAAAGCTAACGACTCGGAGTCGTGTTTTATTTAAGAAAATAATTAATGCCCCAGCTCCACTAAGGTTCTCGTCATGCTCGAAATGTGCTGCAGGTTCAGTTGTTTGGCATAATTTCAGATTCATATTTGAATGTTCAAATCCTCAGTATGCTTTTTAGGAACTGAATAACATTTTTCCATGAATAGCTCCTTTAGACCGGTCAGCTCATCTTCTATACCGTGAACACCTTCTACAAGTCCTTCTTCCTTGAGAGTTTTCATGAAGCTTGAAAAGATGGATGCTTTTTTCAAAGTTGGAACAAACTGCTCTAGTGAATGATAACCTCTTGTAGTGCCTTTTACTTTGCAAACCAGGATGTACCCCATGCCAAACTTGTATTCATCAAACATTATTTTTGCTTTTATGATTGTGCCTTCCAGATTGCATTCTTTGCTGAAGTCGATCATATTCACCTTCTCATCCCCATTATTGGGCAGAGGGTTTTTGTGCACATTTGGCGCCTTCAAATTAATGGCTTTTTCATCTATTAGGTCTTGAATCTTGTCTCTTATTGCAAAACATCTCTCAGTCTCATGTCCCGGTCCACCTGAGTGATATGCACACCTTTTACTGTAATCAAAGTTAGGTGAAGGGTTGTCTGGCAACTTTTGAGGTATCGGGACGATAAGCCCGGCAGCTTTCAATCTCTCAAACAAATGAGTGCGAGATTCGGCTAGTGGAGTGTAGTTCCTTTTGGGTCTTTGGTTTGCCTCAGGGCGAGGTCTAGGGGGTATGATGGTGCATTTCGGTAGTTGGGTTGAGCGTTTTGCTGGTATGGTGGATGATTTGGCGCTGGAGTGTGGAATATAGGTCGAGTGGCCTGAGTGTTGTAAACGGAATATTCAGGTGGTATGTGATGGTAGGGATAGAATGGTGGCGGTGTTTGATAATAGTGATTGAAAGCAGGGTCTTGAATGGCTGCCGCAAAAGAGACTTCATCTTTCTTCTTTTTGGAAAGGTTCACATTTCCAAACTGGATGGCCTTATTAGTAGCTTGTAGTGCAGCTATGCTAATAATTTTTCCACTTTTCAGCCCTTCTTCTACGTCATCTCCCATCAACACTACATCAGCAAACTTTTGATTTTTCATATGCAGCAGCTTATCGTAATAGACATCCTCTTGAATGCGGATGAATATATTCACTATTTTCCTTTCATCCATAGCGGGTTGCACCTTGGCAGCTTCTGCTCTCCACCTCGTAGCATATTCTCTAAACGTCTCTGTGGATTTCTTTTTCAACTTTTCCAGGTAGAAACGATCTGGTACCGTTTCAGTGTTGTACCCAAATCGTTCTACGAAATCTGCTGCCATGTCTTCCCAGCCGAGCCATGTGCCAGGCTTCTGCTTAGAGAACCAACTCAAAGCCTCTCCGGTCAAGCTTCGACTGATTAGCTTCACTCGTACTTTCTCATCTTCCCCTGCTCCAATCAACTTGTCACAATATGTTCTCAGATGTGCCATAGGGTCTCCAGTTCCATTGAACAGGTCAAACTTTGGTATCTTGTATCCGTCTGGCAATTTCAAAGTAGGATAGATGCACAAGTCTTCATAAGCTAAACCTTTAGTAGTTTTGCCTAACTCAAACTTCTTAAAGGCTGCCTCTAGCTTACGAACTTTCTCTTTCGTCCCATCATCATTGGTCTCATCCTCCGCCCATTCATAGTTGTCATGGTCTTTGATGGGTGAAGTGAGTTGTTTGGTCTCGGCAGTGAACATGGGATTGTAAGGTTGTGGATATGCAGTGTTGGTGTGAGGTAGGCTTGTGTTTGGGTAAGTAGGGTATGTAGGAAGTGGTGCTTGATAAGTAGATGGTGGTGCTGGATAGGGAGGCGGTGCTTGATATGTGGCGGTTGGTGGGCTTTGGTAGGTAGCAGGTGGTGCTGTTTGGTAAGGAGCTGGTTGTGTTGTTTGGTAAACAACAGGGGGATCAGTTGGGTTTGTAGGGTCCTTTCCATTAGGGCGGGCTGACCCACTTGGATCGACTGATTCCCTTGAATGGGCGGAGTTTCCAACGGGTAAACTGACCATTGTCAGTTTCTCTTCAAGTTCTTTAATTTTTTGCTCTAAGGTAGCAACATGTTCATCATACCCAACCAAAGCAAGTTTGCGGGGTGTCCCATTATTCCTAATGTTATCATCACCAAGAGCAGCATTATCCAATACATGATGTTTCGCTTTCCTCTTCTTCTAGTTTGTGAAGGGGGAGGAGTTGTAACTGGTCCCTTAGTTCTCGTCCGGTACTGATGCTCGGCCAGAATGCACAGGTCAACCTCAGGAGTGGGAGTAAAACTTAAACACAAAAACAATAAGTTAGTGTCGAGGTAATAATTATCAAATGCAAAATATATCACTCCTTATAATGCAAGGGACCTCTCTTGTGCCAGAGGTAGGCCTAACAAGACAACCACACATATAAGATGCATGATAGGTGTCATTTGGATGAGGTTGGCTAATGGACTTTAACATGCCAAGGATGTTAAGTCTTCCTAAGTTTGAGTATGATATTTAAAATTGAACGTGTATCATGCGTCATCCCATTTGTTCACATAACCCAAAGTTAACAGAAAAATAATTTTGTTGTATAAATGTGCAATAACATTTTTAAGTAAATAGGAATAATAATTGATCTTGCTACATTAAAAGTAGAAGAAATTAATTTAAAGTCTATGATTTGGTTTTCAAAAATAGAAAAATTAATTTCATTCATAACCCAAAAATAATGTTATAAAATAATTGGTTTTGTATGAATGTAAAAAAAATTCATACGTAAATAGAAATAAATAATTGCTTTCTATAACAATTTCCATTTATAGTAATAAATAGTTGACTTTGTTAAACAAAAGTAGAAAGATCAATTTAAAATCTGTTTTATTTGATCTTCCAAATTTTCGACTTGTGGCATCCTCCAATAAAAATAAATAATTAGATGATCCACACTTTTGAGAATAAATAGTCTACATTAGACACGTTCAACTTTAACTAGATGCACACATAACATATTGAAACGTCCCTTAGGGTTGGAGACCCGTTTGGTTCGTTCAAATATGGTGAACTAATAGACTTAAACATGAGTCGAAGTCAAAATCTCCTAGTCATGACATGATGCATGGTCCCTAAAAAGAGACTTCATTAAGAGTTGGCTAATCTAGACAAGGACATGGTTCCCCAAGGCGGACAACCAAGGGGTGGGAACGTTTAGAATTGTTGGTTGTACCACGGACCAACTTGATTCTAACCATTCCTCCTAAAGGGTTTTTTGAGAGTGAAACGACCGTGAGATCCACGTAATCGTTTGTGTGCGTGTAAGTGTCAATTTTCCAGGAGTGGAGGAGTATGAACGAAATGCAACAAATAAATTCAATAATATACTAAATATCATATAATAAAAAAAATGCAAAATGTAAAAGATTGCCCACCTGCAAAGAGAAAAAGTTAGTATTGAACAAAGTAATAAAAGCAATAATAAACCCAATATAAAAAATCGTAACGGTTAGAACATTTAATCCCCAGCAGAGTCGCCATTCTGTCGCACCCCACTTTAAATAGGTAAAGTGGTTTCCGACTTGGGGTAACTCATTTGGAGTTAGAGGTTTTGGAGTCGCCACCTAATAAATGTCCTAGGCGTATTAGGTCACCTATTAATTTCTAATTCAATTTAAAGAATTAACTCCGGGTTGGTCTACGGGTCAGAGATTCGGGTAAGTGTTCGAAATAACCTAGAAGGAAGGGGTTAGGCACCTCCTAGGTTCCACAAATATGGTTCCCGACCGATTTCTATATTGGGTTTTAACATGCAACGAAGCTAAGAGGATAAAAATTAAATAAAATAAGCAAATAAGACATGTATGCAAACAAGTTAAAATATGAAAATATGCAGTTCGATATAAACAGTCTCAATTTGCAGACATGTTATATATATAGCTACAGCTTACAATGTTAGGCAAAATTAACCAATATTGTCATATTAACACAAGTTGACTTTTAAATAACAAAATATGGAGTAAATATATAGTAAAAATATGCGCCACTAAAGGATGGCATCGTGACATTATTTGTCACATACCTTTAACTTCGGTGGCGACTTTTAGTGAGAGGTCGCGTTTAAAATAATTTGGTTTGAAATAAGAAAGATATATATTTATAATTGAATATACATATAGTTGAGTATATATCACATGGATCAAATAGCAACTTATTGAGCAAATAAGGATATCTCTATATTAAGTAAAGAGTTGATATAAAAAATATTAATACAAATAGTAAACACACATATATGCAAAAATCAAATATGTAGTAGTCATGACATTTAATTCTATAGGAAAAATATTATAATTTTTCTAAAGACTTGACCTCCAAAGTCTTAAACTCCTCGCAAGTTATTAATTAACTTGGAGAAATATATAAAAATGTACACATAATTTTTAAAACATCCTCATAATTGAAGATTTACAGAGACAGCCCAACTTTTTCTAAAAAAAAAAGTTCTGCATATTTCGCCCTTTGCAGAGAGGCCAGTTTTAAAATCAAGTTGCATTTCAAAGCCATTTCAGAGAAATCAATTTTTTGCAGCGTGTTACAACATTCTGAAACTAGTTTTACAGAGACAAACCATGCTTCCAGATTTTGAGCTTTGGGAAAACAGTCCTGATTTTCAGATTGACTTGCAATTTTAGCCCCTTTTTTTCTAATTTTCAGCAAAACCCGTCTATTATAATTCACTATTAAAACCTGGTCTGTTTCAATAAAATTCCAGATCATCCGCATTCCAGTTTTGCCTCATGTCGCACAAGTAAACTAATTTCAAACAAACTAAAAGAGAAGGGATAGAAAAGGGCCCCTGTTTAGCCAAGTTTTAATGCACCTAGCAGTCACTTTCACGGCTATACCTGTTTTAGAAAATACATACCAAAGAACACCTAGAAAATACATATAAGGGTCTACGGATAAATCACTTAGAAAATAGAAAAAAATGAGAAAAGGTGATGCCCTGATTGCACCATAACAAACTGCTATCCCAGAGCTAGATTATACTATCAAGAGCCTTTTCAAACACTGGTAACAGTTATCCAGACCCTCAGATAGAGATGTAACAATGTCAGTGATGGTATGGCCTTTCAACCATCTTGTTTCCTGCGTAAAAGGGTTAGAGAAATGGCCAAGAAAGGCCCAGGCAACAGACAACTATAGATGTTTTAAGCAAAGGGAAAAACAGACAATTATAAGCCAAAGTGCATCTACTTTTGAGTGTCATTCAACTAGTTAGGAATTTTTTACCTTAGGAGTAAACAAACAAGCAGGAACAGACAGAGAAAAAGGGTGCAGATGCGAGCAAAATGCAGACAGACCTTCAACTTTTACCTGTGACTTTCAGCCAATAATTTTAATCATCAACAACAAGGGCCAAAACCATTCTTCCTTGTTGTGTATTCAGGGATGTAAAAGGTTCTGTGTGAGGTGTAGGAAAGTGTCTAAAGTCTGTCTAAGACTCTGTGTGTGTAGATGTATTTCAGTACATTCAGAGAGGGGAGGTGAAGCTGGGAGTCTGAGACTGTTTTTCAGCTTGCATAGAAATGTAGAGAGTGTGTTCTGAGTGTGTGAGAGAGGTGTAGAGAGTGTCTGTCGCCCCTTCATAAAGGGGAGGAGGGACTGGTTTATATAGTCATGACTAAAGTTTGTTTGAATTTCAAAATCTACTTGTAAAAAGAAAAGAAAAAAATCAGTAAAAAGGTTTTAAAGGAAAGTTAAAAATCAAGACCACAATAATAGCATGTCAATCTTCCAAGAAATTACTGTCCGTTGGGATTTCAAAGTCCAGAAATGTTTTTTTCCTTTTTTGAGAATCAGTAAATCAAGGAGAGGAATGTATACTAATCAATCAACCTAAAGATAAGGGATCTTATCCTTATTCTTAACAGAAAAAAGGCTATGTGATCATAATTTTGATGTAAAGGGAGGCCTTAACAGAGAGCATAACCAGTGTATACATTACCAAGCCGAATCAAAATTTCTAAACAGCAACTCAATCAAAACAGGCAGACACTTATGACTTCATAATCAATAAACGTTTAGCGTGTAATGAAAATCATGAATTTTACTAACTAATACGCCATGGTTTTAAATTCTTGATAATCGACTAAGGTGAAATATGAATGATTTTAGGGGCAAACAATAATCTAGACTATAAACACATCCATAATTTCCATTACAGAATGAAGAAAAAATGGAAAAAGGAAAGATGTTACCGATTTGGTGTCGGGTCTAGAAGCGGGTCGGGTCCTTCAAATCTGCCCGTTTTATGCTTGATTCTCAACATCTCAAGCTTGAATCATTGACTATTTCCCTTGTTTGTCGAAGATTACTCGGATTTTGACGAGATTCATACGATCCCCCTTACTTCCTTTTCGGTTTCCATAGAAAGAGGGATGAGAGGGATTTGTTTCCCTTTTTCTGTGTGAAAACGATAAGGGAGAGAGAGGGACGCGTGAAGATCGGAGAGATCGACGGAGTCACGGTGGAGATTAGGTGTATTTGGACGTGGAAGAGAAGAAAGGGGGAGAGAGAGTGATGGGATCCGGTGGCTGTTAAGGGTGAGGGGAAGTGTGGGAAATGTTTAGGGTTTGGGGGAGTGAGGGGTGAGGTGTAATTATCAAAAGCTTTGTTTTAATTTTGGCCCTTGGATTAAGTGAGCGAACGGCTCAGATCTGTCCACGTAGGCGTGTGGGTGAGTGTATATAGGTGAGTATATGGAGAATGGGGGCTTTGAGGGGTTGTACTGCGTGTAGAAGTGAGTTGTACGCGTGCTTAATGGGTGTGTACTTTGTGCTATAAGTGTATTTAGTGAGGTGTAGGCTTATGTGAAGCTTAGGTGGCGTACACGTGGACAAAAGGTGATGACGTGGACTTGAATATAGTGGAAATGGAATTATAAAATAGCAAAATGGCTAATATTTAATCAAAATACTTATAAGTACAAATAATTAGAATAAAAATAGGAAATTTTGTAAATAATTATGAATAAATGTATTTAGTCATAAATAAATATAGATGACCACAAATAATAATAATTAGATATAAATAAGTCACAAATAATTATTAAATAATGCCATAATGCGTTAAATTGCATGAAATAGCATACATAGTTTGAAAAATAGCCTAAATGTATGTAATTACGTAATATAGTCACAATTAAATAAATACTATATAAATAGGGGATTAATAATAATATTACACACGTAAATGTAAGTTGTCTAATGCAGTTTTGTTTGGAAAATTACTATTGTCGATTTTAATTAAATATAGCCAAATTGCAAAAAATGGAGGGACAAAATTGGGTGTCAACAGCCCATACCCCACCTATATAAACCAAAAGCACTCACATTTCTCTCATTTCTCTCCCAGCCGCCAAGGCTAGGGAAACCCTGGCGAAATTTTCACTCCTCGCCGGAAATCGCCAGCCACCGTTGTCCCACCGCGGCTCCTCCGCTCTCCCGTGGCCGGAAAAATATAAAAAATATACCGTTTGAAAGCTCTCAACCTCCTCTCTCCATTTTCATGGTTACCTTTTGCAAATTCCAAGCCGTTTGGAGTAGATCGACGGTCAAAGTCTCGGTCAAGGCATAACTCCGGCGACTTTGCTCTTTTCGGTAAGTTCTTGGGTTCATTCTCTTCCTCTCACCCTCCTCTTTCACCTCCCATACCCCACTTCCCAAAATTCATTCTTTTTTCCCTCTTTTCTTTCCCGTTTCTTTGCCTTGTTTTTTCGTTTTTTTTCCTTCTTATTTTATATTTCTTTCTTTGTTATGGTTGTGATGAGGATGATTTCGAGGATGTGATGATTGTTTGACGGGGAGGGGGGGCTGTTTACGACAGTGGTGTGGGTTTTTTTGAGGTTTGTTTTGTTTGTCAAGGCTGTTATGGTTTTGATCGTTTTGGGGGTGGGGGGGGGGGGCTGTGATGTGTGTATTGACTCAAAAAGGTAGTGGTGATAGTTTGAGGCGAGGCAGCGGATGAGTTTGAATTAGTGGCGTGTTGATGTTTGGTTAGTGTTGTGCGATGATGAAACAGTGACGACGTGAGTGCAATGGGTGGTGAATCGAGGCAGCTGGGACAGTGGTGATTCTAGGCTGATTTCGAGAGCGAGGCAGTTTTTTTTTTTTTTGCGGTGTAGCTGCTCGAAAGTTGAAGTAGACAAGAAGAACAGTAGCAGCGACACAATAGTGGCGTCATTGCCAATGCAGCGTTGGTGCAGCTGATTCCGGGCAGCAGCTGCGACAATTCAGGGCTTGGCATTGGCTTAGATGGGTTAGATAGCAAAACTTTACTTTGTTTATATTTTTTTAATTTATGCTTAAGATGTTTAGTTGTAGTTTAGCATGTGTGATAGTAATTGTATTGACGTTATTAAAAATGAATTTGAACCTTATGTATGGAAAGAGATTATTTTGAATAAGAGTATTGGTTTGTTTGTCTTCAAGTATAATGTTAGCAATTATGAGATTAGTGTGTGAGTCTTGTTTTGTTTCTCCTTTAAGTTTCCTGTTAAGGGAAGTTGTATGGAATAGTTCACTGTATGGAAAGGAAATAAGTGAAAGTATGGTTTGTCTCTTTTCTCATTTGGCTTAAACATGTGAAGCTCTTTGTTTTAATTAAGTGTGAGCATATGGTGTGACTTGTAAGGTCTGTACCAAGTAATTAGTGTAACTCATAAGGTGTTGATCTTGTTTATGTCAAGCATGAGATGCTTTGCATCTGCTTAGTTCAAGTAGGAACTTGGTAAGAGTTGGTTTGGTTTATCTTTGGTTGAAGCATTGGGGTTTTGTTTTAGTTTGGTTTCTAATTTCAGTTCAACTTTAGGGGTGTCTCAATCCAATAGTTCAACTTGGACAGCTTGTATTTTCAGCTCTAGGGGACAGTTTAGGTGGCTGAAATAGTGCCCTATAGTTGCTGTACTGTTTTCTGAAAATTGGGACTAGTACACTCAAGTATAGGGGTGTGGGCTTGTACTTTTGTACAAGTCCACACCCCACCTTTTGGTCTTTTTTTTCAGCTTTAAATAGGAGCATTTACTGCCCTCTTTAACACACAACAACCTACTGGAAACATAGAAAATCCAGATCTGAAAATACACTTAATGAGAGCTAATAACACTTTGAAAAGAAGAAGCTCACTTTGAGAGTAGGATTTAGAACCAAAAGCCTTACTTCATAGGCCTTTTTGGAGTATAAATCTTGAAGTCTTAAGGGTCAATTGGAGTATTAGTGGTCTGCTAGAAGTTGCTTTGGTTCTGGTCTGTCAGTTGCTTTGGATTTGGATTTCTGGCTGGTGTTTTCTTTTCTTGCTGTTTGCTCAAAGGTTGTCTATTAGAAGATCGTTGTTGTTTTTTGCTTTGCTTGCTATTCCCGTTGGCCATTGCTTTGGAATTTTCTTCAATAGGTAAACACAAAGGAACCTTGTAATATTATTGAATGTTTTGGCTATGAAATGTCATATGAATCATGCATGTTTAAAGATCTGATATAAGCTGCTTTATTTGTCATTGTTTGGTCACTTATTACCTACTGTTGTTCAAGAAAAGGGAGGGGGAAAACTAGTAGTACATTAGCACAGATTTATATGAATGCATACATTGGTTTGCTAAGTAATATATGCAAAATGAGGGCAGAAACTTGAACAATGCAAATTTGGAAATTGAGGCTCGTTTATGCAGAGGGTAGCATTTTTTTTTTAAAAAATCTGGAAAGGAAAGTAAAAATGGGACATCTTGCGTAAACAGTCTTAGAAATAGGATTTTGTAATCCAAATCGTGCTTATAAAAATGGACGTGGGAAATTGGATAGATCTGTCTACTTTGTAACATTTATTTTAGGCCCGTTTTAATAAACTTCTTGTGAAGAGAATGAAAGGACTCAAAGTTTTTTTTGTAAAAATGGGAAAGCTAAACTCGTTAGGCAATACTTTAGGCAATCCATTCTATTTTTTGTAGAAAGTTGTAACATACTAGGCAGTTGTAAAAATGGGAAAGCTGAACTCGTTAGGCAATCCATTCTATTTTTTGTAGAAAGTTGTAACATACTAGGCAGTTCGTACCCATTTTGTTAAAAATTGTAACATTTGGTAATAAAAGTCACCTTTTTATAATTTTGAGCCAATGAATGGATAAAATTAATTCATATAGGATGTAAAATTGTTAACAGGAAATACACGATTAGGCAAAATAATAGGAATAAATTCGATTAGGCAATTATAAGTATGATTTGTGATGTACTTATTAGGTAAAAATAAAAATATATATAAATTTGTTCCAAGTATACCTTGTGGGTTACTTGACACAATTTCGGTTTCAAACAATCAAAGCGTAACTTTAAATGAACGACAAAAAATATAACAACCATATTTAATGAATTAACAAAATGCGACAATAAAGCAACTGTGCTCGGCACAGGACTCGAGGGTGCCTAATACCTTCCCGAGAGTCAACTGAGAACCTTACCCGAATCTCTAACGCAGACCATTAGACGAGTCAAAGGTGTTTCCAAGGTTACCTTCTGGTGATTTGGCACACCTTAAACTATGTCAAGTGACGACTCCGAATTTCTCTAAATAATTTTGTACCTGTTGAACACCAGTCACGAGCCTTTATATAATAAACCTCGCAACTCAGCACAGTTTAATTAATTTTTTAAGGGCGTGACAGAGAGCATATGTGCTAAGGTGCATATATTGGCATGGCCAATGATGACTGACAATACTTAAATGCAAGAATGGTGGTGCAAGAAATCAAGATTGGGCTAAGAGTTGAGACATGTGATGGATCAGTAAGAGGATTTGTGAAATGGGAAGGTTTGGAAAAGCCTGCAAAGGAATTGATGGAAGATGATAAAGGTGAAGAAGCAAGGATGAAGTTGAAGAAGATTGGTGAAGCAGCCATTAATGCTGTCAAAGAAGGTGGATCGTCATGGCAAGCGTTTCCACTGGAGCAGAGACAACCGAGACAATCTAAGATTTGAATCTAATCCGTTAAGCTTTTAACATTCTTATTTCTCAGCACTGAATTTATTGCGCTGAAATACTTTATAAACCTTTTACTCCATTCGGTCCATTTTATTTGATAGATTTGACTTTGCATACACCTTAAGAAATTATAAACAGACATAGTATTTTTACTAATTTACCCTTTTTATCTTTTCTTGGTATTTTCAAGGAGTTTTTCAATATCATTTAATAAGGGTATTATGAGGAAGAAATGATAAAATTTACATTGATATTCTAAATTATCAAACATTTTGGACTTTCAAAAAATGGAATACCTATCAATTAAAATGGACCTTGTGTATTCAATCGCTTAATTTTGACACTTCTCTTTATTCTCGAATGGCAATCATTTTCTGTATTCTAAATAGTTATCAAATGCAAGTTTTTTCTATTACTAGTGCTATAAGCTTGCTTTGTCAATTCAGACATCTCTATTTTCCATGGATGTATCGTAGTTCTGCACTGCACTATCTCAATGCTTGTGATGATTTCCGAAACTCCAACCTTGAACTAAGCGCGAAGTGATCAGAATTTAAAGGGTCCTCAAGTTTGTTCTTCCAAAGACATGGTTAAATTGGAACCGTACAAAAATTAAGCATTATTTAACAAAAGGTTGCATGCACAAATCAAGAAATGGTACTCCAAATTCCTTTTACTAGTGAACCGGCAAAGGTATAGTTTGGTGTTTTTTCCTTAATTTTAGACAGAGTTGAACCCATAAATTTACTTCTAAACCAAAGCTAGCCTATGTGGCAACATTTAAGGAAGTGAATGAATAAATAAATCATAATAACAAGATCATATTTTGTAGATGCAACTCAAATACAAATAATATAAAAGTCCTTGATGAGTTTTTAGACTTCTTAGTGTCAAGTTCTGAGTTCGAAGTGATTTGCGATTCTTTGATTTCATTTTCGTAAAACAAATAAGTCTCTAAACGAAAGTTTTATTTCGAGACACATTTGTTAAAAGGAAAATACAAAACTTAACAAATGCACATAGGAGTTTTGGACATGTGAATTCTCTAAAACAGAGAACAAGCAGATTAAGTGCTAGATCAAGCACACATTATTCACTACTACTACATGGACTTGCTTTTTAATTTTATACATAAATGAATTTTTTTTGACAGTGGTTCCGCCCCTCCCTCCCATACGGAGAAGTGGCGGATGTAGTATATTGGCCACTGATCCATTGGAACCAGGATTCTTAACATATGACATGGATATACAATATATTATGTGAATTTAATAAATATTAATTTTGAACTCATAATGAGTTCAGCGTTAAGAATCTTGAACCTGGTATATAAGTTTAAATCCTGATATTGCCTTCGACAAGAATAACACTATTCAAACCTGACTTCTTGCACATAACTCATAAATAAGCTCATTTAACATTTTCCATGATGATCCACCTTCTTTGACTGCATTATTGGCTTCTTCACCAATCTCCTGCACTTTTTTCTTTGCCTCTTTACCTTTCTCACCTTCCATCAACTCTCTTGCAGGCTTCTCCAAACCTTGCCACTTCACAAATCCTCTCACTGATCCATCACATGTCTCAACTCTAAACCCAATCTTGATTTCTTCCACAACCATTCTTGCATTCAAGTGCTGCTCTGCCATCATTGGCCATGCTAATATTGGCACCTTTGCACAAATACTCTCTATCACTGAATTCCAACCACAATGACTAAAAAAACCTTGAACACTCTCATGGTTCAAGATATCTCTTTGATCAACCCACTCTGCTACCACTAGTCCCCTGTTTTTCACTCTGTTTTCGAACCCGTCATCAACTTCATCTATACTTTTCCTCACTACCCACAAAAAGTTAACTTCAGATTTCTCCAACCCAAGTTTAATTTCCTTGAATTGTTCTGGAGATATCTCTGCTTGTGACCCGAATGCAACGTACAAAACTGGCTTCCCTTGTTTTAGCATTTCATCAAGCCATTTGATGTAAAAAGGTTTCTCCAATAGTCCTTTTGATGGCTCGTTAAGTGCACAAAAGGGTCCAATGCACCATGACTTAGGACTAGTTGTGCGGTTAATGTAGTCTACATAAGTGGATTCGATCTCGTAAAAGCTGTTTACAAGTAAACCATAGCTTTTAGATGTCGCAATGGCTGCCTCCATGGTAAAATTGAAAAGGGGGCCTTTTTGTTCACGATCTCCAAAGGGTGGACCAAAGTCATTTCTTGTGACTTTAATCCAGGGAAAATCAGGGACTTGAAATAGCTCGTTATCGGACACATCTGTTCGAAGAATTGAAGCAGAGGAAATACATAAAGAAGAAGAAAATACATTCATGCCATAATATGCAAGTCTTGGAATATTAAATTTGTTTGCAGACTCTAAAGTCCAGCTAAGGAATCCATCAGTGATCATGAAGGTAATTGGTAATAGAGTTTCTAAGGCTTGTTCGAATTGTGGTTTCATTAATTTCGTGGCGTTAGCAAATGTAGGAAACATGGACATGGATGAGAGTTTATCAGTACTTTCAATACCTTGAGGAATTCCATCAATGTTTTGAGGAAATGGGATCTCAATGATAGTAATGTTGGTGTTAGAAAGGGATTTGTTGAAGAAAGGACGATTTGCTGGTGTTGTGAAGATGGTGATGGATACATTGCGAGTTAGTAGAATGCGAGCAAGGTCGAAAATAGGGATAGTATGGCCTTTAGACATGAAAGGGAAGATAACAGCATGAATTGTAGCAGTAGGAGGAGACGCCATTTTCTCCTCCTGTTTCTTGGTGTTTTGAGTCTCGAATGGTCGTGTGTTTGAATAACAAGTACTCCCTAAAGAGCTTAATTTTTATGTACTGACTTAAAAATGAAAATCAGACAATCAACTCACTTATTATGTATAGCACTTATCCTCTTCAAAAACACTTTACTATAACACCAACTTTTCTATAGAACTGATTTTTCATACTCGGTTACAATATATGTTCTCTGTAATACTAATATTTTGTAACATGTTAAAATTGTCCAGGCATACGACGTAATGACTAATGAGATTGATTGTAATTTACATGTAAAATTCTATGGTAATCATTTTATGCTAACTTAGTAATCATAGGTTAAAATATGCACATCATGTAAACATTATTCACGCTTTTATTGAGTCTTAATTTTATAAATAAGGGTTACTATCATGTCATCAATTTTACTCCTTGCGTCCTATGCACAGTTTAACGTTTTGGCATAAAACGTTTAATAATACTAGTTTTTGTGCACGTACTTTGCGCGTTAACCCATATTGATAGGATAAAATTTATGAAAAAAATACAACAAAAATATTATGAGTTAAAAAATAAGAATTTAAAAGAAAAAGGGCTGGGTCATTGATGAGAACAATAAATATTTATCCTACTTTGATAATTCAATAAAGTAACTCTTACTATTTAGAGTCTTCAAATGCCTTGTTAAATTTAGATGTATAGGCTTGTGTTTGCTTTAGAAGTCGAGATCAAAGTTGTAAAATATTGATTTATATTCATATAGTATCTCTCAAGAATATTCCATTCTTATATGACATATACACTTTTAATTAGGTTATCATTTTTCAGTGTCGTTTAATATTGAAATTTAAACATCATAGCTAATTGTCTAAGTGAAATGAAAGTAAATATTATTCTTCGGATTGAGTGAGAAAAGATCACCATAAACATGCAGCTTAAGATAGCGATTTTAAAATAATAATAAATAATTAACCTGAGAGATTTAGACTATGAAACACGAAAAAGAAGAAGAAAATTAGAAGAAATACCTACAGAGTAAAAAGCTGGTTAAGTATCGGGAACACATATTTGTATTTACGGTACCTAAAACATCACCACAATGTATTACTATGATCTTCTTGTTCATGACTTGTCTCCTAAAAAAGAATTAGAAAACAAAACAATTTGAGGGGACTACTCCAACCAAAACGAAATGTGACTATCCTTTTCTTTTTCCTTAAACAAATTAAGGACACATCAGCCATAATTATTTTCAAATCTACCATAGGAAAAAAAAAAAAAAAACCCTCAGTACCAGAACCAACATAGGAGCACAAAAATATATTTGTGCTTGCCTTTAGTGATTTTACACTTTCACCGAGCTGCATATATAAAAAAACAGAATTAGAAAAAAGATATTATTAGTAAGGTATATAACTTGATTATCATGCGTAATAAGACTCATAATTATTTTAGAAGTTTACAAATCTTTCATTGCCCTTTAACGCCTTTCCTCCTCCATAATAATCATTTACTAAAAGTTAATTTAGAATAATGAGATGACATGCGGAGGCTGGAGACAACACTACACCCAAAGTTGTCTGACATTTACCTTGTTACGTATGGCATAGCGAAGGTTTTCTCAGTTGCATTTAAACTTTTGAAATTTGATCCTATTTTACTGACAATCAAATTATTTTGCATAAAATGTAAATGTGTAAATTATATCACTGTTCACGTTTATATGTTTGATGTAATATAAAATGTTAATGATGAAATGTACTCTATTATATTATAATATAGGTACTTTTAAACATCCTTTGTGCATCACAATATGGATTTTGAAGAACTAATAGCTGCCCTGGTTTCCAAGGTCGAGAACTCTCCACAAACATATCGCTTACCCTTCTTTCAAACCAGGGGCGGATGGCACCCGCTATCCTCGGTCGCGCCAGTGTATGTATATGTATGTATGTGTGTGTGTATATATATACACACACACACACACACATACTGATGAAAAATATAAAAAACTTAAAGTGGCACCCACTACAGCTAAATGCTCCATGGTGCCACTGGTTGAGGGTCAAGGATTTTGATGCTAGTGTCTTAGGTTCGAATCTTCCCAAGAGAACAAGCTTATATTCTATTGTTTTGCTGCAACAACAATTCCAATATTCAGGGAATCAGGGGTTCTTTTCTTTACTTTTAAAATAGTTGCCTTGTTAGTTGTTCTTTTTATTACTATTTTTTCTTGTAATTAGTAAAATGTAAATACATAGTTTGTTCATAGATATTATTTTAAATATTTAAATTTTTTATAACCATAATTTTTTATTTTAACTGCCCTTTTTAACTTTGATTCAATTTTTTTTTTCAAATTATAATTAATACATGTCTAAAATGGTTAAAAAAAATTCTCATGCTTCCGACCACCTCTCTGCCTTCTACTCTTCCAAGGCTCAGCAGGTTAAAAAATTAGACTATGTAAATAGAGTAACAAATTAAATATTTGTGGTATAGTTACAATTTTTAACCCCTTGGTATAAGGTAAAATTCTATTAAAGTGATAAAAATATTTCAAGAATTGCTTTAGAGTGTTAGTTTAAATTCTATATATGACATTCTTATTACTTCTTTGAGTCCCCTTGTATAACTTTTAGGCTCCGTTCCTAATGCGTAGCCACCATACGCTCTTATTAATTTTGGCACCCGGTACCTCTAAATCTTGGATCCGCCCCTGTTTTAAACCCCCATGTTTTGCTTAACACTCATGCTTAAAATGAAAATATTAAGAGTAAGATAATAGCCAATTTAAGTGCTTAATAAAATTAAATTTAATTTGGAATACAAAAATGTGACGCTTAATAAATTCAATTTAGAATACTAAAAGGTACCAACAGCGGGAACCCAAAAGTCACACAAAAAAAACAAGTGATTTTTACATTATATAGACATTTGGAAGTGTATTTAACAGAAAATAGATACATTTTTTCTAATTTATTGTATATAGACATTTAGACTTATGTAGGTATCTTTTATTAGCCATTTTTAAAAACAGATTAACTCCCCCTCTAAGCGTGCCTAATTTGTGGAAACTTGCATTTTCTTTTTCATTGTATTTATTATTTTTTTCATAATCTCAATTAATTACTCATTTACATGGTGAGTTACCTTATTTAAACTGATAACTTCCCCTATTTAATGCCTATTTTCGTGGAATATGTGATTGACAGCTTTTGTTAATGCATATCATTTAATAATGATATGATAATAACTAATTAAAACACACGATTTTATCTCATAATATTAAGGTATATGTCAATCAAGTGGTAAATGAAAAGTTAAAAATTCAAAACCAAATACATGAGACTTTTCATCTAACGACTGTTTTCTCACTTTATCTTGGAATTGTAAACCGAAAAACCCTTCAGTGAACAGAGCCCTTCCATCTTCTTCACTACATTCTGGTATTCCTTATATATTACTGATATTCATTTATATAATGTGAATACTTGCATATACAGTATATATTTGTTGCATATTACCTTGCATATATAGTATACCTTGCATATTTTTTAACAGTATATCTTTTAATTGCATTAGTATTGAATAAATTGTTAAATATATAATGGTGAATATATTTGCAATATATTTGGTGAATATATACAGTATATATTTGTTGCTTATTACCTTGCATATATAGTATACCTTGCATATTTTTGAATAGTATCTCTTCCAACTGCATATGTATTGAAATTGTTGAATATATTATGGTGAATATATTTGCGTGTATTATGGTGAATATATTTGCGATATATTTGGTAAAAAATAAATCATTGGATATATATATTTGGAAGAGATTGTGGATTAAGTGACTTGTGGGTGATGCAGGGAAAAACACGCGGAAGCTAACTATACGATAAACGAGCGGAAGCAAGTAAATGCGATAACGTGATATCAAAGATATCGAGAAATTTAAGACTAGGAAGGCAAGAAATTAGAAGAAAGAAACGAATTCAATTCATTCACATTAATTGAATCCAAGAGGGAGAAGGGGAAACTTGAACCTTACAATGGAATCTAACTAGATGTCGATCTCCATAGGTTCCAAGTCGAGTCATAAACGAAGCCTCGGGCTTCAACAAAGAAAGGCTCGGCCTTCTCTCTATTCTCTCTTCTTTCTATTCAATGTCAAGACTAGCTCCTCAGCTAAATAGCCTAAAGAAGGTATTTATAGTCTTCCTTTACACTTAATGAAATGTCTAAAACATCCCCAAAGTGGGTTATAATAATACAAGCCACTTAAGGGCAAAATAGAAAAATTACACAAAATCCCATCAAGGCTAACAGGGGGAGGCGCTCTGCCTCAGAGGGGGAGGCGCTCCGCCTCAGGACCCTTCAGTGAGGGGCGGTCCGCCTAGTGTCTTGAGGCGCTCCGCCTAGTGCTGTGTAGCTCTCTGGACTTTTGCTGGGCGGTCCGCCTCTTTGGGGAGGCGCTCCGCCTCTTCCTGGGAGGTATGGATACGGCTCAAAATGGACTCTAAGTGTTCCTCCTTGGTCCGTAGTCGGTCCTCCCTCAAGCGTGCTCAACTCCATGGCTTCAAATCACTCTCGAACCCTCATCCGAAGGCCTTGACTTGCAACCTTTGTGCTCTTCAAGCTTGGTTCTTGATGGTTGTTGTTTAGGCCAATTTGCCCGGCATCATCCTCCCCTTCTTGAAAGGATTTCGTCCTCGAAATCAAACCATCAAAACCTACATTCAAAACAAGCACAACCAAAATTTCCTACTTCACAAGTAGGCTAGCTTAACAA
Organism: Petunia secreta; assembly: GCA_029990175.1. Lineage (NCBI taxonomy): Eukaryota > Viridiplantae > Streptophyta > Magnoliopsida > Solanales > Solanaceae > Petunia > Petunia secreta. The sequence continues at coordinate 70,209 of JARKIP010000112.1, forward strand.
GAATAAGTGCAAGTAGTATGGAAAACACACTCTTGTGATAGAGCCAAGCATCAATGCCGATTAAAAAGTGCATGTTCCCAAAGAAAACAATAAATTCTTGGCTCACAAAGAACAAGCACTCATCATCAAAACAAGCAAAGAGATCAAAGTCATGCAACATAGAGCAATCAAATGTCCTATGACCCCTAAGCTTACCATCAACACACCAAGCCTTCAAATCAATTTTATCACATTGTGACACATTGGCTTTGGTATGTTCAACACTCAAGGTGTGCTCAACATATGGAATGGAGTAAGTAAATTAGTTCAACTCACAACTAGCATCGACTACTCCACTCCCCTTCTTAGAAGCATTCTTACACACACCGAGAGGTACCTCCGCACCTCCAAATATTCCTCCAAGACAACCCTCGTCACTAGACAAACTCCCAAGGAAGGTCTCAAACAACGGATTATCTATAGAGTTAGGCATTCCAATCCATGGAGGTCCAAACTCACACTCCACTCTAGTTTGATACAATTCACCATTTTCATTGAAGTTGCCCTCATACAAAGGATTAGTATATGCACACTTCTCAAGTTCATTAGCAAGCAAAGGTGAAGTTCTCAAACTAGAGACAACATCTACACTTGAGGAGTCATCGAACATAAGTCGATCTATCTCATTCTCAAGAGACTCCTCAAGGTTACAACCTTCCTCACTACGACACAAGAGACCACCGCTATCAATTAAGCAATCAAAGGGAAGAATAGGATAATCATGCAAGTCATCTTCTCCTTTATCAAATATGGGTGGGGTGTCATAACAAGGTTCACAATCAAGGTCAACTTCAACATTTTCACTAAAGAGAGGTTCAATGAAAACCGAGCTCACATCATGATGCGGCTTTTTAACCTTCTCAACTGGTGGTTCATTTTCATACACAAGTTGACCCAATGGCTCAACACTAGTTGCAAACACATTATATTCATGCAACTCATCAACTAGTATAGAGTTTTCACACACACTAACACAAGACAAGGAAGTAATAGGCTCATGGGAAGAAGAACTAACACTTACACTTGAGTTGCATCCGGGCTCACTCAATATACTTGAAGCGTCACGGCTAGCTTCTCCTCCTCGTAGCTCACATTTGGCATCTCCTTCACCTTGCCTTTGAATCTTGGAACATGGTTGAGGCTCCATTGGTTTGCCTCCAAGAATCCCTACACAAGAATTCACACAAAGAGAAGAAAAAGATAAAGGGTTAAGGTTAGAATAAGGGGTGTCCTCACTCTCAATATTTCTTTTTCCCTCTTTCTTTTCCCTCAATTTTTTTCCAAGGTTGGGTGTAGATTCGGGTGGTGACAACCCACTCTCATCACTCATCACAACCTCTCCTTTTTCCACTCGAGAGTTGTCACTGGTCACTCCCTTACTCCTCTCTATCTTTTGTCTCTCAGATTCGGGTGAATTGGGACGAGGCCCAAGAATACCCAAAGCCGGAGTAGGTGGACTCTTCACGTCAACCCGAAATCTAGGACTTGGAGACTCTTCGCTTGAGGTCTCCTTCTTCTTTGTTGGTGAACCACTTGGTTTTGCAACTTGTGGTTGGTTCACCTTGTTGACATTCATCAACTCCTTTGTAGCACTTGTCCCACCACTTCTTGTAATTGTAGGACTCCTTGATTGCTCAATTTTACCCATGGAATGAAGTTCTTGCTCCTTGCTCCTTTGCATAGCCAAAGAATGACACGACCCGAAATCCGGTTAGGCCGTGCGGGCACCCGACATCCTTCCCTAGACCCGTCGGGCGAACCCTTACCAATTAAATTAGGCAAATAAATATAATTCAATTCATTAATAAGAACAAGGCTTAAAAAAAATACTGACATACTGATACCTCTAAGCTGTACAAAAGAAATTACAGCTGACTACCCAACATACTAGGTTTAGGGTTATCCAGACCAGACATCTAAGAGTACAAAAGAAGACAAATACCTCCTGAAGGGAGCAAAATGCAACTGAAATAATAACCAATAAACTGGTGGCCATCCGGAATAAAAGCTGGCTCACCCTGACAGCTGAAGTCGTCTTCGCTCCTTCACAACGTGGCGAACTCAATCCTGGAGCGAACCTGCCGAAACGAAATAGATAGAAAAAGAAACAAACAACAAACAAGGGTGAGTCAAAAGGACTCAATAAGTGGGGCAGACTAGCCACCTCAAAGAATAGGATAGCTAGCCAGGGAGAAGAAACAGATAAACCAAATTTCTTTTATTTAAATTATAAAAAGGTAGAGCCAGATAACAACCGAAAACACGTAAGAAACTTATAAACTCAACCAAGGATGCGTGCCAGAAACATAACAACAAATAAGAAATGCACATATAAGCAGGACAATAGTTATGTACCACAAGTTTACACAATGGTATGAAATAAAATGAAGTGAGATGAAATGAGATGAAATATGATGCGAAGGGTCACATGTGCCCGTAATCCCATCCCGAAGCGGAATACTCCTGCATTCGAGGGGAATCCAATCTGATAACCAACTGGAGCGGAATACTCCTGCTCCTGGGGCGGAATACTCCTGCACCCGATATAATATAAACCAGAGGCGGAATACTCCTGCACTCTCCTGGGGCGGAATAATCCTGCACCCGATATAATGTAAAGTTGAGGCGGAATACTCCTGCACTCAATATCTGACATAAGAGCGGAATACTCCTGCTCTTGGGGCGGAATCCTCCTACCCTCAATGTGATACAATGGAGCGGAATACTCCTGCTCCTGGGGCGGAATACTCCTGCCCTCAATATGATATGCAATGTAATGCATATGAATGCAATGTGATGCAATAACCCTTCACCGGCGCGGGACTCTCATCGACAACCGGGAAGTAGATGCCAACTCGCAGCCAGGGTACAATGCTCAAATCCTCAATACAATACCAACAATAGGACATAACATATAATATATAATATAAATCCAAAGCTAAGACGTAATGAGTACGCCTATCGGCAGCTACACACGTAAGGAATACGTGGTAGAAAATCCACGAGGCCAGGTGCCTCCAAAGAAATGGATATAAACACTTACCTCTCTCAAAAGTTAGCATTGCGACCAACAACCGCGTTATTTTTGAATGCATTGCCAAACGATCCCACTGCGATCAATAAGCAGAAAAATATATCATATTAGGCTAAAGGCTTCATCCCTCACATCGTAGGGCAATCCAGGTAGGAACCTGATACCCTATTCGCATACGCAATACGCAGGCCAGGCCTATATACAGGGTTTAAGGCCACATAACCAAATCCCAAATAAATTATATTTATAAGTTGCCCATAACTCACTGAGCACGAATACATAATCAATTTCATTATCGGGGTCCATTTGACCCTTTAAACTATCAATTTACGTCATTAGGGCGATGTCTAATATTCCTATTTTTACCGCAAAAATATATTTAAACACACGTAATAAACTCAAATACTATATTAGGATCATTACCTGAATGTTTCAGGGTGAAAATTCTACTTTTTCCCGGCCCCTTTTCTTATTTTCTGGCATTTTTCCACTGCGTATTTTTTTGTTTCGCGTCTCTGCTATTTTTGCTCCAATGCTCCTGTTTCTGTATCTATTAACTCCGTCCTTAGCATTTAAGCTAAGGACCAACCGACCTTTTCCTTCTTTTTTTTTTTTGTTTTCTTTTATTTTATTTTCTTTTCTTTTCGTTTTCGCGGCGACAATTAAAATAGTACCCTACGATATTCGAAATAATTCCAAATTTTGCATACGAGTTATACAAAATATATGTAACATACTCGCGAAGACGGATTTCAAATTGGACTCCCGAAACTCAAGATGCGAATTTAAATGAAAAGAAGTCAAATTATTTAACTTTCGGCATTTTAGCGGAAACTAGCCGAACAACATCGAAATTCACTTTCGAAAGTTCACAAAAGTCATAAATAATCATACGAACCCAACGGCGCTTTCGGATTTCGAATCGGAGCTCATTCGGCAAAAACCGAGCTCGAAAATCTCCTTTTAATATTAATCGCCAATAAAAACTGAAACCTTCTTCCGATGCCTACCAAACGAGGTCTAATTTAGCTCAAATTTTGCAGACATGTCCTAATGGACATTACGAATATTTTAAAATTATCGGCACGCCAATCGGAGTCCTAGCTTCCGAAACGACTGACCGAGGTCGTTTCATTCTCCTCCACTTAAACTCTCGTTCGTCCTCGAACGAGCCTAAATCTAAAGCAAGATTTACGCAGATAACAAGAGAACTTGCACAACCTTTATAAACTACTCCACGGACATGATCTCATAATTACAGAATCAGAGTTATGACATGCACATCAAACCCTTGGATAAAAACATAGCTGGATAATATCATAACGTCATTGCCCAAGTTATTCTGACTAAACCGATCCTTCCTCGATCACGAGATGAGAATTCTGCATTTTCGAAGCAAAGATATACGAAACTCTGGATGGACTAACATGATTCAGCCGAGAATCACCTTTTCGATATACCTTTCGATATAGAACAAGTCGATGAAACAAAGAATTAGCTTACGCTTGATGTAATAGGGGGAACTTTTGAAGTACCTTGTCAGTACATATTATAGAAGATTTGATGCAAGCTATATTATTTTTACAAACACACTAGGCAACATCTCAGTTGATGTTAGTGTTGTTCCGCAAGCTCCTTGTGGGAATGTAGTTACTCATATCTTAATGTATGTCAAAGGTTCATCTGAACAGGGTCTATATATAAGGATAAGGATCAGGCAAATACTTCTGGATAGTATGATACAGACCAGGAATGATCTCCAGACTGAACACCTACTTTAGGGTATTTTCTTTCAATTGAAAATATTATGACTTGAAAAAGTAAAAATAAAGGAGACACGTAGTTGGACCATGAGCTGAGGCAGAATACCAGCAACAAAGTTGATTACATGAGCGCTTACAACGCTAAAGTAACCTCTCAAGGAGTTAAGGTGTGAAGGAGATATGCCAATGATGGATGGACGACAAGCTGCACTAGATCTTTCACTCTAAATTTCCATGAAGTAAAACAGCGTCAGTATGAGGATCCAGTTCTAGTTGAATATAGACAGTTAGCCCAAGGAAAACCGAAGTCACCATACAGGGTCACTACTGACGGTGTTCTCATGTATAAAGATAGACTTTAAGTTTCTGATGTTGCAGATTTACGTGGATAGATTATGATGGAGGCACATTATTCCAAATACAGTATTTATCTAGGTTCGACTAAGGTGTACCATGATCTTAAGCAGATTTATTGGTGGGACGAAATGAAGTGTGACATAGCAAAATTTGTGGCTCAATGTTCTAATTGCCAGCAAGTTAAAATCGTGTCATCTTTCCAGACTTTATAGTTTCAGCAGATAGGTACGTATATATGGTTAGGTTGCCAGCTTATCTCTATCATTAATAGATTATTAGTGGGTTTAGCAGTGATCGACACTCATTGTAGATTTCTACCGTAGCCTTACTTTGGGTCGTGAGAAAAGTGATATCAACACCTCAGAGATTTAATATTACCATTCAGTATTTGGAGGAAGACTCCTCCACTTAAAGCACAAACTCATGTAGCCATTTGTATAGGAATAACCATCCTCGCACAGTCTGCTGGACTAAAGAAAATTTGGCTAAAAGCTGAACGTAAGCAGACCGAAGCTACCAACTACCCTTTCGAGTTGCCAAACAGCTGCAACTCTCAAGTTCACAACTCCATACCTTTGCCGTAAACACCACCGCCCGATGGATGGTACTTCTATATAAAAATTTCGGCAGAGTTTCCCCTGAAACTGGATGATCCGCAAAAACAGAACCAGCACTATACTATACATGGGAATGGATACCCGGATAAACTGATAACATAAACATGTTAAACGGATAACAAGATGAGACAACTGGACCAAAACAATAATATGCTTCCAAAATAATAATATGCTTACCCGGCCACAATAACACGTACTCTGGCTCAACACAGGGAACGTCACAAGCGGCTACCAATCGCCCAAGCTCACTAGTACCGGACGAAGAAGAAATGGAAATGGATCGATGATAGAAATAATTAGAGCTTCAGGAAGCTCATCTTTTTATTTGCTTGGCTCCCAGAGCTACACTACTTCCGATTCAGGCTAACCAAAGAATCGCAACTGAAGAAATAGATATTAAATGAGCTCTATGGAGCAACATCCATATCAATTTAACCTTCCAATAAGAAGGAAACTCTGATAATTTACCAGAATACCCTTTTATAACTTAAACAAGCTCATAGAATAACATGACTTACTAACATTTCGAACCAAGAGGAGACACATAGATCGAGTATTACTTATTGATCACTTTACACCAGAAGAAACAATGACACTTCCTGATGGTGATAAATAAGAATCCCATCATCCTACCAGCACTGAGTTCCAAAGAGAGGTAGACTGACTTGACATTATAACAGAAGGTGGCACAACAGGATGCCAAGCAAACAATAGCGACACTCACTGTCAAATCTCTCATATTTAGATTAGATAAACTAGTAGGGTCTCATAAATGCCAGGAATAAATCGTATCAGAAACTCACCCCTCTACCGCAACCAATTCTTAATTACGACAATATCCAAGGAAACCGTCGAAACATGATAAGACACACCATTTCCAGATCGATCGGAAAGATAAATCTTACTTACAGATAAGGGAAGAAGAAACACACGGGCCTACTACATCGGATGCCTCAGCATCCTGCCAGACTGGCAGTTCATAAAACTGCCTTTGCGGCTGAACTAAGCCGCTACACTGATAATTACTTCTAGAAGAACCACTACCACTGCGCTCTCGACCTCTACTGGATGGTGGCATTTCTCTGATTAATTAAAATTTACATGAAATTCCTGCGACTGTGCAGGTGCCTGAGGGCAAGAAGAAGGACGATTGTCTACTTGCTGGAGTAAGGAAAAACTCCTCAAAGGATAACCAGACTCGTGACAGTGATAACACCCTTTTCCCTGAAAATGGTAGCTGGAAAGATTGTCGATAGCTATAAAGAGAAAAACTGGGTCTAATCTTGATGAACTACTTGCACACTTTGAGAATCACGCTCTACAAGCTGAGATAACCTGGAAGGTGACTTCAAAAAAATAATCAGAACACTTACCTCCAAATGAGGTACCATGGTTGCCCACCAGGGCCACGAGATTTCTTGCTCTCCCGTTCTAACTTACGGTATGCCTCGAGCCTTCGAGCAATATCAACAACAATATCAAATGAAATCCCGACCTCAATCTCTCGAGCCATCTGGGATCTCAAGGAAAAAGAAAGGTCATCAATAAATCTTTGAATCTCTCGAAAGGCTCATGAACTAGTTCTAATGCATATTCAGTCATTCTATAGAATTCAATCTCATGTTCTGAAACATCAACAGGCTAACCGACAGGCTACCCTATCCAATCCACTCAAACTGGCAACACTTTTCTTCTCGCTCGCTACTCGAAAGGAACTTTTCCACGAATCTAGATAAAAAAAAAATCGAACCAAGTTAGCTAATAAAAGAGCGGCCCACCAATTCAAGGCTGGACCTTGAAACTGGAAAGCAGAATAATCAACAACATACCGCTCGATATAATCAAGAGCATGAAGGATACGCTGATATCATTTTACTTTTAAAAAAAAAACTTACACAAGGATTATATGATGCATGGCTTGAGAATATCGGAAGATTCAACCGCGTAAAATAATGCAACCACTTTGGGCACTCGGACCGAGCTGTTACCTCGGCTAGTTAACCAGCCAGAATAATTAGAGGTACAACACATGCTACCTCCGGAACATACTTTACTGCGGCAATATTAAGAACTGAAATAGGAGCTCCCTGAGACCGAACATCTACATATGCGGCAATCTGATAAGCTGCCTAGCAAATAATAGGTTCTTGCAGTATCTGCGTCGCCAAGATTCTCGTAAAAGCATCGTAGAGAGCCAAGGGAACTACAAGGCCCTGCTCCCTTGCCCATCGCGAGCTTGTACAACTGGGACCTCCGTAACTAGATCGTCAGCACGATCAAAACACTCGGACTTCGTCAGTACCAACCCCAGGCTAGATTGCTTCATCTTGAACTCATACTGTTTGCTGATTTATCGTGCGAGGGTTCGCAATTACCACGAATAAATTAACGAAAATACTTTTTCATCCCAGACCGACGCACGATCAGAAAAGAAGGAAGTGAAACTTCCTAAATGCCATCATAGCCTCTCGTAGATAAGTACGGACGTCTACGTACCCATCAGCGAGACTCTACTAGACACTGTCTTAGTCTGGATAGACTCTAAACATGGCTCTGATACCAACTGACACGACCCGAAATCCGGTTAGGCCGTGCGGGCACCCGACATCCTTCCCTAGACCCGTCGGGCGAACCCTTACCAATTAAATTAGGCAAATAAATATAATTCAATTCATTAATAAGAACAAGGCTTAAAAAAAATACTGACATACTGATACCTCTAAGCTGTACAAAAGAAATTACAGCTGACTACCCAACATACTAGGTTTAGGGTTATCCAGACCAGACATCTAAGAGTACAAAAGAAGACAAATACCTCCTGAAGGGAGCAAAATGCAACTGAAATAATAACCAATAAACTGGTGGCCATCCGGAATAAAAGCTGGCTCACCCTGACAGCTGAAGTCGTCTTCGCTCCTTCACAACGTGGCGAACTCAATCCTGGAGCGAACCTGCCGAAACGAAATAGATAGAAAAAGAAACAAACAACAAACAAGGGTGAGTCAAAAGGACTCAATAAGTGGGGCAGACTAGCCACCTCAAAGAATAGGATAGCTAGCCAGGGAGAAGAAACAGATAAACCAAATTTCTTTTATTTAAATTATAAAAAGGTAGAGCCAGATAACAACCGAAAACACGTAAGAAACTTATAAACTCAACCAAGGATGCGTGCCAGAAACATAACAACAAATAAGAAATGCACATATAAGCAGGACAATAGTTATGTACCACAAGTTTACACAATGGTATGAAATAAAATGAAGTGAGATGAAATGAGATGAAATATGATGCGAAGGGTCACATGTGCCCGTAATCCCATCCCGAAGCGGAATACTCCTGCATTCGAGGGGAATCCAATCTGATAACCAACTGGAGCGGAATACTCCTGCTCCTGGGGCGGAATACTCCTGCACCCGATATAATATAAACCAGAGGCGGAATACTCCTGCACTCTCCTGGGGCGGAATACTCCTGCACCCGATATAATGTAAAGTTGAGGCGGAATACTCCTGCACTCAATATCTGACATAAGAGCGGAATACTCCTGCTCTTGGGGCGGAATCCTCCTACCCTCAATGTGATACAATGGAGCGGAATACTCCTGCTCCTGGGGCGGAATACTCCTGCCCTCAATATGATATGCAATGTAATGCATATGAATGCAATGTGATGCAATAACCCTTCACCGGCGCGGGACTCTCATCGACAACCGGGAAGTAGATGCCAACTCGCAGCCAGGGTACAATGCTCAAATCCTCAATACAATACCAACAATAGGACATAACATATAATATATAATATAAATCCAAAGCTAAGACGTAATGAGTACGCCTATCGGCAGCTACACACGTAAGGAATACGTGGTAGAAAATCCACGAGGCCAGGTGCCTCCAAAGAAATGGATATAAACACTTACCTCTCTCAAAAGTTAGCATTGCGACCAACAACCGCGTTATTTTTGAATGCATTGCCAAACGATCCCACTGCGATCAATAAGCAGAAAAATATATCATATTAGGCTAAAGGCTTCATCCCTCACATCGTAGGGCAATCCAGGTAGGAACCTGATACCCTATTCGCATACGCAATACGCAGGCCAGGCCTATATACAGGGTTTAAGGCCACATAACCAAATCCCAAATAAATTATATTTATAAGTTGCCCATAACTCACTGAGCACGAATACATAATCAATTTCATTATCGGGGTCCATTTGACCCTTTAAACTATCAATTTACGTCATTAGGGCGATGTCTAATATTCCTATTTTTACCGCAAAAATATATTTAAACACACGTAACAAACTCAAATACTATATTAGGATCATTACCTGAATGTTTCAGGGTGAAAATTCTACTTTTTCCCGGCCCCTTTTCTTATTTTCTGGCATTTTTCCACTGCGTATTTTTTTGTTTCGCGTCTCTGCTATTTTTGCTCCAATGCTCCTGTTTCTGTATCTATTAACTCCGTCCTTAGCATTTAAGCTAAGGACCAACCGACCTTTTCCTTCTTTTTTTTTTTTGTTTTCTTTTATTTTATTTTCTTTTCTTTTCGTTTTCGCGGCGACAATTAAAATAGTACCCTACGATATTCGAAATAATTCCAAATTTTGCATACGAGTTATACAAAATATATGTAACATACTCACGAAGACGGATTTCAAATTGGACTCCCGAAACTCAAGATGCGAATTTAAATGAAAAGAAGTCAAATTATTTAACTTTCGGCATTTTAGCGGAAACTAGCCGAACAACATCGAAATTCACTTTCGAAAGTTCACAAAAGTCATAAATAATCATACGAACCCAACGGCGCTTTCGGATTTCGAATCGGAGCTCATTCGGCAAAAACCGAGCTCGAAAATCTCCTTTTAATATTAATCGCCAATAAAAACTGAAACCTTCTTCCGATGCCTACCAAACGAGGTCTAATTTAGCTCAAATTTTGCAGACATGTCCTAATGGACATTACGAATATTTTAAAATTATCGGCACGCCAATCGGAGTCCTAGCTTCCGAAACGACTGACCGAGGTCGTTTCAAAGAAGGTGCACTAGTAGGCACTCGGCCCCTTGCCCGATAAGGCAAAAAGTCATAAACCCTTTGCCCTATGCACACAAGATACACATCCTTCATAGCACTATGTCGCACACTCTTGTCTTGCAACCATGGCTCATCTAGCCAAACATCAACATGTTGCATTGGATACACATCACACCACACATAACTACTATAATTCCTATGAGATAGAAGTACCCGAGCCTCCTTGGAAACCCACACTCCCTCATACTCATAAGGACTCTCTAGCTTACGGCATGGTATCCTCAATTTATCAACCAAAGAGGTGCTAATGCAATTAGCATCGGTATCATCAATTTTGAGCAAGTATCCTCCAATACCATTTACCCCAACAACAAACCTTCTCCTACCCAAGTTTCCTAGAGATGCATCCAAGAAAGAACTTGAATGCCCACGAGTGTCAACACCAACAACTTGGGTCTTCCTTATCCCTCCACTAGTGGTAACACCACTAGAACAATCTCCACTTCCCGTCACTCTCCCAACATTAGCAATGTTGTTGGAACTCAAGGAAGGAACCTCGCCATGGAACCCATAAGTGCCTCTCGCCTTGGTCCCATAGCCTATAGTACTACTCCTACTACAACCATCCACGCCCTTCACGGCATATAACCCCTTTGTAGCAAAAGCAACACCATCTCTAATACCAACCTCTGCATGGGAATTAGAAGCATTAGGCCGCTTAGCGTACCTAGAAGATGCAAGCTTCTTCTTTCCCACGGAACAACCACCACCACCTCCCATACTAATGGAAGGTCCTCCACTACTCCCTTGTACTCCATTAGCAACACCAAGAGAAGATGCATAAGAACAATTCATATACTCAACATCATCATCAACTCTATCTATGTCACTATCATGCTCAAATTCATCACAAGTAGAGTAAGTAGGATCAATGTACCTTGAAGCGTCACCATCTTCGTATTCTTGACTTGAAGCATTAGATTCATCAAATTCATCATCATAAGCTTCATAGTCTTCTTCAACCTCACGATCATCATAGTGAACCGCTTCATCATCATAGGAGCCATAGTCCCCCGAGTCATCATAGCAAGACCCATCATCACCATCGTAGGAACCATAGTCTCCCTCGTCTCCACATGAGCCATAACCTCCACTTTCATTATCCGACATAGTCACAACACCAAAAGATCAAAACCTCCCAAAAGTCACTCCCTCACGTGTATCACTCAATATATGAACACTCAAGAGCGAGGCCTTTACAACTTGGGAACCAAGGTGATCACAATTAGTATGTCCAAATAAAAGTTCGGAATGGAGTTAATGAGACTCAATGGATGGACGGTTATTTTAAATTGTGCACTTGAGGCCAAAGAAAGTTCTACGAATCTTCTTGGATTTCTAATCTCCTCTAAGCACGAAGGTCCTAATAAGCTAGTAAGTTAGTGTCTTTCGAGTAGGCCAATTACCCTAGAAACACTAACCAAGAAGCCCATGGGCAAATAACAATGGAAACCTAAGCAAAAAACTACCCGGGAAAACCCTTCAGCAAGAGGCGCTCCGCCTTGAAAATTCCAGAGAGCAGCCCGGGGGGAGGCGCTCCGCCTCAAAATGGAGGCGGTCCGCCTAGGGCCATTTCCTGCAACTTTGCGAAACGCGTTTTGGCTCGTTTCGCACCCAAAAATCCAACATTTTCGACCCGATACACAAAATTAATGATACCCAAAGGTGTATACAACCATGTTAACCAATCCCCAATGGTTTTCAACTCCAAACAAACAACAACAAGCTTCGATTCAAGATTGAAGCGTTTTAAAGAAATTTTCAAACTTTTGAGATTTTGATTTTCGAAATTTTGATTCGTAACACCAAAACGTGATATATGGGTATCAAAACAACGGGAATACAATAAGGAACAAACCCCAATACTTTTTAACACTTGGGGATTCGATTCCAACCCGATCTACCAAATTTTTTTCAAGTTTTCAAGTTTTCAAATTTTTTTGTTTTCTTCTTTTCAAGAACAACAAGAACAATACAACAATGATACTAACATAAGGAACAAGGAACGGGGGTTTGTAAGAACATAACCCGAGCCTTGCTCTGATACCAACTGGTGCAGGGAAAAACACGCGGAAGCTAACTATACGATAAACGAGCGGAAGCAAGTAAATGCGATAACGTGATATCAAAGATATCGAGAAATTTAAGACTAGGAAGGCAAGAAATTAGAAGAAAGAAACGAATTCAATTCATTCACATTAATTGAATCCAAGAGGGAGAAGGGGAAACTTGAACCTTACAATGGAATCTAACTAGATGTCGATCTCCATAGGTTCCAAGTCGAGTCATAAACGAAGCCTCGAGCTTCAACAAAGAAAGGCTCGGCCTTCTCTCTATTCTCTCTTCTTTCTATTCAATGTCAAGACTAGCTCCTCAGCTAAATGGCCTAAGGAAGGTATTTATAGTCTTCCTTTACACTTAATGAAATGTCTAAAACACCCCCAAAGTGGGTTATAATAATACAAGCCACTTAAGGGCAAAATAGGAAAATTACACAAAATCCCGTCAAGGCTAACAGGGGGAGGCGCTCCGCCTCAGGACCCTTCAGTGAGGGGCGGTCCGCCTAGTGTCTTGAGGCGCTCCGCCTAGTGCTGTGTAGCTCTCTGGACTTTTGCTGGGCGGTCCGCCTCTTTGAGGAGGCGCTCCGCCTCTTCCTGGGAGGTATGGATACGGCTCAAAATGGACTCTAAGTATTCCTCCTTGGTCCATAGTCGGTCCTCCCTCAAGCGTGCTCAAGTCCATGGCTTCAAATCACTCTCGAACCCTCATCCGAAGGCCTTGACTTGCAACTTTTGTGCTCTTCAAGCTTGGTTCTTGATGGTTGTTGTTTAGGCCAATTTGCCCGGCATCAGTGGGACTCCTTAAATGTAAGATTTGCTTTTATTATGTGTGTTTACAACATAATTAACGCAGCTTTGTTAGGATAAATGATACACATAAACTTATTTATTAGCATCTTTTTTGCTAGCCATTGTTGTATATTAATTGTGTCTATTAAACTGTAGGGCCATGTTATATATTTGGTTAGATATGAAATTTACCCAAAAACAATAGCATCATGACCTTTTATATCTTATAGGTTTATATGACACTTAATTGACTTTAAATGAGGAAAGGAAAAGGAACAAATATAACGCGTGTATAAGTGAAAGTGTAATTATCAAGAGAAACTGGATAAGAAGCATAAAAATGAAGAGGAAAATAAAATTTTTAGAAAAACGACACGATGCCAGAATAGTAGAGTTAATTTTAATTAGGATGTCTATTAATATTTATTAGAGTGTATTTATATATTTGATTAATATCCTAATTTATGACCAATAGTTTATTATATTTATTTTGAAGAGTAATATAGTACTCAATTTTTAAGGGTATTTTTGTCTTTCACTTTTTACTTTAGGGATTTTCACTTTTAGTATAGTATAATTAAGACATTTTTACGCTAATTGACGCATTAAACTGTGAAATTACAAAACATACCGACATTATTAAGAAATTATACAAAATAACAATATTTGTATGATTTTTACAAAACATACCATTTTATCATTTTCTTTCTCTCTAATCCAAAGCCCTAACTTCTCCCTCTCTCTTTCTCTCCCGTCCTCCACCCACCTTCCCACCCACCCATCCTCCCGTCGTTCCCCACCCTTCCTTGCCCGTCGCCGCTGCTACTATTCCTCCGACGAGACTAGAGCACCTGCTGTTTCTCGATCTTCTCCTCTTTTTTTTTTTTTTTTGTTTCATTTTGTATGTGTATATGTGTGTATTTTATGTATATATATGTATTTTTTTTTATATTATTCAGATCTGCTTCTCCTCCTTTATTTTTTTTTTGATTTTGAATATACATATTCAGATATTCAGATGCAGGTGTATGTATCTGTATGTTCGTGTGTATACATGTATTGTTTTTCAGCACACAAGTGTATGAACGTGTATGTTACTGTATGAACCTGTATATCTAAGCATCTATTGTATTTTTTATATGTGTTTTTGTGTGTATGTCAAGTGTATGTGTAACATGCATAAATTTGTAGATCCGTAGATCCTTGTATGTATGTAAAATATTTTTTTTTGTGTATTTACATGTATTTTTTTGTTTATATGTATGTTGCAAGTGTAGTTTATATGTGTATTTCATATTTTAGATACAAAAAAAAAAAAAAAAATCGGTGGGTGACCGGCGGCGGCGCCTGAGTGGTGGCAGTAGGGGGGGGGGGGGGAGTAGAGGCAGTAGGAAGAAGGAGGAACCCTAATTTGTTAATTTTGTTGGTTTTGAATATAATGTGTAAAGAAATGTTGGTATTTTTTGTAAATAGGAATAATGTTGTTATTTTTTGTAATTTTAGTGTTAAAATTGTATATATTTGTGATTAGTCCTATAATTAATCATATGTAGTATTTGACTAAATTATTCTTACTTCTCTAATGAAGTTAATATAGCAAATTCAACTGATGTCGGCAAGCGGACAGTTCCAGAAGGCGGACTTGGACCAATGCTGTCCTTTCCTTGATTGCGTGAAAAAGCCAAAACAAAAACCAACATCAATTTATGTATGATTGCTAATGCGTCACATAATCTGCAAAAAGTGTTTTCTAGTACGACTAAATTAAATAATAGAGGCAAGCTAGGCTAGTAGAAGAGGACATAAAAAAATAAAGCTAATGATTAGAGATTATGGTCGGGTGGTAATTAGTCCCGTCCACTTATAGCCAAAGCTCTCTTATGCTAATTTTGAAATACAGTCGCTTTGGGTAGGAAATATTTTACTTTCAATGAAACTCTTCGATTCAAATTTAAACTATTCGAGTCCCAAAGCAAATATTACACGTCTCATAGGATATTTTTAAAAAGAAAAGAAGCTAAGCATGTGATTGGAAAGTGATATTGCAAAAATAAATGGAGAAGTTCATTTGGACCATTTTGATTGAAAAAGACTTTTGTTGGCCTAGCTACCACTTTGGTAAGTAATTCGATTGTGTTTTAGGTTCCGTCCCTAACTTTTCATCTATTTATGATTTCTATAATTGTCTGTTGGCTTCAATCTAATTAGAACAACAAATCGAATTTATTTTGAGTTAACCAACAATTATTCATATCAAAGTCACGAAAGAGACAAAAAAAATGATAAAAAAAGGCAAACCAGAGATTGAAGACAAAATATAAGTGCATTTGATTTATTTTTGGATGTTTTACATAATCTTTATATGGCTATTTATAGCGTACAATGACGAGGACAACAATTACTGCACTTAATGACCATTACTCCATGCTTAAACATGGTCTGTCCATGATCTTTCTATTTAATACGTGGGCAACAGTCGACAATTACAGAAGTGATGGCTTGTTCGTCGAGGGGAAAATCTCGTGATGGTTGTCTTCCAATCGCCTCGGGGGATAGCTTGTGGCCAACATTCATTTCATGCTCGAGGCAACTTGCCTCTGGAGCTGAGCGAGCTCTTGAGAACTTGTAAATAAAAGTTTCAATCTCACCAAGCTTCGAGCCCTGTCGTTTAAGCCTCATTGATTTTTTACCTAATACAAATGTCCCCCACCCTCGGATAATAGTCAAAATTTTTCGAGGGGTGGAATTAATTCGGCAGGAGATCGACGTGACAAATCCTCCGCCAAGGAATTCGAAAAGTTAACTGTCCCTTCAATGTCCCATTCTCTACACGCGGTTCTTTCTGAACGGTTGTAACCTTTCATTTTACCTTCCCAATATAAAAGTAATAATGACGACCCTTCGAAGCACTTGAGTATCATCTTTCCTATAAATCTACCAACTTGTTCACCACTTACATTGTTCTTCAAATCTTTGATCAACAATAACCAAGTTTTTCTGCAAATCTCCTTCATGTTAAACTCTTATTGCCATGTCTTCTATCAAGAATTCCTCAAAATCTCCAGAAGTAGGAACAATGGACGATTACCCATAACAACGAGCGGGGACTTAGCTGATGTGCCATTACCATTGAGGGTGACAAAGAAACCACCTCCGACCACTGCGAAGCTGCTGACCAGGAAGAAATATCAATCGGCGACGACAGAGCTGTGGCTGAGGAGGCCATCAATGTTGTTAACAATGACGCTGAAGCCGCCGAAGCTTCACAGCCCACAAATAAATCTTTCGTTGGGGAGCTTAAACCCCATCAAGTGATCCCATCGAAGTTTGACCATAGTAAAGATTTCAAAATGTAGAAGCAAATGGCTTCTAATCTTGAGAAAAATAGAAATGTACCTGTTCAATAGTCCCCGAGCCTAATCACACAAGATCACGTAGATCAAGTTCGTGAGAATTGCAGTTGGGGCCCCAAGGTCCAAATTGTGGTCCCTGCCTTGCGATAGAGTCCCCGGTCTCCCATTCGTCTACATCTATCCATTTATGATAGGTTTTTCACTCCCAATTCATCACGTAGCTGATACTTTTTGCTGAACATAGAACGTATGCTTGGCTCAGCTCGGTCCTGGCGTTTGGAGCATAATTCAATTCCTTGAATTTCTGAGCCAACGAGCCAAAGTTCCTTTTACCTTTGATCACTTCATTTCCCTTTTCTGCCCCATCATGCACAAGGATGGAGTTGTCCAATTGAGAAAACGGGGCAAATATTCCATAATTACGAAGGGTGACGACACCGAGGACCGTGGTTGGTGCGATCGGTTCATTCTTATTCCCATCGTTATTCTTTCTTCCGAGGCTGACTTCCCCGAAGTATGGAACAGAACTCGTAAGTTGCCAAACCTAGGCTTTTTCTTAATTTGCACAACTCTTTAGATTTTAACCAACTTTTTGCTGTATTTTTAGCAGAGAAACTTTCGATCAACCCCCCGAAGAGTTTAACTGATTGGGTTCAAGCACTGATTGACGCCAAGCCAAGGTTAGAGAGATCGTGGATGATCTTGGCGGCGTTGAAAGAGAATCAATGGTCGTGCAAACGACACGATAATTGTGAATTATGCCTTCTTCTTAATTCAAAAACTTGCCCTCACTCTTGCCTCCTCTTTTGCAGGTTTCCTCAACAAAGCGGTTATCGAACCGGAAGAGGAAGAAGAAGAATAGAAGGAAGAAAATAAAAAGTAAAAAATGAAAAATAAGAAGAAATAAGAAAGAAATAGGGGTCCGTGAGGCTGGGGAGAGTCTGAAGAAATTGGAGGACTCGGTGGGAGTCCTCACAACTAAAACTTCAAAGAAAAGGAAAGGCGCATCAGCCAACCCCTCCAAAGCTATCAGGCCAAGTCACCTGAGATTCCTCAGCGTGACCAAGTTGTTGAGCCTGCGAGTGGCAAGGATCACAATAAATTTTAAGTGGCTGACTCCAAGGAGAATCGAGCTGTGGAGAAAGCCAAGGAAAAGGCCAAAGTGGCCGAAAATCTTCCCCCCGAGGAGAGGGCGACTAACGACCCTGCTCAAGATGAAGAGAGGGTAGATGAATATTGTTCTCGGACTGACCATACCTCGTCTTCCACTGCAAGCCCTAGGATGATAAGCATCCCTCCTGAACGGTGTATGCTAGATGACACAGTGGCTGTTCCCATCAGCCTTGGGGATTTTCTTGGCCCAACAGAGCGAGAGCACCTCGAGGGCTTGCCAATTGATGATCTGATGGCCTTTGCATCTCAGCATGCGATTCGTGTAATTTTTCCTCTTCTACTTCGAATTTGTTTTTATCCTTGACTTAATTGGTGCCTCGTTAGCCCCTTCTTCTTCACAAATTTTTGTTTATACTATGAAAGAAGCCGAGATGAAGGCTAGCTGAGCAGCAGAGCTGAGGAGGATTGGGGGTTGCTGGGACCGCTTAAAGGCTAAATATCAAGCCAAGATTTCCGATCTTGAGAAGCATCTGCTCGATTCTGAGATAGACTTGGACCGAGCTCGTAAAGCGGCCGAGGAGTCAAACCTTGAGCTAGACAAATCTCGAGAGGTCGTTTCTAAACTTGAAGCTAAAAAGAAAGCTTAAGAGGAAATTATCCGAGGTGAGATCGAAGCAGCAAATGCAATAATCGATGACTTGAACGAGCAGCTTCAGAGCCAATGGAAAGAGCTCTTGTCGTAGGTGAACAAGCTTAAAGTCCAATCCCAGACCCTCAAGGCCAAGGTTGAGACTCTTTAGAATGAGGGGGCCATGTTTTCGTCTTAGCTTAAGTCCAAGATCGAGGCTAAGCTGAAGTCTCGTGATACTAAAGCTCGAGTTGACAGAAACTAGGCTATCATTCAGATCAAGCTGAAAACCCTCGAGCTGTGCACAGCTGGGGCGAATTTAGATGAGGAAATAGCCAAGGCAAGAGAAGATGTTGCCAAGGCTCAGCTATTGATGAGGAATCTTCCCTCAAGCAGCGAAAGTGGTGATGAAGAAAGCGAGGATTCTGAAACCTCGTCTGAATTAGCTTTCCTCTTTTTATTTTTTGTTTGGGCTTCGAGCCTTAAGCCTTCGGGCGAATGCTTTGTAAATCTTCCCGTTTGGCCTTTGAGGCATTAATGAATATTCAGATGCTTCAAAATATCACATCCTTTACTTCGCACTGAAGATATCTATTTCATATCGTTTGAGTTTTTTGCTTGCAAGACTTAGATAGTACAAAAACGAAGCTAGCATAGAACGCCATCTCGTTCTCGAGCCGAGTGATAAATAAAAACTGGCTTTAAACATCAAATAAAAAAGAAACTGAATCAAGTTTTATTGATGAAATCCATGTTGATTTACATAAGTTTCAGTCATCACAAGACTTAGGTTAAACATAGGCAAATTTTTATTATAACAGCCATCTCGGGGGATTATATCAAAAAACAGAACAAACTCCTAAAGGAACAGTGCCCGGTGTATGGATCGACAGTCTTCAAGTTTTGTTCGAAGTCCCCAGTTGTTTGTGGCGCGAGTCGAGAACTGACTGAATCCATTCCTCTTTCACCCCCAGTGTTCGGGTGTGAAAAATGCAAACCCGAGCACTGTTTGGCGTTCCCTCCGCTTCCTGAAAAGGTCAGGCAAAGAAAACGAGGGGTGAACATCATTCGGCCCAGTTGTTGGGGCATTAATAGCTTGATGTTGTAAGAACAATTTAACGATAGGTAACGTACTTCAATGTCAGGCCCCGGACCGAGTAATTGCTATTTAGGTGGCATGGTCGAGGCCAATCCACTCTTCATCGCGATCGAGTAGCACTCAGGAGCTATTCGTTGCTCTTCTCGGATAGCACGGATTCCCATGGTGTTGGGAACTTAATTACCTGGAGCAAGGTAGATGGAACAGCTTCCATCTCATGGATCCAAGGCCTCCCGAGGATAAAATTATAAGCCATATCCTCTACCATTACTTGGAAAACAGTCTTCTTATCTACAGCCTCGGTAGTTGTAGCAAGAGTAATTTCTCCAAATATTTTTTTGGTTGAATTATTGAATCCTGTCAATATGGTTGCCTTCGGGACGACGAGGTCATTCAACCACATTTTCTTAACTGCTCCATAATTGATGATGTTCACCGAGCTTCCAGGATCAACTAAGACCCGCTTGACATCACAGTCAGTGATCCTTAACATGATCACCAAAGCATAATGATGGGGAAACATCATCCCATCATAATCTTCTGCATCAAAAGCAATCTCATTCTTTAACCCAACAACTCGTGTTCTTTTCTCTACAATGATTGAAAGCTTTGCGAATTTCTTCGTAGCGGCGAAGTTGACGCCATTTACCTCTGACCCCCACTTATAACATTCACTACTCTTTTTGAAGACTCCACCTTTGGCGGTTGTCCCCCTCCCCTATTCTTGGAGAAATTTTGCTTCCCTTTGTCGGTAAGATACTCAGCTAACACATCCTTCTTGAGAAGATGAGCCACCTCAATTTGCAATGATTTGCAATCCCCGGTAGCATGCCCATAATCTATGTGAAACTCACAATACTGAGTCTGATCTCTTTTCCCTGGGGGCATTCTTCCCTCGGTAATCTCACAGCTTGATCCGTCATCCCATTTATGGCATTTACCAGCTCGGAAGTGGAAATGTTGAAATTATAATCAGAGATTCGGGGAAAATCTTTATCCTTAGATACCAAGGATGACCCCAAGGAGTTCTTCTGATTTGCGTTGGTTCTAACCTTCCCCCCTAGCCTTTGACTTACATGCCGCAATCCCGAAATCTTTATCCTTAGATACCAAGGATGAGCCCAAGGAGTTCTTCTGATTTGCGTTGGTTCTAACCTGCCCCCCTAGCCTTTGACTTACATGCTGCAATCCTCCAAGGCGCAGACTTATATGTTTCCTATGAATTATAAGGCTTGTATTTCCCTTTTGAGTTCCCTCATGGCGCATCGGCGCGTCGAGATGACTCTGCATGGCCTCTGTCATCCAGTTCACCCTACGTCTGGGCCTGATACTGCTGAAGCTCTTTCTTCAGTTCTGTAACTTCCTCGGAGTTACTCACATTCAAATTCCTTTCGAAAGCCTTGACTTCCAGGGTATCATCCATTTTACTCAAGTCCATTCTTTTGGCTTGAAAGCGCTCGAGGAAGTCCTTGATCGGCTCGAGTTATTTTTGTTTAACCTCAAAGATATCCTCCTTTCGCTTGAGGATCTTCTGGGCCCTTGTATGGGCCTTGATAAATATATCGGCCAACTCTCCAAATTTGAAATCGACTCGGAAAGGAGGTGCATATACTAGCGCATCGCTCCTTTCTCAAGTGTGTCAGCAAACTTCTTAAGGAACATTGACTCCCTTTCAATCGAGGTCAAGTCGCTGCTCTTCACCATGGCCATGTATTCAGTTATGTGATTAACGAGGTCACTTATCCCATTGTACTTCTTCAAGATTTGCAACTTGAAGTGGTTGGGAATGAGAGAAGGAGCAGCCTCAGGCTTAAAAGGTTGTTGCCTGCACTTTTCAATATTTATTGCTCCTTGAGGTTTTCTGACCCCACGAATATTTTTGAGCCGTTTTTCCATGCTGGCCTAGAATTATTTCTTCCATTTCTGAAAGTCCGATAGGACACTAGTTTCGGCCACCGTTGGAGCTGCTCCGAAGGGTTGATTTCCCAGTGGCACAGACCCTAAGCCATCAGATGCAACTTAGTTTGGGAGTTCCCCTATTGTTGCGCCCGTAGGAACAACATTCGAGATGCTTCCATTGAGTGTGGGCTCGACAAGATTTGTTGTGTTTCTCCGATTCCCAGAGAAATCAGCAAATTGTTCTTGAAGTCGTTGCAAAGTTGCTATTGCGTACAACTGAAAGGGTCGTTTGAACTTGATGATAAGGGATTGATTGGTGGTAGTGGAATTTTGAAGGAATCAAACCTGATGGCGGTGTTAATCCATGTAGAGTCATGCCAGATGGTGTTAAGCTATGTTGTTTTAAGCTAGGTGGTGTTAAACTTGGCGGCGTTAAGCCAGGTAGTGTTATCGGTGTTCCATCCCCTGACGAGGTGACACTAGTTGTTAGTTCGGGGGTTTGGATCGTTGTGTTATCAGAGGTATTGGAGTTGTTTACCATTGGATGATGTTGGTAAAGATAATCTATAAAGCTGAAAGTGGGACTTCAGAACAAACGTTATTGCTAGTTCCCCACAGACGATGCCAATTTGTGTTGGCCTAAATCTGACTAGAACGATAAATCAAATTTACTTTGGGTTAACCAATAATTATTCGTACCAAAGACACGAATGAGACAGGAAATATGATAAAGAAAGACAAATAAGAGATTGAAGACAAAATATAAGTGTATTTGATTTATTTTCGAATGCTTTACATAATATTTATATGGCTATTTATAGCGTACAAGGACGAGGACAATAATTAATGCACTTAATGACCATTACTCCATGTTTAAACGTGGTCTGCCCATGATCTTTCCATTTAATACGTGGGCAACGGTCGGCAGTTACAGAAGTGAGGGCTCGTTCATCGAGAGACAAATCTTCAACGAGAGGTGAATCTCATGTTTCGTGATGGTTAACTTCTGATCGCTTCGGGGGATAGCTTGTGGCCGACATTTATTTCGTGCTCGAGGCAACTGGCCTCGGGAGCTGGGCGAGCTCTTGAGAGCTCGTAAATAAAGGTTTCAATCTCACCAAGCTTCGAGTCATGTCGTTTAAGCCTCGTTGATTTTTCACTTAATACAATTGTTTTCGTATTTGGATACCAATTTAACCATCCATGCAAGCAAACTTCTAAGATGACATCTATTATTTCAGAAAAAAGATAGACTTATAAATACCAATTGTGTAAAAAGAGTATATGTTATACCAAGTAGTCCACCATCTCAATTTTATGATTGCAAACACTGTTTCTTTATGAAAGATTAACCATAAATATTTTTGAATGATTTGTGGTGTATGCATTTTTTATGCTGTCTATAGACATTACTTGAACTCATTAGGTTAAGCTCTTTAATTCCTTAGCCAAGAAACTCAAGTCTTCTACATGACCATCTCAGATAATTAAAACTAATCTATTCAGGTAGCCCCCATATGCAACAAGAGTATATTAGAAATTCATACATGTAGTGTAATAATATCGTGAAAACCCTAAACAGACAGCATCACGACTTGTTAAAACTGAGTTTTGGCGGACTTAGCCTAACACATAACATAATACCAAAATATGCTTATGCATTTGTTGATAACACACTGGTTCTGTCCCCTTCCTACTTTCATTCTTTATTATATGGGACAATTTCATATAAAAAATACCTAATTTCCCTTAAAATTAAATCCAGCTCCAACTACGATAAACGAAAAGGGACATCCACTATTTGATGAGACCAACGAGTTGTTATCAAATCTTGACAAATCTAATGCAACTTCGTAGGATAGCGCTATGAAGTATGAACCGATGACCACACGATGGTAAAGTAGTGTAATGTGGACTCATGTCACTGTTTTCAATTTTTTTGGTAATTAATGTATGAAAGAACTTTGAAGCTGAGTGGTGTGGAGATATTTTGGCGTTATAAGCTGAGTGATGTTCTTAAAACTTGGACCAAAATTTAGGATAATATATCAAATTTTTGTTTGTTTATATAATTTGTTCAAAATTATTTCTAAATTTCCGAATATTGGTATGAGACAAGTATAATCATAAAACTTTATTTTTTTTTCTTCAAGTGAAATGTATGTCCAAACATAATTTCAAGTTTCAAAAACTATTTTTCAACTCAACTTTAAAAACTCACACTTTTCAAGTTTCAACCAAACCTGTCCATACACTAGCTTAATGCGGATCGGAAGCCTCAAATGTAAAGTTGTGGGCCTTGTGGCCAGTGTTTGTGTTATTGCCATTGCAAGGTATGAGACTTGAGTCCTACAATGACTAAATGTGGTTGATGTGGGGCTTATATAACTTTGGGCTCTCCCATCTTAATAACCAGCTTTTGGGGTGTGGTTCTCCCAATGTTGTATCAATGGTATCAGAGCTATCCACCACCCTCCGTACACTATGCCTTGGATGGTGACGCCGGCATTGCAGTGTTCGCCCGAGGCTAGACAGGTCTTGCGCACAGCCGCCGGGGACGATGGATGCGGCGTGTCGTGGTTTGTTATGTGCCATTGCAAGGTATGAGACTTGAGTTGCACATCGACCATATGGGAGTTGATATGAGATTTATATAGCTTTGGCCTCTCCCACCTTAATAGCTAGTTGTGGGCTCTCCCACCTTAATAGCTAGCTTTTGGGGTGTGGTTCTCCCAAACTTTTATCAGTCCAAGTATGAGACTTGAGTCCCATATCGGCCATATGGGGGTTGATGTGGGGTTTATATAGCTTTGGGCTCTCACACCTTAATAGCTAGCTTTTGGGGGTGTTGTTCTCCTAAGGTTGTATCAATCCGATATAGGAATTTCATTAAGAGAATAATAGGAAAAAACTTGTATATGAGGAATTTAACAATTTTCATATTCAGAGCTTAAAAATATGGGTTTTTTTTAGGGATTTTTACTCTACGTAACCATTCCCAACCCTTATCCACTTTTTGTAACCATATTTTGTCATTTCTTTCTTTTCCTAGCATATTTATTAAATATAATTTGATGATATAAATATTTAAAAAATATAGGACAAATATATATGTGTATAGAAGGTATATATACAAAATATCAATCTATTATATTTGATATTTTAATTATAAATTAAATTTTAAATATAAATATTGTGGCTATATTATGTTAGTGCTAAATGACTTGTTAATATGAAATATTGTGGGCTATTTTCGTGGAAATCTCTTTTTTTTAACTATGTACCTATGAAATCCAAAGTATTTACCAACCCTAGCCATGAGAAATTACACTACCCATGAAATTAAAAATATTACCCAACCTACCAATTTATAACTGGATACTTTTGTTATACGTTATGGGTGTATATATTTATGGTATACTGTATGAATTATGGTGTACAAGTCTGAATGGGTAGGACATGTAAATAGTTTATGTGTAGGGCTGATAAATATAAAACTTATGGTTATGCATGAGTAAATATTTTAATTTTGATGATTATATTCGTAAACCTCCGTAAAAATATTTTCTAGTTATATACATTATATAAAATTTTACCAGAAGAGGGATTTAGCTAAATCTCTTTTAAGTAAAGGTCTCTTCAGTATACGTCCACCACTAAATTCTTTGGTATGAAAATTGAAAGAAACCTTACTTTAGTTGGTGCCGATGGTCGTTTTTCCTACATTGGTTGGGTCGGTTTTCACCGAAGACGTGTATAAACAAACTTTCTAGAAGCGAAGTTGGCATAGGGAAATGTAGTGTAAGCAACAACCATGAATAAAGAAATAAGTACAAAAATAAATCCTTTTACAGTTATAATAAACAGTAATGTGCATAAGACTAAACTAACCCGCTGTGAAAGACACATATTCTAATTGAAATGGATGAATTACAGAAGCAAGCATAAAGGAGCATGGTCTTAAAAAGTTAGCCATTTTTTGACGGTAAAAAAAGATTTGAGCACTTTTATATTAAATGAAGCTGAAAGTACATAAATACGAGTACTAATTAGAGCACTTCCCATAATTATAAAAATGTCACTGCAACTTTTTGAACCCGTAATTACAAAAATGTCACCACACCGTTTTAAATTCGAAAGAGAGAAGGACCCAAATAAAAGGTCTAATTATGCCACCCGTTAAAAATATGGTATTAATACGCCACTGCCGTTACAGTTTTGGTTCAAAAATGTCATCATGTATAATTTTAGGCTAAAAAATGCCATCATATCTAACGGAAATTATTTCTGATATTTAATTTTGAAAATACTAAGGAATTGTAAAAATAGTGCCTAATATGCATTTAATACCCGTGCCCAACTTCATTTCGGATTCTTATCCCACACACCCCTAGTAGTATTTGTTAATATATTTTTCTATTTATTTTGCAATCAGCATAATTATTTAAAAAAATATTATTTTTTTAATAAAAAAAGGCGACAATAGATTAAGAACCAAAGCCCATTTTTTCACCTTTTTCTCTAATTCACACGAACCAAACCTATATCACTCACCATATTTTTAACGGGTGGCATAATTAGACCTTTTTTGACAGTTTAATGGCAATTTTGGCTCTTCTCCCAATTCGAAATTACGAAATATGTCACTGCTTCCTAGAAAGCAAAAAAATTTGTCAATCAGTCTATATTTCACGTCCATTTTGTGAATAAATAAGGACAAATCATCATCGTTTCGCTCATATACAAAAATCAAAGCAAAACATAATATAAGATTAAGCCGGCATCATTTCTTCATGTAGTGAGCAAAAAATCATGTTCAATTTTGTAAATAAATGATGTCAAATTGTACTTACTTTATACATTTATATATTTAGAAATAACGACAATCCATCTTGGGTATGAATATAATTTTGTACGTTTTGTGAAGAAATGAGACCAAATTGGCATCACTTCACATAACCACAAAAAAACTTCAAGTGCTTATATATTTAAAAATGATGACAATCCGTCTTTGTTTATGCATATATTGGACCAAAAATTACGTCCATTTTGTGAACAAATGAGTCCAAAGCGTCTTCACTTCGCTCATCCACAAAAATACACATGAAAATACAAGAATCAATAAAAATTCAAAGGAAAACATAACTAGCCCAATCCGTCATCATTTATTCATAACGTAAGTTAAAAATTAAGTACATTTTACAAACAAATGAGTCTAAATCGTCTTCACTTCATTCATCCATAAAAATAAAATATGAAAATATAAAATGAAGACTATTTGTATGCATTTACTTACACGTGAGCTAAATTACTCTGTCTATTTTACAAGTAAATGACATTAAATCGTCATCACTTTGCCCATATACAAGAATATAAAGTAAAAATAAAATCAAGACAATCTGTCTGCATTTGCTTTTAAACTATTATGAGCCTGTTTGGATGGGCTTATTTGACACGACCCGGAATCCGGTTAGGCCGTGCGGGCACCCGACATCCTCCCCTAGACCCGTCGGGCGAACCCTTACCAATTAAATTAGGAAAATAAATATAATAATTCGTAAATAAGGACAAGACTTAAAAAAAAACACAGAGATACTGATACCTCTAAGCTGTACAAAAGAAATTACAGCTAACTACCCAATATACTAGGTTTAGGGTTATCCAGACTAGACATCTAAGAGTACAAAAGAAAACAGATACCTCTTGAAGGGAGCAAAATGCAACTGAAATAATAAACAATAAACTGGTAGCCATCCGGAATAAAAGCTGGCTCACCATAACAGCTGAAGTCGTCTTCGCTCCTTCACAGCGTGACGAACTCAATCCTGGAGCGAACCTGCCGAAACGAAATAGATAGACAAGAAACAAACAAAAAACAAGGGTGAGTCAAAAGGACTCAATAAATGGGGCAGACTAGCCACCTCAAAGAATAGGATAGCTAGCCAGGGAGAAAAGAAACAGATACATCAAATTCCTCTTATTTAAATTATGAAAAGGCGGAGCCAACTAATAACTAGAACACGTAGGGAATCACAAACTCATTAACAACCTGTAACGTAAGATAGCCAGGACATATAGGTATCCCGAACATATCAACAATCAGGAATACATCCTGTTGCGGCGAGCAACCCGACCCATATATTCATCCTGTCGCGGCGTGCAAACCGATCCATATATTTATACCGTTGCGGCGTGCAACCCGATCCATATATTTATACCGTTGCGGTGTGCAACCCGATCCATATATTCATCCCGTTGCGGCGTGCAACCCGATCCATATATTTATACCATTGCGGCCTGCAACCCGATCTCCGCAATCTAGAATACGAGCCAGAAATATATAGGCAAACTGAGATATGTCTACGACATAATATACATACCGCATACATAAAACACAACACAATACTCACAATAGTCAGTATGCGGTGCAATGAGATGGGATGAATGCGGTATGATGCAATGCAGTCACATATGCCTGATACTTATCTCTAGCGCGGGACTCTCATCGTCTACCAGGAGATATATGCAATAATGACCCTTCCCGGCTCGGGACTCTCATCGATTACCGGGAAGTATATGCAAATCGATCCATATATTCATACTATCGCAGCGTGCAACCCGATCCATATATTTATACCTTGCGGCGTGCAACCCGATCCATATATTTATACTGTTGCGGCGTGCAACCCGATCCATATATTCATCCCGTTGCAGCATGCAACCCGATCCATATATTATACCGTTGCGACATGCAACCCGATCCCCACAACCCAGAATATGAGCCAGAAATATATAGGCAAACTGAGATATGTCTACGACATAGTATACATACCGCATACATAAAACACAACACAATACTCACAATAGTCAGTATGCGGTGCAATGAGATGGGATGAATGCGGTATGATACAATGCAGTCACATATGCCTGATACCTATCTCCGGCGCGGGACTCTCATCGATTACCAGGAGATATATGCAATAATGACCCTTCACTGGATCAGGACTCTCATCGATTACCGGGAAGTATATGCAATGATGACCCTTCACCGGCTCGGGACTCTCATCGATTACCGGGAAGTATATGCAATGATGACCCTTCACCGGCGCGGGACTCTCATCGCTAACTGGGAAGTATATGCAATAATGACCCTTCACCGGTGCGGGACTCTCATCGCCAACCGGGAAGTATATGTGATAATGACCCTTCACCGGTGCGGGACTCTCATCGCCAACCGGGAAGTATATGTGATAATGACCCTTCACCGGCTCGGGACTCTCATCGATTACCGGGAAGTATATGCAATGACGACCCTTCACCGGCTCGGGACTCTCATCGATTACTGGGAAGTATATGCAATAATGACCCTCCACCGGTGCGGGACTCTCATCGCCAACCGGGAAGTATATGCAATGATGAACCTTCACCGGCTCGGGACTCTCACCGATTGCCGGGAAGTGTATGCAATACAATGCTCAAAACCAGAGTGCAATGCTCATATGCTCAATGCAATACCATCAACAGGGCATAACATCTAATATACAATGTAAATTTAAAGCTAAGGCGTAATGAGTACGCCTATCGGCAGCTACACATGTAAGGAACACGTGGTAGAATATCCACAAGGCCAAGGGCCTCCAAAGAAATGGATACAAACACTTACCTTGTTACAGAGTTAGCACAGCCACTCAATAACCGCTTTGTCCTTTGGTTTCACTACCAAACGATCCCACTCTATTCAATAAGCAGAAAAATATATCAAATTAGGCTAAAGGCTTCATTCATCACATCTTAGGGCAATCCAGGTAGGAACCTGATACCCTATTCGCATACGCAATACGCAGGCCAGGCCTATATACAGGGTTTAAGGTCACATAACCAAACCCTAAATAAATTACATTTATGGGTTGTCCATAACTCACTGAGTACGAATATATAATCAATTTTATTATCGTGGTCCATTTGACCCTTTAAACTATTAATTGAACTTATCAAAATGATGTCTAATATTCTAAATTTTACCGTTAAAACATATTCAAACACACGTAATAAACTTAAATAATATATTAGGATCATTACCTGAATATTTCGGGGTAAAAATTCTATTTTTTCTCCGGCTCTTTTCTCATTTTCTGACATTTTTTCTGAAAATATTCTCTGCTTCGTTTCTAATATTTTTCGTTCTTCATGTTTCTGTTCTTGTAAGTCCACCCCCATCACTCACCTTTAATTTATTTCCTTATTTTATCTTTTGTCTTTTTTTTTCTTTTTCCTTTAAAATTCGCTGCTACGGTAAAAATTAAAATGGTACCCTACGATATTCGAAATAATTCCAACTTTTGCATAGAAGTTATACAAAATATATGTAACATACTCGCGAAGGCAGATCTCAAATCGGACTCCGAAAACTCAAGATGCGAATTTAAATGAAAAAAGTCAAATTATTTAACTTTCGGTATTTTAGCGGAAACTAGCCGAAAACCATCGGAATTCACTTTCGAAAGTTTAGAAAAGTAACAAATAATCATACGAACCTAACGGCGCTTTCAAATTTCGAATCGGAGCTCGTTCGCCAAAACCGAGCTCGAAAATTTCTTTTTAATATTTATCAATAATAAAAACTGAAACCTTCTTCCGATGCCTACCAAACGAGATCTGATTTAGCTCAAATTTTACAGACAGGTCCTAATGGACCTTACGAATATTTTAAAATTATCGGCACACCAATCTGAGTCCTAACTTTCGAAACGACTGATCGAGGTCGTTTCATTATTTTAAGTAGCTTAAAAGCCAAAAGTTGCTTATAAGCCACTTTTGAGAAGTTAGGAACTTTTGGCTTCTTTCAAGCGCAAAAGTACTTATAAGTCTTTTATTTTTTGAGTTAACAAATGTCTCTCCAAACGCACATGCAAGTATACGCGGTCGATCAAGTAATAAAGTGATAAGAAAGTATCGTTCACACGAGGACTATTGATTAACTATTAACTAGATAACCTTCAATTCAAGTATTGTTCAAGAGAGATTAAACAGATTTCAAGTTGTGTTTAATTAACTAAAAGTAATTGAAGTAAATGGAGTGCAAGACAATTCAAGAGTTCTAGATATCAGTGAGAGGAAATATTCCAGGATTATGGGACGATCAACAATCCAGTTGCACTCATCCGCTAATTGAATCAATTTTATTTATCTGAGTTGTTAATCACAGGGCTAATTATACTCACAGAGCTCTTTCGATACCCTGCTCGCCTATTGAAGCCAACCTAACGCCTATATGTCTATGGAATTAGAGTTAACAAGAATGCATGTGCTTCTCCTATATACTGACTAAGTGTGACTGTTAGGTATATTTTTATTCTAACCGCGAAACCATTCCCCGATGCCCGGGTTCAGGAACACGCTTTATTTAATTCTATTGCAACCTACGGTTCCAACTTTCGAGTTCAACCTTAGGTTGATGGATAGTACTTAACAACTGGCCAGAAAATTAAGTAATTCAGAGCAGAATTAAATAAACAACTCAATCTGATAAATTTAATAGAATTCAACCAACTTCAAAGTACAACTTTCATGGTTAACCCATAACCCTAGAATAATAGAGTTTAGCTACTCATAGACAAGTTATCTTTCCACAAAATAATTTAGAATTCATGAAACAATAAAGAGGAAAGAAGAATTACAACTCAATTGATGAATCTTGGTTCTCTAGCCTCTACTGTGGTTCTTGCCTCTAAAAATACGTAATAGAATAAGAATAAGTGTTACAAGGGTTTTAATCATAGGAAATATGCCTATTCCCACATTTTTAGCTAGTCCTGGTAGCTCTGGGACTAGTTTACGGCGCATACACCGGAGCATGCCAATCATCCATGGCTGTATGCGCTCCTTTTCTCAATTTCTTCAATATTTGCGCTCTTCCCAGTCCATACAGCCTAGCATGCCAAGCATCCAATGCTGTACCCATTGCTTCTTCCTTGTTCTTGTATGAATCAAGTTCCAGTTTCCTTCAATGCGCTCCTAAAACATCCAAACACCTCAAGTTAGCATTTTACTTTAAATCTCGCATTGTTGGGCACGTAATACACTGAAAATAACTCAAAAGATATAGAGAATCGACGCCGAGACGTAAGATATACGCCCAACATCACCAAACACCCACTAATGGACTTAAAAGTACATATGTGATTTTAAGCCACTTTTAAGCTTACCCAAACGGGCTCTATGTCTATTTTACAAGAAAATGGAGCCAAATTGTCGTCACTTTTTCTAAATACAAAATTTAAAGTAAACATAAAATAAGACCAATACGGCATTATTTGTCTATTCTATTTTACATGTCCAAATCGTCGTCACTTTTTAAAATTCATAATAAAATTGTTTTAAAACACAAGAAAAAGTATAATAAAATTATACACCTTTCAATTTGTACAATCTTCATCCTTATCTTCTTGATTGAAGCAATAAAGTTGTTGGCAGAAGCATAGGTGTACAACATTTATTCCACTAAATATTAGAGAAAGAAAATAGAACAATACGTGATGGTATTTTGCCACGAATATGAAAGCTCCGTGAATGTGAAGTTGGTCAGTTGTGCGTAGAAAGTCGCATAGACTACTGTGTAGCAGTTTCTCACATTCCGCAAAATCTTAAGGAAACATATAATTTATGTAATATCTTTTGTAGTATAGCAACAATTGTTATACGGGGTTAGTGGTGGTTGAGGTGGCTCGAAGATTGACAGAAAGTCGTGACTAGTTACAGTGGAGTTAGTGGTTATTGTGTGGGACTAAGGTTTGGTGTATATAGAGAGAAAGTGGATGTATAGCATGAGAAAGTGGTGACTGATTTTGGAGAACACAAAGAGGTAGAATCGAAAATATTTTTAAAAGTGTTAAAAAATTCAAGACCATGAAAAAAATGCTCAACAAATAAAGATGACACCTAAATTAAAAGTGCTCAATTCACATAAAAAATGTATTGAAATTAGCTAAAAATTAAGTTGTAATAGATAAGTTCTGTAAATATTGAATTATATTTACCGACTTTTTTTTTTTTTGGTTGAAAAAATAGGTAGCATTTAGATAGGACTAGAAATGAAAAAATTACTTTTGGTGTTATTCTAGATTTTTTTTTTTATTATTTAGAAATATTTTTTCTACTTTACCAAACATAACAATATTTTAAAAAAATGCAATAGAATATAGAAAAATATCAAAATATTGCTATTGAAACTCTAGTTCCCCCTCTCTCTTCTTTCTTCTCTCTCTTCCTCACCCTTCCATTCTTCAATGGTGGTGCTGATGATAGCTCGTCGTCCCTCCCCTGAGCCGACTGCTGCTGCACCTTTCTTTGGCGAGCTAATGCCATCGCTTGTCTTCTCCAAAAATAGTGGCTCTTTTTCTTACAACCTACTCAAGTTTGCTGACTGCTGCTCATTTGTCTACATCTCTGACACTTTCTTTCGTTCGACGATGGCAGCAGGAAGCAAGTGGTGCAGTGGGTTTTTTTTTCAACGAGTTATTGCGTTGTGCTTTGGTTTTCTCCAAAGGGGCAGTGGCTTGTTCTTTGCAAGTGATCGTATGGTGTTTTGGTTTATCTACGGCGTCCAGATATGCTACACTAACGATATAGATCTGAAATTTTTAAGTTGTATGAAAATTGCATGTCAACAGTATGACAACTGTATGCAAATTTTATGCCAATTGTATCTCGCATTTTATTTTTATATCGTGTTTAATGTATCGCGTTTGTATCTTTGTGTGTCACTTGTATGTATATATGTAGAATTCTTCTTCTCATTCTTATATTTTTCCATTTTTATGGTGATTATAGTAGTGGTTATGGTGATTTTGGGGGTAGTTTGAAAATGAGCGTTGTATGTATGCCCACTGTTTTACCATTATATGTACAATGAAATTCAATGGACATACAATAGACATACAAGTAATATACAATGAAATATATCAATTGTATAATTATATGCCATTGTATGTCATTTGTATGTCGTGTATACATTTGGGAAAAAGGCATAAGTACTCTTTTGAACTATAGTCGAATATTCAGTTACACACCTCAAGTTTGCATTTTTTCTATTACCTCCTTGAACTATTTCATAGTGATAAATACACCCTTAGATGATGAGGTGACACAAAGAGTGTGCTCACTCTCTTGGAATAGTGTGAAAAAAAAAATATAAGTTTAAATTTGGTTAACTTGTACAAATGTCTTGTTTCAATTGGAAGTTATGTAGTAACTAATGCTTAATTAGACTTTAAATTAAAGCAAGTAGGAGTATCATTTCTCCTTTTCACTTTTTGTGACACCTAGTACTTTTTTCTTTTGTCTTGAATTGATTGTCATATATAAAGTTTAAGAAGAGAAGTAGATGCAAAATTTGTTAAGAGAGATTGAACTTTCTGTTATTATTTTCTTTTTTTTTATAAACTTTGTACATTATCAAGTTGATACCAATTTCAAAATTAAAAAATAATATCTTATCTAAATCTTTTGTTATCAATAGTCTAATACATATCCTTATCTAAATCTGTTAGTTATTCACAAAGGAAAAAATACAAAAGTTGAATTTAAAAACTAATGAAATGATCTAATAGCCTCTGCAAGATCATGTTCGAGTTCGAACCATGATCTTGGATCGAAGAGTGTGGAACTGAGTAGTGCCAACAACTTTAGTAAAAATATCTGCAATCTGATTTTGAGATGAAACATAGCGAACTACTAAAGATTAATCTTCAACCTTCTCCCGTACAAAGTGATAATCGAGTCAAATATGTTTGGACCGTTGATGGATGACAAGATCCCGAGATAAAAATTGTGCACTATGATTATCACAAACTACAATAGGAGGTGAAGTAAGAGGAGCACGAAGCTCAGTAAGAAGCTGTTGTACCCAAATTAATTCAGTAGTTGCAAAGACTAAAGCACGATAGAGCTACAACCTTTTGTTTTCGAGAAGACAAGCTAATCGGGTTTCCTCCATAAAATAGTACAAAGCCATGTTGGGAGCGACTATCATCAAGATCGAAAATCCAACCAGCATCTGAGAATGCAATTAGACTAGAGTCAGCTATAGGTCGTATCAAGAGGCCATCATGGAGAGATCCTTTAAGATACCGAAGTATGCATTTTACAGCTGACCAATGAGCAGTGGTAGGTGCTTTCATAATTGACATACAACATTGACTGCATAAAATATTCTGGCCTAGTGATGGTCATATATTGAAGTGCACCAACAATACTGTGGTATAAGTGAGCATCGAGCATATTCTGCTGGACTAGAAATGGGTTTAGCATCAACCATACTTGTTCGACAAAGTAAATCATGAATGTACTTCTCTTGAGATAATATAAGGCCATCTGATGTTGGGGATACTTCAATACCAAGAAAATAATTTATCGAGCCAACATCTTTAAGTGAGAACTACCAATCAAGAGATTTAATGACTATAGTAATTTAATTACTATCAATAACAATAAGATCATCCACATATAGAAGAATATATGTTGTGTGCCTATAAGTTTGCTGCACAAAAAGAGATCAGATAAACAAGAGTGGAGACCAATATAGAAGAGAAAAACCTTCAGCTTGTTGAACCAAGCACGTGGTGCTTGTTCGAGGCCATAAAAGGTCTTATTTAATTTGCAAACAAAGTGCGGGCGATGAGGATAAGTAAATCCCTTTGGTTGCTACATAAATACCTGTTCAGAGAGTTCACCATTTAGAAATACATTATTAATATCAAGTTGCCGAATGAGACACTTATTTGTTACTACTATAGAAAGGATCAGCCATATGACCATATGGTTGTGGGCTTGACAACGAGACTAAAAGTGTTGAAGTAATCGACACCCTCCTCTTGATGAAAACCTTTGGCTACAAGGTGCGTTCAATTGAGCCATCAACTTTCCTCTTGACCCTATAGACCTATTTATAACCAACAAAGTTAGAGTTAGGAGGCAGTGGAACTAATGTCCATCTCTTATTTTGCATAAGAGCAAAAAATTCTGCCTGCATAGCGTGCTGGTATTCCAGAAATTTAGAGGCTTTATGGTAAGTCGTAGGTTCTGAAATGTGAGAGGGGTCATGACGAAGGGAGTGGCGAGATATGGTGAAAGCTTTTGGTTTTAAGGAATGTGTTTTACTTCTGGTAACCATGTGATGGTTAGAAGTATCTGTTGGGCGAAAATAAGGTGTTGTAGTGGGATAAGGCAAAACAGTATAATGTGGTCGATTTTAAGGTGGGTTAGCAGTGGGTATAAGATCTATTTGTGAAGGATTAGAGGTGGTTACAGTAGAGAGTAAACTTGTATGATTAGTATGCCGAGATGTAGGGATGAACGAAGCAGCTGGAGCATTTGATAGCGGTCTTGATGTGATAGGGTGCGTAGAAGAGTTTGAACGCACTAGATGTTTAGAAGCTTCATCTAATAAAGAAAATGATGAATTCTCAAAAGGTAAGGAACCAGATTTACGAGTGGAAATATGGAGGAATAAGGAAAAATATTTTCATCAAATACAACATGTCAAGTAATGTAAACTCGAGAAGATGCGATATGATAACAAAGGTAGTCCTTATGGTTAGAACTATACCCTATGAACACATAAGGAAGGGATCGAAAATCAATTTTACTATGGTTATAGGATCTAAGAAAAGGATAACGACGACAACCAAATGATTTCAGAAACCCATAGTCTGGAGAACATTTATAAAGTAATTGATATGGTGATTTAAATGACAAATAAGTAGAAATTATTCGATTTGATAAATATGTGACAGTGTGAAAAGCATGCTCTAAAAATTGAGAAGGAAGAGAAGCGTGGGAAAGAAGAGTCAGTCATTTTTCAATTATAATTCGATTTTGACATTCAGATTCATCATTTTATTGAGGTGTATAAGGACAAGAGATACAATAATGAATTCCAAGATGTTTTAAAAAGGATGATACATTTCGATATTCACCTCCCCAATCTATTTGTACTGATTTTATTTTAGTGTCAAATTGGATCTCAACGAAAACTTTAAATTGACTAAAAACTTGAAAGTCTTGTTATGATTTATTTGACAAAAAATATATCCAAATAAATTTGGTGCAATCATCAATGAATAGAACAAAATAGCGACTTCCATTTATTGAGAGAACGGGTGAAGGACCCAAAACATATGAATATACTAATTGATGAAAAGGACAACTACTGGAAATATGCGAATGGGAAAAGGATAAGAATTTACTCTTGCCAAGTTGACAAGGCTGCCTTCTTGGTGGAAAATCTTTTTTATTAGAGCGATTGTAGTAATTACGAGCTTCATGATTATTTTTGTCACAAATTTGACATTGCACACGACGTTTGGACTGCCTATTGTTTGGTCAAAAGATAGAGGAATGGGAATGTTGTTGAGGCACTTTGCCTTGAGCATAATTGTGAGTATTGTGAGAAGGTAACTAGAGTGTGGAGTGATCCGATCCGAATTTTTAGCTAGGCCGTGTGGGCACCCGACATCTTCCCCTAGATCCGTCGGGCGAACCCTTACTAATTGAATTAGGAAAATAAATATAAATTCAACTCCAAATTAAGAAAAAGAATTAGAAAAAGCACAGATATACTGATACCTCTAAGCTGTACAAAAGAAATTAGAGCTGACTATCCAACATACTAGGTTTAAGGCTATCCAGACTAGACATCTAAGAGTACAAAAGAATACACACGCCTCCTAGAGGGAGCAAAATACAACAGAAATAATAAACATAAAATTGCTGGCCATCCTGAACAAAAGTTGGCACACCCTCACAGATGAAGTCGTCTTCGCTTCTCAACAACGTTGCAAACTCAATCATGGAGCGAACTTGCCGAAACAAAATAAATAGACACGAAAAAAATAGAGGGTGAGTCGAAAGGACTCAGTAAGTGGGGGTTGGCTAGCCCCCTCGAAGAAGTAGATATGCTAGCCAGGGAGAAGAAAAATAGATAAAACAAATTTACCTTGTTTTATCTATAAAAAGGCAGAGCCAGATAATAGCTGGAAACACGTAAGAAACCATAAACTCATACACAACCAGGGATACAAGCCAGAAATATATCAACAGCCAGAAATACATGATACATACACAAAACATCTCACTAACTCACATAATACACAACAGTCGGTGCAATGAGATGAAATAAATACAGTATGATGCAAGGGGGTCACATGTGCCCGTAATACCATCTTGTAGCGGAATACTCCTACATTCGAGGGTAATACAATCTAATAACCAACTAGAGTGGAATACTTCTGCTGCTGGGGTGGAATACTCCTGCAGTCGATATAATATAAAGCTGAGGCGGAATACTCCTGCACTCAGTATATGACATAAAAGCGGAATACTCCTGCTCCTGGGGCGGAGTACTTCTGCACCCGAGATAATATAAAGCTGGGGCGGAATACTCTTGCACTCAGTATATGACATAAGAGCGGAATACTCCTGCTCCTGGGGTGGAATACTCCTGCACCCGAGATACTATAAAGGCGAGATGGAATACACCTGTACTCAATATGATGCAAGGATGATGCAAAGATGATGCAATAATAATCCTTTACCGGCGCAGGACCCTCACCGACACCCGGAAAGTACATATCAAGCTTACAACCAGAGTTCAATGCTTTTATGCTCAATGCAATACCAACAACAAGGCATAACAAATAATATACAGT
This sequence comes from Petunia secreta, assembly GCA_029990175.1. Lineage (NCBI taxonomy): Eukaryota > Viridiplantae > Streptophyta > Magnoliopsida > Solanales > Solanaceae > Petunia > Petunia secreta. The sequence goes on from JARKIP010000112.1 coordinate 108,768, forward strand.
GTACATTCAAAACTAAGGCATAATAAGTACGCCTATCGGCAGTTACACACATAAAGAACACGTGGCAGAATATCCATAAGGCCGAAGGCCACCAAAGAAATGGATATAATCACTTACCTTATTCCAAAGTTAGCACTGCTACTCAACAACCATTTTTTCTTTTGGATTCACTTCCAAACGATCACACTCTATTCAATAAGCAAAAAAATAAATCAAATAAGGCTAGAGGCTTCATTCCTTACATCTTAAAACAATCTGATCAGGAACCCGACACCCGATTCACATACGCGATACGCGGTCCAGGCCTACGTACATGGTTCAAAATCACATAACCAAACCTTTAATAAATGGCATATATGGGTTGCCTATAATTTTCTGAGTTCGAATATATAATCAATTCCATTATCGGGGTCCAATTAACCGTTAAACTATCAATTTAACTAATTTGAATGATGTCTAATATCCTGATTTCTACCATTAAAATATATTAAAAAAATATAATAAACTGAAATAATGAATTAACATCATAACTGGATGACTCGGGGTGAAATTTCTATTTTTCCCTCCTCCTTTTCCTTTCTTTTCTCTTATTTCTGATTTTTTTCGTCTATGCGTTTTCTCTCTCGTTTCTTGTTTCTTGTAATGGTTGAAACGTTAGGTAAGGGAACCGCTTTTCAATTCCCTTATCATTATATTTTTCATTTCTCTTTTTCTTCTTCTTTTTTTTTTGAAAATATTGTTATGTTTAAAAATTGGTGTAATGATACTATTTTTTGTGTAAAGTAAAATTTTAGTTTGCATATTTATTCAAGTAGCCCATTAGAAATAACGTTTTGTATATAGAGAATTTAAACCCCGCCATTTAATATTTTAGCCTCGTTATAAAAAAATTTATAAAAATAAACTTCAAGCCTATATTGAAGTGACACATGACAAATCACCAGGATCCTGTTGATATAGCAAGTTATGACGATCCATTAGGAATTACAACAAGTTATGATGACCCATCAATAATTTGGTCAAACACCTGACGGTTCATCATAATTTTGTGTATCTTGGCCTTACAACAAGTTTATGAGTTATGATGACATGTAGTGTACAAATTCCCCAAAACATTATTTGCTTCAAATTTAATCCAAATTTATTTAGAATTAACTATAAAAACTCTATATTTCATGTTCTTACATTCTAATATTAATTCCAACCATCGAAATGGTTAGAGTCAAACTTTAAAAAATCAATAGATCCTCTTTTTCTTTTCAACGATGAAACTCAGCAGTGTCAGCAATGATGTTTTTCAAGTTTCTTCAACCAAATATTATTTGTTAGCTTGAATAAGCTTGGAAGTTTTGACTGATGACGAAGGAACAAATCCAAGGACTTGTTCCTTTGGATCACAGCAGCTGAATAAATAATATTGCAAAATCAATAAAGCGGACAAATTAATTATTATCCTAAAAACTAATGTTTATCTTGATAATTATGAAGGGATGAACGAGATTAGAAAAGATTGCATAAGATTGGGATAAGGCTTGAAGATAAGCAAGGAGTTCAATTAGGACTCAAACTCTTGGAGGCTTGGAGTTCTAATTGCTCAAGACTTCACAATATCTCAAGGCTATAAATTGAGAAGCATTTCAGCTGTTGAAGGCATGCATAAATACAGAGAGAAAAGAGCTATAATATTGTTGAGTCGAAATTGTATTTGTGTAGTCATTAAGCTACAGGGAACTAAGTGAAGAACATGTTCCTTAGATTGAGTCTTGTCAAAGTTCAATCATAGTTCATCTGTAGTAGGGTATATCAAATTGTACTATTTGCCTTCATAGAAGCTCTGTAAGAGTATGCATCATTCAAGTCTTGTTACTTGGAGGAACTTCACTGATTGTGAAGGGGGTCACTATAAGGATTAGAGTTAGTCCTAGGTTAGTAAGAGAGAAGTCTTGTAACCAAGTGAGTCTTTCAAATAGTGAAGTGGAAATCCTACTTGAGAGAGTAGGTCATGATTTTTTGATCCCGAGTTCAAGGGGTTTTTCCATGCTAAAATCAGTGTTCATTTACTCTTGTTTAACTTAATTCCTCAATTAATTAGTAAAGGAACACATAGAAGGAACTGGTCCTTCCATAGTGGTGTGTCTTGGGAAATAAAAATTGGTATCAGAGAAGGTTATCCTTGAAGAGGCTAACACCTTATGATTAGAATGAGTGCACCACAAGAAAACTCCGAGGGTTAGTCCACTGTTAAGCCACCATTGTTAAATGATGTTGTAGGTAAGGAAATCTGGGATGCATTGCAGGTTGCTCATGAAGGAACCAATCAGGTTAAAAGATCTAGAGGTACACTTCTTCTTGCTTAATATGAAAATTTTAAAATGAGAGAAGGAGAAACAATTTCTGAAATGTACACTAGGTTTAATGCTAGTGCAACTGAACTTATCTCTCTTGGAAGAATCTTAACTGCTATCATTGAAAGCAAGGATCTTAGTACTCCCTCCTTAGATGAACTTATAGGTAATCTAAGAACATATGAACTGAGGAAGAAAGTCAAGAACATAGGAGATCCAGTTAAAACTGAACCTAATTTAGCTTTATCTGCTGCTAACAATTTTGTTGATGACGAGAAGGTACTGGTCCTTATAGCCAGAAGTGTTCAAAGATTCCTGAATAAGAAAAAGGGATCTAGTAGACAAGGTAGATCTTCTGACATGAAACAGGGAGGAGAATGCTTCAAATGTGGAAGCATGGAGCACTACATTAGCAAATGCCCAGTCATTGAAGAAAAATGGAGAAAGAAGTATGTTGAAAAGAGAAGGAAGGCTAAGGAACAGTTCCGAAAGAAGAATGTAACTCCCAAAGCAATGGTTGCTGGCTAGCAAGATAGTGAAGATAAGCAGTCTAATGATGATCTGGATGATGAGCTGGCTCTAATTGCTCTTGAAGATTCAGATGATGAAGAAGATGCCGAGGTATTTGTTTCTAAACTCAAAAAGGATGTGAAAAATATGCCCAGAGAGAAATTAGTTAAAGTGTTTCATACTGTGCTAAATGAATTTAAATCTCTTAGGGATGGTAAAGATCAACTGCATGATAAAATTGAGAGATTTAGAAACTGAATACAAAAAGGTTTTAATAAAAAATGACATTCTGAAAAGGAAAAACAGCATGCTAAAGGAACAAGTCCTTACACTTGAATCAACTGTTCATGAATTGCAAAATGAAAATTTAGAAACTGCTACAGTTGGTAAAGGTAAGGGCAGTGCAAATTCTCACCAGCTTATTGCTGAAGAGAAGTTGAAAGTGACAGTTGATGAACTGTACAAGAAAATGAAAAGATAAGAACTTTGGAAGAGGACTTGATCAAAACCAAAGATGAACTGAACAAAACTGTTAAATGGAACAAGTCTTCTGAAGCATTAGGATAGTTACATGAAAATCATAGTAGCAATAGAAACAGTATTGGGTTTATGAAATCTCAGTCATTGCCCAAATGGGATCTAAAGGGTAAGTATCTAACTTTTCCTTAAAATTGGTTATGCACACACTGTGGAAACACTGGTCACTTGAAAAGAAAATGTCAATCTTTTTAAAAAGGTACACAACGGAACAGGTCCTATAAACATGTCCAAAAATATGTGGCTAAGAAAAGTGTTCACACAAAGAAAGCATTGCCATTCTGGGCTAGGATAGATTTAATTCACTAAAAGGACCCAAACTAGTTTGGGTTCCTAAAATTAACCTCTAGCTTATTGCCAAACTAGTTGCTCAAAGCACATGACAGGACACAAGGAACTTTTCCATTCACTCTCAGCTTTTCAAGAAGGAAGTATTTCCTTCGGTAATGGTAAGAAAGGGGAAATAATAGGCATTGGAAAGGTAGGTAGTTCTGATTCATAAGCATAGATAATGTGCTTCTAGTAGATGGTTTGAAGCATTGCTTATTGAGTATATCTCAATTGTGTGATAAAGGTAATAATATTAATTTTTCTTCTACTGGTTGCACTATGACTAATCAAACTTCTAGAGAGATTATTTTGCAGAGAAATAGGCATGAAAATATCTACAAAGTAGATCTATGTGACACTATCTGATGGCAGCATGAGTTGTCTAAGTGTAATGCAAAATGATCTCCTCCTATGGCACAAAAGACTTGGTCATGCTATTCTTTCGCAATTAAACAAACTAGTTTCTAAGGACTTGGTGATAGGACTTCCTAACATCAAGTTCAAGGAAGAAAGAGTTTGTAGTGCTTGTGCTAGGGGGAAGCAGGTAAAGTCATTCTTTAAACCAAAGAAACAGGTCAGTACTACCAAACCTTTGGAACTGGTCCCTATAGATCTTTGTGGACAAATGAGAACAATGAGTTGTGGACGTAAGAAATATGTTATGGTACTGGTTGATGATTATTCTAGATTTTCTTGGACTCTTTTTCTTGCATCTAAGGAAGAAGTATTTAATGCATTTTCAATATTTGCTAAGAAAATTTAGAAAACACTAGATAGTCATATTGTTGCTATAAGGTCAGATCATGGTACTGAGTTTGAGAATCAAATGTTCTTTAAATTTTGTAATGAAAATGGTATTGATCATAACTTCTCTTCACCTAGAACTCCACAATAAAATGGAGTAGTTGAAAGGAAAAATAGGATCTTAGATGAAATGGCTAGGACTATGATACTGTCTGGGAATCTTCCACAAAGTTTTTGGGCTGAGGCTATTAACACTGCATGCTACACAATCAATATGTGTATGACAAGGCCACTGATAGAAAAGACACCATATGAGTTACTTAAAGGAAGAAAACCAAATATTTCACACCTTAGAGACTTTGGATGTAAATGCTTTATACACAACAATGCAAAAGATGCCTTAGGAAAATTTTATCCTAGAAGTGATGAGGGAATCTTTGTTGGTTATTCTTCAAACGGTAAATCCTATAGATTCTTTAACAATAAAACATCAAAGATTGAAGAAAGCATGCATGTTAAGTTTGATGAATCTGACAATTTGTCTCAAGAACAGGTATAAGAAGATGAAGAAATTGGAATGCTGAGGCATAGTGAACCTGGTCCTCAACAAATGCAGGCATTGGAAGGGAATGCTATGAGAAGTGAATTGCAAGGAACTGTTCCTCAGGATAGAACTGAGAAAAGTAGCACAGAAACAAGGGGAACAAATGATGGATCCATCTCTCAAACCTGTACTGCTACTATATCAGTAACTGTTCCTCAGCAAGGAACTTCTGAATATGGTCTGATACTCAAGCCTTACAAGTATCAAGGTTCACATCCTGTAGATTAGATAATCTCAGACAAGACTGCTAGAATTCAAACTAGATCAGCAGTCAAGAATTACAATTTGAGGAGTTGAATCAATTCCAAAGAAGTCAAGTTTGGCATCTGGAACCCAAACCAAGGAACATGTCCATCATAGAAACAAAATTGGTTTTCAGGAACAAACTTGATGAAGATGGTATGGTAACCAGGAATAACGCTAGACAAAGTCTTGTATGGACTCAAGCAGGCACCAAAAGCATGGTATGAACGTCTATCAAAATTCCTACTTTAGCAATGGGTATAAAAAAGGTAAAATTGATAGCACATTATTTTTGAAAGAAAAAGATAAACATCTCTTAATTGTTCAAATTTATGTAGATGATATAATATTTTGTGCTACATGTGAAAATCTTAGTAAGAAATTTGCAACCTTGATGGGGAGTGAATTTGAGATGAGCATGATGGGTGAACTCAATTAATTTTTGGGTTTACAAAATCAAGCAAACCTCAAATAGAACTATGATCCATCAACAAAAAAATGTTAAGGAACTAATTAAAAGGTTTGACATTGATAAAGCTAAAGAAATTGATACACCAATTGCCAGTGCTACTAAATACAAGAGAACTAAACACATTGATATATGACACAATTTCTTGAAGGATAATTATGAGAAGGGTTTGATAAACAAATTGCTGATATTTTTACAAAGGTTTTAGGTAGAGATCATTTTGAAAGGAGCAGATTAGAATTAGGGATGATTAAATTCATCTAAGTCTACTCAGCTTTACTTCAAAAATTGGCTAGAAAGTTTAGCTTAAAAATGAATTTTATTAAAGTCAATTTGAAGTTTCAGCTCAGTTCTATACTTAATTGTATACTCGATGCCATGATTTCTACTTAAGTTTACTAAATTTTAATGATTTTACCCTTATGTTCTTAGAATTTCAGATTATGCAATTTGATTGAATTTGGGTAAAGAACTCTTCCTTGTTACATTCTCAGGTATGTACTACTTTATTATTCATAAATTATTAGAGTTTGAAGAACACAGGTAAGTAGACGGGTTTAAATCCCACTCAAACTCTATCTCTCTTAAATCAGTCCCATCAAGGAACCGTTCCACACTCCATCTTCCATTGGAACTCTTAATCCTAATGGCTCTATTTTGAAACGTTCAAGAAACCTAATCAGTCTGGAACTCTATTTAATCAAGGAAGCTGAATGGTAATTCATTTTACACTCTATCTCTATCACTATCCTTTACTTCTCTATAATCTTTTAAGCTCCAATCTTATATTCTCATTCAGGAAAGAGTGGTTCATTATCTTCTAAATCGAAAATTGCAATGTCTCTCTCACTTGAAAACACTTCATCCATGCCCTACCAATGAATAACCACCAGTTACAAAGCCTACTTCACCCATGCAAAAAAATTCAACACATCCAGAAAATCAAAACCCTCAAAACCCTGACACTGAAATTCAGGGGGAAGGATTAAGTCCATCTGTTATTGAGACACTGGAACATATGGATGATTTTTCTAGGGCCATGATCCTGTATGAATTCAAGGTAAACTACGCTGAACCTTTAAATGTAGTTGATGATAAGGGTAAGGAAGTAGAGGGACAGGGTGTGTTCGTACCAGAAAGTGAGGGGGAAAATGAAACTATGAAGTGTTTAGAAGCTCCCATGCATGAGTCTTCTGAGTCTCCAGTGTGGCTGCTTCTAGAGCACCCATGGAGGATGAAGAGATGGTGGATGTAGATAAACGAGGGCTTAAAAAGAAAAAAATAAGGGGAGAGTTCTGCTAAGGCTAAAGGAACTGTTCCTTCCATTGATGGAAGTAAAAACTGCTACCAAGAAGGAAAGATTTGGGGCTACTACACTGATCAATTGTGACATGACAGTAAATACTGAGCCTGGTGCTGTTGGAGCTACTACTGTTGGTTATTCCAAAGGACCTTTGAATAATAAGGTTAGGGTGTTGAGGCAGCAGATTGATTTGTAAGCTGCTGAGATTAAGAGGTTGGAGGAAGAAAGAGACTTCTGGAAAGCTGAAGCTGCTAAGGCAAAAGAAACAAATGAAACGATTCTTCAGAAAATATTTGAGTTGTTGCAGGAAAAGTCTCAAGGACCTGGTCCTTCCACCACCTGATACCCAAAACCAAAAAGCCATCTTTTGTCCATTGGGATTTAGATTAGTTCTAGTCTTCTAACCTTCTTATCAATAGTTTTAGACTAGTTTAGCAGTACTTGCTTAGTTTTTTTCTCGTGGTTGAAAATCTTTTTGCTTATGATGTCATATCTTCGCTGGCTAATGTCATTTCAATGCAGTTGCTTTTTATTGGATTATGTTTGCATTTTGAGTTGCCTTAACGGCTATGAGTTGATTATTGTTATTGCTTATAATAATTCTGACTTATGCAACCTTTTCAATGATTCGAAGAGTAAGTATGATTTTGCTTGTGATATTTATAACCTGTTTAAGAACCTGATCCTTAATGATGAAATTGATTTATGCTAATGAGGCTTTTTAAGTTGAAAATTGTGGTTCAGGAGAATAAGGATATGAAGCAAAGTCTATGAGCTTGTCATCATCAAAAAAGGGGAAAATGTTAGCTTGAATAAGCTTAGAAGTTTTGACTGATGACAAAGGAACAGATCCAAGGACTTGTTTCTTTGGATCACAGCAGCTGAATATTGCAAAATCAATTAAGCGGAAAAATTAATTATTATCCTAAAAACTAATGTTTATCTTGATAATTATGCAGTGATGAATGAGATAAGAAAAGATTGCATAAGATTGGGATAAGGCTTGAAGATAAGCAAGGAGTTCAATTAGGACTCAAACTCTTGGAGGCTTTGGAGTTCTAATTGCTCAAGACTTCTCAATATCTCAAGGCTATAAATTGAGAAGCATTTCAGCTGTTGAAGGCACGCACAAATACAGAGAGAAAAGAGCTATAACATTGTTGAATCGAAATTATATTTGTGTAGTCATTAAGCTACAGGGAACTAAGTGAAGAACTTGTTCCCTAGATTGAGTCTTGTCAAAGTTTAGTCTTAGTTCATCTGTAGTAGGGTATATCAAATTGTACTATTTGCTTTCATAGACGCTCTGTAAGAGTACGCATCATTCAAGTCTTGTTACTTGGAGGAACTTCACTGATTGTAAAAGGGGTCACTATAGGATTAGAGTTATTCCTAGGTTAGTAAGAGAGAAGACTTGTAACCGAGTGAGTCTTTCAAATAGTGAAGTTGAAATCCTACTTGAGAGAGTAGGTCGTGAGTTTTTGATCCCGAGTTCAAGCGGTTTTTCCACGCTAAAATCAGTGTTCATTTACTCTTCTTTAACTTAGTTCCTCAATTAATCAGTAAAGGAACACCTAGAAGGAACTGGTCCTCCATAGTGGTGTGTCTTGGGAAATAACATTATCCAAAATAATGGTAAATAAGCAATGAGTTGTATTGAAATGATCAGAAAGGAGAAGAAGAAAGAAGCACGAGGAGTGAAGAAGGATGAGAATAAAAGTTCCTAACTAGTAGTGCTAAAGACTTAAAACTTTTTAAAATATGACAAAAGGTGAATGGGTGGCTTTCTAAAGCCACCCAGTTAAAATTTTTCTTCTCAGAATTTAGAGGGAGATTTACGGAAACATAATACTTTGGCACCAATATTTAACTTTTGTTGCACCGTCGTAAAAAAAATCATGTGGTTTAATTAGGGTGTTTATCAGTCTGTTCGGTTTGACTTTCGACCTTATTGGCTTGGTCTATCTTTTTTTTTTTTTATTTTTTTTATTTTTACAAATGCTAAAACAATAGCATAACCAATAAGGTTTTGATTTTGAAATTTCGAGTTTCATTTTATCAGTGTTCGATTCTTAATAGTTCAGTTATCGGTTACATCATTAAGCAAGTTGGGCCTAATAGTTCGGCAAGTCATTGATTTTTTTTTTTTAAAATAAAAATTGAGAGTTCATTGCTCACAACTATACTATGTTTTCATATTCTTTATTTTAAGAATAATCCGGCTAATTATTAAACATGATAATTTTGATTGTATTGAATATAAAGAGACCGTTACAACATTCGAATAATAAAATAAGAAACATACACACAACATTCAAGCTTAATACATTTAACTCAAATCGGATTTTCTAAATATAGTAGACAAAATGTTACATAATCGATACCCAGTAGCATTTAAGTTGGGAGCGAATCCAAATGGTGGCAAGGTGATTCAATTTAAACCCCCTCGCCGAATATTTATCGATTTTATATGAGTAAATATAAAAAAATATCAGAATTAGGGATGTCTTGAACTCTCCTAAATTAAGAAAGAACAGTTTTGTAGATGTCAAGGGGGTTCAAATTTTTGAAGGACCACCTGTGTTCGAGGTATTTTTACTTTTACTTCCTCTAAATGCGTAACACACTAGAATTTTATTAAAAAGATAATATTAACATTAAAAGAATGTGGTTCTGATCAAGCATATATTGTTAGTTTGATTTTAGGTTATAAATTAAAAAAATTATGAAATCTTTTATCAAAAAAAGTTATCATTCATTTCTTCAAATGTTGAAGTCCCTTCCTAAAATTCTTGGATCTGCCCTTGTTTTAAGCAGTTCGATTAATCGGTTTAAATTACAAAATGTATTGTCCTAAACTTAATCTTTTCTGGCAGATCGCCAAGAGATAAAATTTAAATATTAGCAATCATCAGCATCGATGAATGATATTTTTTGGAATTTAGATGCACGGACACTTGTGCCGAGGTTTGCTATTAGAAGGAAATTGTGCTTTTCTCCTTTTTTTTCTTAAAAAAAATGAAAATTTAGTACCTTTGTACTTAGTCTTGAAATACCGAGCACTTTTTTCATGGTATTGGATTTTTTACAATAGCCAGCAACTTCTCATTTCAATATTCTCTCCATAGAAGACTTCTCTTTCTTTCTCTGTACACACATTTTTTCTCTTTATAGACAAACGCTAACCCTGTTATGGCTTCATGGAGGTTACTAACCGGAGTATCATTCCCTCGCTGGAACTGCCTAAGGCCACAGTTGACTGCCTTTTGACCATCGATCATTGCTGGTTGACATCTACCAAACACCAAATAAATTACCTTTCCGAACTCATTTCCACCTCCTCTATCCATTTTCCATCTTAATTTTCAAATACCTCGCTAATCGTCACAGATCTAGATTCAAAAGAGGGTCGAAACCCTAACTCCGGCTTCTCCGACCAAAGCCTCCACCACCTCCACCGTTATATCATAAATATTTTGCAGATGTATTTTTCTTCTTTTGTGACAAAAGTTTTGTCTTAGAAGTTCTTTTAATATAACTTTGATTTCCTCTTCCAATAAAGATGAAATTGCTGGGAGTGATTTCGCTTCCATGCTTCGACGAGAATAGTTAATTCCGTACCTTGAATCGTGTGAGCATAACTGAAGACATAAAGCTTATAGGAGGATGCCCGATGGTTGCTGGCAGAGCTCAAAGCTGCTATTCATGATCCTTTCAGCATTTTGTACAAATACTCTGAGCACTTTTATTTAGTAGTATCTCGTATTATCAAAGCTGCTATTCATGATTTTTTTTTATTCAGAGCAATTTTTCCATGATCGAAAGAAGGACAATAGTTCAATTTTAGAATGAGATTATGAGATTTGTGCTCTTTCAACAATCGCGGGATATACTTCCCGGAATTGAGAGACAGACCAGTGCAAAATGATGATGAATTGTACTCATTTATTTGCAAAATGTAAAGAGTATCGCGCTCACACGATGAATAGATAATGCCGAATTGACCTATGTTATTTTTTCTTTAAATTTTTTATATGAGTGAAGTGATGCTAATTTTGTGTAATCTATATGTAAAATAGGCAGTATTTTAGCTCACTTATGAGTAAATGCGGTCAGATTGTCTTTATTATATGTCTTTATATGTATTTTTGTAGATGAATGAAGTGATGAAAATTTGGACTCATTTACTGCAGATGCTTCACTAATGTAAATAATACAATGACATGTTTTTAATTACAGGTTCATTAAATATAAAAGGTGAGGTGATATTTTTGTAAATACGGTTCCATTAACGTGCGTGATATTTTTATAATTATGTAAAGTGTACAATTTGAAAGAGCATCTTTAAAGTGCTCAATTTGAAAGACCACCTTTAAAGTTCTCTCTATTTTACATTTTGGCTAATTTTTAAAAGTTATTTAGTTTTTAACTGCTTGTTGAACTTCAGTCCTTCAGGTCTAAACTTCAAACCTTTAGTTTTGAAGTTTCAACTTCAGACTTTCAGGTTGAACTTCAGACCTTCAGGTCATAACTTCAAACTTGAACCTGAAGGTTTAAAGTTATGCATAGGAAGTTTGAAGCTCAATATTGTGACTATCGAGTGAATAGGTTTTAAAAATTGGCTAAAATATAAATAGCGTATCTAAAATTGGTTTCCACGTAAAATTCTTACTCTCCTAAGGATTGATTTGCAAAAATATGCTACCGGAAGCAATAGTTTGCCAAAATGCCCTCACTAACAGATGTTTAGCAAAAATGCCCTTATTAGTTTGATGAAAATTTTTTCGGACCAAAATACCCCCTACAAACCAATAAAAAAAGGTGCCCAGTCCCTCCCCTTCCTTTTCTCCATTCGCGCAATCAAGAAAACTATAAAACTCTATTCCTTTTACAGATTGCTCTGTTCAAGAGAAGATTCAACGTAAGATTTCTTCAAGTTACAAGGGTAAAGTTCTCTGCAACTATTGCCAAGAGTTTAAGTTCTGTAGCAAAGGGAAACTTACACTGAAAAATCTCTAAAGTATTGACAATAGCAGAGACTTTAAACTCTACTAAAATGGGAGGCTTGTAGAGACTTCTTGCCTATTGCCAAGACTTTAAAGCCTGTTGCCATGGTCTCTACAACTACAGAAAAAGCCTCTACAAGTATTGCCAATAGCCAACACTTTAAATTCCAGCGGAAGGAGCAACTTGTACAAATAGTCTCTGCAAGTATTGGCAATTGCTAGGACTTTAAACTCTAGTGGAAGGAGCAACTTGTACAAATAGTCTCTGCAAGTATTGGCAATTACCAAAATTTTTACTTATATTGCAGTGTAAAATTTGCAGAGAAAGTCTCTGCAACTCTTGGGAATAGCCAAGACTTTGAGTTTCGGTAGTCCAATTTGAGATCCGCCTTTGCGAGTATGTTACATATATTTTGTATAAGTGGTATGCAAAAGTTGGAATTATTTCGAATATCGTAGGGTACCGTTTTAATTTTTACCGTAGCAGCGAATTTTAAAGGGAAAAAAAAAGGAAACGACAAAAAATTGGCCAAGTGGCGGTGGTCTAATAGGGATACTAATCCCTTAGCAGAACCAGTAGCACACAACAAGAACAGAAACAGGAGAAACCAAAATAAAACGATTCAGAATATAAATTGGAAAAAATGCCAGAAAATGAAAAAAGAGGCCGGAGAAAAGTAGAATTTTCACCCCGAAACATTCAGGTAATGATCCTAATATAGTATTTGAGTTTATTACGTGTGTTTAAATATATTTTTGCGGTAAAAATAGGAATATTAGACATCGCCCTAGTGACGTAAATTGATAGTTTAAAGGGTCAAATGGACCCCAATAATGAAATTGATTATGTAGTCGTGCTCAGTGAGTTATGGGCAACTTATAAATATAATTTATTTGGGATTTGGTTATGTGGCCTTAAACCCTGTATATAGGCCTGGCCTGCGTATTGCGTATGCGAATAGGGTATCAGGTTCCTACCTGGATTGCCCTAAGATGTGAGGAATGAAGCCTTTAGCCTAATGTGATATATTTTTCTGCTTATTGATCACAGTGGGATCGTTTGGCAATGAATTCAAAAAATAACGCGGTTGTTGGTCGCAATGCTAACTTTTGAGAGAGGTAAGTGTTTATATCCATTTCTTTGGAGGCACCTGGCCTCGTGGATTTTCTACCACGTGTTCCTTACGTGTGTAGCTGCCGATAGGCGTACTCATTTACGCCTTAGCTTTGGATTTATATTTTATATTATATATTATGTCCTGTTATTGGTATTGCATTGAGGATCTGAGTATTGTACTTTGGTTGTGAGTTGGTATATACTTTCCAGCTGTCGATGAGATTCCCGCGCTGGTGATGGGTTATTATTGCATCATGTTGCATTCGTATGCACATTGCATCATATTGAGGGTAGGAGGATTCCGCCCTCGGAGCAGGAGGATTCCGTTCCATTGCATCATATTGAGGGTAGGAGGATTCCGCCCTCGGAGCAGGAGGATTCCGCTCCATTGCATCATATTGAGGGTAGGAGGAATCCGCCTTCGGAGCAGGAGGATTCCGCTCCATTGCATCATATTGAGGGTAGGAGGATTCCGCCCTCGGAGCAGGCGGCTCTATTGCATCATATTGATGGTAGGAGGATTCCGCCCCCGGAGCAGGAGGATTCCGCTCCATCTATTTGGCACATGTGACACCATTGCATCATACTGCATTCATCCCATTTCATTGCACCGCGTGCTTACTATTGTGTGACTCGTGTTGTATTTTATATATGCGGTATGTATACCGTATCTCAGTTTGCCTATATATTTCTGGCTCGTATCCCGGGTTTCGCGTCGCGACAATATAAATACATGGATCGGATCGGGTTGCACGCCGCAACAGTATAAATATACGGATCGGGTTGCATGCCGCAACAGTATAAATATACGAATCGGGTTGCACGCCGCAACAGTATAATATACGAATCGGGTTGCACGCCGCAACAGTATGAATATATGGATCGGGTTGCACGCCGCAACAGGATGTATTTCTGATTGTCGACATGTTCAGGATATCTATATGTTCTGTCTACCTTATGTCCCTGGCTGTTTATGATTCCAAACGTGTTTTCAGTTATTATTTGGCTTTGCCTGTTTATAGCTCAAATAAGATGGATTTAGTTTATCTATTTTTCTTCTCCCTGGCTAGCTATCCTATTCTTTGAGGTGGCTAGTCTGCCCCACTTATTGAGTCCTTTTGACTCACCCTTGTTTGTTGTTTGTTTTTGTCTATCTATTTCGTTTCGGCAGGTTCGCTCCAGGATTGAGTTCGCCATGTTGTAAATGTGTGAAGATGACCTCAGCTGTCAGGGTGAGCCAGCTTTTATTCCAGATGGCCACCAGTTTATTGGTTATTATTTCAGTTGCACTTTGCTCCCTTCAGGAGGTATTTGTCTTTTTTGTACTCTTAGATGTCTAGTCTGGATAGCCCTAAACCTAGTATGTTGGGTAGTCAGCTGTAATTTATTTTGTACAGCTAGAGGTATCAGTATGTCTGTGTTTTTGTTTAAGTCTTGTCCTTATTTATGAATTATTATATTTATTTTCCTAATTTAATTGGTAAGGGTTCGCCCGACGGGTCTAGGGGAGGATGTCGGGTGCCCGCACGACCTAACCGGATTTCGGGTCGTGTCAGTTGGTATCAGAGCCCGGTTTAGAGTCTATCCAGTCTAAGACAGTGTCTAGTAGAGTCTCGCTGATGGGTACGTTGACGTCCGTACTTATCTACGAGAGGCTATGATGGCATTTAGGAAGTTTCACTTCCTTCATTTCTGATCGTGCGTCGGTCTAGGATGCAAAAGTATTTTTGTTAATTTGTTAATTCCTTCGTGGTAATTGTGAATCCTCGTGCAATAAATCAGCAAACGGTATGAGTTCAAGACGAAGCAGTCTGGCCTACGGTTAGCACTGACGAAGCCCCGAGAGTTTTTTTTTATCGTGCTGACGATCTAGTTACGGAGGTCCCAGCTGTACGAGCTTGCGATGGGCAAGGGAGCAGGACCTTGTGGTTCCCTTGGCTCTCTACGATACTTTTACGAGAATCTTGGCGACGCAGATACCGCAAGTACCTATTGCTCGCTAGAAAGCTTATCAGGTTACCGCAGATACAGATGTTCGGTCTCAGGGAGCTCCTATTCCAGTTCTTAGTATTGTCGCAGTAAAATATGTTCCAAATGCAACATGTGTTGCGCCACCAATTTTTCTGGCTGGTTAGTTAGCCGAGGTAGCAGTTCGGTCCGAGTACCTAATGATGTTGCATTATTTTACACGGTTGAACCTTCTGATATTCTTAAGCAATGCATCAGATAAACCTCGTGATTCTTTTTAAAATAAAATGATGTTAGCATATCCTTCAGGCTCTTGATTATATCGAACAGTATGGTGTTGATTATTTTTCTTTCCAGTTTCAGGGGTCCAGCCTTGAATTGGTGGGCCGCTCTCTTATTAGCTGACTTGGTTCGGTTTTCTTCTAGATTCGTGGGAAAAATTCCTTTCGAGTAGTGAGCGAGATGAAAAGTGTTGCCAGTTTAATGGATTGGATATGGTAGCCTGTCGGTTAGCCTGTTAGTGTTTCAGAATATGAGATTGAATTCTATAGAATGGGTGGATATGCATTGGAACTAGTTCATGAGCCTTTCGAGAGATTCAGAGATTTACTGATGACCTTTATTTTTCCTTGAAATTCCAGATGGCTCGAGAAATTGAGGTCTGGATTTTATTTGATGTTGTTGTTAATATTGCCCGAAGGTTTGAGGCATACCATAAGTTAGAGCGGGAAGAGTTAGAGCGGGAAAGTAAGAGATCCCACGGCCCTAGTGGGCAACCATGGTACCTCATTTGGAGGTAAGAGTTCTGGTTATTCTGGGATGTCACCTTTCAGGTTATCTCAGCTTATGTCACATGATTCTTAGAGTGCACCGGTAGTCCGTCAAGATCAGATTCAGTCTTTACAGCTATTCACAATCTATCCAGCTTCCATTTTTAGTCGAAAAAGAGTTATCATTATTGTGAGTCTGGTTATCCTTTGAGGAGTTTTCCTTTACTCGGGTAAGGTAAGTAGGCAGTCGTCCTTTCTCTCGTCATCAGGCACCTACACAGTCACAGGGGATTTTATTTAGATCTCAATCAGCAAAAGAAATGCCACCATCCGGTAGAGGTTGAGAGTGTGGTGGCAGTTGTTCTTCAGAAGGTAATTATCAGTGTAGCTGCTTAGTTCAGCCGCAGAGGCAGTTTTATGAACTGCCAGTCTGGCAGGATGCTGAGGTATCCGGTGTAGTACACCCTTGTATTCCTTCTTCCATTATATGTTTGTAAGATTTGATTATTCCGATCGGTTTGGACTTCGTTTATCTTACCATGGGTTCATTGGAAATTGTTTCTATCAAGAATCGGTTGCGGTAGAGGGGCGAGCTTCTGGTATGATTTATTCCTGGCATTTGTGAGACCTTACTAATTTTTCTAGTTTAAATGTGAGAGATTTGGCAGTAAGTGTCGGTATTGTCTGCCTGGTATCTTGTTGTTCCACCTTCTCTTATTATATCAAATCAGTTTATCTCTCTTCTCGGAATTTCGTATTGGTTGGATGATGGGATTCTAGTTCGTCACCATCAGAAAGTGTTATCGTTTCTTCGGTGCAAAGTGATTAGCAAGTAATATTCGATCTACGTATTTCATCTTGGTTCAAAATGCTAGTACAGTCAAGTTATTCCATGAGCTTGTCTTAGTTATAAAAGAATTTTCTGGCAAATTGTCACCTTCTTATTGGGAGGTTAAATTGGCATAGATGTCATTTCATAAAGCTTATTTAATGTCTATCTCTTCAATTTTGATTCTTTGGTTAGCCTGACTCAGAAATAGTCTAGTTTTGGTAGCCAAGAAAATAAGAAGATGAACTTCCTGAAGCTCTAATTATTTCTATCCTCGATCCATTTCCATTTCTTCTTCGTCCGGCACTAGTGAGCTTAGGCGATTGGTAGCCGCTTGTGATGTTCCCTCTGTTGAGCCAGAGTACGTGTTATTGTAACCGGGTAAGCATATTATTGTTTTGGATATCAGTTTATCCGGGTATCCATTCCCATGTATAGTATAGTGCTGGTTCTGTTTTGCGGATCATCCAGTTTCAGGGGAAACTCTGCCGAAATTTCTATATAGAAGTACCATCCATCAGGCGGTGGTGTTTACGGCAAAGGTATGGAGTTGTGAACTCGAGAGTTGCAGCTGTTTGGCAACTCAAAAGGGTAGTTGGTAGCTTTGGTCTGCCTACGTTCAGCTTTTAGCTAAATCTTCTTTAGTCCAGCAGACTGTGCGAGGATGGTTTTTCCTATTCAAATAGCTGCATGAGTGTGTGCTTTAAGTGGAGGAGTCTTCCTCCAAATACTGAATAGTAATATTAAATCTCTGAGGTGTTGCATAGTGCGTTTGTAAAAATAATATAGCTTGCATCAAATTTTCTATAGTATGTAGTGACAAGATACTTCAAAAGCTCCCCCTATTGCATCAAGCGTAAGCTAATTCTTAGTTCCATCGACCTGTTTTATATCAAAAGATATATCGACGAAGTGATTTGTCGGCGGAATCATGTTAATCCATCCAGAGTTCTGTCTATCTTTGTTTCGAAAATATAGAGCTCTCCTCTCGTGATCGAGGAAGGATCAGCTTAGTCAGAATAAGCTGGGCAATGGCGTTATGATATTATCCAGCTATGTTTTTATCCAAGAGTTCGATATGCGTGTTATAATTCTGATCTTGTAATCAGGAAATAATGTCCGTGGAGTGGCTCATGAAGGTCGTGCAAGTTCTTTTGCTATCTGTGCGAATCTTGCTTTAGATTTAGGCTCGTTCGAGGACGAACGAGAGTTTAAGTGGAGGAGAATGAAACGACCTCGGTTAGTCGTTTCAGAAATTAGAACTCTGATTGGCGTGCCAATAATTTTAAAATGTTCGTAATGTCCATTAGGACCTGTCTGTAAAATTTGAGCTAAATCAGACCTCGTTTGGTAGGCATCGGAAGAAGGTTTCAGTTTTTATTGACGATAAATATTAAAAAGAAATTTTCGAGCTCGGTTTTTGCCGAATGAGCTCCGATTCGAAATCCGAAAGCGCCGTTAAGTTCGTATGATTATTTGTGATTTTTGTAAACTTTCGAAAGTGAATTTCGATGTTGTTCGGCAAGTTTCCGCTAAAATGCCGAACGTTAAATAATTTGACTTTTTCTATTTAAATTCGCATCTTGAGTTTCGGGAGTCCAATTTGAGATCCGCCTTTGCGAGTATGTTACATATATTTTGTATAAGTGGTATGCAAAAGTTGGAATTATTTCGAATATCGCAAGGTACCGTTTTAATTTTTACCGTAGCAGCGAATTTTAAAGGAAAAAGAAAAAAAAAAGGAAACGACAAAAAATTGGCCAAGTGGCGGTGGTCTAATAAGGATACTAATCCCTTAGCAAAACCAGTAGCACACAACAAGAACAGAAACAGGAGAAACCAAAATAAAATGATTCAGAATATAAATTGGAAAAAATGCCAGAAAATGAAAAAAGACGCCGGAGAAAAGTAGAATTTTCACCCTGAAACATTCAGGTAATGATCCAAATATAGTATTTGAGTTTATTACGTGTGTTTAAATATATTTTTGCGGTAAAAATAGGAATATTAGACATCGCCCTAGTGACGTAAATTGATAGTTTAAAGGGTCAAATGGACCCCGATAATGAAATTGATTATGTATTCGTGCTCAGTGAGTTATGGGCAACTTATAAATATAATTTATTTGGGATTTGGTTATGTGGCCTTAAACCCTGTATATAGGCCTGGCCTGCGTATTGCGTATGCGAATAGGGTATCAGGTTCCTACCTGGATTGCCCTAAGATGTGAGGAATGAAGCCTTTAGCCTAATGTGATATATTTTTCTGCTTATTGATCACAGTGGGATCGTTTGGCAATGAATTCAAAAAATAACGCGGTTGTTGGTCGCAATGCTAACTTTTGAGAGAGGTAAGTGTTAATATCCATTTCTTTGGAGGCACCTGGCCTCGTGGATTTTCTACCACGTGTTCCTTACGTGTGTAGCTGCCGATAGGCGTACTCATTTACGCCTTAGCTTTGGATTTATATTTTATATTATATATTATGTCCTGTTATTGGTATTGCATTGAGGATCTGAGTATTGTACTTTGGTTGTGAGTTGGTATATACTTTCCAGCTGTCGATGAGATTCCCGCGCTGGTGATGGGTTATTATTGCATCATGTTGCATTCGTATGCACATTGCATCATATTGAGGATAGGAGGATTCCGCCCTCGGAGCAGGAGGATTCCGCTCCATTGCATCATATTGAGGGTAGGAGGATTCCGCCCTCGGAGCAGGAGGATTCCGCTCCATTTCATCATATTGAGGGTAGGAGGATTCCGCCCTCGGAGCAGGAGGATTCCGCTCCATTGCATCATATTGAGGGTAGGAGGATTCCGCCCTCGGAGCAGGAGGATTCCGCTCCATTGCATCATATTGAGGGTAGGAGGATTCCGCCCTCGGAGCAGGAGGATTCCGCTCCATTGCATCATATTGAGGGTAGGAGGATTCCGCCCTCGGAGCAGGCGGCTCTATTGCATCATATTGATGGTAGGAGGATTCCGCCCCCGGAGCAGGAGGATTCCGCTCCATCTATTTGGCACATGTGACACCATTGCATCATACTGCATTCATCCCATTTCATTGCACCGCGTGCTGACTATTGTGTGACTATCGTGTTGTGTTTTATATATGCGGTATGTATACCATATCTCAGTTTGCCTATATATTTCTGGCTCGTATCCCGGGTTGCACGTCGCGACAATATAAATACATGGATCGGATCGGGTTGCACGCCGCAACAGTATAAATATATGGATCGGGTTGCATGCCGCAACAGTATAAATATACGAATCGGGTTGCACGCCGCAACAGTATAATATACGAATCGGGTTGCACGCCGCAACAGTATGAATATATGGATCGGGTTGCACGCCGCAACATGATGTATTTCTGATTGTCGACATGTTCAGGATATCTATATGTTCTGTCTACCTTATGTCCCTGGCTGTTTATGATTCCAAACGTGTTTTCAGTTATTATTTGGCTTTGCCTGTTTATAGTTCAAATAAGATGGATTTAGTTTATCTGTTTTTCTTCTCCCTGGCTAGCTATCCTATTCTTTGAGGTGGCTAGTCTGCCCCACTTATTGAGTCCTCTTGACTCACCCTTGTTTGTTGTTTGTTTTTGTCTATCTATTTCGTTTCGGCAGGTTCGCTCCAGGATTGAGTTCGCCATGTTGTAAATGTGTGAAGATGACCTCAGCTGTCAGGGTGAGCCAGCTTTTATTCCGGATGGCCACCAGTTTATTGGTTATTATTTCAGTTTCACTTTGCTCCCTTCAGGAGGTATTTGTCTTTTTTGTACTCTTAGATGTCTAGTCTGGATAGCCCTAAACCTAGTATGTTGGGTAGTCAGCTGTAATTTCTTTTGTACAGCTAGAGGTATCAGTATGTCTGTGTTTTTGTTTAAGTCTTGTCCTTATTTATGAATTATTATATTTATTTTCCTAATTTAATTGGTAAGGGTTCGCCCGACGGGTCTAGGGGAGGATGTCGGGTGCCCGCGCGACCTAACCGGATTTCGGGTCGTGTCATCTATGCAATTCTTGGCCATGGTCAAGATTATAAGCTCTATGCAAAACATGAATATCTAATAGCCATAGACAATAAAAACCTTCAATTCACTGGAATCAAGCAAATACAAGAAAAAAAAAATCCCAAATTTCCAACACACAAAGAAGAAAGAAGGAGTCCACGAATGGGGAAAGAGAGAAGGAAACTTTTCAGCGTGAATTAAACAAGTTAGGGGCTACACAAAGAAGAAAGAAGGAGGCCAGGAATGGGGAAAGAGAGAATGAAACCTTTCAACGTGAATTAAATAAGTTGGAGGCAAAATAGTCCATTCATAAAGGGGGGAGGGGGGATATGATGTGGAGGACATTTTACTTAAAACATTTGTAAGTGGGAGCAATTAGGTAAGACTATGTCTTATTGAGGGCACTGAGTGAAATTTTTTGCTCCTAAAAATTTTTAGAATAATGGCATCATAAGTGTTGGTTTGAACTTTTGTTCATGCCAACCAATTTCTTTTAAAAAATGGCATTTGTTGCCTAATAGGCATAAATTGTAGTATTGTCTATGAGGCAAGAGTTTTAATGTTCCATAAGTTAAAAACAGTGAACATAGTATAATGTGTTACTTATAGGGCATAATTTCAACTAATTAAAAATTATGCCGATTGGGCAACACGTAGCATTAAATTATTTAAAACTTATACCTGAAAATCAATTTTGATGACTATGTTCAGTATGCCAATAGTCGAAAATATTGTTTTATGTGTCCTAGTTTTGTAGACTAATCAACTTGACTATTCCAGCTGAGGGATTATGGGCTCTTCACAACCAAGAATTAGTGGAGAAATTTTAATCACTAGTCATTTTTGGATGCGCTCATTGGGAATTATTCATCGTTTCAAAATTTATTGAAGAATAGCCAAAATTTGCGCGCACACTTAAGCTCCATTAGCGTTGGAAAAACACCCTAGACTAGTCCCATAACAAAATAGTTTTGTTCAAAGCCTAAGTATGTTATGGGACTGAAACTTTATACGAAGTCCCATGACAAAATAATGAGACTTTGAACTAATATGTTCAAAGGTCCCATTATTTTATTATGTGAATTTATCCCATAACAAAATAATGGGATAAATCCCATAACAAAGGTCCCATCAAAGGGATAAATCCCATTATTTTGTTATGAGACTTTTTATATAAAGCTTCAGTCGCATAAAAAAATGCTGGGACTTTGAACAAGTTTTGTTCACAGCCCCAACATTTTGTTATGGGATTGAAGCTTTATACAAAGTCCCATAACAAAATGCTGGGGCCTTGAACAAAACTTGTTAAAAGCCCCAGTATTTTATACTGAGGTTAGTTTACTAAAGCTTCCCAGTATAAATACTGGGCTTTGAACACCCCAGTGTTTATACTGGGATTTGTCCGGAGGTGGCTAATTCTCAGCGAATTTGTTTATGACGGCTACAAATCAATTAGCGCGCGCCAAAAAGGCCCCTACACGAAATTTTTACGAATTAGTATTTTTGAGTTTTTTACACTACATACCCATAAAGTTTAAAGTATTTATCCGTTATACCTATTAAAAATTATACTATCCATAAAATTAATAATATTTACCCGATATACTTATTTATAACTGTAAACCTTTGTTATACCTTATATGTGTATACCTTTATGGTATACTACATATATTATGGTATATAAGTTTGGATGGGTATGGTGTGTAAATAGTTTATGGTTAAGACATGTAAATGTGAAACTTATAGGTAGGGGTGGGTAAATTTTTTGATTTTGATGGGTATTTTCGTAAACTTCCCATCATTTTTTAAGGGAGAATTGAAAAAATAGGTAAAAAGGGTGATCTTGAAAAGTTGAGCACTTTACTTTAAAGGTAGTTTTTAAGAATTGAGCTCTTTTACATTTAATGAAGCTGAAAGTATACAAATACCTCTATTAATAGAGCACTTCCTGTAATTATAAAATGCCACCACACCTTTTTAAAGCTGTAATTACAAATATATCACCGCACCTTTTTGAAGTCGTAATTACAAATACTGCCATAACTCCCTATAAAGTAGAAAACAATGCCAATCCGTCGTTATTTATTCATATAGCCACGTCTATTTTGTGAATAAATAAGGCAAATCGTTATTGTTTCGCTCATATACAAAAATCAAAGCAAAACATAACATAAGACCAGTCTCGCCTATTTCTTTATATAGTGAGCACGAAATCATGTTCATTTTGTAACTAAATGATGTTAAATCGTACTTACTTAATTCATTCACAAAACTATATATGAAAATATAAAATCAAGATAATTTGTCTGCATTTACTTACAAGTGAGCCAAACTACGAAGTCTATTTTGCAAGCAAATGACACTGAATCGTCATCACTTTGCCCATATACAAAATTCAAAGTAAAAATAAAATCAAGACAATTCATCTGTATTTACTTACAAGTGAGCCAAATTACTATGTCTATTTTACAAGCAAATAACACTAAATCGTCATCACTTTGCACGTATACAAAAGTTCAAAGTAAAAATAAAATTAAGACAATCTGTTTGCATTTACTTATAAGTGAGCCAAACTACTATGTCTATTTTACAAACAAATGGCACCAAATTATCATCACTTTGCCCATATACAAATATTCATAGTAAAAATAAAATCACGATAATTTATCTGTATTTACTTACAAATGACCAAAACTACTCTGTCTATTTTATAAACAAATGACACCAAATTATCATCACTTTATCCAAATATAAAAATTTAAAATAAAAAAAAATGAGGTCAATCCGGCATCATTTACCCATTTTTTTTATACAAATGCATGAAGTCAAATTGTCGTCACTTTTATTTGCAAAGTACATAAGGCACTAGAAATAACACCATCATTTGGGTTTTATAGAAAAATCAACCTTCAGAAGATTTATCTTTGGAGGATTTTGCAGAAGAAATTGCCACTTGTAGAACAAATACAACTATCCAACAAGTTTAGCGATACTGCCCGAAGCAGCCACAATAACAGAAGTTACGAAAGTATTGAAGTAAAATGTTAAAGCTTAGCCAACAACAGTGAACTAACTCATTAGTTGATTCGCAACTTCCAACGTGGACCTTTCTCTTTGATAACTTTTTTTTTTTACTTTGATTGACACGCTGTCGGGGATATCCATAGTTTCTGTTGACAAAATGATGTAAGCAGTTTGCAAAAGCCTTTTTTAAAATTAGTTTATTAATGACTTTTCAAATAGGAAGTATACGTCGTCGTTTTAGTTAGTAATCAGCATTAGTTCATTAAACAGCAGACGACGTCGTTTTGGTTAAACTAGTTAGTTAGTCCAGCATGGCAACTGTTAGTTAGGCTGTTAAGAAGTTGGTTAGAGGAAGCAGTTAAATAGAAAGGGGAAAAGCTTGTATTGATCATTCAGAATTTGATACATGAAATGAAAGGATCTCTTCCTTCTTCTTCCTAATTCCTTCTTAATCTAATTCACACTCCCTAAATTCTGTTCAGGAGCTCTTCAATTCGTTGCTCCTTAGGAATTTGATTGTTAAAGTTCTTCCCTAATTTCTGTCCTTCATTCTGCTCTTATCATTTTGGTAACTGCACGAAAGGTCACTTCTGTCACTGGTCTTTGGGCACAGGCCACTAATACCAAAATATTTAGTTTGTGGCCACTTTTGCTTAAAGAGATAGAACTTCAGTCCAGAGGCCGGATTGAAGTTCAGTCCTTAAAGATTGAACTTCAATCCAGGGCCATATGGACTGAAGTTCAGTCCAGTCCTTAAGATGGAACTTCAGTCCATGGCCATACCATGGACTGAAGTTCACTCCATGGCCATATGGACTGAAAGTTCAGTCCTTAAGAGATGGAACTTCAGTCCAGGGGCCGTATGGACTGAACTTCAGTCAATTATCAGAACTTAAGTCAATATTTATTTAGTAAAGGCCCAAAGGTGGCCTCTAATGTAAGACCAAAGAAAATAGTGGCCTCAAACCAAATACCAGTGTTAAAAGTGGCTGCTGGGCGAAATTTTTACCTATGATATGCCCACTAGATCTCACTCAGTAACTTTCCCCAAATTCGATGGGAATGGCTTGAAGGATTGGGTGTATAAGTGTGAGCAGTACTTTGATGTGGACAATACCCCACCAGGAGCCAAGGTCAAGCTTGCTTCCTTGCACATGGAGGGCAAGGCACTGCAGTGGCACCAAGTCTGGATGAAAACCAGGATCAGCAGGGAGTGGCCATCTTGGGGTGAGTATATTCAGGCTCTTTTTTCAAGATTTAGTACTGCCCTGTATGATGACCCCATGGGGGACATTAAAGACTTGAGACAAACTGGTTCTGTGCAAGATTATGTTGATTTATATGATGAGTTGTTAACTAGAGTAGAATTAGCTGAGGAGTATGTTGTCACCTGTTTCTTGAGAGGACTCAAGTCCAGTATTGGATTACCAGTTACTATGCATGAGCCCAAAACCCTGCAAAAGGCCATCAGCTTAGCCAAAATCCAAGAAAGGACCCTGACCCTTAATAAGCAATCACACCCCAGCAATATGACCACCTCTTCATATTCCAGACCCCCTTCCTCTTACAAATCAAACAACTCCTATAACTCACAGCCTAGTAAAGCACCCACCAGAAACACCAGGATGTTGACACCAGCAGAACTAGAAGAGAAAAGGAGCAAGCATCTTTGTTTCTACTGTGATGAGAAGTACTCTCCTAATCATGTTTGTGCTAAGAAGAGACATCTATTTTGTTTAGAGGTGGAAGAAATGCGTGGAAGTATAGTAGAGGAGGAAGAGGAACCTTATGAATGGGAGGGCATATTGCCATTACCAGAAACTAGTGCTGACCCCACCCTAATCCCACAAGTGTCCATGCATGCCATGACTGGCTTGTTTGACTTCAGCACTATGAAAGTCACAGGATCTGCAGAGGGAAAAGCCATCCACATTTTGATTGACTCAGGAAGCACACACAATTTTCTGGACTTACACACTGCAAATAGGTTGGGATGCACCTTGAAGACAATCCCACCCTACTCAGTAGCTGTTGCTGATGGGAATAAGGTGTATAGTACTCACATGTGTGAGGGATTCTCGTGGAAGATGCAGGGAGTAAACTTTGTCTCTGATATGTTGATATTACCATTGGAAGGGTGTAATATAGTTCTTGGGGTTCAGTGGTTAGTCACATTAGGTGATATAAGGTGGAATTTCAAGCAACTTAAAATGGAATTCAGGGTTCAAGAGAAGAAAGTGTCACTTAGAGGCATGGTACCTGCAAATGTGAAGACGGTCAACCAGGACCAAATGAATAAACTCTTATCACAGCCAGCATCCCTATCAATGATGAGTGTAGGCCTACTGAGACCTGACCACACCTCACAGTGGCAAAATCAGACAGAGCTGTGCCAGTTAGAGGGCAAGGGCAAAGCATCTGAGGACCAGCAGGAACTAAACTTGTTGTTAGACAAGTTCACTGACTTATTTGAGGAGCCCAAGGCACTACGCCCACACAGAACACATGATCACAGAATTACACTAAAGGAGGGCACTTCACCAATAAGTGTCAGACCTTACAGATATCCTAACGTGCAGAAAACTGAGATAGAAAAGATAGTGAAGGAACTGCTAGATTCTGGAGTGGTCAGACACAGCACTAGCCCATTCTCCTCCCCTATTGTGTTAGTCAAGAAGAAGGATGGTACCTGGAGAATGTGTGTGGACTACAGGGAATTAAACCATCACACAGTCAAGGACAAATTTCCTATACCAGTTATAGAAGAGCTGCTGGATGAATTGCAAGGGGTCAGATATTTTTCTAAGTTAGAACTCAAATCAGGGTATCATCAAATCAGAATGGAAGAAGCAGACATAAGCAAGACAGCATTCAGAACACACCATGGCCACTTTGAATTCCTGGTTATGCCCTTTGGTTTAACAAATGCACCATCAACCTTCCAAAGCTTGATGAACTCTATTTTTGCTGAACACTTGAGGAAGTTCATCCTGGTATTTTTTGATGACATATTAGTTTATAGCAAGACCTGGTCTGAGCATCTACAACACCTTAACAAAACATTGGAAATTCTGAGACACCATCAGTTATTTGTCAAAAAGAGCAAATGTGCTTTTGGGGTACAAGAAGTGGAGTATTTGGGACATGTCATCTCTCAGAGAGGTGTAGCCATGGACCCAAACAAGGTAGCAGCAGTACTACAATGGCCTTTACCCAGGAACCTTAAGGCCCTAAGGGGATTCCTAGGTCTGACTGGATATTACATGAGGTTTATCAAAGGCTATGGAGTTATAGCCAGACCCTTGACTGATATGCTTAAGAAGGATAATTTTCAATAGACTGAGCAAGGAGAACAAGCTTTTGAGTTACTCAAGAAAGCCCTCACTTCAGCACCAACACTAGCTCTGCCAGACTTTTCCAAGGATTTCATCATTAAATCTGATGCTTCAGGTGAAGGTATTGGGGCTGTGCTAATGCAACAAGGTCAACCCATTGCCTTCTTTAGCAAAGGCCTATGTCCCAGGAACCAAGCCCTCTCAGTTTATGAAAGAGAGTTATTGGCAATCATTACAGCTATGCAAAGGTGGAGGCCTTATCTGATAGGCAGGCACTTTACAATCTTAACTGACCACCACGGTTTGAAGTACTTGTTGGAGCAGAAAATAACCACACCTAGTCAACAAAAATGGCTAGTCAAGCTACTTGGGTATGACTACTCCATTCAATATAAGAAAGGCAGAGAAAACCTGGTAGCTGATGCACTCTCTAGAGCACCACAGACAATATATCAATGCTACAGCTTATCGGGACTTAGCTTAGACTTGGGGGATAAAATTCATGCTATCTGGTCCACTGATGCTAAACTGAGCAACTTAATAACTGCACTACAAGCTAACCTAGAAGCCAAACCCCCTATAAACTCATCAGAGGTAGACTCACCAGAAGAGGTAAGATAGTAGTGGGTGCAGATGTTGATAGGAACTAATAGCTTTACATCATAGCAGTGCACTAGGAGGACACTCTGGAGTACAAGCCACCTTGATCAGACTCAAGCAATACCTGTACTGGAAGGGAATGAAGAAGGATGTTTATGCTTACATACAAACTTGTGATGTTTGCCAGAAATGCAAGAATGAAACTGTAGCTACTCCTGGCCTTCTCTAACCCTTGCCCATCCCTGACAGGGTTTGGGAACACATTTCCATGGATATTATTGAGGGCTTACCCATATCTGGTGGAAAGAATGTGATATTGGTAGTTGTTGACAGATTGAGCAAGTATGCTCATTTCCTAAGCCTCAAACATCCCTTCTCAGCATTGGATGTGGCTCAGGTCTTCATGGATAACATCTTCAAGCTTCATGGGTGGCCAAAGACAATCGTGTCTGACAGAGACAAAATTTTCTTGAGCAAGTTTTGGAAGGAGCTCTTCAAGTTGCAGCATGTCAAACTGCATATGTCAACAGCTTATCACCCTCAGAGTGATGGGCAAACTGAAGTTCTAAATCGCTGCTTAGAATGCTATTTGAGATGCATGGCAACTGATAGACCAAAGGACTGGTGTAAATAGTTACCACTGGCTGAGTGGTGGTATAACACCTCATACCATTCTGCTCTCAAAACAACTCCCTATGAGGTGCTTTATGGTTAGCCTCCTCCCCCTCTCATACCATACCATCCCTTTGAATCTCACCTGGACACAGTTGACAGAAGCCTACAGGCTCGAGAAGCCACTCTCAGTACCATAAAACATCACTTGTTGCAGGCTCAGGAGAGGATGCATGTACAGGCAAACAAAAAGAGAACTGAAAGAATTCTACAGGTTGGAGACTGGGTTTACATTAGATTACAACCCTACAGACAGAACTCCCTGAAACCTCACTCCTACCACAAACTATTGCCCAAATATTTTGGCCCCTTCAAGGTTCTAGAAAGGGTAGGCTCTGTTGCATACAAGCTGGAATTGCCTGCCCAGGCTAAAATACACCCAACTTTTCATGTTTCACAGCTCAAACGAAAGATTGGCTCCCACCCTGTCTCTCCATTTCTACCACTTCAAACCACTGACCATGGAGTCACACTTCTGGCACCAGTAGCTATTGTTGACATGAGATTAACTCCCAGGAATGGTGTAGGGGTGTCTCAGGTGCTAGTCAAATGGCACAATGCAACAGATGAAGACAACACCTGGATGGATTACGCAACTTTTTGTCGTGATTTTCCTAATTTCCATCCTTGAGGTCAAGGATGTTTTCGAGAGGAGGGTAGTTGATGTAAGCAGTTTGCAAAAGCCTTTTTTAAAATGTAGTTATTAACGACTTTTTAAATAGGAAGTATACGTCGTCGTTTTAGTTAGTAATCAGCATTAGTTTATTAAACAGCAGACGACGTCGTTTTGGTTAAACTAGTTAGTTAGTCCAGCGTGGCAACTGTTAGTTAGGCTGTTAAGAAGTTGGTTAGAGGAAGCAGTTAAATAGAAAGGGGAAAAACTTGTATTGATCATTCAGAATTTGATACATGAAATGAAAGGATCTCTTCCTAATTCCTTTTAACCTAATTCACACTCCCTAAATTCTGTTCAGGAGCTCTTCAATTCGTGGCTCCTTAGAAATTTGATTGTTAAAGTTCTTCCCTAATTTTTGTTCTTCATTCTACTCTTATCACAAAATTGTTTTCATTTTTGATTTGGAAAAAGTTTACCCGTATTTTCAAAATCAGATCTATACCATTTAGTCTGATTTTCGAAAAACCAATGGTAGAAACTGAAAGAGGGGGCCAAGACGAATCAGAGGATATAAATTTTGCAAAATTCTGGTGGTGGCCTGCGAACTTTCGATAGAGGCTGCTGGACTTTTGATGGCGGCCACCGGACTTTCGGTGGTGGCTGACAGTCACCCCAAGGCGTTCGGTGTCTGACGGTGCAGTGACAGTAACTGCTTGTTCATTCTACCCAATACAAAAACCTAGGAATATGAATTAGGGATAAAAGTGAAAATATTTTTAAAAGTGATAAAAAATTTAATACCATGAAAAAATGCCCAGCCAATCAAGAGGATGTCCTAAAGTTCTCAATTTCCATTAAAAAACTGATTTTTTTTTTTTTAAAATTCTATTCATTCTAATTTTTGTTAGATAGGTTTGTGACAAAGAGTTTAAGAAAAGTCATATCTTTTCATACTTGTGCTCTTACAAACGTGACTGTAAGACTTGTGAAATTTTTGGTACTAAATATTCAATAATATTTATGTGGCTATAAAAATTTCTTATTAATATAAAATGAAATTTTAAAGTAATATTGTTTCAAAAATAGAGAAATAGTCATTCTTTTTAGTCAGACTGATAAGAAAATACTTTAATATTACTCGAGGTAGTGTATAATTCCATTTTATTTTCTAAATCAATTTTTAATGAAAAACTTCGTTAATACGAAAGTAATTGTAGCTTACTGGCTAAAAAAAGGAAGAAGAAAAATGTAACATCTTGACGGTCGATATCTTAACGAAAACTTTTACTAAACTAGTTCTGGAAACGTAGTTGCACGTTGTATCCCATATTAATTTTTACTCTATAGATTTCATAAGTGGAGTATAATTTTAAAGGAATCTAACAACATGATAGTTTCAAACTGCCCACCACCATTAAAATTTATTTTCATGTCAATTTAGTATAAATATTATGATATAACATATGCCCTGTAAATCACTTACGTGATGAACTCACAAGAATAAATTTATATCATGAGTAATGTATTTATAATGTCAATGTTAAAAGTATCTAATTCAACGCAAAAATAACATTAAGATTTATAAAAAAGTACCAGTAGCTAATTCTTGAAGGACAAACCCACATTACTAGCAAGTGATGAAGAAAGATTAAATCTTGTTGTAGCCCTTAAGATATTAATCTTTAACCCCTCAATTTATACTAATAGCCATATTGAAAAGGAGGAATTTGTACTCTTGTAATCATGTCTTATTGCTTGCAGCACTCATAGTTTACATTAGCCTAAATATACATGTGTAATATTTATTCTCTCTGAATAAATACTTTTAAAAGCTTTTACGACATTATCTTGGTATGTTGTGTCTATGTATCTTTCCTGAGAATAATAAGATTGTCTTTATTGTGTGAAAAATTTGAAAGGCCATGAGTTGAGATCAAAGCAAGAATTGAAGATTAAACAGAAAGGAATTATAAAAGCTACTTCTTAAATGGTATAGTAATACATGCTTGAAAATTAAATGAGAAAAAGATTATTTAGTGAATCATGACTATCAATTCACAAAGTTCTGTCTTATTCTAAGAATGATCATCCAAACGTGAATTTGGTCTATGTTGAAATTATTTTTGCAACCCCATAAATTCTCCAATTTAAGACAAAACCAGTTAAATAATCAATTTGTTTGAAGGAATAAGATCATTTTTGAAGGGTCATCTTTTGAAGGGTATTTTTGTCTCACTTTTTCACTTTATGATTTTCCACTTTTATATTAATACTAGATTTAACATATGCGTTGCACGTGTATCCGCTGCAATTAATATTACTAATATTTTATACAAGGCGGTGCATAGAATTAACAACAGAAATAATAGTACAACTCCAATATTTTTTTTCTACATTAATTATGTTTTAAGACACTGGATAACTTTAAAATAGTTATTTAACTTATTAATAAAATTCAAGACTACTTGAAGTGCAAGTTTTAGTTTTAGTTTTTATACTTGTAATATTATTCACGTCGTGTGTGTGTGTGTGTGTGTATATATATATATATATATATCCAACACATAAAATTTCCTATCCATGACATCTTGTTTGCTACTTTCTTTGTGGGTTCTTGGCAAGAAAGAAAAGCCAGGATACTTCACCTCTACTCACAATTATATGACCATTAAAATTAGATTAAATAATCTCATGAAATTAAAACAATCATAAGTACAAAGTTGTGTTTAACTAAGCTTTTAATATTGCAAAATTTGTTGGCCTTCTCAACAAACATATACATGAGTATTTCATAAACCATATACAATAAAATTAAAAATAAGATACATACATAAAATAAGTCTATTGAGCTGTTGCTCTTCAATAGCGTTATAGATCCGCATGCTTTTATGAACAATATAAAAATAGTACATTTGATCTACTTTGTCTTGGATAACATGCAGTCATATGATGGCGTGATTACTGCGGATCATTTCGGATCTTGATGTAAGAAGCTGACGTTTCTTAACTTACAGTGTGTTAGTTATTGGCATTTGTGACATGGGTGATTGCATGAAACAGATCAACCCCGTTAGAACAAAAGAACTCAGCATTGCAAAGAGGAGAATGTGAAGTTAACTCCTCCTTTCCATGTATGTATTTCATTGTGCTTTTAGTTTATCCACTTACAACACTTTGTGTTGTTGACATCTTTTGTATGTTACTCTTAATCATATTTCCAAATAAAATGGTTAAAGAAGATTCACAATAAGAG
This sequence comes from Petunia secreta, assembly GCA_029990175.1. Taxonomy (NCBI): domain Eukaryota; kingdom Viridiplantae; phylum Streptophyta; class Magnoliopsida; order Solanales; family Solanaceae; genus Petunia; species Petunia secreta. The sequence continues at coordinate 141,064 of JARKIP010000112.1, forward strand.
CACAATATTTCAAGAATTACAATTTACAATATTTCAAGAATTATAGTTTAGTATCCCTCTGTGGAATGATCCTATGTATAATGATTCTATGTATATAAGTTTTCTTTAACTCTTAGAAATTTAAGTTTTCTCCGAATTGTCCTCCTTCGGAGACTGCTTGGCAAAAGTAATTAATGGTATTAAGACATGCTCCTCTGGATTGTGGATTTTCTGGCGTCGATGTTTTTGTTGCAGATGATGCCCTTAGGATATGTTGCTTCTGATGAGCTTATTGAAGTATGTCTGTTATGTAACGTCTCAAACGTGATTAGTTGACTTTTTGTTGTCGATTACTGCGTACACATGCCTTGGGTACACAGTCTTGGTGTAGATTGATGTATAGGTGAATAAAGCTTTACCCACTTAAGAATGAACATAAAATTATGCTAACAACTTTTTTCTTTTCTGGAAAAAAAATTGATGTAGGTTTCACCAAAAGTAAGAGATGGCTGGAAATGAACAAGAGAAAATTAATGAGCAAGTGGCCCGAGTATTGAAGGCATATTTTTTCTTTACTTTTCCTTGATAATAATCAAGGATTGTTCCACCGTTTGTATTATTCTCGCATTTACTTATTGATATCCAATTTTATCCATTCTTTTTCTATAATTAACTATATTTGACTTAAAATGTGCAATATTGACTGTTTGAGTGAAATTCACATTAGAAAGCATACATTTACGTGTTTTATCTCCTATTGATACATTATATATTTAATTGTGATTATATTATGTAATTTGCATCATTTAGGCTATTTGTGAAACTGTGGCTGTTCGCGTAATTTACTGCATAAATAATATTTTTTATAATTATGTGTGACTATTTATACGTATTAAGCTTAAGTTGACCCCAATTATTTATGTGTACGTATGTCTATTCTTTTGTATATAATTTACGTATATTTTATTTCTAATCTTTATAATACCTTTAATTTATATAGCGGTCTCATTAAATGACAGGCCAAAATTCTATACCGCTCATTTTCATTTCATAATATTGACATACTAATTTGAATTCAATTTTTTAAATTTCATCGCACCTGGACGTAGGTTCGATCGGATACGTTCAATTTGCATCATAAGCTTTTTCTTTCTTCCCATACATTTTAAACGAGTTGATTTTCCAATCTCTACCAAAATTTGTTGTATCATTTATTTATTTACTTATCATTTTTTTTAATTAAATTCTCTTTACTTTTGAACCTAGACTCAATTGCAACTAAATACACCTCCTCATCCCTCTCTCTATCAACTTCAATCCCCCAATCTCCTCTCAATATTTCCTTCCTTGTAGAAGCTACATTCTCAACGACTCTTTTAAATTTTTTACCTATAAGTCTTGCTTTGAAAAAGGGGAGAAGGGGAGAACATCACACAGACCCCTTGGGTCTTCTTCCTCATTCCCACAGTAGCACCACCACATACACACCATCCATCACAGCCTTCATACTCTACTACAAAAGGCACGCACACACACATCACCTTCGGGATCCTCTCATCTCTCTCACCATTACAATATACAGTCCAAACATACACGTATACATCCACTTCTCTTTCTTCTCTAAATACACACAGATCCACAATACAAACACACATAGAAACGGGAAAGAACACCTATACACACACTGTTACATACACATCTTCCTCACTCCACACACACCCATAAGAAACAAGCAGAAACGATACCCAAAGATCCAAAAATAAAGCGAAATACACATACACGTTGTGAGCTTGACCGGAAAATGCCATTTCTGGGGACTTCTGCTATGTTTCCGGTAGGATGTTACTGAAATAAAAAGGGAAAGGGGATCGGGACTGGTGGTTACGAATTGAAACAGAGGAAGAGTTGCAGCGGCGCCGCCGTGTCCTTCACCGGAAAGACATGGCCGGCGGTCGCTCCTCCCCTCGCTGTTACTGCTGTCACCCTCATTGTATTGTTCACCAGATTGATGTTCCTAGATATTTGATTTTCTACTCCTCTTCTCGACTGAAATCGAAAAGGAGTTGGTGGCATCGATTCTTGTCCAGTGTTGATATGAATTTATTTCACCCATTGGTTTTGCCTGCGTTGACTCTTTGGCTTGTGGTGTTACGAATCCGTTGTTACTCCGTTTGGTTCATTCTCGGGCTGGATCTAATCGTTGCTGTTTTGTGCCTACAGTACCGGCCACTGGTGAAATTTAAGCTTGTTTTGTTGACTCGATTACATTGTTAGACTGCTTTAATATACAGTAGACCCGTGTTACTAATTGTTATTCTATTTTACCGTTTGCCTGGTTGGAATATTGGATTATGCAACTTTAGCTCGTTATGCCACAAGCCTATGAAAATACTTTTATTTGAAGCTAAACACTGATTTGAATATATACTACGACCAATGACGTTTGGAGGCCAATACAAGTCCCATTCGTCTCTTACGAAAACAAACAAATAGGCGATGACGATAACATATGCAATATTGAAAAATGAATGGGATAGGCAACAAGACTCGCACTTGGCATGGCAACACGACCGACATGCGTATTTGCAGCCCTGATGGTATCCTTAGCCTCCCATTACCCGAATCCAAGCCCAAACTTTCAAAAAATTTCCCTTTTCCTTTTGTTTTCCTTTTATTACTATTATTATTATAATTACTATTTTCATTACTACTAGCATTTTTATTTATTATTATTATTATTATTTTTATTACTTTATTCTACTTTTATTTTTGCTTTATTTCATTAGTCATAATACTAACTTCATTTTTTTTTTGCGAGATACGTCATGGCAATAAAAGGATGACACTTTTGGAGGAGGACTAAAAATACTTTTAATTTGTTTCTGATTAATTTTATTCGCAATTTTCACTAACTTTTTTTGTTTTATTTGTGAAGTATTTCAGATGGAAGCTTGCCCAGAGAAGTTGTCATATAAGTTGAATGATTTATATTTCATATAAATTGTATCTAAATTGTACTGCATAAAGTTTAACTGCTTAAAAACCTTTAATTATTCAGATTAAATCCCAATTATTTAGTCCGGTCGGGAACCACAATTGGTGGAATATGAGAGGTGCCTAACACCTTCCTCTTGGGTTAATTTGAACCTTTACTCAGAATATCCGGTTGGAAGATCAAGTATCGGAGTTGATATTAAAATTGGCTAGAAGCAAAGTAGGTACCCTAATACGCCTAGTTAAAAAAATATGTTAGGTGGCGACTCCAAGTCTTACCCGTGAGTCCCAATAAGTCGAGCCATGTTTTGAACTCTAACCGAGTTCAGAGAAAAATGGGTGTCGACATAATAGCGACTCCGCTGGGGATATTAAGGTTCTAACCATAACAGATTTTAAATTGGGATTCTTTGTATTTATTTTCTTTCTTTTGTTATTTGTCAAGACTAATATTTCTTTCTTTTCCTTTTGCAGGTTTGAAGTTTAGCTTTCTTTTCTTTTAATTTATTATTGTTATTTTACTTCATCCACTTCTGAAATTTTTACACTTGCACACACCAAGAACGATTACGCGGACCCCGTGGTCGTTCCACCATTAAAGAACCCTTTAGGGAAAGTACGCAAAATTAGCCAAATAGCGAAACTTTTGGCAGTTTGTGTGCTTTTATCCCCTTGGTTGTTCGCCTGGGGCAACCATATTCTTGTCTAGCAAACTCACTCTTTAGGATAGCACAACACGTCCCACACTTCAACTATTTTCAAATCTTTCATAAGCTTGCTAAATATTTTTCCTTTAAAACAAATTCACGTCATAATTCTTTTTCTATTATTCTATTTTTAAAAGCTAACTCGTTTATTTTATTTTTCTTTTTACCCCTCCTTTTTAAAATCATTTTTTTAAATACTTCAATATGTGCGTCCTTTCCATAAAATTGCTAAATTCCTTTTCTTCAAAATAATTTACTTAATTCAATATTGTCTAGTTTCTATTAATTCTGTTTTTCAAAACAGTGTGTTTGTTTTGTTAACATTTTTAAAACTTATTTTGTGAAATATTTCTATTCATGCATATTTACAACACTTAAGCATTTTAGGGAACATGTGCATTTCTTTCAAACTTGTATATTTCTTTCAAAACTTGTACATTTTTAAACTTGTGCATATCATGCATATCTTCCGCTACTCCTGGCAACTTCTAAATCGTGCGTTGAAAATACGGTAGTTACGGTTACATCTTCCCTCACAAAAATTCCTTTAGGGGGAATGACTTGGAATCTATTTGGTCCGAGACGTTCCTGTTCCCGAGTCGTCTACATTCCTTAGTAGCAACACTAGGAATCATGCATCATGACATATCATTAGTCGGCTTGATGTCAAGTCCAATAGGCCAACTTGTTCAAACAATCCGAACGGGTTTTTAACCCCCAAAGAGCATTGAACATGATTTATTTGCATTTGCTTAAAAGATCGAACGTGCAAAATGTGGACCATTCATTGGCATGGTTCTGCATTTAGCACTATTCAAAGGCACAAAGGTTACTTAATAGGCGTCGAAAGCCCAAATTGAATCAAAAATGATTATTTATCCATAAACAGTCGGAATTATTCTGTATTCAAGGTCACTTAATTGGCGCCAAAAGTCTAAATGAATTAGAAATGAGTGTTTAGTCATAAACAATCAGAATTATTCTGTATTCAATACTATTCAAAGGCACGAAGGTAACCTAAGAGGCATTAAAAGCGTAAATTGAATCAGAAATGACCGTTTATTCCTAAAGAATTGGAATTATTGTATATTCAATGCTATTCAAAGGCTTAAATGGTAACTGGAGAGGCATTAAAAGCCCATTTTGAAAGCAGAAATGACCGCTCGATAGATGGGATGACACATAACGCACGTTGATCTTTCAAGCATTATATAAAGACTTGACATCCTTGGCATGTCAAAGTCCATTAGCAACTTCCATCTAAAGTGTCTAAAGGGTTCTCAACCCACAACGATACATCTCTTCATATTTTCTGTTGCATTGTTTTCAAAAGCTCGTGCCACACGTTAATCGTTTGCTTACAACCAAAATTTAGGCATCTTCTTTCCCTTTTTTCTCATTTCTTCATATCTTCCAAAAGATCATGGCCGCTAGAACATTTGACATGATGGTTGAAGTCTCTCAGTTACTCAGAGATTGGTGGGGAAACCTAAGCATAGATCAAGAAGACCGAATCAAAATGGTGTTGGGGAATCTAATTTCACTAATGGAGCACACTGCAGTAAAAGCGATAGTAGAAGCAGCAGTACACTATTGGGATGCAGACCGAGCGGTTTTCCACTTTGAAAGTGTAGAGTTGACACCGTTGCTGGAAGAAATAGGCGGATTGAGTCAACTCTCATTTGACAGTGATGAGGTATTGTTGCCGGAGAACATTACACTTGAGTAGTTCTTCGAAATGATGGGGTTTAAACCTGAATTATGCACACACAGTGTGAGGCAGTCGGGAATCTCTTTGACTTCTCTCTACATCAAATTTGGATACGGAGAAGCATTTCAAGAATTCGAAGATAATTTCAGCATTAACAAGGTAGATTGGCAAGAGCGGAGGGTACTTGCTTTTGTCACCAGCTTCTTAGGGACTGTCGTGTTTCCACAACACAAAGGACGAGTTGATATTTGTATGGTATCAATTGCCGATGCCTTACTCAAGGACCTCAGAAAGAAATACACTTTGGTACCGATGATTGTTGCAGAAATGTACTGAGCTTTAAAAATATGCAAGAAAGGTGCTAGCTTTTTTGAAGGTTGTAATTTACTCTTACAAATTTGGTTGATGGAACATTTGCAAAGAATGAACAACATAGACCAAGCCTTCCACCCCATACCAAGAGAAAACTACATCTTGACTCATACCGCCCGCATGAACAATGCTCTCGAGAAGTGGGACCAACCAACAACCACCGAAGGCTGGCACCACAGGCTTTCTCAGTTGACATCCAAAAATATACAATGGTTGTTTGACTACTTTCCCAGTATCACAGTAATCACACGGTCTGAAAGAGACTCATTTCTCATCTTAGTGGGCTTTAGAGGAGTTTACCTATACACTCCTTTAAGGGCACTTAGACAAGCAGGGAGAAAGCAGATTGTACCCCAAATTGCAGACATCAGAAGTTTCAAAACTGATATTTTTGGAGGAGTGATACCGTTCAAAGACAAGATATTAGAACTTTGGAAAGAAAGGCGACAAATGGGATTTGAGACTATTGGACGAGACAGGTTTGATGCAAGCTGTGATGAAGATTATCCAGATTGGCTAAGGAAAGACATAGCAAAGGCAGTTCAACCAAGAGCAACAAGAAAAAGAAAAAGAAATGCTGATGAATTAGAATATGGGTGCAAGAGGCTACACAAACAACTGGCAAAAGCACACGAGAAAATAGCGAAAAAGTAAAGTTTTGTCGAATCAAAGAACAAAGAAAAAGACAAATGGCGCAATAAGGCAGAACTCTTGACAAAACGCATAGAGTCTATCCGTGTATGGGCTAGCGAAAGAGTGGACTCTGTGGCTGAGAAAGGAATAAAGGAGAAAGGAATGAAGGCTTGGAAAATGTTGGAAAACTTCACATTCGACATATCTCGACTCTTAACTGACACAGAAATTATCATCTTCCAAGGAGACTCGTCAGGGGCAAGTTCGTTTAATGAAGATTCGTCCGAAGAGAAAGAAGATGAATCTTTTGAGGATGGATCAACATGAAGAATGCTCGCTCAAGCCATGATCTGATTTCCTAGCGAGTATTAGTCATTTCCTCCTCTTATGCTGTTTCAATATCAACCATTGTAATAAAGACCAATGTTTGATAAATGTAATATTTTCTTTTAGACTCCGCATTTTGTAGCAAATGAAATGATACATGTGGCACAAAACGCTTTCCAAATCATCATGCATAAAGCGGTCATAGGATACATTTTTATTTGCTAGGTGTGTATTACGTGAATTTGCTTGATTGCTCTAGGTCTCTTTCTACCTAAGTCAATCCCTTCCCAAATCCAATCTCCTACCAAGGCACCTCATCTCCCTGCTCTATGCCCAAATCCTGATATCAGAAATCTTTCGCATGTCTTGATAATTCCCTATCCCTTACGAACTCAAAAACATATTAGCCAAAAGGTTGGCTTAAGTTGAATACCAAGGCAGAAGATTTTGTTAAGAAAAGTGCACTTATCAGGGATCTTTCAAAAGAAGAAGAGTTTGTAATAGCAGGCACTATACACACAAAGCGGACATGGCAAGAGATTTTTTGGTCAAACTCAAAGGCACACATGACTTACCGAAATAGTTTGTTTTGATACAATGTCTGAGGATAATTTTGTCGGTCTAGTCCATATTGTAATACATTTAAGACAATCCAAAATATTTCCAAACTTGCACCTATTCATGGCCAAAAAGACGTTCAAAGGGTTATCACAAGGCTGAGGGTTGACACAATGTCTGAGGATAATTTTGTCGGTCTAGTCCATATTGTAATACATTTAAGGCAATCCAAAATATTTCCAAACTTGCACCTATTCATGGCCAAAAAGACGTTCAAAGGGTTATCACAAGGCAATAAGGAAGTGAGAAATGATAGGAACCCACTTGATGATATAACGGTTTATGCATAACAACCAAAATTAGCTGGCTGATTCAATTTAGAAAAGAATGCAAAGGCGCAGTGATAAAAATTAAATTATATGACGGAGCTAGAAACTCTTGTTGAGTATTGGAAGCGTATCCCTACTAACTAGCAATTGTGGGACGAGAACTCAAGATGAAGCTATTTGAGACACTTACAAGACCATGAATTAATTTGATACAAAAACAGGGGCAGACAGACTTCTAGGAGCGATTTTGGTCAAAAGCTTTATTTGAACAATTTCCATGACAACAACTAGATGAAGCAAGGAATACAATATGGTAAACCTCTAAACGGTCTTGACTGAAGCAGCGATCTAAGAATATACATGATACGCCGGGATCGGTCTCTTGGCAACAAAATCAACATGACAAGCAAAAGTTGAGGCAAAGATTGAATTGCAACAGTTGGTTGACAAGTATGAAAGACACTATCTCTCTCAAAGACGCACGGGCATCATTACACACAAATTTGCAATAAAGCACGACAAAAGGTTTTTGTGTTCGACAAAATCCAACTTCGTTTTCAGTCATTGATATTTTCCAAGACACACCACTACGGAAGGACCAGTTCCTTCTATGTGTTCCTTTACTGATTAATTGCGGAGTTAAGTTAAACAAGAGTAAATGAACACTGATTTTAGCATGGAAAAACCCCTTGAACTCGGGATTTGCAATAAAGCACGACAAAAGGTTTTTGTGTTCGACAAAATCCAACTTCGTTTTCAGTCATTGATATTTTCCAAGACACACCACTACGGAAGGACCAGTTCCTTCTATGTGTTCCTTTACTGATTAATTGCGGAGTTAAGTTAAACAAGAGTAAATGAACACTGATTTTAGCATGGAAAAACCCCTTGAACTCGGGATAAAAAAACCACGACCTACTCTCCCAAGTAGGATTTCAACTTCACTATTTGAAAGACTCACTCAGTTACAAGACTTCTCTCTTACTAATCTAGGACTAACTCTAATCCTATAGTGACCCCTTTCACAATCAGTGAAGTTCCTCCAAGTAACAAGACTTGAATGACGCGTACTCTTACAGAGCTTCTATGAAAGCAAAGAGTACAATTTGATATATCCTACTATAGATTAACTAAGACTGAACTTTGACAAGACTCAATCTAAGGAACAGGTTCTTCACTTAGTTCCCTGTAGCTTAATGACTACACATACAATTTCGACTCAACATTGCTATAGCTCTTTTCTCTCTTTATTTGTGCGTAACTTCGACAACTAAAATGCTCCTCATCTTATAACTTTGAAATCTGAGGAGTCTTGAGCAATTAGAACTCCAAAGCCTCCAAGAGTTTGAGTCCTAATTAAACTCCTTGCTTATCTTCAAGCCTTATCATAATCTTATGCTATCTTTTCTTATCACGCACAACTCTGCATAATTATTAAGATAAACATTAGACAATAGGATAATAATTAATTTTTCCGCTTAATTGATTTTGCATTATTATTTATTCAGCTGCAGCGATCCAAAGGAACAAGTCCTTGAATCTGTTCCTTCGTCATCAGTCAAAACTTCTATGCTTATTCAAGCTAACATTTCCCCCTTTTTTGATGATGACAAACTCATAGACTCCGCTTCATATCCTTAACGTCCTGAACCTCAATTTTTAACTTAAAAGCTACATTAGCAGAAATCAATTTCATCATTAAGGATCAGGTTCTTAACCAGGTTATAAACATTACAAGCAAAATCATACTTACTCTTCCCCCCTTTTGGCATCACTGAAAAGGTTGCATAAGTAAGAATTATTATAAGCAATAAAAATAATCAACTCATAGGCGTTTAGGCAACTCAAAATGCAAACATAATCCAATAAAAAGCAACTGCATTGAAATGATATTAGCCATCGAAGATATGACATCATAAGCAAAAAGATTTTCAACCAGGGAAAACAAACTAAGCAAGTACTGCTAAACTAGTCAAAAACTAAAGATAAGAAGGCTAGGAGGCTAGAACTAATCTAAATCCCACTGGACAAAAGATGGCTTTTTGATTTTGGGTATCAAGTGGTGAAAGGACCAGGTCCTTGAGACTTTTCTTGCAACAACTGAAACATTTTCTGAAGAATCGTTTCATTTGTTTCTTTTGCCTTAACAGCTTCAATTTTTCAGAAGTCTCTTTCTTCCTCCAACCTCTTAATCTTAGCAGCTTGAAAATCAATATGCTGCCTCAACACCCTAACCTTATTGTTCAAAGGTCCTTTGGAAGAACCAACAATAGTAGCTCCAACAGCAGCAGGCTCAACATTTACTGTAATGTCAAAATTGATCAGTGTAGTAGCCCCAAATCTTTCCTTCTTGGTAGCAGTTTTCACTTCCTTCAATGGAAGGAACAATTCCTTTACCTCTAGCAGAACTCTCCCCTTGGTTTTTCTTTTTAAGCCCTGGTTTATCTACATCCACCATCTCTTCATCCTCCATGGGTGCTCTAGAAGCAGTCACACTGGAGACTCAGAAGACTCATGCATGGGAGCTTCTAAACACTTCATAGTTTCCGTTTCCCCCTCACTTTCTGGTACAAACACACCTAGCCCCTCTACTTCCTCACCCTTATCATCAACTACATTTAATGATTCAGCGTAGTTTGCCTTGAATTCATACAGGATCACGGCCCTCGACAAATCATCCATATGTTCCAGTATCTCAGCAATATATGGACCTGATCCTTCCCCCCTGAATTTCAGAGTCAGGGTTTTAATTTTCTGGATGTGGTGAATTTATTTGCATGGGTGAAGTAGGCTTTGTAACTGGTGGTTGTTCATTGGTAGGCATGGATAAAGTGTTTTCAAGTGAGAGAGACATTGCAATTTTTCGATTTAGAAGATAATGAACCACTCTTTCTTAAATGAGAATATGAGATTTGAGCTTAAAGGAATTTATAGAAGTAAAGGATAGTGATAGAGATGGAGAGTAAAATGAATCAACTTTTAGCTTTCTTGATTAAATAGAGTTCCAGACTGATTAGGTTTCTTGAACGTTTCAAAATAGAGTCATTAGGATTAAGCGTTCAAGTGGAAGATGGAGTGTGGAACGGTTCCTTGATGGGACTGATTTAAGAGAGATAGAGTTTGAGTGGGATTTAAACTCGTCTACTTACTTGTGTTCTTCAAACTCTAATAATTTCTGAATAATAATGTAGTACAAACCTGAGAATGGGACATGGAACAGTTCCCATACCCAATTGCAATCAAATTGTATAATCTGAAATTCTAAGAACATAAGGGTAACATCATTAAAATTTAGTAAACTTAAGTAGAAATCATGGCATAGAGGTATACAATTAAGTATGGAACTGAGCTAAAAACTTCAAATTAACTTTAATAAAATTCATTTTTAAGCCAAATTTTCTAGCCAATCTTTGAAGTAAAGCTGAGTAGACTTAGGTGAATTTCATCATCCCTAATTCTAACCTGTTCCTTTCAAAATAATCTCTACCTTTGTGAAAATATCAGCAATTTATTTATCAGTAGGACAAAAGGCTATAGTGATTAAACCCTTCTCATAATTATCCCTTAAGAAATGGTGTCTTATGTCAATGTGTTTAGTTCTCTTGTGATGCACAGGATTCTTTGTCATGTTAATTGCACTAGTGTTATCACAATAGATAGGAACAGTACCTACATCAACACCAAAATCTTGTAATTGCTGTTTGATCCACAACAATTGTGAACAGCATGAGGAAGCTTCCACATACTCAGCCTCTGCAGTGGGAAAGGCCACTAAATTTTATTTTTTTGTTCCCCATGAAACCAAACACTCACCAAGAAAATGTGCCATACCCGAGATACTTTTTCTATCAACAAGGAAACCCACATAGTCAGCCTCAGTATACCCAACAAGATTAAAATTACTACCTTTTGGGTACCAAAGTCCCAAGAAACCTGTTCCTTTCAGATATCTTAATATCCTTTTAATAGCTTTCAGATGAGATTCCTTAGGATCTGATTGAAACCTTGCACATAAGCCTACACTAAACACAATGTCAGGTCTACTAGCAGTTAAATAAAACAAAGACCCAATCATGCCTAGATACATTTTTTGATCAACTGAATTGCCATGTTCATCAAGATCTAATTTAGTAGCAGTGGCAATTGGTGTATCAATTTCCTTAGCTTTATCCATGTCAAACCTTTTAAGTAGTTCCTTAACATATTTTTGTTGATGGATCATAGTTCTATTTGAGGTTTGCTTGATTTGTAAACCCAAAAAGAAATTGAGTTCACCCATCATGCTCATCTTAAACTCACTTCCCAACATGTTTGCAAATTCCTTACTCAGATTTTCACAAGTAGCACAAAAATTATATCATCTACATAAATTTGAACAATTAAGAGATGTTTACCTTTTTCTTTCAAAAATAGTGTGCTATCACTTTTACCTCTTTTATACCCATGCTGAAGTAGGAATTTTGATAGACATTCATACCATGCTCATGGTGCCTGCTTTAGTCCATACAAGACTTTGTCTAGCTTTATTCCTGGTTACCATACCATCCTCATCAAGTTTGTTCCTGAAAACCAATTTTGTTCCTATGATGGACCTATTCCTTGGTTTGGGTTCCAGATGCCAAACTTGACTTTTTTGGAATTGATTCAACTCCTCAAATTTTGATTCTTGACTGCTGATCTAGTTTGAATTCCAGCAGTCTTGTCTGAGATGATCTAATCTACAGGATGTGAACCTTGATACTTGTAAGGCTTGAGTATCAGACCATCTTCAGAAGTTCCTTGCTGAGGAACAGTTACTGATGTAGTAGCAGTATATGTTTGAGAGATGGATCCATCATTTGTTCCCCCTATTTCTGTGCTACTTTTCTCAGTTCTATCCTGAGGAACAGTTCCTTGCAATTCACTTCTCACAGCATTCCCTTCCAATACCTGCATTTGTTGAGGACCAGGTTCACCATGCCTCAACATTCCAATTTCTTCATCTTCTTGTACCTGTTCTTGAGACAAATTGTCAGATTCATAAAACTTAACATGCATGCTTTCTTCAATATTTGATGTTTTATTGTTAAAGACTCTATAGGATTTGCTTTTTGAAGAATAACCAACAAAGATTCCCTCATCACTTCTAGGATCAAATTTTTCTAAGGCATCTTTTCCATTGTTTTGTATAAAGCATTTACAACCAAAGGCTCTAAGGTGTGAAATATTTGGTTTTCTTCCTTTAAATAACTCATATGGTGTCTTTTCTAAAAGTGGCCTTGTTATACACCTATTGATTGTGTAGCATGCAGTGTTAATAGCCTCAGCCCAAAAACTTTGTGGAAGATTCCCAGACAATATCATAGTCCTAGCCATTTCTTCTAAGATCCTATTTTTCCTTTCAGCTACTCCATTTTGTTGTGGAGTTCTAGGTGAAGAGAAGTTATGAACAATACCATTTTCATTGCAAAAGTTAAAGAACATTTGATTCTCAAACTCAGTACCATGATCTGACCTTATAGCAACAATATGACTATCTAGTGTTTTCTGATAGTATGACCAACTCTTTTGTGCAAGGAAAAGAGTCCAAGTAAATCTAGAATAATTATCAACCAGTACCATAACATATTTCTTACCTCCACGACTCATTGTTCTCATTTGTCCACAAAGATCCATATGGACCAGTTCCAACGGTTTGGTAGTAGTGACCTATTTCTTTGGTTTAAAGAATGTCTTTACCAGCTTCCCCCTAGCACAAGCACTACAAACTCTTTCTTTCTTGAACTTGATGTTAGGAAGTCCTTTTTTAATTGCGAAACAATAGTATGACCAACTCTTTTGTGCCATATGAGGAGATCATTTTGCATTATACTTAGACAACTCATGCTACCATCAGATAGTGTCAAAAGATCTACTTTGTAGATATTTCCATGCCTATTTCCCTGCAAAATAATCTCTCCAGAAGTTTGATTAGTCACAATGCAACCAGTAGAAGAAAAATTAACATTATTTCCTTTATCACACAATTGAGTATACTCAATAAGCAATGCTTCAAACCATCTACTTGATGCAGCCCGCACACATGCTGATCAAGTGTTCGATCCACCGAGGCCAATGACACGAAGCCAAGCCAAGCTGCTGCACGATGTTCACATTCACTTGGTCTGGTCGAAGGAAAGCAATTGCTCCGAAGCTGAGTGGCCGGGCTAAAAAACCGAAGGCGTCATCTTCAAATTTGAGCCCGAGGAGAAGTGACCGAACACCAAAAAGTTGTGTTCGAAGTCAAGTGAGCACCCGAGGACAAATAAGTTCGAGCAAGCAACCACACACTGAAGTCGAGGATGCCGAACACACATTTAGCTCAGCCCTGCGTGGCTTGTTATTATTAGTCACTTGTGACTATTTACTATTTTATCCTTAGCATAGCCTATAAATACTCTATTTCCATTTCATTGTGATTATTATTAAAGTTGTATGAAAAATATAGCAAGTGCTATTGTGAGTCTCTGATGGAGCCGAACCCCGACGTGGGCTTTTAAAGAACTTGTGTCAATCGGTGTTATTCGTTTGAACATTTTCTTCTTGGTCATTCAATTTGCAAGAAGCATGTCTTTCTTGAGGATTGTTTCTTAGCATAGGTGATTCTTGACCTTCATTCGATCGAGCTTGAGACAAGTTCCTCACTGTTCTTTCGAATCGAAGCAAGTTTTGTCTTGCTTCTATCTTCAATTTCTTGTTGTTTTCTTCCGCGTACTGTGTTTAGCTAATCCTTCGGGTTTGCCTGCACCATCTTGGTATCAGAGCAAGGTTTGAGTTTGTTCTTACAACCTCAAATCCTGTTCATTGTATCCGTGCTTGTGTCTCCAGTTTCAGCTTTCTTCCTTGTTGTAGATTGTTGTTGCTGTGGTGTTTACAAAAAAAAAAAAAAAAGAAAAAAAAAGTAGAAAAAGAAAATTCCAAAAATTGTGATTGATTGTTGGTTGTTTGGATTAAACAACCATTGATTCTTGTTCACTATTGTTTCCTGATTCCAACGAGTACCCGACGTACAACATTCGTGACTAGGGGTTTTTGGTGAAATTTTGGACTGTTTTGAGCTTAAGTGGTGACTGAACTCGAACCCCAGCATGTCTTGGTTGTTGTTGATGAAGACTGGTGGTTCTTGAGTGATTTGGGTTTGTTTTGTGCTTAAATTTCGAAGTTCTATGTTTGAATCCATCGTCCGTACACCGAAAAATTGTTACGAATTGTAGCAGTGTATGACACGAACGAGCTGAATCTTAGCTCAAGAACTTTGAACTGAATTCCTCCGTTATTGTTGGAACCGGAGTTGAAAGAAGCAATCCATATTCTGTTGAAACTCGTGGTCAGTGAACGAAGTTAAAATTGTCCGTACACCGGAGCAAAACTTTCACTATTCCATTGAAGAAGAAAGGGGTAAAGTGTAAAGATCAAAACCCCAGGTGAAAAGTTGTCGGTTAAAAAAGAGAATTGGATAAGGTAAAACCCTATCCATACCAAGGAGGGACCACTCTTATACGGACAAGAGTTGGTGTGTTCGAAAGGATTCCGAAGAGGAATCAAAGGATAGATTCTCCTAGGTTTTCACTTTTCTTGTGTCCGAAAATTCTAGTTAGTGGATCTTTTGAGTAATTCTTCCTACTCGAGGTCGTGCTAACTCATTTGAGCTTATAGGAACTCGTGCGTGGGGTGACCGAAGTCCAACTTTCGTAGAAAATTCTTTTGACTTCCTGAAGCGCAGAGTAAATAGCGTCTGTTCCATTGAGTCAAATCAACTCACTCATACCGAAGGAGACATTGTAACTTGTCAAATTCGAAGGAACTGAGAGAAGTTGATCAACCGAGGAAGCCATTGGCTACATGTTCTTGAGTGACCAAAACCGAACCCCTAAATTGAGTGGACCCGAGTGCCACCCATCAAAGGTGAGGGAGAGTGTGAGGTGATTTCTAACCTTAACATTTGTTTGATCTTTGATTCGTGCAGGTACCATGGCTGGGAATGGAGGCGATGGCAAAGGCATTGAGAAGCTCGAAGTTTCGTTAGCTGATCTCATGGCTGCGATACAAGGCATCAGTGCCGAAGTAAGAGGAGTGAGTGCTCGAGCAGCTCAACTCGAGCAAGGAAGTGTGTCCGCGACCTTACCTAGCTCCGGTGCTGGAACTAGCAACTCCACTCCGATGAAACCAGAGCTGTATGCTGAGCTTATTCGACAACATCAGTTGAAAAGCGAGGCAATTCGAAGAGAAGTTTTGGGTGATCCCCAAATACAACGAAACTTGGGCAATCTCCAAGCTGAGAACCAACACTTGGGCATTCCCCGAAGTGGAAGAATACCACTTCCAATGGCCCGAAGAAAAATTGAGGTCGTTGACGAAGAGGTGGATGAAGGAAAATTCCTGATGCTGAACCTGATTATGAGCAGCCATTCGCTCAACGAAGGCAAGCTCACCGAGGTCGTGGAAATTTTCGAGGTCGAGGCCAAGGCGCAAATATTGAACGACATATTGAGCGTGAGGCTGATGATCGCTATGATGAGTATCCCGAACAAGTTCGTGGTGTTCGAGACTCAAACTTGAGCAGTGTTAAGACCACTATTCCACCCTTTAAAGGAACTAGTGATCTAGATGAATATCTTGAATGGAAGCTTAAAATGGAGCGAATCTTCGAAACCAATGAGATGACCGAAGAGAGAAAAGCTGCCCATGCCATTGCTTCGTTCGAAGCGTATGCATCTACATGGTGGGAAGCTGACAAAAGGCATAGACGAAGGAATGCCTATCCCGAAGTCACTACTTGGCCACAGTTGAAGAGAGCAATGGATTCTAAGTACTTGAGTGCCAAGTACAGGCAAACTCAATTGCAAAAGCTCTATGAGTTAAAGGGTCCAAGTCAGTCTAAGAGTATCATGATGAGTTCGAAAGGTTTCGATTGAATCTTGATCTGGTAGAAGATGAGGAGCAAGCCACTATTCGATTTAAAAATGGCTTAGCTCGGGATGTGTCATCTCAATTGAGGCTACACATGTACAACACATTGGAAGATCTGTTCGAAGCTGCCACCGAAGCTGAGAAATTGGTGAAGGAAGATAAGGCAAACCGGTATCGAGGAGTCACTACTTCTACTCCTTTGAACCGAGGAAGAGAATGGAAGAGTCCTAATCTAGCAAGTGCCAACACTGTTCGAGATTCGAAGAAACCCTTCGAGAGGGGTGTGACCGTTAACCAACCAAGAGGAGTGGGAGGTAAAGTTCAACTCAACTCTCCTAGTGCTTCAAATATTCAGTGTTATAAATGCAAAGGTTATGGTCACATGGCAAAGGAGTGTCCAACTCGCAAAGTTATGCTTCTGCTCGAAGATTAAACCGTCCATGAGCAAGCGAGTGACACCGAGGAGGAATTTATCGAGGAGGCTGACCGAGCTGAAGATGATGATGATCGTGAAGCTGCCGAAGCTGATCATCCGGAAATGTTTCTTGTGGTTCGAAGAAATTTGAGCTGCATGACTCTTGAAGAAGAGGACAACCAAAGAAAAAATCTCTTCCATGCCCGATGTCGAGTGAGGGGAAAGGTATGTTCGATGATCATTGACTCAGGTAGTTGTGCAAATGTAGTGAGCCAAACCTTGGTTTCACAAATGGGACTACCTACGTTGAAGCATCCCCACCTTTACAAATTGCAATGGCTGAATGAGTGTGGATAATTAAGGGTTGTCAAACAAGTGTGGATCAAGTTTAGAATTGGAGAATATCAAGATCAAATGATGTTCGATGTGGTGCCGATGCAAGCTTGTCATTTGCAATTGGGACGACCATGACAGTATGACCGGTCGGTTGTTCACAATGGGAGATCCAACACTTACACTACAAAGCTCGAAGGGAAGAGTTTCATACTCAAACCCTTGTCTCCAAAACAAGTCACCGAGGACTATAAAAGGATGAAAGAATTGAAAGAAGCGGCCAAAGCTAAGCTTCCGATGGGAACAAAATTGGAGGCCGAAGACACAAACTCACTGCCCGAAGTAAAAGAAATCTGTGCAATCATGCAACCGGGTGAGTTTTTACGAGGTAACGACAACGATCAGATGATGATCTACCTCGTACACAAGGGTATCTTTCTAAACTCTAATGATGATTTTTCTAATGATAACCCTTTGCCTAGTGCTGTACAAAGTGTTTTGCAGGACTTCGGAGACATGTTTACCGAAGAAATGCCAGGTGGGTTACCTCAATTGAGAGGAATCGAGCACCAAATTGACTTCGTACCGGGGTCTCAAATCCCCAATAAACCTGCATACCAGTGTAGTCCCGAAGACACCAAAGAGCTCCAAAGGCAGGTTGATGAATTACTGAACAAGGGCCTTGTTCGAGAGAGCTTGAGTCCTTGCGCCGTTTCTGTTATACTTGTCCTAAAGAAAGATGGAACATGACGAATGTGTGTTGATTGCCGAGCAGTCAACGAAATAACGGTAAAGTATCGTCATCCTATCCCTCGATTAGATGACATGCTAGACGAGTTAAGTGGTTCTTCATGCTTTACGAAGATAGACCTTAGGTCTGGTTACACCAATTCCGAATGAAACCCGGAGATGAGTAGAAAACCGCATTCAAGACCAAGTTCGGTCTCTATGAATGGTTGGTGATGCCTTTTGGCTTATCCAATGCACCAAGCACATTCATGCGACTGATGAACCATGTGCTCAAACCGTTCATAAATAAGTTTGTTGTCGTTTACTTCGATGACATACTTGTTTATAGTAAATGTGGATGAACATGTCGAACATCTAAGGCTAGTGCTTGATAAGCTTAGAGAAGAGAAGTTATATGCTAACTTCAAGAAATGTGCCTTTTGTGTTGAACGTGTAGTCTTTCTAGGATTCGTTGTCAGTGCTAATGGTGTTGAAGTCGACGAGTCAAAAGTCGAAGCCATCAAAGATTGGCCAACTCCAACCTCGGTATCACAAGTTCGTAGCTTCCATGGCTTAGCTAGCTTTTACCGAAGCTTTGTTCGTGACTTTAGCACCGTGGCAGCTCCTCTAACCGAGCTGGTTAAGAAAGACCATCCATTTGTGTGGGGAGAGTCCCAAGAAAGGGCTTTCTAAGAGTTGAAACGGAGGCTTTGCTCTGCCCCGTTGTTGCAACTCCCTGACTTCGGCAAAGTATTCGAAGTCGAGTGTGATGCGTCTGGAGTTGGGATTGGAGAAGTGCTAATGCAAGAATCAAAGCCGATCGCTTACTTTAGCGAAAAGCTTAAGGGTGCAACCTTGAATTACTCAACGTATGACAAGGAGTTGTATGCCCTCGTTCGAGCACTCGCCCATTGGCAGCGTTATTTGTGGCCTCGAGAGTTTGTGATTAAAATTGATCATGAATCTTTGAAACATCTCCGAGGTCAAGAGAAATTGAACCGAAGGCATGCCAAGTGGGTTGAATTCATTGAGAGCTTCCCCTATGTAATTCATTACAAAAAGGGAAAAGATAATGTTGTGGCCGATGCGCTATCAAGGAAATTTGCCTTAGCGACCACTCTCGCCTCTAGGCTCATGGGATTTGAAAGCATCAAGTCGATGTACGAAGACGATCCCAAGCTGAAATGCGTTCGTGACGCAATCTTGAGTTGCCGAAGGGTTGAAAAATATCAGTGGCACGATGGCTACCTCTTCAAGAATGGGAGGGTTTGTGTGCCAGTGTCATCGTGGAGAGATCTCTTAGTTCGAGAAGCTCACTCCGGAGGTCTGATGGGACACTTTAGTGTCAAAAAAACTCTTGGTATCTTAACCGAGCAGTTCCATTGGCCCAAAATGCGACGAGATGTGGAAAAGCTTTGCAACGCTTGTCTCGTTAGCAAGAAAGCTAAATCGAAGTCCAACCCTCATTGTTTGTATACCCCGTTGCCTGTGCCTGATCGACCTTGGGTTGATATATCCATGGACTTTGTGTTGGGGTTACCGAGGTCGGGGGGAGGACATGATAGCATCTTTGTTGTAGTTGACCGTTTTTCAAAAATGACTCACTTTATTCCTTGCAAAAAGTGTGATGATGCACAACATGTAGCTACCTTGTTTGTTTCTAATGTGTTGAAATTGCATGGTGTGCCTCGTACAATTGTGAGTGATCGAGACTCAAAATTCTTGAGTCATTTTTGGAAATGTTTGTGGGGTGCCCTCGGCACCAAGTTACTATTCTCGACGTCTCACCATCCTCAGACTGATGGACAGACCGAGGTAGTTAACCGAACCTTGGGATTATTGCTTCGAGCAATGACCAAAGGTAAGGTTGGAAACTGGGCTGATCGTTTGCCCATGATGGAGTTTGCATACAATCGAACGGTGCATCGAATGATCTATATGACCCCGTTCGAATGTGTGTATGGTTTTAATCCTTTGATTCCACTTGATTTAACCCCATTGCCTCGAGATTCTGTTGTTGATTTTGAAGGTACTCGGCGAGCCATTGCCTTGATCGAGTTGCATGCAAAGGTGAAGAAGAACCTCGAGGAAGTTTATGCAAAGGTTGCATTAAAAAAAACAAGGGGCGTAAAAAGTTGGAATTAAAGAAGGGGGATTGGGTTTGGGTTCACTTCCGAAAGGAACGCTTCCCGAACCAAAGGAAAGGAAAGTTGGCTCCTCGAGGGGATGGTCCATTTCAAGTGTTGACCAAGATCAACAACATTGCTTACGTGATCGACCTCCCTGTATAACGTGTCCAACACCTTTAATGTTGCTGACTTAGTTCCTTGTGTTGTAGGTCACACTTCGGAGGACGGGGAGGGCTCGATTTTGAGGACGAAATCTTCTCAAGAAGGGGAGGATGATGCAGCCCGCACACGTGCTGATCAACTGTTCGATCCACCGAGGCCAATGACACGAAGCCAAGCCAAGCTGCTGCACGATGTTCACATTCACTTGGCCTGGTCGAAGGAAAGCAATTGCTCCGAAGCTGAGTGGCCGGGCTCAAAAACCGAAGGCGTCATCTTCAAATTTGAGCCCGAGGACAAGTGACCGAACACCAACAAGTTGTGTTCGAAGTCAAGTGAGCACCCGAGGACAAATGAGTTCGAGCAAGCAACCACGCACCGAAGTCGAGGCTGCCGAACACACATTTAGCTCAGCCCTGCGTGGCTTGTTTTTATTAGTCACTTGTGACTATTTACTATTTTATCCATAGCATAGCCTATAAATACTCTATTCTATTTCATTGTGATTATTATTGAAGTTGTATGAAAAACTTCAAGAAACCCATTATCCATGCTATATGAATCAGACCTACATACCTTTCCAATGACAATTATTTCCCCTTTCTTGCCATTACCAAAGGAAACACTTCCTTCTTGAAAAGTTGAGAATGAATGGAACAGTTCCTTGTGTCCTGTCATGTGCTTTGAGAAACCACTGTTTATGTATCATTTTGTGGCTCCTCACTTTCACTCCAGCCTATAAAAAGAAAACTAGGGGTTAATTTTAGGAACCCAACCTAGTTTAGGTCCCTTTCCTTTAATAAATGGGTGTATTAAATCTCTCCTAGCCCAGAATGTCAATGCTTTCTTTGTGTAAACACTTTTCTTAGCCACATATTTTTGGACATGTTTATAGGACCTGTTCCTTTGTGTAACTTTTTCAAAAGATTGACATTTTCTTTTCAAGTGACCAGTGTTTCCACAGTGTGTGCATAATTTTCAAGAGAAGTTAGATACTTACGCTTTGGATCCCATTTGGGCAATGAATGAGGTTTCATAAACCCAATACCCTTCCTATTACTACAGTGATTTTATGTAACCATTCTAATGCTTCAGAAGACTTGTTCCATTTAACAGTTTTGTTCAGTTCATCTTTGGTTTTGATCAAGTCCTCTTCCAAAGTTCTTATCTTTTATTTTTCTTGTACAGTTCATCAGCTGTCACTTTCAACTTCTCTTCAGCAATAAGCTGGTGAGAATTTGCAGTGCCCTTACCTTTACCAACTGTATCATTTTCTAAATTTTCACTTTGCAATTCATGAACAGTTGATTCAAGTGTAAGGACCTGTTCCTTTAGCATGTTGTTTTTCTTTTTCAGAATGTCATTTTTTATTACAACCTTTTTGTATTAAGTTTCTAAACTCTCAATTTTATCATGCAGTTGATCTTTACCATCTCTTAGATATTTAAATTCATTTAGCACAGTGTGAAATACTTTAACTAATTTCTCTCTAGGCATATTTTTCACATCCTTTTTTAGTTTAGAAATAAATACCTCGGCATCTTTTTCATCATCTGAATCTTCAAGAGCAATTAGAGCCAGCTCATCATCCAGATCATCATCTGACTGCTCATCTTCATTATCTTGCCAGCCAGCAACCATTGCTTTGGGAGTTCCACTCTTCTTTTGGAACTATTCCTTAGCCTTCCTTCTGTTTTCAACATACTTCTTTCTGCATTCTTCTTCCATGACTGGGCATTTGCTAATTTAGTGCTCCATGCTTCCACATTTGAAGCATTCTCCTCCCTGTTTCATGTCAGAATATCTACCTTGTTTACTAGATCCCTTTTTCTTATTCAGGAATCTTTGGACACTTCTGGCTATAAGGACCATCAACAAAATTGTTAGCAGCAGATAAAGCTAAATTAGGTTCAGTTTAAACTAGTTCTCCTATGTTCTTGACTTTCTTCCTCAGTTCATATGTTTTTAGATTACCTATAAGTTTATCTAAGGAGGGAGTACTAAGATCCTTGCTTTCAATGATAGCACATGCTTTAAGTTTCCAAGAATCTGGAAGTACTCTAGTCAAGATCTTTTCAACCCTATCTTCTGCAGTTATGATTCTTCCAAGAGAGATAAGTTCAATTACAATAGCATTAAATCTAGTGTACATTTTAGAAATTGTTTCTCCTTCTCTCATTTTAAAATTTTCATATTCAGCAAGCAGAAGTGTACCTCTAGATCTTTTAACCGGATTGGTTCCTTCATGAGCAATCTGCAATACATCCCAGATTTCCTTACCTGCAACATCATTTAACAATGGTGGCCTAACAGTGGATTGACCCTCAGAGTTTCCTTGTGGTGCACTCATTCTAATCCTAAGGTGTTAGCCTCTTTAAGGATAACCTGCTTTGATACCAATCAATATTTCCCAAGACACACCACTACGGAAGGACCAGTTCCTTCTATGTGTTCCTTTACTGACTAATGGCGGAATTAAGTAAAACAAGAGTAAATGAACACTGATTTTAGCGTGGAAAAACCCCTTGAACTCGGGATCAAAAAACCAAGACCTACTCTCGCAAGTAGGATTTTAACTTCACTATTTGAGAGACTCGCTCGATTACAAGACTTCTCTCTTACTAACCCCGGACTAACTCTAATCCTATAGTGACCCCTTCACAATCAGTGAAGTTCCTCCAAGTAACAAGACTTGAATGATGCATACTCTTACAGAGCTTCTATGAAAGCAAATAGTACAATTTGATATACCCTACTACAGATGAACTAAGACTGAACTTCGACAAGAGTCAATCTAAGGAACAGGTTCCTCACTTAGTTCCCTGTAGCTTAATGACTACACAAATACAATTTCGACTCAACAATGCTATAGCTCTTTTCTCTCTGTATTTGTGCGTAACATCAACATCTGAAATGCTCCTCTTCTTATAGCGTTGAAATCTGAGGAGTCTTGCGCAATTAGAACTCCAAAACCTCCAAGAGTTTGAGTCCTAATTGAACTCCTTGCTTATCTTCAAGCCTTATCTTAATCTTATACAATCTTTTTTTTTATCATGCACAACTCTGCATAATTATCAAGATAAACATTAGACAATAGGATAATAATTAATTTTTCTGCCTAATTCATTTTGCATAATTATTTATTCAGCTGCAGCGATCCAAAGGAACAAGTCCTTGAATCTGTTCCTTTGTCATCAGTCAAAACTTTTAAGCTTATTCAAGCTAACAGTCATATATATATATATATATATATATATATATATATATATATATATATATATATATATATATATATATATATATATATATATATATATATATATATATATATATATATATATATATATATATATATATATATATATATATCTTACCCAAAATATTTGTCAACTTTTGATTGAGATCTAACCAAACCCATCTTCTTCTTAAGTAAGCATCAGTCGTTTAATAAAAAGCCTTGTCTTGACTGCTACATAAAGCACTCAAGCAATTTTTCGGAATCTCTATACAATTTGTCATAATCTCCAAATTTAAGTGCTAATCGATCATCCACGGTCTAGGCATACTGTTAAGCTTTATGTGTATTTCTTGCTTCAAATCTTTGCTAATGTGTTAATGCAGTTTTGTGCAGTTACGGTTTCTTTGCATTCAAACACTGAAATTGGTCAAGAATCGCATTCAGAGAAAGTCGAAATGGCAAGCCAAGCTGATAACATTTTCCCTTGCAACAAAGTCCTTTGAACCACCAGCATATGACATTTAGACAATCCCAATGCTATACAACTTGTAGCATGGACGAACAAAATCAGCTAGCACTCTACCCATACAATAGTTGCAACAAAGAAATCCAATCAATATACAACCGAAACTGGAAAAACTCACAACCTCACACTACACCCTACTTACACAATAAACAACCTCCCCATGTCAAGACTTTCAACAACAACCTTATCATGCTCAACACGATCAAGGACAGTTAAAAAGACAAAACCTCACCCCTTTACTCCTTTAGCTCAGACAAAAGAACTACTCCTTAGATACCCATTCCAAAATTTGATCGAACAAAGATCTACACCCATCACGCAAACATTCAAGGCCATGACACTGCAAAATACCTAGCACTGAAATACAAAATTCAGAGTCTGATTGATCATTGCAAGACAATGATACAACAAGAACCAACCACCACTCTTAAACCACAAATATATTTTCCATACACACCAATCCATTAAAGTTAGCTTCATGGCTTTTTGAAAAGGAAAATATGAAACATGTAAACACCCCAGCACGACCCCAGACAAATAGAATTTTGGACAGCCTCCAAATCCGAAAAATCCAACCTTAGCTTGAGAATGGAAGTATCCATATAATCAGAGTCATCGAGATGCCCTATCATTACAGTAAAGGACGAATGCAGATTCAAGCCAATACATTGGTGTTCAGTGCAATACAACCACTTTGTTTTGACTGACGAATATTTCTTTGACAGCAGATCTTTCAGCACAAATACAAGACTAGCAGGCAATCACAACGGACATGATAGCACTTTAGCCACGTCAGGCTTAGAATATGACGACTAGCCACGTCAGGCTTAGAATATGACGACTAGCCGCGTCAGGCTTATAATATGACGATCAGCCACGTCAGGCTTATAATATGACGACTAGCCATGTCAGGTTTAAAATATAACGATCAGCTCTGTCCGGCTTAAAATAGGATAAACTCGCATACTTTGTTTTGCAGGCACCACTACAATAGGCTCGTCCGCCTTAGAATTGGACATACACACATATTTTTATTTCTTTTGCAGGCACTGCCATAATATGATGATCTATCAAAGGCAATAAACTAGGGCAGAATTTTTGAGGATCCTCTCAAAAAATTCCAAAAGACGCAAGCTGACACTGGGGCAGAAAATTTTGAGATCCTCTAAAAAATTTCAAGAAAGACGAAGTATAGAAACTGGGAATTCACCGAAGAAAGCTTGACCAAGGCCCAAGATTCATGAAAGAAGGCACTACAGGAGGAAGGCGCGGAATAGATGAAGAATGCACAAATCAAACATTCCCCCGCAATTCAAAAAATTTTTCTTTGAGTGCAGGCATTACGAAAGTTGAAACATAACGACCTTCTTAGAAATATTGTAGATATGATAATGTCATTTTATTTTTAGCACTTTACTTTTTGCTCGTAGGGTACTTTATTTTTGTTCGCAGGGTACACAGCCCGGCGACAGACACTTTACTTTTTGTTTGCAGGGTATACAGCCCGACGCGATAGACAATTAGCTCCTGTCGAGCAGACAATTATCTCATGATGAAAGGCTTAGTAGCTCCTGACGAGCATTATCTCCTGACGAGCAGAAAAATGTCCCCTGACGAGCAGAAAAATATCCCTGACGAGGGGCACCTAGGAGCTCCTGATGAGCAGACAAATATCTCCTGATGAGAGGCATTTATGATTCCTGACAAATAGGCAAACAACTCATAACAAGAAACCACGACAGATGACAGTTGACAATCCAACAACTGGAAAGTCCATTTTACATTTACAAATATTATCTGCAAAAGCTCACCCTTTATTGCAGGAAACAGCGTGACAGTGTTCCAAGTTATACAGCCAGGTGCCAGAAGAAATTATTCCCTGACAAGAAGAATCTAGCATCTCCGGAAGAGCAAATAAATATCCTCAGAGGAGAGGCATATAGTTCCCTAGCACTGAATGTACTCGACTATGTGACAGACAACTACTCAGCTCAAGAGAGAAGTCTACTTTGTCTCTATCTTTATTTCTCTTTGCATTTATCTTAATTTTGCTGTAGGGCACTCCCCGATCTCTCGACAAATCCTTGAGCCAATTCCTATACTTTCATACTTGCCCTGAAAGTCACTACCACACACGAAATTGTGCAACCGCAAAATCAAAAGTACAAGCTATGCACCGTTTTGGAACTCTATTCAAGAAGCCTAAACCTATAGACAATGCCTTTTCTACACCCGCAAACTATGTATCTACCGAGTTCCAATACGCTCAAATCCAAATTTCCCTACTCACACAAGTGATCTACCTAATCTCTCATTCCTGATTAGATATCAGTTGGTGTTCCTTCATATTCAAGCTTATCTGTGTCAATCGTGCGTGTTCTCGCGCTTGATTGCGCCCACCTGTTTCAATCGTACGCACTTATAAATCTCACTCCTCAAATGTTTTCCTGCTCGGTCAAGGCAATATTGAAGGTAAGATTACTCATTTATCGAGATGAAGTGGAAACTATATACGTATAAACTTCTCTTTATGGGTGTGTAGCGCGCCACATTTTCATAACTAAGATGATTATAAGCCTTTTTTCCCACACTCGATCTATTAACGATATCTCATCTTCGATAGTGCCTCTGCTTTATTCTTCAATCATTTATCTCGCCAAGAGGCAAAGCATACACAAATTTGAACTTCACATACTAGGACAAATCCACTCTTGATATCTCAATGGTGCGTCATAAACATCTCGCACAGGCAACATGCCATTCCGGAACTACACACGGCCTGATTCTCGTGAGACCCGAGATATGTAGGTAACTAAGAAACTGGGGTTCGGACGAAAACACCTCGAAACTCCCATTCTCCTTTCCAGCATTTTTGCCTGCCCATCGTGACAAAATTGGCTACTCCGTCAACTATCTTTGCCCGAAGATTCTTTTCATCATCCCCGGGAAAAGAGGGGCAGTTGTTGACACCCAATTTTGTCCCTCATTTTTCTATAATTAGCTATATTTGACTTAAAGGTGCAATATTGACAGTTTAAGTGAAATTCACATTAGAAAGCATGCACTTACGTATGTTATCTCCTGTTTATACATTATATATTTAATTGTGATTATATTATGTAATTTGCATCATTTAGGCTATTTGTGAAACTGTGGCTATTCGCGTAATCTACTGCATAAATAATATTTTTTATAATTATGTGTGACTATTTATATGTATTAAGCTTAAGTTGACCCCAATTATTTTATGTGTACGTATGTCTATTCTTTTGTATATAATTTACGTATATTTTATTTCTAATCTTTATTATACCTTTAATTTATATAGCGGTCTCATTAAAATGACAGGAAAAAATTCTATACCGCTCATTTTCATTTCATAATATTGACATACTAATTTGAATTCAAAATTTTAAATTTTCATCGCACCTGGACGTAGGTTCGATCGGATACGTTCAATTTGCATCATAAGCTTTTTCTTTCTTCCTATACATTTTAAGCGACTTGATTTTTCAATCTCTACCAAAATTTGTTATATCATTTATTTATTTACTTATCATTTTTTATTATTAAATTCTCTTTACTTTTGAACCTAGACTCAATTGCAACTAAATACACCTCATAATCCCTCTCTCTATCAACTCCAATCCCCCAATCTCCTCTCAATATTTCCTTCCTTGTAGAAGCTACATTCTCGACGGCTCTTTTAAATTTTTTACCTATAAGTCTTGCTTTGAAAAAGGGGAGAAGGGGAGAACATCACACAGACCCCTTGGGTCCTCTTCCTCATTCCCACAGTAGCACCACCGCATACACACTATCCACCACAACCTTCATACTTAACTACAAAAGTCACACACACACATCACCTTCGGGATCCTCTCATTTCTCTCGCCATTACAATACACAGTCCACACATACACGTATACATCCACTTCTCTTTCTTCTCCAAATACACACAGATCCACAATACAAACACACATAGAAACGGGAAAGAACACCCATTTACACACTGCTACATACAAATCTTCCATACTACATACACGTTGTGAGCTTGACCGGAAAATGCCATTTCTGGGGACTTCTGCTATGTTTTCGGTAGGATGTTACTGAAATAAAAAGGGAAAGGGGATCGGGACTGGTGGTTACGAATTGAAACAGAGGAAGAGTTGCAGCGGCGCCGCCGTGTCCTTCACCAGAAAGACATGGCCGGCGGTCGCTCCTCCCCTTGCTGTTACTGCTGTCACCCTCGTTGTATTGCCCACCAGATTGGTGTTCCTGGATATCTGATTTTCCGCTACTCTTCTCAACTGAAATCGGAAAGGAGTTGGTGGCATCGATTCTTGTCCAGTATTTATATGAATTTATTTCATCCATTGGTTTTGCCTGCGTTGACTCTTTGCCTTGTGGTGTTACGAATCCGTTGTTACTCCGTTTGGTTCATTCTCGGGCTGGATCTAATCGTTGCTCTTTTGTGCCTACACTACCGGTCAGTGGTGAAATTTGAGCTTGTTTTGTTGACTCGATTACATTGTTAGACTGCTTTGTTATACAGTAGACCCATGTTACTAATTGTTATTCTATTTGACCGTTTGCCTGGTTGGAATATTGGATTATGCAACTTTAACTCGTTATGTGACAAGCCTATGAAAATACTTTTATTTGAGGCGAAATACTGATTTGAATATATACTACGACCAGTATGTTTGGAGGCCAATACAAGTCCCGTTCGTCCCTTATGAGGCGATGACGATAACATATACAATATTGAAAAATGAATGGGATAGGCAACAAGACTCGCACTTGGCATGTCAACACGACTGGCTGGTGTGTTTGCAGCCGTGATGGTATCCTTAGCCTCCCATTACCCGAATCCAAGCCTAAACTTTCAAAAAATTCCCCTTTTCCATTTATTACTATTATTATAATTACTATTTTCATTACTATTAACATTTTTATTTTTATTTTTTTTTATTATTATTATTATTATTATTATTATTATTATTACTTTATTCTACTTTTATTTTTGCTTTATTTCATTAGTTATAATAATAACTTCATTTTCATATTTTTTGCGAGGTACGTCATGGCAATAAAATGATGACGCTTTTGGAAGAGGACTAAAAATACTTTAAATTATTTCTTTTAATTTATTTCTGATTAATTTTAATCGCAATTTTCACTAACTTTTTTGTTCTATTTGTGAAGTATTTCAGATGGAAGCTTGCCAAGAGAAGTCGTCGTTAAGTTGAATCATTTATATTTCATACGAATGTATCTAAATTGTATTGCATAAAGTTTGTGATTATCAGTTCAACTGCTTAAAAACCTTTAATTATTTAGATTAAATTCAATTATTTAGTCCAGTCGGGAACCACACTTGGTGGAATATGAGAGGTGGCTAACACCTTCCTCTTGGGTTAATTTGAACCCTTACTCAGAATATTCCGGTTCGAAGATCCAGTATCGGAGTTGATATTAAAATTGGCTAGAAACAAAGTAGGTGCCCTAATACGCCTAGTTAAAAAAATATGTTAGGTGGCGACTCCAAGTATTATTCGTGAGTCCCAATAAGTCGAGCCATTTTTCGAACTCTAACCGAGTTCGGGGAAAAATGGGTGTCAACATTACTCTTAGGTGTTCCTCATTTATAAATCTTTATGCTTGTATCCATAGAAAGGAAAAATGCATCATATAGTATTCTTTTCCAAGCACTAGCTATCAGGCGTTGTACTTCATTGTAACAACTGACTTAAGGCATTTTTATTTTTCCTCGTTCGATAT
Organism: Petunia secreta; assembly: GCA_029990175.1. NCBI lineage: Eukaryota > Viridiplantae > Streptophyta > Magnoliopsida > Solanales > Solanaceae > Petunia > Petunia secreta. The sequence continues at coordinate 170,915 of JARKIP010000112.1, forward strand.
ACCTTAAAATCGAGTAAGACTTTGCTTATGATTCGCCTAATTTGAATTGTATAAAATAGCTATAACGGTTAATCTAATTCTTTTAGCAGAAACAAAAGTTGAAAATTTACGGTATTTCCACAAAAATCATGGCTTTAGAACAAATAGTCATAAATGTGACGTACAATTGGAATTCTCCAAACAACAACGGGCAACAAATAATTTTGAGCTCTAGAAGATGCATGGAATCCCAACATGTAGTTCAATTCTTCGACCTCTCTAACGGTAGAACTGGACCTTAAAATTGAGTAAGATTTTACTTATGAGTCGCCTTTGTATTATATAAAAACAAACGTCACTTAAAAAGTGACATGTATCTGCCACGTGGTACGGGCAGAGGTTTTCCCGGACAGACATTTAACGGACAGATAACTGGCCAGGCGGTTACCACGAACAGGCCCAGAGCAGTAATGTAACGCTTTCCAAATCAGTGCGATTTGAATGAGCGGTTACCTAATCATACACGATTGCTTTATGAATGATCATGAAGGCAACGGTTACGTATCCAACGGATACATGCCCAGTGGTTACAAACCCAACGGATGCCTAGCAGATCTATAAATAGAACTCATTCTCGAATCATTATAACATACATTCTATCATCTGTCTACAATATCAATAAGAATACACTCTTTTACTCTTGCTCAATACTGTTCATCATTTATATTCGCTGGATACTTTGTTCTCAAGCCTTCAAGTATAATCAATAATGAGGAATTCTCACCGGGATCAAGTGATCCGATACGGTTCCTTCTATCTATTTTATTCATGCTTTAATCTTATTTATTTTCGATTATCTCTTATTATTTCCATATCGTCAATTATCATCATTGGAAATCGTGCATATATTTATAATCTAGTAATTAGTGCAATTCCGTATTTAGTTTGGCTAAACTCTTAATCTAAATTATTGATCGTGACTCGCCAAATACAAATTTAATTATTAATTGGCCAAAAATCGGATCTAGGTCAAACAATTTGGCGACCACAATGGGAGCCGGTCAATAGCCTCTATAGGTTAGTAGTTTGTCTTTTCCCTGCATTGTATTCTTTTCTGTCTATCCTCTGTTTGTAACTAACATAGCAGAAAGCGACTCTCAACGGACTATGGCGGACAACGGTCAAGAACGTGCCCCTCAGAACAGCCCTAATTACTCTCCAGACTACTCATCTGACGGGCAAGAACGTTCTTCCCAAGGACCCAGAAGACAACGACATAGGCGTGGACAATCTCGGAGCATGACCCCTCCTAGAAGACGACGCCATAAGAGTCTCTCCCCTGACCAAAGGAATCTCCAAGAGACAATCTTTGAATTTATGCAGCAACAGACAACAGAGGAATCAATGAGGCGATCAACTCTGTTCGAGGGAAAATCCCTCCAGTTACGAGGACTGATCCTGCAACCCAAGGTCGAGATGTCCCTTCTTCACGCACTTCAAGGCAAGATGGACAACGAAATGCGGACAACAACGGAGGAACCATGGATCCGACGACCCAAGCAAACCAAAATCAGAACGGAGGATCTGCGGTATCCACTGAGATGAGCGTCGTCATGGAGGCACTCGCCAAGAAATTCAAAGAGAGTCAAGAAGCGGTTCAAAAATCTCCCCACAAGAGGATTGACCAGATACCAGGCGCTCCACCCACATTAAAGAAGGTCGACGTTCAACGCTATTTGCAAAGGCCTTGGAAGAAGGAAGCAGCACCAAAGGCGATACCAAAAACATTCAAGATGCCAAACATTCCGAGATAACGTGGGACTTATGACCCCAATGATCATCTCATGATGTTTTACAATTTTATAAAGGCAAGTGATCTCACCGACGAGGAGATCGAATCGGTCCAATTGAAGAAATTCGTGGAGACCCTAGCGGATGGAGCTCTATGATGGTACTCCATATTGCCACCAAACTCCATTGGGTCCTTCGCGGAGATGGCTGAACTATTCGTGAAAGTCCACACAGGCGCCCAGAAGACGGAAACTCGCGTGGAGGATATCTTCGAGATTAAGCAAAAGCCCGGCGAGTCTCTGCAAAGATATGTGGACCGTTTTCAGCGGGAACACATGTTGTTACCCAAGGTACCTGACATATGGGCGGCCATTGCGTTCACAAACAGTTTGGATGTCAAGAGCTCAGTGGCTACGCGCAGGCTATACGAATCTCTGCGCGAATTCCCAGCAGCCGACTGGTCAGATGTCTACAATCGCTACAATTCCAAGGTACGCATTGATGAAGACAAGCTGATAGGAACCAGTGCCCAAGGAAGGAACCAATCACAAAGCGGTGGCTCTGGCGGAAAAATTTAGTCGGAAAGGTCAGATGTGCGTTATGAACCGTATCCTGACCAGTCACGCAACAACTCCAAAGGGCGCAGCCGCAACAACAAAGGGCTATCACGGGAAGACGATTCAGAATCAAGCGCTCATGGAGCTCCAAGTCTACCAAACTACAACATAGAAATGGCTGAAGTGATTGCAGCCCTCAAAGATATGGGCGACAAGGTCAAGTGGCCGAAGGACATGAAAACCGACCCAGGCAAGAGAAACCAGGACCTATGGTGCGAATTTCATCGCGACCACGGTCACACTACTGAAGATTGCAAGGCCTTAAGGTACGAGGTTGCACATCTATTGAAACAGGGGTTCTTGAAGGAGCTCCTAACCGAGAAGGGAAAGCAAACTCATGCGAGGGCTCAACAGAACAAATCTGGCCCTCCACGGGCATCTTCCGCGAAGATGACAGTCAACGTTATCTCGGGCGGGATCGAAGTTGAATCCGTTGTTTTCACAGTGAAAAAGTACGCAAAGGTCTCTATTACAAAGACCAAGCGTCCACGGCCAGAAGAAACAATAACATTTGATGATTCGGACATGGAAGGCTTGCAGTTCCCGCATATTGATGCACTAGTCATAACATTGCGCGTGGCCGAGTATGCTATCAAAAGAGTGCTCGTTGATGCGGGCAGCTCTGCGAACATCATTCAGTCACGCGTCGTCAAGGAGATGCAGCTAATGGAGAAGATCGTGCCAGTACCACGAGTTCTCTCCGGCTTTAACAACTCAAGCGAGAAGACCCTTGGCGAGATCGCTCTCACAACTCTTATCGAGGGGGTGGCAAAGGAAACGGTGTTCCATGTTATCAATGGAGACATGGCCTACAATATTATCCTTGGAAGACCATGGATCCATGATATGCAGGCTGCTCCCTCCACATATCATCAGGTATTAAAATTTCCATCAAAATGGGGAGTACGTGAGGTACGAGGAGAGCAACGCTCTGCTCGAGATTGCTATTCGGTGGCCCTCAAGCTGCTCGAGGAAAGCAAATAGGAACTACAACAACCAGGATCTGACGCAACAAATGAAGAAGCAAAGTACGAGGTCCCGGAATTCATCACAAAGCTAGAGGCGCGGGAGAATTATACACCGACCGTGGAATCTTTGGAACCGAAAGAACTCTTCACGGACATGCCGGAGCGGAAGGTCTACTTGGGGACGGAATTGAATGAACGCCTACGAGGAGACATTTTTCAGTTCCTCAAGAAGTGGCATACGACGTTCGCTTGGTCTCATGGAGACATGACGGGTATTTCTCAAGAAATTATCTCTCACAAGCTGAATGTCGACCTGTACCACCGTCCGGTGAAGCAGAAGAAGCGCCAACAGGGAGCTTTTCGGAATCAAATCATAAATGATGAGGTTGATCGACTGCTGAAGATTGGATCTGTACGCGAAGTGAAGTATCCAGACTGGTTGGCCAACGTAGTTGTTGTGGCCAAGAAAAACGGGAAGTGGCTAGGTTGCATTGACTTCACTGATTTAAACAAAGCCTGTCCGAAGGATTCATATCCTCTTCCCCGGATAGATCAGCTGATTGATGCAACCGCCGGACACGAGGTGCTCACCGTCCTTGATGCATATCTAGGGTACAATCAAATATTGATGGATCCCAACGACCAGGAGAAAACGTCATTCATAACGTGCAGATAAAAACTGCCATGCCATTTGGATTAAAAAATGCAGGTGCAACGTATCAGCGATTTGTCAATCGTATGTTCCACGATCAAATCGGGAAGACCATGGAAGTGTACATCGATGACATGCTGATCAAGTCAAAACGAGCAGAAGATCATCTGGCACACTTGAAGGAAGCCTTCCGAATACTCGACCAATATAACATGAAGCTCAACCCGGAGAAGTGCGCATTCGGGGTTGGTTCAGGAAAATTCCTGGGCTTCATTGTCTCCCAACGTGGAATTGAAGTCAATCCCGCTCAAATCAAGGCAATTGAGTCAATTCCTGACGTACTCCACAACCGGAAGGACGTCATGAAACTAACCGAAAAGGTGGCAGCCTTGCGCAGGTTTATATCCCGCTCATCTGACCGGTGCAAGATTTTTTTCGATGTCCTGAAGCGGAACAAGGAATTCGACTGGATCCCCGAATATCAACAAGCGCTGAGGGATCTGAAGAAATTTCTGTCCAATCCACCACTACTCTCTACACCTCAACACGGGGAGCAGTTGCTGATCTACCTGGCAGTCTAAGAATATTCGGTAAGCGCAGTCTTGGTTCGAGAAGAAAAAGGTAAGCAACTTCCCATTCATTACATTAGCAAAGCTCTAATTGATGCGGAAACACGTTACCAACCCCTAGAAAAGTTGGCTTTAGCACTAGTAACTGCTTCCCATAAGTTACATCCTTACTTTCAAGGTCATTCAATAGCTGTAGTGACGACCTTTCCTTTGCGCAATGTTTTGCATCAATCCAAATTTTCGAGAAGGTTAGTTAAATGGGCTATAGAATTAAGTGAATTTGATATTACCTACCAGCCTAGGGTAGCAATAAAATCACAAGCCCTAGCAAACTTCGTAGAAGATTTTAGTGCTAATATATATCCTGAGGTAGAAAAGGATGCCAGTCTATATGCTGGGCAGGCCCCTGGTGCATGGACCCTATTCACTGATGGCTCCTCGAGCGTCAAAGGGTCCGGTCTTGGACTGGTTCTTATCACCCCATCCGGAGAGACCGTCAGGCAGGCCATCAAGTGCTCGTTTATTACTAACAATGAGGCTGAATATGAGGCCGTGATTGCAGGATTGGAGTTAGCCCGAAGCTATGGGGAAAACATTATCAAACTCAAGAGTGACTCTCAACTAGTAGTCAACCAAGTGACCGGAGGTTTGATTGCACGAGAATCCAGAATGTAAGTGTACCTTGCCCGTGTAAAAGAACTCCTGGCCCAGTTCGACGAATAGGGAGTGCTCAAGATCCCCCGAGAAGGGAACCATGAGGCAGATGCCCTGGCAAATCTGGGGTCAGTAGCAGAAATTGGGGCGGCCAGCTCCTCAGCTATCGTTCAGCTCCTCTGCACGACCATAGATCGAGAAAAGTTTGAAGTTAATGCTATAAATACAACTTGGGACTGGCGGAATGAAATCACGAACTATATTCTTCACGGAACTCTGCCCGATGACGCGAAAGCCGCTCGCAAACTCAGAATAAAAGTTTCTCGGTATACGATCATCAACGGCGATCTTTACCGCAAGATGTTTGCAGGGCCCCTTGCAAAGTGCCTAGGACCAAACCAGATCAACTATGTGATGCGAGAGGTCCACGAAGGCTGTTGTGGTAATCATTTTGGGGGCAAAGCATTAGCGCGCAAGTAGATCCGCGCAGGGTATTATTGGGATAATATGGAGGACACAAATGATTTCGTCAAGAAATGTGATAAATGTCAAAGGTTTGCGCATCTTCTCCATCAACCAGTAGAATCGCTCCATTCAATAATCTCCCCGTGGACATTCTTGAAATGGGGAATGGACATAGTTGGCCCTCTCCCCTCTGCGCCAAGAGGAGTACATTTCTTGCTAGTCATCACCAATTACTTCACCAAATGGGTCGAAGCGGCATCATGCGCAAAGATACGACAAACAGAGGTCATTGACTTCCTCTGGCGATATGTCGTGTGTCGCTTTGGAGCACCTAAGGTAATAGTCATGGATAACGGCCCGCAATTCATCGGCCAGAAAGTGACTAGGTTTCTCGATGACTTACACATCAAAAGGATTACTTCTTCCCCGTACCATCCGGTTGCCAATGGACAAGCAGAGTCAACAAACAAAATAATTGTTGAATCTCTCAAGAAACGCATCGAGCTGGACAAGAGGTGTTGGGTAGAGGAGCTGCCCGGTGTGCTATTGGCCTATCGCACGACAATAAAGATGAGTACAGGAGAGACACCTTACTCATTGGTATACGGTGCAGAAGCCCTAATCTCAGTCGAAATCGGAGAGCCCAGCCTACGGTTTGCACATGCCACCGAAGAATCCAACTCGATCAATCTCTCAGAAAAATTGGATTTCCTCGAATTACGAAGGGCACTAGCACTTGTACGAGTAGTCGCCCAGAAGGAACGAATCAAACAATACTATAATCAGGGACTACGCGTACGGAGTTTCCAAGTTGGAGATTTTGTGTTAAGAAAAGTGTCTTAGAACACACAGGAAGCAAATTTAGGGAAACTAGGCCCTAATTGGGAAGGCCCCTACAAGGTAGTCGCATCAGTCGGCAAGGGATCTTATCGCTTGGCACGACTAGATGGCTCAGCTGTCCCAAACAATTGGAACGTGGTTCACCTCAAAAGGTATCACTTCTGAATGGTAAAACGGCCAGTTATTCTCTTCCTACCTTTTACTTTTATGACATTCCGACTTTCATTATAGTTCTCCTAAATGGTACTAACGGCCTAAACAAGGTCAGATCCGTTTAGCTGAACTGGTAGAGCTCGAAGTTCTTCAACTTCGCGGCTGTGGGTTCAAATCCCACAACGGACATACTCCTCGTTTGGTTATATGTATTCTTTTATCTACGACCAGCCTTAACTCTTTTTATGCTACAACTTCTCGTGTTTCAACATTAAAACAAGGAGGGCGGTAAGAGGCCCCTGTAGGCCAGATAAGACCTTCTTAAAGGCAAAAGACCTTGTGAAAAGGTGAGTTTTCAAAACTTTTTATGTGACAAGCTTCCACGAAAATAAGAGAAGTCGTTCATGAGGCCAGCGACTCGGCCAGAGTTAAACTATATATTTTCTGTGATGACTTTCAACTATCAAAATGATAAGCAAAGTTGCTCGCAAGACCAACGATTCGGCCAGAACCTATTGACCACGATTCGGTCAGAATAGAACATGTGCGCATATCATTCACAACTTATGACCTCTTCCTTGGGAAAGGCTAAGTTAAAAGGTTCGGACAGACTTTTGAAGACCAGAACTTAGCAAAGTTCAAACTTCTAAAAAGCTATTAGACAAAAGGCACGAAGGCCACAACACATCCAAACGAAAGATCAAAGATTCAGGCTATATACAGTCATTGAATTAAAAAGTTCTGAAAATATATACATTATCCTGAAAAAACAATCAAATGCCGAAACGGCTGACAGAAGTTTTGTTGAGTGATCAAGGCCAATGAAACCGGCCAAACAAGGATCAGAGAGTCCCTAAGAGACCTCTATCCACAACCAATCATCCGGCTCTCACCGGATATACAAACCTACAACCTAATCAATTTTAGGGGCATTAATTTTGGGGACTACGACCAGATCCGACGCACTAGCTCCATCGGCTCTGTCATCGTCACCCAAGCTCTCATCATCATCTTCATCTTCATCTACTTCAGACTCTTCGGGAGAAAGGTTCAGCACTTGCCTCAATTCGCGAACAGCGCACTTTGTTTTCAGCATCGTTTCCTCGACGTTGATCTGACCAGGGTGGACCTGCTCGAGCAATGTGCGCTTGGCCTCGAGTACAGCAAGCTTCGCCTTGATTTCAAATTGGTCACGCAAGTTGGCTAAGTCCTTGGATACTGCGCCTTGAATGCTCATCGATTGGGCAACTTGGTCCTTAGCGGCTTGAAGCTTAGCTCTGGCTTTAGCAGACTCCTCTCTAGCCATTTGCAGGTCCATCTCAAAAGACCCACGCTCATCGAGTGCCTTGTTCAGCGAAGACTTGCATTCTTCAAGCAGAGCCTCCAGGCCCCGAGCAAATTGTGCGAACCCTTCCTTCTCTTCAGAAAGAAGGTCATTTTCCTTGGTGAGTTTGTCAATATGTTCAACATGTTTGTTGTTGGTCTCGGCCAACCGATTAACTTCATTCCCAAGGAAACCGCACTTCTCCACCAAAGCCTTATTCTCCTTCAGAGTCTCTAGCAGCTCTTTCTTCCGTTCGAGTACTTGATCAGGGTTGTTGATCCTAGAGCAGAACATCAACTCGACAGCCACCAGACTTGACTGAAAAGCAAAAGAAATGAACTTAGAAATGTAAACTCGAAGCTACCTCCGACTCAAGAAAGTATTAAGGAAAGCACATACCCGGGCAGAATCAGCAGCAATAGCGAATGCCAGGTCTTCGTCACTCATCTCCCTCATCGTCCACTCTTAACGGGGACCGATGAGCGATGAAACTACCTTGGCTAAACTGCCCAGCCTGGTCACAAAGTTGACATTAGGGGCTAGCTTCATAGTGCATTTCCTCTCGCAGTACTTAGGCTCTCTAGCCTGCTCAGAGGGGTAGTGCGGACCAAATTTGTAGCACACGCCCCGAATGTCCCTTAGTCCAGTCTGATCGCTGATGGTGGTCCGCCGAGTGAGCCTTGTCTTTGACGTATCAGATTCACCCTCCACTCCAGGATCTCTTGTGTCGCATTCGTGTAGACCGACAGGCACCTCCCCCTCAGTGGCCACGTTCTCCAAGTCCTCAAAATGAAAAACACGAGGACCCTAGCCACCCTCTTGGGGGATATCTTCTCCTCCTTCTTCTTCTTCTGTTTCGCCAACCTTCCTTTTCCCCTTATCTGCATGAGAAGGAGCCGCCTTCACTCCGTCATCAACTCGGGGACTTCCCTCCGGAGTACGGGGCAGACTCATCCTCGACCTTCCTCTTGTCACTTCGAAGAAAGGGCTTTCTCACAAGGGGTTCAGTAGCTTCAGTCTCACTATTTCAAACGTCGATTACCTCCTTGTCAAAACCCTCTCTCCATGCAGACTCGGGGACTTCAGCAGGAGTCTTGGCCTCCTCTTTCTTAGGCTCAGGCACGTTGGCACCAGGTGGGGTCTCACCTCCAACAGCTGAGATTTGCCCAGCAGCAACGGAAGCTTTGCGAGCAGATTTCTTCCGTGCTCCGCCCTCACCTTGGCCCTTCTTTTTCCTCTTCAGGGAGCTCATGCCGCCAGACAATAACTCCTCGCCACCTTCTCTCCCGCACATTGCCTCCACTGCGACCTTTATGGCTGCGACCTCATCCGCGGGGTCAACAGTGGGTCCTGACGGGACGGCCTGAGAAGAAGGGGCAGGAAAGAAGTCTCCCTGTGTGCCAAGACCTGTAAGAAGGTAAACTGGTTAGATACGGAAAAGCTACAGAAAGAAGAAATAGCTACAACAGTGAAAAGTTCTTACCGTGAATCTTCACGGTCAAACTCTTTTGAGTAGCAAAATACGCCCATTCCCTCTGCTCAGCAGGGAACTTCTTCAGAATAGCCTCAACCCATGCTGTCAGCTCACCAATCGATATGAGCTCGTCGTAGGGTAGCTTGGCAGCTGCACGGAAGAATCAAAGGAATGAGTAAACAGAGAGGAGGAAGCATGAAAATTCCAAAAGAAAACTCGGGGACTTACGCCTCTTATTCCAGATCTCGGGGAAAGGAGGCTTGGAGTTGAAGGACAATGCCTGGGTGCGCACGAATATGTACCGGTGCAACCAACCTCGGTCATTTGTGTGCTTAGAACTGCGTACCAAGCCCTTGCTCCCACGCATTCTGGCGTCGACAAAACCATCCTTAAAAATTTGTATGCTGTACAAAGAAATAAAATGCTCATATTAAAAAATTTGACCGGTTTCTTCCGTAAACCAGTCCATAAGTGTTACTATCCTATGCATACTGGGGCTTAGTTGCCCCGGGCAGAGAAAATACTCCCTACAGAGCCTCTCAAGTACAGGATGTAGGGGTAACGTGCAACCAACTGTAAATGGGTAGGTGGACATGGCCGTCCACCCAGCCCTATGGGAAGTAATTTTCAGACACCGACAAAAGGGGAACACTCGCATCCCAATCGCAGTCCGCTCTAACCCGTGGGATCATCTCCGATGTGGTCCCAGACTTGAATCTGTTACATCCTCATAATTGTTGAAAGCCTTGGCATTGCAGTCTTTTTCCAACTCACCCCACTTCTTGGGAATAATCTCTGCAATAGTGGCCTGAGCGGCCCTAGGTCTGGGAGTAGCCGCGGAAGAACTACCAGCGGAGGCATCCATGTTCATATTTTTCTTAGCCTTTGGAGACATGGTGAAAGAAGAGCCGTAATTTAGAAGGATTGAAGAAAATTCAAGGGTTTTCAGGATCTGAAGGTTGTAAAATGAAGGCAAGCAAAAGGGTTAAAATTCTTCAAACCCCTATTTATAGGAGTGAATGGTCCGGCCCATCAAATTCTCGCAGTACACATGGAGGTCATCGGAGGGACCACGATCAGATCCAACCGCCAAAAGAGGAAGTAGGTTTCGCCGGTTTTTGAAGCAGCATCATTGCCCTGAACTGCAGCGGTCACCTCGCAACTGACAACGAACGTGTGCACGTGACTGAGGCGGTTAAAATCATTAATTTTACCCTTGGGACGCGCAGTAATCACTTTGAAGCTGACGGCAGACGTACAGACGTGCCAGTTGCAATTACTTTTTTACATCGAGCATTTAATGCGCACGTCATGGGAACTTGTCATGTAGCTGATGAGGTGCGCACGTCACCCATATTCGTCATGTTGTAGATAAAGATTAGATTTTGCAAATAAAACTTCCCGCCAAAATTTACATCCATTCCTCGAGCAGAAACTCTGCTCGAGAAGTGCGGGGACTATCTGTATTGGATAAAAACCAACGTCACTTACACGTGTCTGCCACGTGGCACGGGCAGAGGTTTCCCCGGACAGACATTTAACGGACAGATGACTGGCCAGGCAGTTACCACGAGCAGGCCCAGAGCAGTAATGTAACACTTCCCAAATCAGTGCGATTTGAATGAGCGGTTTCCTAATCATACGCGATTGCTTAATGAATGATCATGAAGGCAACGGTTACACACCCAGCGGTTACGTATCTAACGGATACATATCCAGCGGTTACAAACCCAACGGATGCCTAGTAAATCTATAAATAGCACTCCTTCTCGAATCATTGTAACATACATTCTATCATCTGTCTACAATATCAATAAGAATACACTCTTTTACTCTTGCTCAATACTGTTCATCATTTATATTCGCTAGATACTTTGTTCTCAAGCCTTCAAGTATAATCAGTAACGAGGAATCCTCACCGGGATCAAGTGATCTGATACAGTTCCTTCTATCTATTTTATTCACGCTCTAATCTTATTTATTTTCGATTATCTCTTATTATTTCCATATCATCAATTATCATCATTGGAAATCGTGCACATATTTATAATCTAGTAATTAGTGCAATTCCGTATTTAATTTGGTGAAACTCTTAATCTAAACTATTGATCGTGACTCCGCAAATAAAAATTTAATTGTTAATTGGCCTAAAATCGGATCTAAGTTAAATAGTCTTATTTGAATTGTATAAAGTAACTATAACTGTTAATCTAATTCTTTTAGCAGAAACAAAAGTTGAAAATTTACGTTCTCCCAAATTTTGTATTTAAAAGTTCATTTTTGTTTTAATTGTTCTTTCAATGTCGGTATTAGAAAGTTTATAGTTTTTACTACACTTCCATGTTTTTTGCTTTTCCATCATAAGTATAACTAACATGTATATTTTACAATTTTGGTTAATATTTATGGTCATCAACCAACAGCAGTGAGCAACTTCTTGAGGGTATGTTTTTCTACTTCGCATCTATCTCTTTTGTGTATGATAGGCTATGCTACAATAATTTAAATTAGAAAATGATAGTTTTGCTAGCTTGGTCTATCATATGTGCATCTATTTGTTGAGTGACCCATTTTTTTCCGAATCGGTTAGAGTCCGAAACAGGATTCGACTTATTGAAACTTATAGATAAGACTTGGAGTCGCCACCTAACATAGTTTTTAACTAGGCGTATTAGGGCACCTACTTTTATTTCAAGCCAATTTTTATAATTAACTCCAAAATATGATTTTGCGAACTAGAAATTCTAGGTAAAGATTCAAGTTAACCCGAAAGGAAGGTATTAGGCACCTCTCGGGTTCCACCAAATGTGATTACCAGCCGGACTTATAATTGGGATTCAAAAGATAAATTAAACTAAATCTAACAAAATAATTTTCAGTAGGATATACAAGTTAGATACATACAAAAATTAAATTGAAGGTTCAAATTGGCTAATTGCTTCTTCCTTAGTAAACTTCAACCAAGTAGACCTCGCAAAATAAAATCAATTAGTTAGTATGCCAATAAATTAATAACAATAAAATGCAAATTGAAAGAACACAATAGTAAATTGTATTAGAAGTATTTTTGGAGTGTCGTCTCGAAAATATCCATCTGAATGTACCTCGCAAAAAAATAAAGTTGATTAGTGTAATAATTAATAATAATAATAATAATAAATAATAATAATAATAATAATAATAATAATAATAATAATAATAATAATAATAATAATAATAATAATAATAATAAGACAATAAAAAGGAAAAATAAATTTTGTAAGAGTTTAGGCTCAGATTGGTGTACTGCATCAAGTAGAGGTTAGGGATGTCGGTACGACTGCAAACACGGAACCTGAGCCGATTTTCCATGCTAAGCACCACCAATCCCATTACTCCACTACCGCTTACTTTGCAAAGTAATATGTTTCGTCATCACCTATTGTTTTGTTTTTTGGGACACGGAAAGGGATATTGTATATACCGAGACGGAACTTGTATTGGCCTCCAAGATGTTATTGGCCGTGTAGTATCTGTTAAAATCAGTGTATAGGCCTCAAAATAAATATTTTTTACTGGCCACAACTGTGTAGCCTCTTGTATCGAATCTGTTCATATCAGCATAGCCGTTTCTAATCTGTACTGGTGCTCCTGATCTTTGTGGTGTGTGTGGAATGATGTATGTTCTGCTGGCCTTGATTTTGTATGGTGAACTATGTGTATATATGTTCTGATGATAGATGTAATGGGTGAAGAAGATGAGGCGGTATGTGGGATGTATGCACATATTTGTACTGAGAATGTGTGTACGTATTCGTACTGAGGGTGTGTGTATTGATGGAGTATTTTTTTTTTGTGTGTGTGTAGGTGCAAAGGGTGAAGAAGATAACCCTTTTAATATGTTATTTTGTTGGTATGTATAGAGAAGTGTATCTATGTTGGTTACCGTGTATGGGTGTGTGTACTGTCATTGTTGGTGACACAGTGTAAAGAGGAGGAAGATGAATGTATTTGGATGTGTATTATGTTTCAGAGGGAGAATGACCAATGCCTTTATCCCCGTTTGGTACTGTTTATATAATCATTGCTGGATCCTTATTTTGGAAAGGATTTGATTTTCAATTTGGAGTGATCATGGGGATTAGACCGTTGTGGAAGATTGAGAATGAGGATTTTAGGGGATTGATTAGGGATGAATGATTCCGATTTTGAGGGATTATGGGAGATTTGGAGTATTTGAGGGTGATGTATCTAGTATCAAAAGAGGGATATATACGTTTGGCCAATATGATAATTATATGAGAGTGGATTAAGGAGTGATTGGAGAGATTGAGGGAGATAACATGAGAGATTAGAGGGATTTAGACATAGGGATAATGTATGTTGTTAAGGACTAGGGGAAGATGAGAGACGTTGGAGATGACCCCAAATTCAGAAATTTTGATTGAGAATGATTTGGGGAAAGAGATTGGGGGAGTGATAAGAGAATATTGGGGAAATTGAGTGATAGGGGTCTTGATTTGGGAAGTTCGGATTGAGAGATTGATTTTTTGGGATTTTCCTTTGGTGGTGATGTATGTAGTCAAGAAAATGAGAGAGAAAAAAAGAGAGAGAGATGACATGAGAGATTGAGGAGTGATTAGATGATTTGGGAGATTATGGAATTGATTAAAAATATTACACCAAATCAGATTTTGAAATTCAAACAAAAGGATGTATTTGACCAAATTTTCTGTCCAGATTCAAGATAGGATTTTAATAAAAAGAGAATGAAATATGCTAGATATTTTGAATTAAGTAGAGATCAAGGAAATTATTCAAAATCTAAAGAATTTGAATTCTAAAAGAATACGGTGCACGAGTTAAAAATAATGGACTGGATATAATAATTCGGACTAATATTTAACTAAAGGTGTTGAGCAAGTTAAAAGAAATATATATTGTGTATAAAAGAAGAAAAATGCATACAACTTAGGTCAAGTCAAACTAATTAAGCATAATTAGCCACACATGATTACTAAATGCTATAAATGCACTGCACAAACAGTCATAGTTTTGACAAATAGCCTACATAATATAAAATAATATAATATAGCCACAATTAAGTATGTAATATATAAATAGAGGATAACACACGTAAATGCATGCCTTCTAATGCAAATTATGCACAAATAGTCAATATTGCACCTTTAAGTTAAATATAGCCAATTGAAGGAAAAGGAGGGACAAAATTGGGTGTCAACACTACTTGTCTGGTAGTATTAGGATAAAATTGAAAAACTTCTTCAGGTTAGATTAGCTATTGATATGTTCTCTCCTCCACTAATTAACTACCCATGGATGGCCTTTTAAAAATCCGATATATAGTTTTTGATGCGAATGGAGCATGAATTTAATGAAGTACTTCATAATTCATTTTTACACAAGGTACATATACTAATAAAAGAAATATATTTTATTTGAAATAAATGATAAAATTCTATATAGTCTTAATTCACATTCAAGTATCTTTGTGACCACCTTAACACTATCCAACACATAAAATTTCCTACCCATGACATCTTGTTTGCTACTTTCTTTGAGGGTTCTTGGCAAGAAAGAATAGCTAGGATACTTCACCTCTACTCACATATATGACCATTAAAATTAGATTAAATAATCTTATGAAATTAAATGCATATAATCGATTTTCATCATAATCTTCACCTTTATATTTACTGATGTTCTCTGTTTATTTTGGATTTTCCTTAATTCTGTCTTTCTCTCTAGCATTACATTGATGTCTCGAATTTCAAAAGTATTTTCTAAAATATTTTTATTTTTCTAGCCGAGGATCTATCGGAAACAGCCCCTCCACCTTGCTGGGGTAAGGTCTGCTTACATCTCACCCTCCCCAGATGGCACTTGTGGAAATAAACTGGTATGTTGTTGTTAAATCTCATGAAATTAAAACTATCAAAAGTACAAAGTTGTGTTTAAGTAAGCTTTTAATATTGCAAAATTAATTGGCCTTTTCAACAAACATATATATGAGCATTTCATAAACCACATACAATAAATTAAAAATAAGATACATAAAAATTAAAATAATAAGATTGGCAGATGTATTAGATCCTGATACCATGGTTGATCTTAAGTAAAAAAAAAAAAAAAAATGCTCTCTAGGCGCACATTAGCGTGACTTGCTAACCTGCACATCATCACCAGAAAATGCCTCGAGGAAGACCAAAAAATACTTAAGAAGAAGCTTAACACTAGAAAGGAAACTCGATCCAGATATGCAAACAAAAGGGAAGGGGATTGCAACTCCTCCGACGATAAATGTAGCAAAAGAAAAGTGGCCGGAGCTGGAAAAAAGCAGGATTAACATTCCGGCTACGAATATTTCTTCAGCTACTCCAGCAACACAGATCCTACCACCAGCTGCTGGAACAAGCAACCCTAGCTCAGCTAAGCAAAACAGTGGGAAAACGGGGAATCCTAGATCCTCGACTCAACCTAACAGCGGCACAGAAGAAAAGCTGAAATTGAAAGAAGTAGAAGCACCTCAACAACCTAAAAAATGGGGAAACCCGTTCAATAACAACACCTTGGCTGCTAGAGGTATGCATCTGAAATTTTTTGCTCCAACCATAAGAGAGGGGGTAAAAATAGTTGAACTAAACAAAGATGATATTGATAGAGAAAATGAGAAATGGCAAACAACCCTAATCTTGTATGTAGTTGGAGATGAGCTATCAATTGGTGCTTTAGAAAGGTACATTGCTGGTCAGTGGAACTACATTGCTAAACCCAGAGTCTACTACCATAATGATGGGTATTTCCTCATCAAATTTAGCTCTCTTAAGGATACATGAAATATTGTTCTTAGGACCTCATACCATGTACAACAGGCATGTGATCATCAAAATATGGACAGCTGAGTTTGATTTCAACACTGAGGTTTTGTAGGCTATTCCTATTTGGGTCAGGTTTCCCCAATTACCTCTGAACTGCTGGAGTGCTGAATCTTTAAGTAGAATTAGTAGTGTACTGGGGATGCCTATATATGCTGATGAATATACAAGTAAAGTGGAGAGAATATCCTATGCTAGAGTTTTGATAGAGATGGATGTCAGTAGACCTCTACCATCCAGAGTTACAGTCCAAGATCCCTATGGTAGGGTGTTTGAACAAGATGTAACATATGACTGGGTCCCTGAGTACTGTTCAAAATACCTGCAAATAGGACACCAATGCAAATAACAAGTCCCTAAGACTCAACAAGCCCCTCCACATCCAAGAGGCAGGAAGGAAAGATGGGAAGCCCACTGGCAACCCAAGAACCAATGGGGCAACCAACAAACTAAAGCTGACCAACAAGGACACAAGGAGATGACAGTGCAAGATCCTAAAGAGGTGCAAGATCAGATAACTGCACCGTCTAATGTGCAAAAACCAACTGAAGAAGATGGATGGACTCTAGCTATGGGGAAATAAGCAGGGAAACAGGGTAGAAGCAACAACACTAGCCTCATGATAAATTCAAAGAAGCAGGGTAACACCTTTGCCTCTTTAGGAACCAGTGATGGGACTGATAATCACCCTGTCCAGAAGCAAATAGGAGAACAAAGAAGTGATAAGGGTAGACCACCAGACATCCCTAAACCAACACCTGCTCAATGATAGTTACATGGAATGTTAGAGGTCTGAATAAAGTGTACAAACAGACGGAAGTAGTAGTTTTTCTTAAACAACATAATATTAGTATTATAGCACTAGTGGAGCAAGAAAAATAAAGCTCAGCACATTCTCAAGAAAATTGTAAAAAATTGGGAGTGTGTTGATAATTATAGCTGTAGTTCTAGGGGTAGAATTTGGGTCATCTGGAATTCTAATGCTGCAACTTTCACAGAAACATTCAAGAGTAGCCAGCTTATTCATGGTGAGGTAGAGCTGATGAATAAAACCAGGTTCAGTTTCACAGCAATTTATGGCCTGCATACAATTGAAAATAGAAGAGCACTATAGGCTGATCTAGAAGGAATAAGCAACCAACAGCAAGGTCCCTGGCTCCTTATGAGAGACATTAATGCAATACTGACACAAGAAGACAGGGTAGTTGATAGTGAAGTCCAGGATGCTGAAACAAGAGACTTTAGGAACATGCTGGACAATACTGGAGTCACTGAGCTCAAGACTATTGGGAAAAAGTACACCTGGACTAATGGCACAACCTTTAGCAGAATTGACAAGGATCTAGGAAATGCTACTTGGATGTTGCAATACTCACAAGTTGAAGCAGTGTTGCTGAACCCAGGCTTCTCTGATCATGCACCAATTAGTGTCAACCTAGTGGTAAAGGAACCAAAGCAAGAAAGGCCATTTAGGTTCCTAAACTGTTTGGCTGACCATCAATTGTTTGCCCAGGCAGTAACAGATGCTGGAACAACACTAGGAGTGGAGGGACTATGCAAGCTGTGTGGAACAAATTGAAAGTTGTAAAGCACAAAATGAAGAAGCTGAATACTAAGGAATTTAGTAGGGTGAAGGAGAGAGTTGAACAAATCAGAGGTGCACTCCATGATATTCAAGAATTGATGAGTGATCCTACACAACATTAAGTGCACAAAGAAGAAGAGAAATCAATGAGAGCACAACTTGAGAAATGGGTAGAAATAGAAGAGAGCATCACAAGGCAAAAATATAGGTTCAAGTGGTTACAACTAGGGGACTCTAACACTGCCTACTTCTATGCATGCTGCAAAAATAGAACTGCTCTAAACACCGTCTAAAGCATAACTAGTGCAAATGTCAGGTTGATACAAGATCAGAAAGGGGTTGAAGAAGAAATCCTACAATTCTATAAGGAGTTACTAGGTTCTGCAGCCAGAGAACTCCCAGCTATCAAAACCCAAGTCATGAGGCAAGGAAGCAGTCTCAATAGAAGCCAACAATTGTACCTGATCAGGCCTGTATCAAAAGAATAAGTGCACCAAGCTCTACAGGGGATTGGTGATCTTAAAGCTCCTGGTCTTGATGGATTCAATGCATGCTTCTTCAAGAAAAGTTGGGCAATCACAGGTGATGAGGTAACACAAGCAGTACTGGAGTTTTTCTGAATCTGGTGTAATGTATAAACTTGTCAACTGCACTACTGTCACACGAATCCCTAAAGTAAGACACCCATCCAAGATATCTGAGTATAGGCCTATTTCCTGTTACACTCTAGTATATAAAGTCATCTCTAAAATACTCACCAATAGACTGCAACCAGTAATGGAGACATTAATAGATAGTAGCCAATCAACTTTTGTTCCTGGGAGAGTCATTAATGACAACATCATCCTAAGTCATGAACTGGTAAAAGGGTATGAAAGGAAAGGTATTTCACCAAGATACAGGATGAAAATTGATATGAGGAAAGCATACGACTCAGTTGAATGGAGTTTTTTGGAGCAAGTTATGACTGAAATGAGATTCCCTGGACAGTTTGTGAAATAGATCATGGAATGTGTAACTTCAATGTCATATTTTATCATTATTAATGGGAAACTCTCCAAGCCATTCAGTGCAAAAAAGGATCTGAGGCAAGGGGATCCTCTATCCCCCTTCTTATTTGTCATTGGCATGGAGTATTTGACTAGACTCCTGGCAACATTGCAGTACCAGCCTGATTTTAACTATCACCCTAAATGTACAAGAATGAAGGTGGTTCAATTGATTTTTGCTGATGACCTCTTACTATTCCGTAGAGGTGATACATTATCTATGCAAATGTTATTTGATTTATTCCAGGAATTCTCTAAGTGCTCAGGCCTGTGTGCAAATGCTGAGAAGAGCTGTATATACTTTGGTGGAGTCCCTGATGATGTGCATCAAACAAGCATAGAACAACTAGGATTCACAAAAAGAGAGTTACCATTTAGGTATTTGGGAGTTCCCCTTAGTACCAAAAGGCTCTCAACAGGCCAATGCCAAGTCTTAATGAAACAATGCTTGCCAGAATCAAATCCTGGACTAAAAGATTTCTGTCCTATGCAGGCAGGATCCAACTGTTCACGAGTGTGCCGTTTTCAGTGGTAGTATTCTGGTCATAGGTATTTGTCCGGCCTAAGAAAGTACTCAAACTAATGAAAACTGTGTGCAAAAGGTTCCTCTGGACTGGTACTGCTGACATGTCAAGGAAAGTATGGTTTCCTGGGAGAAGTTATGCTTCCCTAAATCAGCAGGCGGTCTGAATTTTACTGACTTGGAACATGCAGTGTGTAAGCTATTGTGGAACCTATGCAAAAAGAAGGATAGGATGTGAGTTCAATGGGTTCACATATACAATAGGAAGAATGGAACTGTGTGGGGGTAGTGAGCCAAAGCAAGTATCATGGGTTGTGCAGAAGATCCTCAAGGCTTGCAAATACTTTAACCAAGCTGGTATACAGGTAGAGGAGGTAGTGGAGTTGCAACAGTTCTCTATAAGGGCTATCTACAACAAGCTCAGGGGTGAATATCAGAAAATAGCATGGACTAGACTGACTTGCAATAATACAGGGCATCCTAAGTGGATCTTCAACTTGTACCTTGTTATTTAGAACAGACTGCCTACAAAAGACAGACTAAATAGATGGGTGCAATTGACTAGTACATAATGTAATCTATGCTGCTCTCATGTTGAAGACATCAATTACTTATTATTTAAGTGTGACTATTCTCAGGCAGTGTGGAGCAAAGTGCTGCAATGGTTGGAGATACATAGACAAGCTATGAAATGGAATCAAGAGCTGGACTGGGTAAATACTAACTGCAAAGGCAAATGAGCAAAAGCCCAGCTGTTCAGAGCCTTACTAGCTACCACTAACTACTACCTATGGCAAGAAAGGAATCTTAGACTATTTCAGCAAAAAAGTAAAAGACCTCAACAATTAATCAGACTGATCGTGCAAGAAGTGGTGCAAAGATGCAGTTTTAACAGGAAGCTACAAGATGTAATTGATGACCTGAATCTTTGCAGTTTTAACAGGAAGCTACAAGATGTAATTGATGACGTGAATTTTTATCCTTAGATGAACCCGGCAGTATGATTAGTTTAGATTAGCTTTAGCTGAGTCACGTAGAAGGTCAATGTTTAGGTGCTCAGTTTTATTGATTGTATGTAGAAATGCTTCACTACCTGGACTAGACTTAGTCAGGCTTAGTGAACAATGAAATTGAGTATTGTCATGTAATGACTTTGGTATTTAGATAAAATTTGTTTACTTACCAAAAAATTAAAATAAGTGTATTGAGCTGTTTTATATAACAATGAGCAAAATTATTACCATCTCAAAAAAACTTGAACTCAACTATTCATATAACTATACCTTGAAAAATCTGGGACAAAGCTAAGCTTTTAACATGTAAATATAGAAAAAGAAGTATCTTTATAACTAAAAATTTCACAAATACAATTTAGAATCTAAAAGAGACAGCACTTCTAGTTTAGATGTTATATACCTTATACCTTTATCGCAAGGTTGCATATATTGCTCCTGCTATATATGTATAAATGAAGAATTGCATGTTAATAAAATTCGGAAGTTTATGAATATAAAAAGGGCTCCAAATTTTTTTTGACTTTAACTCTATGATATAGTATAGCCAAGCCAATGTAGCATTTAAGCAGATGAAAATCTGCAACAGAATTTGTGTCATTAATCAACTAGGTTTTGTCGAAAAATAAGAAAACATCCCAATCACCTTAAAAGAATAAAATAGCAAGCTATGGAGCATTGTTGTTTTCCTCCCATTGAAATTCGAACTTTAGGATCTTCTGAGGTCAACCTTCCTTCAACCTTCCTTCAGAAAAAAATACTCCCTCCGTCCCATATTAGTTGTCGCTTTAGGAAAAATGGTGTGTCCCAAATTAGTTGTCGCTTTAGGATTTCAAGACAAAAATTGTTAGTCTTTTCCAACTATACCTTTAATAGTTAAAAAAATTCTCAACAAAATTTAATAGTCAAACATTAAATAGGGGTAACATAGTAAAACACATACTCTATTTAATGATTTTCTTAATAGGCGTGAAGAAGCTAAAGGCGACAACTAATTTGGGACGGAGGGAGTAAAATAAAAGACTCGCGAAACGTGAACTTTAAAGTTTTGGCTTCTATTACAAAAAGAATTTTTACTACTTGAGAATGTAACAACAAATCAAGCTCCATCGAACTTTCTGTGCTACTAATTACAAGAATTAATAGAGTACATATTTCATAAACCTCCAATAAAAATAATTAGATGGTGTATAATGGATAATCACAACTCCATAATGGAGTTCTCAAGAAGAACTTACAATTTCCTTTTCCACGGGTGGATGAATGATATAAGACAACTTTTACTGGTTTAATGTCTATTACTTTCAATTTTCTTTATATAAATGTCATTGTCTATTACTTTCAATTTTCTTTATATAAATGTCATTGATGTTTAGATGATCATGGTATACCCACAACGTAAAATCAGTCACATACGTAGATCAAGACATTCATAATAAATTAGAAGCAAAAGAACATACTTTTTAATTGCTCGAGAAAAAAAGAACCTATCCTTGCCCTTTAGAATATGAATATTATACCTGGTCAAACATGTGCGATTTTGTTGATTTTCAGCACCTAGCTTTAATACATATTCTCTAGAATCTGTATCATCATCTCCAACCCTCCATCCTTTTCACAATCTGCTAAAGAGATAAACAATGATCAGACAATTTAATTAAGTCAATTAAAATATAAACAATTTTTTTTTTACAGTTAGTTACGATAGTCATAAAGATGAACAAAACTTAAACTAAACAAAAACCAATTAAGAAGTGTATAGTGATTTTGTGGGATTCACAATGCAAACTCTATACATGTTTGGCATAATGAATTAACTTTAGAAAAGAAACTCAAACAAGCAGTACAAGAAGAAAAAAAACCTAAAATAAAACTAAAACGTAAATCAAAATCTATGTGGAAGCTCTGTACATGTTTCCTATAGTGGATAACGTTAAGCATATAAAAAAGAAAACCAAACCAAAACAAACAGTACAAGAAAAAAACGAAAGAGAACATTGAGAAAAAGAAAGAAAATTACCTAATAGGAAGAAGAAAGGCACAATGTAGTGAAAGGATTGCAACCTAAAAAAGAATTAAAAATAAGCGTAACAACAGAGGAAGATAATTACACAAATATACCATAGAAGTATAGAGCAAAAGAAAATCATATTAGCAAAAATAGTTCTATAAAAGATTCAGCCGTGAAAAGCAATAAGAAATTATTACGGTATATGTTGTTGTATCGGCTTCCAAAAGTCTTACGGATATGCTGAATGTGGGAAGAATAAGGGGATATCTCTCTCTCTCACACACTCTCTCTCTCTCTCTCTCACACACACACACACACACACACACATATATATATATATATATATATATATATATACACACACACACACACACACGCACACATACAAATTAAGTTAATAGTTCCTCTAGTTGAATTGGAACGCTTTAAAGAGTTAAGAACTTAAAAATCTATATTAAATTTGACTTGCTACGGGCCAAGAAAATAACCTTATTTTTAATTAAAATTGTACTCCCTGTCCATTTTATTTGATGTTTTAGCTTATATTTTTTGGTCCATAATTTTGATCTTTTCGGAAATCAAGATGAAATTTTACAATATCACCCCTTGCTAATAAATGACTTTAAACAAAATGATAAGTAATAATGGATTGAATAAGGGCTAATATAATCAATTACATTACTAATTAATGCTAAAAAAGTGATTTTCTTAATATCCGTGAAAACAATCAAAACATCAAATAATATGAGCCGGAGGGAGTAGTTGTCTTGAAATTCTTGACTTACTTTGTACGTAAATCTATGCGGAAGTTCTGTACATGTCTTAAATCAAAACTGACACAACGTCTCCACTTCTCCTCCCCCACACTCTCTCTCTTCAAAATTCAAAAACCAACTGTTCTTTTCTAATTTCATCTTTGTTTTCTCTGTTCTTGTCAAAATTTATTGCTTTTCATCGGTAATTCTTGTAAATTTTCGATCATCGCACAATGTATTTGAGTATACAAGGTAAATTTTCAACTTCTTAAAAGTAATTTCAGTGTGGATTGTTTGAAAAGACTAATTTTATTTTCTCATTCTAGTTGTACTTTTGGTGCTTTTTTCTAGATTCTTTGTGGTTTAATTGTGCAAAAAACCTAGTACAAGTGGTTGAGAACTTCATCAGTTTTATATTTTCAGCATCTAGAGTGATGTGTAAACATCATGACTATGTTTTTGATGCAAGGCAAATCGAGCTAAGACGCTAACCCAAGGAAGAGCATCACAAAACTATTTTGAGCCGTCTTAAGACCTCCCAGGATGAGGCGGACCGCATACTAGGATAGGCGGACCGCCTAGTTGAAAATTGTCGAAATTTGGCTAAATACAAAAACACTGCTCTCTAGATTTTGGAAGAGGCGGACCGCCCCTTTCAGTAGGCGGACCGCCCACTATACAGTGTGACTTTAGGAGGCTCTGCAGAAGTGGAGTGCCTGTCCCAATGGGCGGACCGCCCAATGCTTGTTTTGCTTGACAAGAATTTTATCTAAGTTGCTATGTAATTTCTATTTTAGCACAACGTGGCCTATGTCTTTCTAATCTACTTTGGGGTACTTTAGACTTTATATTATGTTTAGAGGGCACCTATAAAAGGAACCTTAGGCTTTCATTTTATTTAGCTAGATTTTGAACAATGAAGAACAAATGGTCTTTTGATTGATTGAAACCCTTTTTGGCTTAAATCAATTAGTAGCACTAGTTGAATCTTATTCCAAACCCGACTAGACTATTTGCAAGACCCGAGTGCATCTTGAGGACAGTTCGTATAGTATAGGCTATTCTTGAAACGATTCGAGGGTGTTACGAGACCTGTTCCTCGTAGCTACCTTGAAGGGAGTTCAAGGCTCGTCTTGCTCCTATCTTATTTTATCGCTTCCGTTCTTATTCCGCATCAGTTTTTGAAACGACCTTAGGTAGTCATTTCGGAAGTTACGACTCCGATTGACGTGCTGATAATTTTAAAATTTTCGTAAAGTCCAGTAGGACTTGTCTGTAAAATTTGAGCTAAATCAGACATCGTTTAGTAGGCGTCAGAAGAAGGTTTCAGTTTTTGTTAGCGATAAATCGTAAAAAAAGAGGTTTTCGAGCACAATTTTGGCGAATGAGCTCCGATTCGAAATCTGAAAGCGTCACTAGGTTCGTATGGTCATTTATGACATATGTGAATTTTTGAAGTGAGTTTCGAGGTTGTTCGGTTGATTTCGGCTAAAGTTCCAAAAAATCTAATAATTTGGTCTTTTCTTTTAATTCGTATCTTGAGTTTCGAGAGTCCGATTTGAGATTTGTCTTAGTGAGTGTGTTACATATATTTTGTATAACTTGTATGCAAGATTTGGGATCATAGCGAATTTCGTAGGGTTCCATTTTAATTTTAATCGTCGTAACGAATTTTCAAAAAGAAAATAAAAAAAGAAAGCAAAAGAAAATAATATAGGCGGTGGGTGCTAAGCCTAAAGCTTAGCTTTTAAGATTAAAAGCAAATAGAAAAAAGATACAAAACAGGAACGAGAAACGGAGGAGGACTCAGCGAAAAATACCATAAAAATAGAAAAAGGAAAGAGAAAAGAGCAAAAAAAAATAGGATTTTCACCCCGAAATATCCAGGTATTGATGTTAACTCATTATCTTAGCTTATTACGTGTGTTTGAATATATTTTTACGGTAAAAATTGAGATATTAGACATCAATTTAATAAGTTCAATTGATAGTTTCAAGGGTCAATTGAACCCCGATAACAGAATTGATTATATATTCATACTCAGTTAGTTATGGGCAACATATAAAAATAATTTATTTAGGGTTTGGTTATGTGACTTTGAACCCTGTACATAGGGCTGGCCTGCGTATTGCGTATGCGAATAGGGTATCAAGTTCCTAACTGGATTTCCCTAAGACATAATGAGTGAAGCCTTTAGCTTTATTTGATATAATTTTTCTGCTTATTAAATAGAGAGGGATCGTTTGGCAGTTAATCCAATGAAAAAACAGTTTTTGAGTAGCATGGCTAGCTTTGGAATAAGGTAAGTGATTATATCCATTTTTTGAAGGCATTTGGCCTCGTGAATTTTCTACCACATGTTCTTTACGTGTGTAGCTGCCGATAGGTGTACTCATTGCGCCTTAGTTTTGAATTTACGTCATATATTATATGTTATGTCTTGTTGCTGGTATTGCATTGAGTATCTAAGCATTGTACTCGGGCTGTCATTATTGCATATACTTCCCGGTAATCGATAAGAGTCCTGAGCCGGTGAAGGGTCGTTATCGCATATACTTCCCGGTAATCGATGAGAGTCCCGAGCCGGTGATGGGTCATTACTACATATACTTCTCAGTAGTCGGTGAGAGTCCCGCGCCGGTGAAAGGTCATTATTGTATATATCTCCTGGTAGACAATGAGAGTCCCACGCAGGAGATAGGTTTCGGGCACATGTGACCCCAATGCATCATGATACATCATTGCATATCTTTATATGCATTTTTCTTAGTTGTATAGATTTATTGGATTAATTATCTGTGAATGATTTATCTGGTTGACTGATATGGCTTCTGTTTCCCTAACTAGCGTATCTATTTTTTGAGGTTGCTAGTTTGTCCTCACTTATTGAGTCCTTATGATTCACCCCCTATTTGTTTTTGTGTTTTCTTTTCGTTCGGCAGATTCTGCTCCAGGACCCAGCCAGCCGCATCGTGTTTGAGGAGTAGTACGTTTTCAGCTGTTTATGGTGAGCCATCTTGTTCATTGCAGCCACCAACTTTAGATATTATAGTTCTCCTTAATTTTGCTCCCTTTGGGAGGTGTGTATATCTTTTGGTCTTCTTAAATGTCTGATCTGGAAACCTTTAAACCTGTGTATCTGGGTAGTTAGTTGTATTGTCCAGACAGTTTGTATATATGTCTATCCTTGAGAGTTATTTTATGTTGTTAAGGTCATGTTTAATTTTATTTTCAAGGTAATTTTGCGCCGTTTATATCAATTCAGTCAATAGGGTTCGCGCGACATGTGTAGGGAAGGTGGTCGGGTGCCCGCACGGTCTAGCCGAAAATGCGGGTCGTGTCAGCTGGTATCAAAGCCCAGTTTAGAGTCTTTCGAGATCATGACAGTGTCTAATAGAGTCTCGCTAATGGGGCAGAGACGTCCGTACCTATCTACGAGAGGCTATGGTGGCATTTAGGCAGTTTCCTTTCTTTCTTTCCGTGTCGTGCGTGAGTCTTTTTATCTGAAGTTAAATATTTTTAATTTTTTGCAATAAATGGTGAGAACGCGCACGAATGTTCAGCGAGAGGCGGAGATAGAGTTGGTGGTGGTGGTGTTGTCCACGGTAGAGGTCGTGGTCGAGGCAGAGGTAGAGTTGCCCAAGCCGCGAGGATGGTGGATCATATTGATCCTGCTGCAGAGGTTCCGGTAGTGCCAGCTTTTGCTGGCCATGGGGAGCAGGGCTTATTCGTCCCCCCTGCACTTCATGATGCTTTTATGAGATTCTTAGCGACGCATATGCCCCAGGGACTCCTATTCCTCAGGCTGTCGTAGATGCTCATATTCCTCAGGCTGCTATAGATGCTCGTATTCCTCAGGCTGCTGTAGATGCTCCTATCCCTCAGGTAGCTCCTCAGGCTGCGGTACATATTGGTTCTCAGGTTCAGGGGGCCCCTATTCTAGCTCCACATGTAGCCCCAGCAGTTCATGTTCCAGGTGGTTATGTTCCAGAGGTAGCGGGTGTTGTACCTCCAGTTGTTCAGGCTGGTCAGCCAGTCCAGGTAGCAGGTCAGGTTGATGATCCAACAATGTTGCATTATTTTACCCGACTTGATCCTAAAAAATTCTCTGGTCGTACATCAGATAAGCTTAAGCCCGGTGAGTTTCTTGATCATTGTCAGCATATCTTAGAGGCCCTTGGGTATCTTCAGCAGTATGGAGTTGAGTATACTACCTTCCAGTTTGAGGGTTTGGGTTTTGCTTGGTGGACTGCACTTCGATCAGCTAGGTAGGGCTTGCCTAAGCTTACCTGGAGTGAGTTCTCCCACCGTTTTATGGAAAAATTTCTCCTTCGCAGTCAACAGGATGAGAATAGGAGACAGTTTGAGAGGATTGGACAGAGTAACCTGTCAGTTTCATAGTATGAGCTGTTGTTTTCAGAGATGTCCAGCTATGCTCCAGATCTCGTGCATGAGCCCTCCGAGAGGGTCAGACGTTTTATTGATGGGCTTTCTCCTCAGTTGCAGTCCCAGATGGCTCGTGAGATTGAGGCTGGTACTCTATTTGATGTCACTGTTGATAATTTCAGGAGGTATGGGCCCTATCATAGGAGATGGAGGAGTTAGAGCGTGAGAGTAAGAGATCTCGTGGTCCAGGGCATTCTAGTACCTCGTATGGAGGTAGGAGTTATCAGCAGCAGAGTAGGCCTCCTGTAAGACCAGCTCAGTTTCCAGCGCGTGGTTTTCTTAGGACGCGCCAGGACCTCGACGGGGTCATCCCCAGCTTCCTCCTAGTAGTCATCAACAGTTTGTGCAGCGCCAGTATGGCCTAGGGTGTTTCCATTGTCGTGAGCCAGGGCATCATAAGAAAGATTGCCCTTATCTTTATCAGCAGGGTAGTAGCAGTTCTTTCCCTCACCCTCCAGCACCTATGCAGCAGCAGCCTCAGGGTGCCCCTTCAGGGTCTTAGCCAGCGAGAGGTGCACCATCATTTGGTAGAGGTCGGGGTCGTGGTTCAGGTTGTCCCTCCAGAGGTGGATCTCATGGTGGTAGATTAGTTCAGCCACAGAGACAGTTATATGCACTGCCGGCCAGGCAGGATGCCGAGGCATCCCCAACTGTTGTTACAGGTATTCTATCTATTTGTGGTCGAGATGCATATTCTTTTGTGGATCTGGGATCTACATATTCATATGTATCTGATTATTTTGCTTTGCGTTTTCATGTTGATTATATGTGTCTTCGTGATCCATTCTGTGTTTCTACTCCTATTGGAGACATTATCATTGTGGATCGAGTTTATCCAACTTATACCATATCTTTTGGGGGGTCGTGAGACACTGGTAGACCTTCTAATCCTAGATATGGTTGATTTTGATGTTATTATTAGCATGGATTGGTTGGCGTCGTATCATGCCACGTTAGATTGTCATGCCAAGTCTATTCAGTTGTCTCTTCCTTGTTCAGTACCGGTGGTGTGGCAGGGCTCTTATTTGCCACCCATATGGCATGTTATTTCTTTCCTGAAGGCAAAGCGGATGATGAATAAAGGGTGTTCAGCATATCCTGCCGTGGTTCGAGATACCACTGTGGAGGTTCCATCTCTCGATTCCGTTCCTGTCGTTATGGAGTTCCCTGATGTCTTTCCAGATGATTTGCCAGGACATCCTCCTGATTGAGAGATTGAGTTTGTTACTGATATAGTACCAGAGACTCAGCCTATTTCTATTCCTCATTATCGCATGGCTCCATCAGAGTTAAAGGAGCTGAAGGAACAGTTGCAGGATTTGCTTGATAAGGGGTTCATTAGGCCCAGTATTTCTCCGTGAGGTGCTCCTCTTCTATTCGTGAAAAAGAAAGATGGGACTATGCGGATGTGTATTGATTATCGTCAGCTAAATAAGGTCACTATCAAGAACAAATACCCTTTGCCTCGCATTGATGATTTGTTTGATCAGTTGCAGGGTGCCAAACTCTTTTCTAAGATCGATCTGCGATATGGTTATCATCAGCTAAAGATTCGGGAGTCAGATATCTCGAAGACTGCTTTCAGGACTCGTTACGGCCATTATGAATTCTTAGTTATGTCTTTTGGGCTGACTAATGCCCCTGCAGCCTTTATGGATCTCATGAACCAGGTGTTTAAGCCATTCCTTGATTCCTTTGTCATTGTCTTCATTCATGATATTCTTATTTATTCTCGTAGCCGCGAGGAGCATGATTATCATCTGAGGGTGGTCCTTCAGACCCTCTGTGATCGTAAGTTGTATGCCAAGTTCTCAAAATATGAGTTTTGGCTTGATTCTGTGGCATTTTTGGGTCACGTGGTATCTAGCAAGGGTATCAAGGTTGATCCGAAGAAGATTGAAGCAGTGCAAAAATGGCCTCGTCCTACCAGTCCGACGGAGATTCACAGCTTCCTTGGATTGGCAGGTTATTATCGGAGGTTTGTGGAGAAGTTCTCTACTATTGCAGCTCCCCTAACTCGCCTGACGCAGAAGGCAGTTTAGTTTCGATGGTCCGATAAGTGTGAGGCAAACTTCCAGAAGCTTAAGGCCTTATTGGCTTCAGCTCCAGTGCTTTCCCTTCCTTCTGGCACCGGTGGATTTGTAGTCTATTGTGATGTATCTTGTGTGGGCTTGCATTGTGTTCTCATGCAGCACGGGAAGGTAATTGCTTATGCTTCCAGACAGTTGAAGCCAAATGATAAGAATTATCCGACTCATGATTTAGAATTGGCAGCTGTGGTCTTTGCTTTGAAGATATGGAGACATTATCTTTATGGCGAGTCTTGTGAGGTATATATGGATCATAAGAGTCTGCAGTATCTTCTCTCTCAGAAGGATCTTAATAGCTGGCAGCGGAGGTGGCTTGAATTGATTAAAGATTATGATCTCAGTATCCGCTATCATCCTGAGAAGGCGAATGTGGTAGCAGATGCTTAGAGCAGGAAGTCCATGGGTAGCATGGCTTTTCTTTATACTGACATGAGACCATTGGCCTGAGAATTGCAGTCCCTTAGCGGCTCTGGCATGAGATTTCTTCTCCCAGACTCCATTCGAGTCTTAGCGTGTATTGCAACTCAGTCTTCCTTAGTCAATCAGATTAAGGGAAGACAGTTTGAGGATCCTCATCTGCAGGAGTTGCGTGGTTGTGTCCTAAGTGGAGGAGTTCCCTCCTTCGAGCTTGATTCAGATGGAATTCTTCGTTTAATGGTCGATTATGTGTTCCTGATATTAGGGATTTAAGGCAGACAGTGCTCCGTGAGGCTCATAGCTCGCGTTATTTCATTAATCCTGGTATTACTAAAATGTATCAGGACCTTCGAGAACTATATTTGTTGAAGGGGATGAAGAGAGATGTATTTCATTATCTATCTTGTTGCTTGAACTGTCAACAGGTTAAGTTTGAGCACCGGAGACCAGCAGGGTTAGCTCAGGCATTGCCCATTCCCGAGTGGAAGTGGGAGCACATCACGATGGTTTTATTGTTGGTCTGCCAAAGACCCTGCGACCCCATGATTCAGTCTAGGTAATTGTCGACAGACTGACTATATCAGCTCACTTTATCCCTGTAAAGACTACTGATTCAGCTCAGAGATTGGCTCGGATTTTCATTGAGCAGGTGGTTAGGCTGCATGGTACTCCTGTATCTATTATCTCAGATCGTGATGTCCGGAAGCTTCGTTCGAAGAAGATTCTGATGGTTCGAGTGCGATGGAATAATCGTCCTCGTGAGGAGGACACTTGGCAGCTTGAGTCTAGTATGCGTGAGAGGTATCCTTCCTCTTCAACGATTCAGGTTCGATCTTGGTCTTTAAAGCCTAAAAGTTCTTATCATTGTATATGATCTTGGTTTCGTGGTAAATGTAACTGAAAATTGGTGTAAGCATTCTCATTAGAGGTGTGAAATCTATTTTAGACTTTTGCTCTTTCGAGGACGAACGAGAGTTTAAGTGGAGGAGAATGAAACGACGTTAGGTAGTCATTTCAGAAGTTACGATTCCAATTGGCGTGCTGATAGTTTTAAAATCTTCGTAAACTCCATTAGGACCTGTATGTAAAATTTGAGCTAAATCAGGCATCGTTTGGTAGGCGTCGGAAGAAGGTTTCAGTTTTCGTTAGCGATAAATCGTACAAAAAGAGATTTTTAGCACAATTTTGGCGAATGAGCTCCGATTCGAAATCTGAAAGCGTCGCTAGGTTCGTATGGTCATTTATGACATATGTGAATTTTTGAAGTGAGTTTCGAGGTTGTTCGGTTGATTTTGGCTAAAGTTCCAAAAAAATTAATAATTTGGTCTTTTTCTTTTTAATTCGCATCTTGAGTTTCGGGAGTCCGATTTGAGATATGCCTTAGCGAGTGTGTTACATATATTTTGTATAACTTGTATGCAAGATTTGGGATCATTTCGAATTTCGTAGGATTCTATTTTAATTTTAATCGTCGTAGCAATTTTTTAAAAGAAAATAAAAAAAGAAAGAAAATGAAAATAATATAGGCGGTGGGTTCTAAGCTTAAAGCTAAGCTTTTAAGATTAAAAGCAAACAGAAAGAAGGTACAAAACAGGAACGAGAAACGGAGGAGGACTCAGCGAAAAATACCATAAAAATAGAAAAAGGACCGGAAAAGGAGCATACAAAAATAGGATTTTCATCCCGAAACATCCTTGTAATGATGTTAACTCATTATCTTAGCTTATTACGTGTGTTTGAATACATTTTTACGGTAAAAATTGGGATATTAGACATCGTTTTAATAGTTCAATTGATAGTTGCAAGGGTCAATTGGACCCCGATAATGGAATTGATTATATATTCATAATCAGTGAGTTATGGGCAACATATAAATGTAATTTATTTAGGATTTGGTTATGTGACTTTGAAACCTGTACATAGGCCTGTCCTGCGTATTGTGTATGCGAATAGGGTATCAGGTTCCTAACTGGATTGCCCTAAGACATAAGGAATGAAGCCTTTAGCTTTATTTGATATAACTTTTCTGCTTATTGAATAGAGCGGGATCGTTTGGCAGTAAATGCAAAGGATAAAGCAGTTGTTGAGTAGCAGGGCTAGCTTTGGAATATGGTAAGTGATTATATCCATTTCTTTGGAGGTATTTGGCCTCGTGGATTTTCTACCACGTGCTCTTTACGTGTGTAGCTGCCGATAGGCGTACTCATTACGCCTTAGTTTTGAATTTACGTCATATATTATATGTTATGTCATGTTGGTGGTATTGCATTG
The DNA here is from genome assembly GCA_029990175.1 of Petunia secreta. Taxonomy (NCBI): domain Eukaryota; kingdom Viridiplantae; phylum Streptophyta; class Magnoliopsida; order Solanales; family Solanaceae; genus Petunia; species Petunia secreta. The sequence goes on from JARKIP010000112.1 coordinate 203,437, forward strand.
AGTATCTGAGCATTATACTCGGGCTGACATTATTGCATATACTTCCCGGTAATCGATGAGAGTCCTGAGCCGGTGAAGGGTCACTATCGCATATACTTCCCTGTAATCGATGAGAGTCCCGAGCCGGTGAAGGGTCATTACTGTATATACTTCCCGGTAGTCGATGAGAGTCCCGCACTGGTGAAAGGTCATTATTGTATATATCTCCTGGTAGACAATGAGAGTCCCGCGCCGGAGATATTTTAATGGCACATGTGACCCCATTGCATCATGATACATCATTGCTGAAACGACCTCGGTTAGTCGTTTCGGAAGTTAGGACTCCGATTGGCGTGCCACTAATTTTAAAATGTTCGTAATGTCCATTAGGACCTGTCTGTAAAGTTTGAGCTAAATCAGACCTCGTTTGGTAGGCATCGGAAGAAGGTTTCAGTTTTTATTGGCAATAAATATTAAAAATAGATTTTCGAGCTCGGTTTTGCCGAATGAGCTCCGTTTCAAAATCCGAAAGCGCCGTTAGGTTCGTATGATTAATTGTGATTTTTGTAAACTTTCGAAAGTGAATTTCGATGTTGTTCGGCTAGTTTCCGCTAAAATGCCGAGAGTTAAATAATTTGACTTTTTCTATTTAAATTCGCATCTTGAGTTTCGGGAGTCCAATTTGAAATCCGCCTTCGCGAGTATGTTACATATATTTTGTATAACTCGTATGCAAAAGTTGGAATTATTTCGAATATCGTAGGGCACCGTTTTAATTTTCATTAAGAAAAGAAAATATAATAAAAGAAAACAAAAAAAAAAAAAAAAAAAAAAAAAAAAAAGAGAAAAAGGTCATAGGCGGTTGTTGACCTTTAAGTAGTACGAATTCACGCAGAAACAGAGAATTGACGCAAAACGATACAGAATAAGAAGTAGAAGATAAATTGGAAAAAATGCCAGAAAATAGAAAAAGAGGTCGGAGAAAAGTAGAATTTTCACCCCAAAATATCCAGGTAATGATGTTAACTCATTATCTTAGCTTATTACGTGTGTTTAAATATATTTTTACGGTAAAAATAGGGATATTAGACATCGCCCTAATGACGTAAATTGATAGTTTAAAGGGTCAAATGGACCCCGATAAGGAACTTGATTATGTATTCGTGCTCAGTGAGTTATGGGCAACTTATAAATATAATTTATTTGGGATTTGGTTATGTGGCCTTAAACCCTGTACATGGGCCTGACCTGCGTATTGCGTATGCGAATAGGGTACCAGGTTCCTACCTGGATTGCCCTAAGATGTAAGGAATGAAGCCTTTAGCCTAATGTGATATATTTTTCTGCTTATTGATCACAGTGGGATGGTTTGGCAATGAATTCAAAGAATAACGCGGTTGTTGGTCGCAATGCTAACTTTTGAGAGAGGTAAGTGTTTATATCCATTTCTTTGGAGGCACTTGGCCTCGTGGATTTTCTACCACGTGTTCCTTACGTGTGTAGCTGCCGATAGGCGTACTCATTACGCCTTAGCTTTGGATTTACATTCTATATTCTATATTATGTCCTGTTATTGGTATTGCATTGAGGATCTGAGCATGGTACTTTGGCTGTGAGTTGGCATCTACTTCCCGGCTGTCGATGAGAGTCCCGCACCGGTGAAGGTTATTATTGCATCACATTGCATTCATATGCATTATATGTCATTCATATGCATTACATTGCATATCATATTGGGTGCAGGAGTATTCCGCCCCAGGAGCAGGAGTATTCCGCTCCATTGTATCATATTGAGGGTAGGAGGATTCCGCCCCAAGAGCAGGAGTATTCCGCTCTTATGTCAGATATTGAGTGCAGGAGTATTCCGCCTCAGCTTTATATTATATCGGGTGCAGGAGTATTCCGCCCCAGGAGAGTGCAGGAGTATTCCGCCTCTGGTTTATATTATATCGGGTGCAGGAGTATTCCGCCCCAGGAGCAGGAGTATTCCGCTCCAGTTGGTTATCAGATTGGATTCCCCTCGAATGCAGGAGTATTCCGCTTCGGGATGGGATTACGGGAACATGTGACCCTTCGCATCATATTTCATCTCTTTTCATCTCACTTCATTTTATTTCATACCATTGTGTAAACTTGTGGTACATAACTATTGTCCTGCTTATATGTGCATTTCTTATTTGTTGTTATGTTTCTGGCACGCATCCTTGGTTGAGTTTATAAGTTTCTTACGTGTTTTCGGTTGTTATCTGGCTCTGCCTTTTTGTAATTTAAATAAAAGAAATTTGGTTTGTCTGTTTCTTCTCCCTGGCTAGCTATCCTATTCTTTGAGGTGGCTAGTCTGCCCCACTTATTGAGTCCTTTTGACTCACCCTTGTTTGTTGTTTGTTTCTTTTTCTATCAATTTCGTTTCGGCAGGTTCGCTCCAGGATTGAGTTCGCCACGTTGTGAAGGAGCGAAGACGACTTCAGCTGTCAGGGTGAGCCAGCTTTTATTCCGGATGGCCACCAGTTTATTGGTTATTATTTCAGTTGCATTTTGCTCCCTTCAGGAGGTATTTGTCTTCTTTTGTACTCTTAGATGTCTGGTCTGGATAACCCTAAACCTAGTATGTTGGGTAGTCAGCTGTAATTTCTTTTGTACAGGTTAGAGGTATCAGTATGTCAGTGTTTTTTTTAAGTCTTGTTCTTATTAATAAATTGAATTATATTTATTTGCCTAATTTAATTGGTAAGGGTTCGCCCGACGGGTCTAGGGAAGGATGTCGGGTGCCCGCACGGCCTAACCGGATTTCGGGTCGTGTCAGTTGGTATCAGAGCCCAGTTTTAGAGTCTATCCGGACTAAGACAGTGCCTAGTAGAGTCTCGCTGATGGGTACGTAGACGTCCGTACTTATCTACGAGAGGCTATGATGGCATCTAGGAAGTTTCACTTCCTTCATTTCTGATTGTGCGTCGGTCTAGGGTGCAAAAGTATTTCGTTAATTCGTTCGTGGTAATTGTGAACCCTGGTGCGACAAATCAGCAAACGGTATGAGTTCAAGACGAAGCAGTCTGACCTGGGGTTAGCACTGACGAAGCCCCGGGTGTTTTGATCGTGCTGACGATCTAGTTACGGAGGTCCCAGCTGTACGAGCTCCCGATGGGCAAGGGAGCAGGGCCTTGTAGTTCCCTTGGCTCTCTACGATGCTTTACGAGAATCTTGGCGACGCAGATACCGTAAGAACCTATTATTCGCTGGTCAGCCTATCAGGTTGCCGCATGTGTAGACGTTCGATTTCAGGGAGCTCCTATTCCAGTTCTTAATATTGCCGCAGTAAAATATGTTCCGGAGGCAACATGTGTTTTGCTTCCAGTTGTTCTGGCTGGTTAGTTAGCCTGAGTAATGGCTCAGTCCGAGTGTCCGAAGAGGTTGCATTATTTTACGCGGTTGAACCTTCCGATATTCTTAAGCCACGCATCAGATAATCCATGCGTAAATTTTTAAAAATAAAATGATGTCAGCATATCCTTCAGGCTGTTGGTTATCTCGAGCAATATGCTGTGTATTATTCTGCTTTCCAGTTTCAGGGGGTCCAACCCTGAATTGGTGGACTGCTCTCTTATTAGCTAACTTGGTTCGATTTTTCTACTAGATTCGCGGAAAAGTTCCTTTCGAGTAGCGAGCGAAATGAAAAGTGTTGCCAGTTTGAGTGGATTGGACAGGGTAGCCTGTCGGATAACCTGATGGTGTTTCAGAATATGAGATTGAATTCTATAGAATGGCTGAATACGCATTAGAACTAGTCCATGAGCCTTTCGAGAGATTCAAAGATTTATTAATGACCTTTCTTTTTCCTTGAGATCCCAGATGGCTCGAGAGATTGAGGTCGGGATTTCATTTGATATTGTTGTTGATATTGCTCGAAGGTACGAGGCATGCCATAAGTTAGAGCGGGAAAGCAAGAGATCTTATGGCCTAGTGGGTAACCATGGTACCTCATTTGGAGGTAAGAGTTCTGATTATTTTGGGAGGTCACCTTCCAGGTTAATTCAGCTTGTAGAGCGTGATTCTCAGAGTGCGCGAGTAGTTCATCAAGATTAGACCCAGTTCTTCTCTTTATAGCTATCGACAATATGTCCAGCTTCCATTTTCAATGAAAAGCTGTTATCACTGTCATGAGTCTGGTTACCCCTTTGAGGAGTTTTTTTCTTACTCCAGCAAGTAGACAATCGTCCTTTCTCTTGTCATCAGGCACCTGTACAGTCGTAGGGAATTTTATTTAAATCTTAATTAGCCAGAGAAACGCCACGATCCAGTAGAGGTTGAGAGCGTGGTGGCAGTGGTTCTTCAGAAGGTAATTATCAGTATAGCGGCTTGGTTCAGCCGCAGAGGCAGTTTTATGAACTGCCAGTCTGGCAGGATGCTGAGGCATCCGATGTAGTACACCCATGTAATTCTTCTTTCATTATATGTGAGTAAGATTTGATTCTTCTGATCGGTCTGAACTTCATTTATTTTACCATTTTTCCATGGCTTCCTTGGATATTGTTTCTATTAAGAATCGGTTGCGGTAGAGGGGTGAGTTTCTGATACGATTTATTCCTGGCATTTATGAGACCCTGCTAGTTTATCTGATCTAAATATGAGAGATTTGACGGTGAGTATTGCTATTGCCTGCTTAGCAGCCTGTTATGGCACCTTGTGTTATTATGTCAAGTCAGTTTACTTCTCTCCTCGGAAATCAGTGTTGGTGGGATGATGGGATTCTTATTCGTCACCATCAGGAAGTGTCGTTGTTTCTTCCGGTGTAAAGTGGCTAGTAAGTAATGCTCGATCTATGTGTCTCCTCTTGGTTCGAGACTCTAGTAGAGTCATGTTATTCTATGAGCTTGTCTTAGTTATAAAAGGGTTTATGGTAAATTGTCAGAATTTCCTTTTTATTGGAAGGTTAAAATTGGTATGGATGTTTTTCCATAAAGCTTATTTAATGTCTATCTCTTCAATTGCGATTTTTTGGCTCGCCTGACGCGGAAGTAGTCTAGCTTTGGTAGTCAAGCAAATAAGAAGATGAACTTCCTGAAGCTCTAATTATTTCTATCCTCGATCTATTTCCATTTCTTCTTCGTCCGGCACTAGTGAGCGTGGGCAATTGGTAGCCGCTTGTGACATTCCCTGTGTTGAGCCAGAGTACGTGTTATTGTGTTCGGGTAAACATATTATTGTTTTGGAATCATATTATTGTTTTGGTCCAGTTGTCTCATCTTGTTATTCATTTAACATGTTTATGTTATCAGTTTATCCGGGTATCCATTCCCATGTATAGTATAGTGCTGGTTCTGTTTTGCGGATCATCCAGTTTCAGGGGAAACTCTGCCGAAATTTTTATATAGAAGTACCATCCATCGGGTGGTGGTGTTTACGGAAAACGTATGGAGTTGTGAACTCGAGAGTTGCAGCTAGTTGGCAACTCGAAGGGGTAGTTTGGTAGTTTAGGTCTGCTTATGTTCAGCTTTTAGCTAAATCTTCTTCAGTCCAGCAGACTGTGCGAGGATGGTTATTCCTATTCAAATGGCTGCATGAGTTTGTGCTTTAAGTGGAGGAGTCTTCCTCCAAATACTGAATAGTAATATTAAATCTCTGAGGTGTTGATACCACTTTTCTCACGACCCAAGTAAGGCCACGACAGAAACCTACAATGAGTGTCGATCATTGCTAAACTCACTAATAATCTATTAATGCTAGAGATAAGCTGGCAACCTGATCATACATACGTACCTATCTGCTGAAAGCATAAAGTCTGGAAAGATGACACGACTTTAACTTGCTGAAAATTTGAACACTTAGCCACAAATTCTGCTATGTCACACTTCATTCCGTCCTACCAATAAATCTGCTTAAGATCATGGTACATCTTAGTCGAACCTGGATGAACAGTGTATTTGGAATAATGTGCCTTTATCGTAAACTAAATCTGCAATATCAGGAACACAAAGTCTATCTTTATACATGAGAACACCGTCAGTAGTGACCCTGTATGGTGACTTCTGTTTTCTTTGGGCTATCTGTCTGTATTCAACTAGAACTGGATCCTCATACTGACGCTGTTTTACTTCATGAAAATTTAGAGTTAAAGGTCTAGTCCAGCTTGTCGATAATCCATCATTGGTATATATATCTCTTTCACACCTCAACTCTTTGAGAAGTTACTTTAGCGTTGTAAGTGCTCATGTAATCAACTTTGTTGCTGGTATTCTGCCTTAGCTGAAAGTCCAACTACATGTATCTTTTATATTTACTTTTTCAAGTCATAATAATTCCAATTCAAAGACAATACCCTGAGGGAGATGTTCAGTCTGAAGATCATTCTTGGTCTACATCATACTATCCAGTAGTAGTTGTATGATCCTTATCCTTATACGATAGACCCTGTTCAGATAAGCCTTTTGGCATACATTAGAATATGAGTAACTACATTCCTACGAGGAGCTTGCGGAACAACACTAAGATCAACTGAGATGTTGCATAGTGCGTTCGTAAAAATAATATGGCTTGCATCAAATCTTCTAGAGTGTGTAGTGACAAGGTACTTCAAAAGTTTCCCCTATTGCATCAAGCGTGAGCTAATTCTTAATTTTAGCGACCTGTTATATATCGAAAGGTATATCGAAAAGGTGATTCTCGGCTGAATCATGTTAGTCCATCCAGAGTTTCGTATATCTTTGCTTCGAAAATGTAGAATTCTCCTCTCGTGATCGAGGAAGGATCGGCTTAGTCCGAATAAATTGGGCAATGATGTTATCATATTATCCAAATATGTTTTATCCAAGAGTTTGATGTGCGTGTTATAACTCTGATTCTGTAATTATGAGATAACGCCCGTGGAGTAGTTTATGAAGGTCGTGCAAGTCCTTTTGCTATCTGTGCGATTTTTTTTTAGACTTAGGCTCGTTCGAGGACGAACGAGAGTTTAAGTGGAGGAGAATGAAACGACCTCGGTTAGTCGTTTCGGAAGTTAGGACTCCGATTGGCGTGCCACTAATTTTAAAATGTTCGTAATGTCCATTAGGACCTGTCTGTAAAGTTTGAGCTAAATCAGACCTCGTTTGGTAGGCATCGGAAGAAGGTTTCAGTTTTTATTGGCAATAAATATTAAAAATAGATTTTCGAGCTCGGTTTTGCCGAATGAGCTCCGTTTCAAAATCCGAAAGCGCCGTTAGGTTCGTATGATTAATTGTGATTTTTGTAAACTTTCGAAAGTGAATTTCGATGTTGTTCGGCTAGTTTCCGCTAAAATGCCGAGAGTTAAATAATTTGACTTTTTCTATTTAAATTCGCATCTTGAGTTTCGGGAGTCCAATTTGAAATCCGCCTTCGCGAGTATGTTACATATATTTTGTATAACTCGTATGCAAAAGTTGGAATTATTTCGAATATCGTAGGGCACCGTTTTAATTTTCATTAAGAAAAGAAAATATAATAAAAGAAAACAAAAAAAAAAAAAAAAAAAAAAAAAAAAAGAGAAAAAGGTCATAGGCGGTTGTTGACCTTTAAGTAGTACGAATTCACGCAGAAACAGAGAATTGACGCAAAACGATACAGAATAAGAAGTAGAAGATAAATTGGAAAAAATGCCAGAAAATAGAAAAAGAGGTCGGAGAAAAGTAGAATTTTCACCCCAAAATATCCAGGTAATGATGTTAACTCATTATCTTAGCTTATTACGTGTGTTTAAATATATTTTTACGGTAAAAATAGGGATATTAGACATCGCCCTAATGACGTAAATTGATAGTTTAAAGGGTCAAATGGACCCCGATAAGGAACTTGATTATGTATTCGTGCTCAGTGAGTTATGGGCAACTTATAAATATAATTTATTTGGGATTTGGTTATGTGGCCTTAAACCCTGTACATGGGCCTGACCTGCGTATTGCGTATGCGAATAGGGTACCAGGTTCCTACCTGGATTGCCCTAAGATGTAAGGAATGAAGCCTTTAGCCTAATGTGATATATTTTTCTGCTTATTGATCACAGTGGGATGGTTTGGCAATGAATTCAAAGAATAACGCGGTTGTTGGTCGCAATGCTAACTTTTGAGAGAGGTAAGTGTTTATATCCATTTCTTTGGAGGCACTTGGCCTCGTGGATTTTCTACCACGTGTTCCTTACGTGTGTAGCTGCCGATAGGCGTACTCATTACGCCTTAGCTTTGGATTTACATTCTATATTCTATATTATGTCCTGTTATTGGTATTGCATTGAGGATCTGAGCATGGTACTTTGGCTGTGAGTTGGCATCTACTTCCCGGCTGTCGATGAGAGTCCCGCACCGGTGAAGGTTATTATTGCATCACATTGCATTCATATGCATTATATGTCATTCATATGCATTACATTGCATATCATATTGGGTGCAGGAGTATTCCGCCCCAGGAGCAGGAGTATTCCGCTCCATTGTATCATATTGAGGGTAGGAGGATTCCGCCCCAAGAGCAGGAGTATTCCGCTCTTATGTCAGATATTGAGTGCAGGAGTATTCCGCCTCAGCTTTATATTATATCGGGTGCAGGAGTATTCCGCCCCAGGAGAGTGCAGGAGTATTCCGCCTCAGCTTTATATTATATCGGGTGCAGGAGTATTCCGCCCCAGGAGCAGGAGTATTCCGCTCCAGTTGGTTATCAGATTGGATTCCCCTCGAATGCAGGAGTATTCCGCTTCGGGATGGGATTACGGGAACATGTGACCCTTCGCATCATATTTCATCTCATTTCATCTCACTTCATTTTATTTCATACCATTGTGTAAACTTGTGGTACATAACTATTGTCCTGCTTATATGTGCATTTCTTATTTGTTGTTATGTTTCTGGCACGCATCCTTGGTTGAGTTTATAAGTTTCTTACGTGTTTTCGGTTGTTATCTGGCTCTGCCTTTTTGTAATTTAAATAAAAGAAATTTGGTTTGTCTGTTTCTTCTCCCTGGCTAGCTATCCTATTCTTTGAGGTGGCTAGTCTGCCCCACTTATTGAGTCCTTTTGACTCACCCTTGTTTGTTGTTTGTTTCTTTTTCTATCAATTTCGTTTCGGCAGGTTCGCTCCAGGATTGAGTTCGCCACGTTGTGAAGGAGCGAAGACGACTTCAGCTGTCAGGGTGAGCCAGCTTTTATTCCGGATGGCCACCAGTTTATTGGTTATTATTTCAGTTGCATTTTGCTCCCTTCAGGAGGTATTTGTCTTCTTTTGTACTCTTAGATGTCTGGTCTGGATAACCCTAAACCTAGTATGTTGGGTAGTCAGCTGTAATTTCTTTTGTACAGGTTAGAGGTATCAGTATGTCAGTGTTTTTTTTAAGTCTTGTTCTTATTAATAAATTGAATTATATTTATTTGCCTAATTTAATTGGTAAGGGTTCGCCCGACGGGTCTAGGGAAGGATGTCGGGTGCCCGCACGGCCTAACCAGATTTCGGGTCGTGTCAATTGCATATCTTTATATGCATTTTTTTAGCTGTATAGATTTGTTGCATTAATTAACTATGAATGATTTATCTGGTTGACTGATATGGCTTCTGTTTTCCTGACTAGCGTATTTATTTTTCGAGATTACTAGTTTGTCCTCACTTATTGAGTCCTTATAACTTTCCCCCTATTTGTTCTTGTGTTTTCTTTTCGTTCGGTAGATTCTGCTCAAGGACCCAGCCAGCCGCATCGTGATTGAGGAGTAGTACGTTTTCAGCCGTCTACGGTGAGCCATCTTGTTCATTGCGGCCACCAACTTTAGATATTATAGTTCTCCTTACTTTTGCTCCCTTTGAGAGGTGTGTATATCTTTTGGCCTTCTTAGATGCCTGATCTGGAAACCTTTAAACCTGTGTATTCTGGGTAGTTAGTTGTATTGTCCAGACAGTTTGTATATATGTCTATCCTTGAGAGTTATTTTATGTTGTTAAGGTCATGTTTAATTTTATTTTCAAGGTAATTTTGCGCCGTTTATATCGATTCAGTCTATAGGGTTCGCCCGACAGGTCTAGGAACGGTGGTCGGGTGCCCGCACGACCTAGCCGAAAATGCGGGTCGTGTCAGTTTTAAACATCTCTCTAGATGGCTCTGTTCTGCATTCCCTGTTTTCTACACATATTAGACGGTAATTTCATATATGTAATGATCTATACACCTTTCTTTGCAGATGTGTAGATAATATATGTGTAAGTATCTGCAAAGATGTTCACACACTTATATAAGTACATTATAGAGTTGTAGACAACAAAAGAAGTTTAACAAACACCATCTTATTTTTACACATAAGACTGATGTGTACATACCTTCATATATGTGTACGCCTATTCTTGTATGTGTACACTTCTTTTTATATGTGTAGGCACCGACCTATATTTATTCATGTTGGAAGTTGGGGTCATTTATCTGATTTTATTATTTATTTTTCTTTGATATGAAGATAAAATGGTAAGCACACATCGTGGGGTAACTCACAGAATTGTAAAAGAAAGATGGATGGAGCTGAGACGTCTGTACCTATTAAAAAAAGAACTGCTAGAAGTAGATCATGATCTAATGAGGTCCAAGCGATGAGCCAAGCCAACATTGGTATGAGTAATCAAGTAGAGGTTGACCAAATCATTAAATAAGTTAATCAGCAAGCAGCACTCATAGATAGTAGATCAAATCATGAGGGTTCCTCAACTCATGTAGGTCGTAAAGGGGAAAATTAGGACAGTTATGGAGACTGAAATGGTGATGGTGAAGCAAATAGGGGTAGTCTGAGTTCAGAAGCTACTTTTTCTGACCATGTTCATCGAGAAAAAAACCCTGATGTAGGTGAAAGTGGGATTTGGAAAGAAGATAGAGAGGAATACAATTCTGCTACAGGGGGAGAAGAAGATAGAGGCTGGTGATAAAGGAGAAGAAGCTGTCGTTAGTGAAAGGGGTTTAGAAAAAGTTTTTGTTAGTAAGGGTGGAGAAAAAGTTGTTGTTAGTGAGGGTGGAGAAAAGCTATTAGTGGAAGTGGTGGAGAAAAAGTTGTTAGTGGGAGTGGTGGAGAAGAAGAAGAAAAAGAAGAAGAAAATGAGGGTAGAGAAGAAGCTGTTGTTAGTGCGAGGGATGGAGAAGAAGAAGTTGCTGTGGAAGGGTAAAGAAAAAGGAAAATGGTACAGGATATGCCAATAGAATATGTTGAAGCTGCTGAATCAGGGGAAGAAGTCCCAATAAAGATTGATACACATAATAATATATGTGTACACATACCATCCACGTGTAAAAATTTTTGCTGAATATGTTAATACTCTTGCATATCTGGTATATGTTTACACATTTATGTGATGTGTACACATGAGAACATATGCGTAAATATCATAGTCGATGCTTGAAAAACATAATTAATCAACTTCTCTTAATCATTTGTAGATCGAGAATGAGGTTATTGAGGTCTCTATGACTTACCGTCTTGATATCAACGTCAGGACGTATATGGATGAACATGGTGAGTTCATGGTGTCCAAAATTAGACAAAGATCCTCCCTACTGGAGAAATGAAGAAGTTCCGAATTGCCTTGACCTCATTAGAGATCGTTGATAGTTTTAAACATTCTATTTCTGGGCATCTGTTGGACTTGAATTACAAAGCCATCTTTGCTCCAAGGTTATTGCACGGGCTCCGACTGCACACAATAATTTGCAAGAAGAACAAGGAGATATGGGTTAACTTTAATGGATTGCCAGCTCTATTTGGGCTTAATGAATTTGCAATAATAATTAGGCTATCATACCATGTGTACCCCGATAAAGAACATACGAATGAGATGAAGAAGACGGGGAAACAATTGTGGAATATGGTTACCAAGCACGCAAAGAAGAAGGCTATATCAGAGAGTGAAGTCCTGAAACTGATCACTTCTAGTGATCTAGATTCAGAAAAGAATTTTCTTCTTTGCTTGGCTTGGTTTGCACACTCAATTTTGTTTCAAAGGATTTACATACAAGTGTTAATCCTGAATTCGTCTACTTAGCTTCTAGGCCCAACACAATTTTCAGCAATTATCCTTCAGGGTGAAAGAGCTTTGAAATGACAATTCAGTACCTACTCAAGCTTATGGATGCAGAGATGAAGGGTTACAACCTCCATGGCTTCCCATGGGCATTCATTGCCTTGGCATATGAAGCCATTCCATAACTTGGCACATGGACTTTCAGGATAGGTGGACAGAGCCAAGAATGATAAGGTGGATGACCACAAGGCAGGAGAGGGAATTTGATCATATTGATAACCTAGTTAGGATTTTTTATTTATCGTTCATTTGATGTTTACGCGTCTGAGTATGCGTGTATACATGTGTAATTTGTGTACACATCTGTACGTGTAAACATATTACATATGTGTACACATAATTGTATACACATTTTTTTGATTATATGTACACTCTGTTTGATGTTTCATTTATATATAACCTTCTTGGATTCACATATATATATATATATATATATACACACACACACACACACACACACACGTATTTTGCTAATCTACTACATGAAGGTAGTAGGTTAGCACCATGCCCACTTTTTATTTGACCATAATATTCTTATTATCTCATTAATAGCCAGGACTTTCATGTCTTTACATTTAAAAAATTGCTAAACTCAATCTATCGCCAGGGCCGGCCCTTGGGCGAGGCAACTAAAGCATATGCTTTAGGCCCCCCAAGAATGACGACCCCTTTTTTTGAAAAAAAAAATTATATATGTATTATAAATTTTTTTATTGTTATTATTATCATCAACATACTAGTTTTTCTTCTAATTTAAAATTCGGTAGAGGCTGTTTAGTTAAAATAAGTTGCTTAATAAATAGTCAAATTCAATACGAAACAGGTAATAATAAAAAATATTAATTTGATGAGGGATAACACCAACATACTACAACAACAACAACAACATACCAAATTTATCCCACAAGTGAGGTACGGGAAGGGTGAGATGTTTGTAGCCCTTACTCCACCAAGGTGGAAAGAGAGTTTTCAGTAGACCCTCGGCTAGAGAACACATTCAGAAGGGACAACATTAACATATTCAGTGGTATCCGATAAATGAGGTCTGGAGAATTTGATGACGGGATGATAAAAATATATTTTCTTGTAGTAGCTTTAAGGTTGATTGTTTCTTATAAAAGAGTGGATCAAATAACTTTTCAATTCAAAATATCATTCATTCAATATATTCCAAATGCATGAAATTAATTTAACATCTGCTTAGTAGTACAAATTTGAGATCATTAAATGAAAAAAATTATAAAAATATTTTCTTAATAGTGGATTGATCTTATAAATAATATTGTCAAAGTTTTAGTGAATTGAGTTATCAAACACATCTTGTGTGGTAACTCGAACTAACATGTATCTGATTGAATGAGCGAAATATGTACGGTATGGAGGACACTATTCGTTACAAAAAAACATCAAATAAAAGTTTATAAAATTTTATTAATTAGAATTAAGGCCTCTTCTTGAAATTTAGCTTTAAGCCACAGATTTCGTTGGGCCGCCCCTGCTATCGCCTTCTCTGTTTGTTTCGCCACTGTTGATATTTCCCTTCAATATCTCTGCCATGTTGCTCCTGCTAAGCTCCCCCCAAGTTGCAATTTTCTCAACTGACATCTCAACTAATAAAGGCATGAATGTAGAGGACATATTAGGCCCCAATATATAATAATCACAAAGAGAAGAATGAAATCCATTTTGAAGGAAAAAAAAACTGAGGAGGAAAGGGGTTGTCGAGAGAATTTTGGGGGGAGAAAGAAGAGAAAGAAGATAGAGTTTTTAGCTATATATATATATATATATATATATATATATATATATATATATATATATATATATATATATATATATATATATATATATATTTGAGGATCTTTTAGCACATACCCAAACTTTGGGGGTATTTTTTCAGAACCATTTCCCCACTTAAGTACTAATTAAACTTGTTCCCCCTCACCCAATACTTTAATGGGTCGTTCGGTGGGAGGGATAAGGAATTATAATCCCGGGATTAAATTCGGAATTATATAATCCCATGTTTGGTAGGAAGTACTAGTTAGTACTAGTACAATTTTTATACTAAAATTATGAGATTTACTATCCCACATAAGAGGTGGTATTAACATACCCCTAAAACTTTGTCTCATTTTCCTATTTAAGGACACTCTTATCCAATATTTACACAAATATTCGTAAACTCTATTATAAGCATTCATCTTGTTCTATTTGTTATCTTTGTAGGTGTTGAGTATATGATGTTTTGATGATAATAAACAAAATGAACTTGTTACATTGAAATAAATTGATACATTATTTGTGGAACTAATTGTCTTGGAAAAAATAGCAAAGATTGAATTTATGTATTTCCATGAATTATTAAGTTTGTGAATATAATTAATTGCTAATTTTGGTGAGATTTTTATATGACTGACTTGTGGATTAAGCTAAGTAGTTTTTGATAAGATTCATCAGTTATTTGATTATTTGCAGGATTTGGAGAATGAAGTAGAGTTGGAGTAGAACTCTATGAAATCCAAAGTGATAAGGAAAAGGGATTAGAATTAAAGATATATGATTATCCCTAATATACTTGGACTTTGTTTTTACTTATCAGGTCTTTATCTATAAAAGAAGTTCACATACATATGGAGAAAAAACTTCCAAACACTTCAGCACAAAAGAGATATTGAGCGTACAAGAGAGGAAAATTCTGAAGCAGTTGGAACGGACGTTGGAACAGTCTAGACAAGTGTTCCATCAAGTCATTTAGAATTGTTTGAGTCCAGCTCTTAGTTCATATATTAGGCACTTAATTGTAATCTCGTTCAGCTTATAAGAAACACTTTTTGAGGTTGTAATCTGGAGTTAAAATCCCATTGGGTAAAGAGTTTAGAGTTAAGTTCTTTGTGTTCCAAGCTAGGGTAGTTTGGAAGGGTAGCAACAGTCTAGGATTGTTGTGTAAGGTCTTAGAGTTAGGTCCTTGGGGTTACCTTTGTAATCCGAGTTTGGCTCGTTTGTTTAGTGGATTGGTTGAAATTTCCACAGGGGTGTGGGTCGTGGTTTTTTCCACCTTTGAGCTAGGGTGTTTTCCACGTTAAAATCGCGTGTGCCTTGTCTATTTTTGCTCGTTTATTGATTTGTTAAACTGCTGTTGGAACACCCATAGGAACTGTTCCAAGTGAGTTGTTCTAACTTAGTCTAATCATTAAAAAGAGGCAAAAATCGTTAACGACCCAATTCACCCCCCCTTGTGTCGAGTGTACTCTAAACTAACAATTGGTATCAGAGCGGGTGTCTCATATCTAGGCTAACACCTTTGAGAGATCCTTAAAATAAGTGCACAAATTGGACTACTAGAGGGTCAATCTATTGCAAAGCCTCCATTGTTTAATGGTCAACACTATAGCTTGTGGAAAAATCGTATGGAGATCTATTTGAAAGCTGAAGATTATCAACTTTGGCAAATCACCATGAGAGGTCCGTTGATTCCCATGAAAGCAGGCGCTAATGGTGCAAAGGTCCCGAAAATAGAAGATGAATTTACTGTTGAGGACTTCAAGATGATGGAGAAAAATGCTAAGGCGATCAAAATATTTTATTTTGGTCTCGGATCTGATGAATATAATAGAATCTCTGGATGCGCATCCGCCAAAGAAATTTGGGACTCTCTGCAGCTAGCTCATGAAGGTACAAACCAGGTAAAACAGTCCAGAATTGAAATTTTGATGAGAAAATATGAATTATTTTTTATGGATGAACAAGAATCAATAAAGGACATGTTTACTCATATTACTAATGAGCTTAAATCTCTTGGAAAAGAATTTTCTTCTGAAGATTGTGTTAGGAAAATATTGAGGATATTGCCTTCCTCGTGGGAGCCAAAAGTTACGGCTATTAGAGAAGCCAAACAGATGGACAAGATGGCTATAGACGAGCTGATAGGCAATCTTCAAACTTATGAACTCAGAAAAAATTCTCAGGGTAAGGAGGAAATAAAGAATGAGCGCAGCTTAGTCTTGAAAGCTACAAAAAATGATGATTCAGATTTGGATGAAGAAGACTTTACAAAGCTTGCTCGCACATTCAAAAATTTGCTCAAGAAGGGAAACAACCTGAAGAAAGGAAACTCCAGCAAGTCTACATCTACTGAAAAGGCTCATTTTGATGGTTGCTATAAGTGCGGAAAGCTTGATCATATGATCAAAGACTGCCCACAAAAGCAGTTGGAACAAAGGATGGAACGTTCCACTGACCGTTCCAAGAAGCAGCGGAAATCAGCTTCCAAAGCTATGAAAAAGGCCATGATTGCCGCTTGGGGAGACACCTCTGATGAGGAATCAGAATATGAGGATGAAAGAGATGATCTTGCTTTAATGGCCAAGAGTGATTCTGAATAAGATGATGAATTCTCAGAGGTAAGTATCACTCAACTTAAAGAGCAAATTCATAATTTATCAAAAAGTAAAGTAGTTGATTTCTTGCTTTCTTTAATGGATGAATTTCAAAATGTGAGTGCCGCGAGAAATGAGTTAGCTACTGTTGTGTCAAGTTTGAAGTCTGATTGCAATGTTTGCAAAGAAATAAAATCGAACTTGAAAAGGCTAATAAGGTACTCAAAGAGGAAATTTGTAAATTGGATGGAAATATTTCATCTTTGCATGAAGAAATTCATGAACTTAAGGAATTAAAATCAGTTATCAAGAATCAGTTTAATGTTGATCAAATAAGTCTTGAATCTGATCTAACTACTTTGAAAGGAGAGTTAGAGTCATGAAATTGAAAAGAATAAAAAGCTTCAAGAAAATTTGAAAAATGTGAGCAATGAACTTGCTATGACCAAAAAGTGGAACAAGTCCAATGAAGCTTTGAATTGGCTAACTGAACATCAAAGTAGGAGTCGTAGTGGTCTGGGTTACAGAAGTGATCAGGTTAAATGTAATATCAATAGAAAAAAATGTTAATTTACCTGATTATCGCTTATGTACTCACTACAAGTATGAATGTTTAGCTAGAATCAAGGCTCTTGAAAAAATTGGAAATATTGTTAGATGGGTTAGAAAAAATATGATGTTTCCTGTTTCTCAAGGAAAGGGACCCAAAAAGGTTTGGGTTCCTAAGTCTAACACTTAATCTAGTTTTGCAGGCTAAGGTGAGAGGGAGCAACCAATTATGTTACTTGGTTAGTGGTTGCTTGAAGCTTATTATTGGAGTAAAATAAAATTCCTCTTACTAACGGCCTTCAATGAAGGATGTGTGGTGTTTGATATAGGTAAGAAAGGTAAGCTACTCTTCCATTCTTTATTGGTTGAAGTTTTAAAAATTAAATTGTTACATATTTCACAATCATGTGACCATAGGAACAAAGTTGATTTTCATAGTTGTTGCAAAATTGTGAATGACTATATTTTGAGAAGTTGTACAACTTATTTTCTTAATGCTTTAGCTGAAAAGAGTGTGTAGGATAATGCTTTCAAATTGGTCTTTGTCGAGCTTTAAGTGAGAAGGATCCCAAAAATATCCTACCCGAAGGAACAGGTCTTGGAACAGGTCGTTCTAAACTCGGGCACAATCTGGAACAATTAGGGGGAAGAACAAATGGAACAAATCTTGTTGAAACAGTTCGAAGCCATGTTCCATATCTTAAGCTGAAAGATTTCAGTGAAGGATCCTCATACATCAACTCACAAATAGACCTTGCAAGCATAGAACTCACGTGCTCTGCACTTCAGCTGGTATGACTTTGATTTTTAGACATGTTGATATTGTGTTGTTGGGTTTGGCTGACAATATAGCACTAATGGTATGTAATTCTTTCTATCTCTTGTTTAGTATTTTGGATAAAAAGTTGCTAGCATTTTTACTAAAGCACTAAGTGACGGATATCTTGAGGTAAATAAATTGGATCTTGGCATGATTATATTTACTTGAGTGCATGGTGTATTTCTTTTTCCCCAATGATTGGCTAGGAGTGTCATTCTTCGATCTCTACAAATGCATAAATACTTTTTTAAAAATGTCTAACTCAATTCTTGTGCTGTAACATGCATGCTCTCATGTCATGAGTTCATTATTTTTCTCGTTGAGGTCTAATGATATTGCCCTTATTTTCTTTGATTGACTCACAGTTTTGAAAGCATGAAATAGAGGATAAATTTGTTTTAAACTGTTCTAGATCTGTACCTCCAAAATATGGCTTGTGCATATAGTTGTTCATCACCATTTCTCATAACCAGCCCATATCCACTTTTGTTTAAAGTTATCATCACTCCAAACAAAAAAAATGAGCATGTTCTTTTATTTTCTTTCATACCTCCGGACTCCCTCAGATTTGACCTAGCAAAACTTCCAAAGACAAGGTTGCAAATCTGAAAATAGTTGGAGACAATCTCATTTGAATAAATGTGAAGGAGCCTAAGGTTGAGGGGGAACCAAAAAAAAAAAAAAAAAAAGAAGAAAAAGAAATGAGTATTTTGATGAGTGTTTTGATGAGTGTGATAATAGTTTGATGCAAATTTCGTTTGAGACAAATGTCATATATCTATTTGTCAAGATCATGGGCTGCTAAGAAGATGGAACAGGTGATGGACCTGGTCCTACTAGTGATCCAATAGCCATCTCTAATGTGAATGTTCAAATTTATATTTTAGAGAATTGGTTGGCTATTCTTATGCAGGAGAATGAAACTTTGATATCCTATGTTTTAAGAATTGAGCAAGAGCTGAAAGTAAGAGGGAAAAATAAGCCAATCACCACTAGAAACTCTTAACTCTTTCCTTAACCTCACACTCATATCAGCCCAGTCTTGAACCTGTTCAATGCCTTGTTCCTTAACCTTATATTCTTGTTTTAAATCCTATGAACAAGGTTATGCATTAAGCATTTTATTTTGGGCTTGAAAGCTTAACTGGTACAGATTTGGCTTTGTCCTTTGTGGATTGTTTTGATGAATTGTGATTTCAAGCAGGATGGCCAATATCATTTAGTATCAATACTTGAGAAATTTATGCTTATGCTTACATGAGTTGCTGCCTCAGTGGCGATGGGTATGACATACTTGATTATCCATATTTTTGCATTGTTGGTTTTTGACAGTAGTTGATGCTTTTCGATGATGTCAAAAGGGGGAAGAGTAATATGTGCTTGTGCTTAGGTTATGTATATCACTGACAAATATTCCACTTTAGTTTTGTCTCATTGTCCCTTACTTGTATGTGCTTTTGGTAATAAATGAGTTTGGCAAAAAGGGAGAAGAAATATTATGTGTGCTTAAATAAATAAATTCCTTAGTTTAGATCTTTAACTGTCTTAAGTGAGGTTGTTGTGATTTTTAAAATGAAACAAGCACATTTTGTTTGTCATCATCAAAAAGGGGGAATTTGTTGAGTATATGATGTTTTGATGATAATAAACAAAATGAACTTGTTACATTGAAATAAATTGATGCATTATTTGTGGATCTAATTGTCTTGGAAAAAATACTAAAGATTGAATTTATGTATTTCCATGAATTATTAAGTTTGTGAATATAATTAATTGCTAATTTTGGTGAGATTTTTATATGACTGACTTGTGGATTAAGCTAAGTAGTTGCTGATAAGATTCATCAGTTATTTGATTATTTGCAGGATTTGGAGTATGAAGTAGAGTTGGAGTAGAACTCTATGAAATCCAAAGTGATAAGGAAAAGGGATTAGAATGAAAGATATATGATTATCCCTAATATACTTGGACTTTATTTTTACTTATTAGGTCTTTATCTATAAAAGAAGTTCACATACATATGGAGAAAAAACGTCCAAACACTTCAGCAAAAAAGAGATATTGAGCGTACAAGAGAGGAAAATTCTGAAGCAGTTCGAACGGACGTTGGAACAGTCTGGTCAAGTGTTCTATCAAGTCATTTAGAATTGTTTGAGTCCAGCTCTTAGTTCATATATTAGGCACTTAATTGTAATCTCGTTCAGCTTATAAGAAGCTCTTTTTGAGGTTGTAATCTGGAGTTAAAATCCCATTGGGTAAAGAGCTTAGAGTTAAGTTCTTTGTGTTCCAAGCTAGGGTAGTTTGGAAGGGTAGCAACAGTCTAGGATTGTTGTGTAAGGGCTTAGAGTTAGGTCCTTGGGGTTACCTTTGTAATCCGAGTTTGGCTCGTTTGTTTAGTGGATTGGTTGAAATTCCCACAGGGATGTGGGTCGTGGTTTTTCACACCTTTGAGCCAGGGTGTTTTCCACGTTAAAATCGCGTGTGCCTTGTCTATTTTTGCTCGTTTATTGCTTTGTTAAACTGCTGTTGGAACACCCATAGGAACTGTTCCAAGTGAGTTGTTCTAACTTAGTCTAATCATTAAAAAGAGGCAAAAATCGTTAACGACCCAATTCACCCCCCCTCTTGTGTCGAGTGTACTCTAAACTAACAATTGGTATCAGAGCGGGTATCTCATATCTAGGCTAACACCTTTGAGAGATCTTTAAAATGAGTGCACAGATAGGACTACTAGAGGGTCAATCTTTTGCTAGGCCTCCATTGTTTAATGGTCAACACTATAGCTTGTGGAAAAATCGTATGGAGATCTATTTGAAAGCTGAAGATTATCAACTTTGGCAAATTACCATGAGAGGTCCATTGATTCCCATGAAAGCAGGAGCTAATGGTGCAAAGGTCCCAAAAATAAAAGATGAATTTACTGTTGAGGACTTCAAGATGATGGAGAAAAATGCTAAGGCGATCAAAATACTTTATTTTGGTCTCGGATCTGATGAATATAATAGAATCTCTGGATGCGCATCCGCCAAAGAAATTTGGGACTCTCTGCAGCTAGCTCATGAAGGTACAAACCAGGTAAAACAGTCCAGAATTGAAATTTTGATGAGAAAATATGAATTATTTTTTATGGATGAACAAGAATCAATAAAGGACATGTTTACTCATATTACTAATGAGCTTAAATCTCTTGGAAAAGAATTTTCTTCTGAAGATTGTGTTAGGAAAATATTGAGGATATTGCCTTCCTCGTGGGAGCCAAAAGTTACGGCTATTAGAGAAGCCAAACAGATGGACAAGATGGCTATAGACGAGCTGATAGGCAATCTTCAAACTTATGAACTCAGAAAAAATTCTCAGGGTAAGGAGGAAATAAAGAATGAGCGCAGCTTAGTCTTGAAAGCTACAAAAAATGATGATTCAGATTTGGATGAAGAAGACTTTACAAAGCTTGCTCGCACATTCAAAAATTTGCTCAAGAAGGGAAACAACCTGAAGAAAGGAAACTCCAGCAAGTCTAAATCTACTGAAAAGGCTCATTTTGATGGTTGCTATAAGTGCGGAAAGCTTGATCATATGATCAAAGACTGCCCACAAAAGCAGTTGGAACAAAGGATGAAACGTTCCACTGACCGTTCCAAGAAGCAGCGGGAATCAGCTTCCAAAGCTATGAAAAAGGCCATGATTGCCGCATGGGGAGACACCTCTGATGAGGAATCAGAATATGAGGATGAAAGAGATAATCTTGCTTTAATGGCCAAGAGTGATTCTGAATCAGATGATGAATTCTCAGAGGTAAGTCTCACTCAACTTAAAGAGCAAATTCATAATTTATCAAAAAGTAAAGTAGTTGATTTCTTGCTTTCTTTAATGGATGAATTTCAAAATGTGAGTGCCGCGAGAAATGAGTTAGCTACTGTTGTGTCAAGTTTGAAGTCTGATTGCCAATGTTTGCAAAGAAATAAAATCGAACTTGAAAAGGCTAATAAGGTACTCAAAGAGGAAATTTGTAAATTGGATGGAAATATTTCATCTTTGCATGAAGAAATTCATGAACTTAAGGAATTAAAATCAGTTATCAAGAATCAGTTTAATGTTGATCAAATAAGTCTTGAATCTGATCTAATTACTTTGAAAGGAGAGTTGAGTCATGAAATTGAAAAGAATAAAAAGCTTCAAGAAAATTTGAAAAATGTGAGCAATGAACTTGCTATGACCAAAAAGTGGAACAAGTCCAATGAAGCTTTGAATTGGCTAACTGAACATCAAAGTAGGAGTCGTAGTAGTCTGGGTTACAGAAGTGATCAGGTTAAATGTAATATCAATAGAAAAAATGTTAATTTACCTGATTATCGCTTATGTACTCACTACAAGTATGAATGTTTAGCTAGAATCAAGGCTCTTGAAAAAATTGGAAATATTGTTAGATGGGTTAGAAAAAATATGATGTTTCCTGTTTCTCAAGGAAAGGGACCCAAAAAGGTTTGGGTTCCTAAGTCTAACACTTAATCTAGTTTTGCAGGCTAAGGTGAGAGGGAGCAACCAATTATTTTACTTGGTTAGTGGTTGCTTGAAACTTATTATTGGAGTAAAATAAAATTCCTCTCACTAACGGCCTTCAATGAAGGATGTGTGGTGTTTTATATAGGTAAGAAAGGTAAGCTACTCTTCCATTCTTTATTGGTTGAAGTTTTAAATATTAAATTGTTGCATATTTCACAATCATGTGACCATAGGAACAAAGTTGATTTTCATAGTTGTTGCAAAATTGTGAATGACTATATTTTGAGAAGTTGTACAACTGATTTTCTTAATGCTTTAGCTGAAAAGAGTGTGTAGGATAATGCTTTCAAATTGGTCTTTGTCGAGCTTTAAGTGAGAAGGATCCCAAAAATATCCTACCCGAAGGAACAGGTCTTGGAACAGGTCGTTCTAAACTCGGGCACAATCTGGAACAATTAGGGGGAAGAACAAATGGAACAAATCTTGTTGAAACAGTTCGAAGCCATGTTCCATATCTTAAGCTGAAAGATTTCAGTGAAGGATCCTCATACATCAACTCACAAATAGACCTTGCAAGCATAGAACTCACGTGCTCTGCACTTCAGCTGGTATGACTTTGATTTTTAGACATGTTGATATTGTGTTGTTGGGTTTGGCTGACAATATAGCACTAATGGTATGTAATTCTTTCTATCTCTTGTTTAGTATTTTGGATAAAAAGTTGCTAGCATTTTTACTAAAGCACTAAGTGACGGATATCTTGAGGTAAATAAATTGGATCTTGGCATGATTATATTTACTTGAGTGCATGGTGTATTTCTTTTTCCCCAATGATTTGCTAGGAGTGTCATTCTTCGATCTCTACAAATGCATAAATACTTTTTTAAAAATGTCTAACTCAATTCTTGTGCTGTAACATGCATGCTCTCATGTCATGAGTTCATTATTTTTCTCGTTGAGGTCTAATGATATTGCCCTTATTTTCTTTGATTGACTCACAGTTTTGAAAGCATGAAATAGAGGATAAATTTGTTTTAAACTGTTCTAGATCTGTACCTCCAAAATATGGCTTGTGCATATAGTTGTTCATCACCATTTCTCATAACCAGCCCATATCCACTTTTGTTTAAAGTTATCATCACTCCAAACAAAAAAAATGAGCATGTTCTTTTATTTTCTTTCATACCTCCGGACTCCCTCAGATTTGACCTAGCAAAACTTCCAAAGACAAGGTTGCAAATCTGAAAATAGTTGGAGACAATCTCATTTGAATAAATGTGAAGGAGCCTAAGGTTGAGGGGGAACCAAAAAAAAAAAAAAAAAGAAGAAAAAGAAATGAGTATTTTGATGAGTGTTTTGATGAGTGTGATAATTGTTTGATGCAAATTTCGTTTGAGACAAATGTCATATATCTATTTGTCAAGATCATGGGCTGCTAAGAAGATGGAACAGGTGATGGACCTGGTCCTACTAGTGATCCAATAGCCATCTCTAATGTGAATGTTCAAATTTATATTTTAGAGAATTGGTTGGCTATTCTTATGGAGGAGAATGAAACTTTGATATCCTATGTTTAAGAATTGAGCAAGAGCTGAAAGTAAGAGGGAAAAATAAGCCAATCACCACTAGAAACTCTTAACTCTTTTCTTAACCTCACACTCATATCAGCCCAGTCTTGAACCTGTTCAATGCCTTGTTCCTTAACCTTATATTCTTGTTTTAAATCCTATGAACAAGGTTATGCCTTAAGCATTTTATTTTGGGCTTGAAAGCTTAACTGGTACAGATTTGGCTTTGTCCTTTGTGGATTGTTTTGATGAATTGTGATTTCAAGCAGGATGGCCAATATCATTTAGTATCAATACTTGAGAAATTTATGCTTATGCTTACATGTGTTGCTGCCTCAGTGGCGATGGGTATGACATACTTGATTATCCATATTTTTGCATTGTTGGTTTTTGACAGTAGTTGATGCTTTTCGATGATGTCAAAAGGGGGAAGAGTAATATGTGCTTGTGCTTAGGTTATGTATATCACTGACAAATATTCCACTTTAGTTTTGTCTCATTGTCCCTTACTTGTATGTGCTTTTGGTAATAAATGAGTTTGGCAAAAGGGAGAAGAAACATTATGTGTGCTTAAATAAATAAATTCCTTAGTTTAGATCTTTAACTGTCTTAAGTGAGGTTGTTGTGATTTTTAAAATGAAACAAGCACATTTTGTTTGTCATCATCAAAAAGGGGGAATTTGTTGAGTATATGATGTTTTGATGATAATAAACAAAATGAACTTGTTACATTGAAATAAATTGATGCATTATTTGTGGATCTAATTGTCTTGGAAAAAATACTAAAGATTGAATATATGTATTTCCATGAATTATTAAGTTTGTGAAAATAATTAATTGCTAATTTTGGTGAGATTTTTATATGACTGACTTGTGGATTAAGCTAAGTAGTTGCTGATAAGATTCATCAGTTATTTGATTATTTGCAGGATTTGGAGTATGAAGTAGAGTTGGAGTAGAACTCTATGAAATCCAAAGTGATAAGGAAAAGGGATTAGAATTAAAGATATATGATTATCCCTAATATACTTGGACTTTATTTTTACTTATCAGGTCTTTATCTATAAAAGAAGTTCACATACATATGGAGAAAAAACGTCCAAACACTTCAGCACAAAAGAGATATTGAGCGTACAAGAGAGGAAAATTCTGAAGCAGTTCTAACGGGCGTTGGAACAGTCTGGACAAGTGTTCCATCAAGTCATTTAGAATTGTTTGAGTCCAGCTCTTAGTTCATATATTAGGCACTTAAATTGTAATCTCGTTCAGCTTATAAGAAACACTTTTTGAGGTTGTAATCTGGAGTTAAAATCCCATTGGGTAAAGAGCTTAGAGTTAAGTTCTTTGTGTTCCACGCTAGGGTAGTTTGGAAGGGTAGCAACAGTCTAGGATTGTTGTGTAAGGGCTTAGAGTTAGGTCCTTGGGGTTACCTTTGTAATCCGAGTTTGGCTCGTTTGTTTAGTGGATTGGTTGAAATTTCCACAGGGGTATGGGTCGTGGTTTTTTACACCTTTGAGCCAGGGTGTTTTCCATGTTAAAATCGCGTGTGCCTTGTCTATTTTTGCTCGTTTATTGCTTTGTTAAACTGCTGTTGGAACACCCATAGGAACTGTTCCAAGTGAGTTGTTCTAACTTAGTCTAATCATTAAAAAGAGGCAAAAATCGTTAACGACCCAATTCACCCCCCCTCTTGTGTCGAGTGTACTCTAAACTAACAGTAGGGATAAGTTGGGTAGCAATGAACAAAGACGTCACTCACCGCGGAAAGAAGAAAATGAACTTTATATATCCCTTTTCTATTCCGCTCGAAAGTAAATTTCGCGTAACACTGATACGTCTTGATTTTTTTGAAACTAATTTTCAAGCAACATAGCTTAATACGGAAGAATTTTTGTGAATATAGAACCAGTAGCTTTACTCAACAGATTTGGCTTGTCAAAATTTTTATTCTCTCTGTTAGAACATCACAATATTCGTCCTTTTGATATTTATGTTTTCAGTGATGAATTGATCATTCGACCTCTAGTTTTGAGGCCTCACTACAAACAAAAAGCTTTTATATAGGTAGAAAATAATAAGTTTGCAGCCCAAGCACGTTTTTTTTACAATTCTCAACTCTGATTAGCTAAACTTAAGTAACCTGTTTGGTGCTCTCTTGACTGCAATGTTTCTTCATTTACCAAATAGATACTTTCCACACTTCTTGTTGGCTCACTCTCAACATTTCTTGTTTCACTAATGTTCACATTACCTTCACTGATTTGTCCATCTGTTGAAACAATTCCACTCAACTGCTCACTGTTTTGGTCTGAACTCATTGTACTATTTGCTCTCATCTCAAAGCTTAAACTGTTGGGAGGATTGCCACTCTCTGTTTCCGATATCCTGTCTGCTAAGTCAGCAATTTCCACGTTCAGGTCTTGCCTTCCACTTTCACTGTATCGGCTACTTTCTCCTCCAGATACCAATCCACCCTTCATAATATCTGCAGTAGCTCTGCAAATTGGACAAATAGAAGTTTTCAAGAGCCATAAATCAATGCACTGAGCATGAAAACTGTGATTGCACTGAGGCAACAATCTGCATTTTTCACCGACTTTGAGATTATCCAAACAAACTGCACATTCAATTGGACTAGTTCCTTTATTTTTGGATTCAAAAGCAAAAGAAGGAAGCTTTTCTATATCTTCATGAGACATGCTGTTGCTCCTTAAGCTCCCTCTTTCCACTATGTTAGTGTTACCAATTCCTCTTCTATAAGCTCTTCCAACAATACATACATGAATCAGAATCAGAAGTCCAATCCCCACAAAGAGCAACACCATCGATATCGCGATCATCATGATTATAACCTGCCTTGTAATTCCTACTGTAATACATAGTCATTCATCTCAACTTTTTCCCCATTTATAAACAATTATCTCAAGAGATAAAGCAAGAACAATACGACGACGGCGACGATGGCGACGACAACAACAACTAGTACTACCACTGTGCCTCAGTCCAAACGAGTTGGAGTTGCCTAAAGCAAGAATCAAAATAAGAAGCTATTCATTAATTAGCTCCTAAGGCTCAAGAAAAATAAAGTTTGAACATTCTTAAAGATGCTGAAACAACGTAGAAGGGATGATTGAGGTTTTATGCACAAAAAAGCCACTGGAGGCCCCTCATACGTGTGGCTTAAGTTTATTTCACTTGTGGAGTTGGTGGAGAACATACGAACATTATAGTTGTTGTAGTACATTAAAGTAATAATAAAGGTGCAAACAGCTGAAACTTATCTATTTATCATATTCCTATCATTTCTTAGAATCAGGTCAGGAGTTTGGACAGTGAATGACCACAGAAGCCTACATTCAAAGACTTTGTTGGGTGTGATGGATTTGGCCAATTAGCTTTTCTCAAAAAGTGATTGTTCTCTGCTGCTTTCTATTTGTAGTTTTGTACCTAAATAGTTGACCAACCCACAGAGTATAACACAAGGTTTTTCACAAGCTGAAGAATTTTTTATTTAAGAGTGAAACTACATAAGCACAATAGACAGGCAATTAAATGAAGCAACAGATGAAATGTTACAATTAACGAAACAGTATTTAGAATAATAGAGCTTTTTCTCATCGGGTACTGACGCAGCTAAGTAAAGTTAAAGAAGTTAATTGCACTCGGTATTAACATCAAATCAATAGATTTATGACATATGTTTGTATATAGATGTTATAATCCATGCATCTCCTAAAGACACTAGAAGGGGGGAGGGGGTTGAATAGTGTCTACCGATTTTCCTTACTAGAACCTGGTTTTTCTGAACGTAGAGCCTAGTTCTTACCTTAGCACTTATACTATTTCAAACACTGCAACTCGCCACACCACACACACAGAAGACACAAGGATTTTACGTGGAAAACTCCTTGCTCAAGGGAGAAAAACCACGACCCACACTCTGGGATTTTAGAACTGAATCCTCTAACACAAGAGCAAAGTTTCTGATTACAAACTCTGTAACCAAGGGGCTACACTCTAGACCCTAATCACTAATCAAAGCTAAACTCTAGATTTTCCAGTAATTACACAAGAGTTCACCTAATACATATGCTTCTGCAATAAGCCAATAGGTAAAAACTATGAATGCTCAAACTAAGACAACTTACAACTCGATGAACCTAGACAGAATATCTAGACTCAATACACTGCATGCACTTCAGTTGTCTTCTCCAGTTTACTCACGTAGAAGGATACTAGATTGCCTTTGTATGCTCTCAACTCTCTATTTGTGAATAACTAACTTTACGGCTATCTCCACTACTTGTATTTATACGGGTCTTGAAACCCTAGTTGAGTCCTACAAGGAATCCTTTTAATTATGGTAAGTCAGGATTCCTAGTAACTCTTTTCCTTGTTGAAGTCCAACTCCTTTTCACACTTCGAAGACACAGCCTGGGCACCGCCTCTTTTAGTCTGACTAGGATGCATATTCATTCACGCGCCACTACTCCTAGTTCCGTAGGGATTTGCAACCCGTAATTCTTTTCAATCAAGCGTGCCCTTTATTTCAAGGACTAGGTTCTTCATGGGAACCTCTGAGTCCTTTTCGTTTGCCATGGTTCAAAACCAGCTCTCAACAAATTCCCCCTTTTTGATGATGACAAACAAATGTTGCCCAAGAACCTGAATAGACATAGACCAAAAGCACAGAAACAAAAGTAACAAGTTCAAGAAAAAACAAAACAAATGAATTATGTCACAAACACCCCAACATTTCCTTCTTCCCCCTTTTGGTCCAGTTGTCTCATCTTGTTATTCATTTAACATGTTTATGTTATCAGTTTATCCGGGTATCCATTCCCATGTATAGTATAGTGCTGGTTCTGTTTTGCGGATCATCCAGTTTCAGGGGAAACTCTGCCGAAATTTTTAAATAGAAGTACCATCCATCGGGTGGTGGTGTTTACGGAAAACGTATGGAGTTGTGAACTCGAGAGTTGCAGCTAGTTGGCAACTCGAAGGGGTAGTTTGGTAGTTTAGGTCTGCTTATGTTCAGCTTTTAGCTAAATCTTCTTCAGTCCAGCAGACTGTGCGAGGATGGTTATTCCTATTCAAATGGCTGCATGAGTTTGTGCTTTAAGTGGAGGAGTCTTCCTCCAAATACTGAATAGTAATATTAAATCTCTGAGGTGTTGATACCACTTTTCTCACGACCCAAGTAAGGCCACGACAGAAACCTACAATGAGTGTCGATCATTGCTAAACTCACTAATAATCTATTAATGCTAGAGATAAGCTGGCAACCTGATCATACATACGTACCTATCTGCTGAAAGCATAAAGTCTGGAAAGATGACACGACTTTAACTTGCTGAAAATTTGAACACTTAGCCACAAATTCTGCTATGTCACACTTCATTCCGTCCTACCAATAAATCTGCTTAAGATCATGGTACATCTTAGTCGAACCTGGATGAACAGTGTATTTGGAATAATGTGCCTTTATCGTAAACTAAATCTGCAATATCAGGAACACAAAGTCTATCTTTTGAAACGACCTCGGTCAGTCGTTTCGGAAGTTAGGACTCCGATTGGCGTGCCGATAATTTTAAAATATTCGTAATGTCCATTAGGACCTGTCTGTAAAATTTGAGCTAAATCAGACCTCGTTTGGTAGGCATCGGAAGAAGGTTTCAGTTTTTATTGGCGATAAATATTAAAAAGAGATTTTCGAGCTCGGTTTTTGCCGAATGAGCTCCGATTCGAAATCCGAAAGCGCCGTTAGGTTCGTATGATTATTTGTAATTTTTGTAAGCTTTCGAAAGTGAATTTCGATGTTGTTCGGCAAGTTTCCGCTAAAATACCGAAAGTTAAATAATTTGACTTCTTTTCATTTAAATTCGTATCTTGAGTTTCGGGAGTATGATTTGAGATCCGCCTTCGCGAGTATGTTACATATATTTTGTATAACTTGTATGCAAAAGTTGGAATTATTTCGAATATTGTACTGTACCATTTTAATTTTTACCGTAACTGCGAATTTTAAAAAGAAAAAGAAAAAAAAAAAAAAGGAAAAAGACGAAAAAGGAAAAAAAGACAAAAGGAAAGAGAATGTTGTCGGTTGGTGAGCTTATCAAGCTCATATTGATCAGATTAGAAAGAGGAGAAGCAGAAACGAAGAAAAACACGCAGTGCAGTAAAAATATGCCAGAAAATGAGAAAAGGGGCCGGAAAAAAAGTAGAATTTTCACCCTGAAACATTCAGGTAATGATCGTAATATACTATTTGAGTTTATTACGTGCGTTTAAATATATTTTTGCGGTGAAAATAGGAATATTAGACATCGCCCTAATGACGTAAATTGATAGTTTAAAGGGTCAAATGGACCCCGATAATGAAATTGATTATGTATTCGTGCTCAGTGAGTTATGGGCAACATATAAATATAATTTATTTGGAATTTGGTTATGTGGCCTTAAACCCTGTATATAGGCCTGGCCTGTGTATTGCGTATGCGAATAGGGTATCAGGTTCCTACTTGGATTGCCCTAAGATGTGAGGAATGAAGCCTTTAGCCTTATGTGATATATTTTTCTGGTTATTGAACACAGTGGGATCGTTTGGCAATGAACCCAAAGGACAAAGCGGTTATTGAGTGGCTGTACTAACTTTGTAACAAGGTAAGTGTTTATATCCATTTCTTTGGAGGCACCTGGCCTCGTGGATTTTCTACCACGTATTCCTTACGTGTGTAGCTGCCGATAGGCGTACTCATTACGCCTTAGCTTTGGATTTATATTGTATATTATATGTTATGTCCTATTGTTGGTATTGCATTGAGGATTTGAGCATTGTACCCTGGCTGCGAGTTGGCATATACTTCCCGGTTGTCGATGAGAGTCCCGCGCCGGTGAAGGGTTATTGCATCACATTGCATTCATATGCATTACATTGCATATCATATTGAGGGCAGGAGTATTCCGCCCCAGGAGCAGGAGTATTCCGCTCCATTGTATCACATTGAGGGCAGGAGGATTCCGCCCCAGGAGCAGGAGTATTCCGCTCCATTGTATCACATTGAGGGCAGGAGTATTCCGCCCCAGGAGCAGGAGTATTCCGCTCCATTGTATCACATTGAGGGCAGGAGGATTCCGCCCCAAGAGCAGGAGTATTCCGCTCTTATGTCAGATATTGAGTGCAGGAGTATTCCGCCTCAGCTTTACATTATATCGGGTGCAGGAGTATTCCGCCCCAGGAGAGTGCAGGAGTATTCCGCCTCTGGTTTATATTATATCGGGTGCAGGAGTATTCCGCCCCAGGAGCAGGAGTATTCCGCTCCAGTTGGTTATCAGATTGGATTCCCCTCGAATGCAGGAGTATTCCGCTTCGGGATGGGATTACGGGCACATGTGACCCTTCGCATCATGTTTCATTTCATTTCATTTCATCTCACTTCATTTCATTTCATTTCATCTCAATTCACACCATTGTGTAGACTTGCGGTATGTGACTATTGTTCTGCTTATATGTGCATCGCTTATTTGTTGATATGTTTCTGCCACGCACCCTTGGTTGAGTTTAGAAGTTTCTTACGTATTTTCGGTTGTTATCTGGCTCTGCCTTTTATAATTTAAATAAAAGGAATTTGGTTTATCTGTTTCTTCTCCCCGGCTAGCTATCCTATTCTTTGAGGTGGCTAGTCTGCCCCACTTATTGAGTCCTTTTGACTCACCCTTGTTTGTTGTTTGTTTCTTGTCTATCTATTTCGTTTCGGCAGGTTCGCTCCAGGATTGAGTTCGCCGCGTTGTTCAGGAGCGAAGACGACTTCAGCTGTCAGGGTGAGCCAGATTTATTCCGGATGGCCACCAGTTTATTGTTCATTATTTCAGTTGCATTTTGCTCCCTTCAGGAGGTATCTGTCTTCTTTTGTACTCTTAGATGTCTGGTCTGGATAGCCCTAAACCTAGCATGTTGGGTAGTCAGCTGTAATTTCTTTTGTACAGCTTAGAGGTATCAGTATGTCTGTGTTTTTTTTAAGTCTTATTCTTATTTATGAATTGAATTGTATTTATTTTCCTAATTTAATTGGTAAGGGTTCGCCCGACGGGTCTAGGGAAGGATGTCGGGTGCCCGCACGGCCTAGCCGGATTTCGGGTCGTGTCAGTTGGTATCAGAGCCATGTTTACAGTCTATCCAGACTAAGACAGTGTCTAGTAGAGTCTCGCTGATGGGTACGTAGACGTCCGTACTTATCTACGAGAGGCTATGATGGCATTTAGGAAGTTTCACTTCCTTCTTTTCTGATCGTGCGTCGGTCTAGGATGCAAAAACTATTTTCATTAATTCCTTCGTGGTAATTGTGAAACCCTCGTGCGTAAATCAACAAACGGTATGAGTTTAAGACGAAGCAGTCTAGCGTGGGGCTAGCACTGACGAAGCACCGAGAGTTTTTTTTTTATCGTGCTGATGACCTAGTTACGGAGGCCTCAGTTGTACGAGCTTGCGATGGGCAAGGGAGCAGGGCCTTGTGGTTCCCTTGGCTCTCTACGATGCTTTTACGTGAATTTTGGCGACGCAGATACCACAAGAACCTATTATTCACTAGGCAGCTTATCAGGTTGCCGCAGATACAGATGTTCGGTCTCAGGGAGCTCCTATTCCAGTTCTTAATATTGCTGCAGTGAATTATGTTCCAGAGGCAGTATGTGTTGCGCTACCAATTGTTCCGGCTGGTTAGCCTGCCGAGGTAACAGTTCGGTCCGAGTGCCCAAAGAGGTTGCATTATTTCACGCGGTTGAACCTTCCGATATTATTAAGCAATGCATCAGATAAACCTCGTGATTCTTTTTAAAATAAAAATGAAGTCAGTGTATCCTTCAGGTTCTTGACTATATCGAGCGGTATGATGTTGACTATTTTGCTTTCCGGTTTCAGTGTCCAGCTTTGAATTGGTGGGCCGCTCTCTTATTAGCTAACTTGGTTCGATTTTTCTTCTAGATTCGTGGAAAAGTTCCTTTCGAGGATCAAGCGAGATGAAAAGTGTTTCCAGTTTGAGTGAATTTGACAGGGTAGCCTGTCGGTTAGCCTGTTGGTTTCAGAATATAAGATTGAATTCTATAAAATGGCCGAATATGCATTTGAACTAGTTCACGAGTCTTTCGAGAGATTCAAAGATTTATTGATGACCTTTCTTTTTCCTTGAGATCCCAGATGGCTCGAAAGATTGAGGTCGGGATTTCATTCGATATTGTTGTTGATATTGCTCGAAGGTTCGAGGCATACCATAAGTTAGAACGGGAAAGTAAGAGATCCCACGGCCCTGGTGGGTAACCATGGTACCTCATTTGGAGGTAAAAGTTCTGATTATTTTGGGAGGTCATCTTCCAGGTTATCTCAGCTTGTGTCACGTGATTCTCAGAGTGCGTCAGTAGTTCGTCAAGATCAGACCCAGTTTTTCTCTTTATAGCTATCAATAATCTGTCCAGTTCCATTTTTAGAGAAAAGGGTGTTATTATTGTCATGAGACTGGTTATCCTTTAAGGAGTTTTCCTTCACTCCGGCAAGTAGGCAGTCGTCTTTTCTCTCGTCATCAGGCACCTGCACAATCGCAGGGGATTTTATTTAGATTACAATCAGCTAAAGAAATGCCACCATCCAATAGAGGTTGAGATTGTGGTGGCAGTGGTTCTCCAGAAAGTGCTTGTCAGGGTATTGGCTCAGCTCAGCTGCAGAGGCAGTACTATGAACTGCTAGTCTGGCAGGATGCTGAGGCATCCGATGTAGTAGACCCATGTGTTTCTTCTTCCCTTATCTGTAAGTAAGATTTATCTTTCCGATCGATCTAGAAATGGTGTGTCTTATCATGTTTCGACGGTTTCCTTGGATATTGTCGTAATTAAGAATCGGTTGCGGTAGAGGGGTGAGTTTCTGATACGATTTATTCCTGGCATTTATGAGACCCTACTAGTTTTTCTAGTCTAAATATGAGAGATTTGACAGTGAGTGTCGCTATTGTTAGCTTGGCATCTTGTTACGCCACCTTCTGTTATTATGTCAATTCAGTTTAACTCTCTTCTAGAAAATTAGTGTTGGTAGGATGATGGGATTCTTATTCGTTACCATCAGGAAGTGTCATTGTGTAAAGTGATTTGTAAGTGATACTCGATCTACGTGTCTCCTCTTGGTTCAAGATGCTAGTAGAGTCATGTTATTCCATGAGCTTCTCTCAGTTGTAAAAGGGTATTCTGGTAAATTGTCAGAGTTTCATTCTTATTGGAAGGTTAAATTGGTATGGATGTTTTTCCATAAAGCTTATTTAATGTCTATTTCTTCAATTTCAATTCTTTGGTTAGCCTGACTCGGAAGTAGTGTAGCTCTGGGAGCCAAGCAAAATAAAAAGATGAGCTTCCTGAAGCTCTAATTATTTCTATCCCGATTCATTTATATTTCTTCTTCGTCCGGCACTAGTGATCTTGGGCGATTGGTAGCCGCTTGTGACGTTCCCTGTGTTGAGCCAGAGTACATGTTATTGTAACCGGGTAAGCATATTATTGTTTTGGTCCAGTTGTCTTATCTTGTTATCCGTTTAACATGTTTATGTTATCAGTTTATCCGGGTATCCATCCCCATATATTGTATCGTGCTGGTTCTATTTTTGCGGATCATCCAGTTTCAAGGGAAACTCTGCCGAAATTTTTATATAGAAGTACCATTCATCGGGCGGTGGTGTTTACGGCAAAGGTATGGAGTTGTGAACTCGGGAGTTGCAGTCGTTTCGCAACTCGAGAGGGTAATTTGGTAGCTCAGGTCTGAGCCGAATTCTATTTTTAGCTATGTCTTCCTTAGTCCGGTAGACTGTGCGAGGATGACTATTTCTATTCTAGTTAGCGGTATGAGTTAATGCTTTAAGTGGAGGAGTCTTCCTCCAAATACTGAATGGTAATATTAAATCTCTGAGGTGTTGATACCACTTTTCTCACGACCCAAAGTAAGGCCACGACGGAAATCTACAATGAGTGTCAATCATTGCTAAACCCACTAGTAATCTATTAATGATAGAGATAAGCTGGTAGCTGATCATATATATGTACCTATCTGCTGAAAACATAAAGTCTGAAAAGATGACACGACTTTAACTTGCTGGCAATTAGAACATTGAGCCACAAATTCTGCTATGTTACACTTCATTCTATCCCACTAATAAATATGTTCGAGATCATGGTACATCTTAGTCGAACCTGGATGAATAGGGTATTTAGAACAATGTGCCTCTATCATAATCTGTCAACGTAAGTTTGCAATATCAGGAGCACAAAGTCTTTCTTTATGCATGAGAACACCGTCAGTAGTAACCTTGTATGGTGACTCCGGTTTTCTTCTGGCTATTTGTCTGTATTCAACTATAACTGGATTTTCATACTGACGCTGTTTTACTTCATGAAAATTTAGAATTAACAGTCTAGTGCAGCTTGTCGACAATCCATCATTGGTATGTATATCTCCTTCACACCTCAACTCTTTGAGAAGTTACTTTAGCGTTATAAGTGAACATGTAATCAATTTTGTTGCTGGTATTCTACCTCGACTCATGGTCGAACTACATCTCTATTTTATTTTCACTTTTTCAAGTCATAATATTTCTAATTCAAAGACAGTACCCTGAGGTAGATGTTCAGTCTGAAGATCATCGTTGGTCTACATTATACTATCTAGTAGTAGTTATGTGATCCTTATCCTTATACGATAGACCCTGTTCAGATGAACCTTTGACATACATTAGGATATGAGTAACTACATTCCCACAAGGAGCTTGCGGAACAACACTAAAATCAACTGAGATGTTGCATAGTGCGTTCGTAAAAATAATATAGCTTGCATCAAATCTTCTATAGTGAGTGGTGACAAGGTACTTCAAAAACTTCCCCTATTGCATCAAGTGTGAGCTAATTCCTAGTTCCAGCAATTTGTTCTATATCGAAAGGTATATCGAAGAGGTAATTATCGGCTGAATCATGTTAACCCATTCAAAGTTTCGTGTATTTTTGTTTCGAAAATATAGAACTCTTCTATCATGATCGAGGAAGGGTCAGCTTAATCGGAATAAGTTGGGCAATGATGTGATAATATTATCCAGATATGTTTTATTCGAAAAGTACAATGCGCATAATATAATTCTGATCCTATAATCAGGAAATAATACCCGTGTAGTAGCTCATGAAGGTCGTGCAAGTTCTTTTGCTATCTGTGCGAATTCTTCTTTAGATTTAGGCTCGTTCGAGGACGAACGAGAGTTTAAGTGGAGGAGAATGAAACGACCTCGGTCAGTCGTTTCGGAAGTTAGGACTCCGATTGGCGTGCCGATAATTTTAAAATATTCGTAATGTCCATTAGGACCTGTCTGTAAAATTTGAGCTAAATCAGACCTCGTTTGGTAGGCATCGGAAGAAGGTTTCAGTTTTTATTGGCGATAAATATTAAAAAGAGATTTTCGAGCTCGGTTTTTGCCGAATGAGCTCCGATTCGAAATCCGAAAGCGCCGTTAGGTTCGTATGATTATTTGTGATTTTTGTAAGCTTTCGAAAGTGAATTTCGATGTTGTTCGGCAAGTTTCCGCTAAAATACCGAAAGTTAAATAATTTGACTTCTTTTCATTTAAATTCGTATCTTGGGTTTCGGGAGTCTGATTTGAGATCCGCCTTCGCGAGTATGTTACATATATTTTGTATAACTTGTATGCAAAAGTTGGAATTATTTCGAATATTGTACTGTACCATTTTAATTTTTACCGTAACTGCGAATTTTAAAAAGAAAAAGAAAAAAAAAAGGAAAAAGACGAAAAAGGAAAAAAAGACAAAAGGAAAGAGAATGTTGTCGGTTGGTGAGCTTATCAAGCTCATATTGATCAGATTAGAAAGAGGAGAAGCAGAAACGAAGAAAAACACGTAGTGCAGTAAAAATATGCCAGAAAATGAGAAAAGGGGCCGGAAAAAAGTAGAATTTTCACCCTGAAACATTCAGGTAATGATCGTAATATACTATTTGAGTTTATTACGTGCGTTTAAATATATTTTTGCGGTGAAAATAGGAATATTAGACATCGCCCTAATGACGTAAATTGATAGTTTAAAGGGTCAAATGGACCCCGATAATGAAATTGATTATGTATTCGTGCTCAGTGAGTTATGGGCAACATATAAATATAATTTATTTAGAATTTGGTTATGTGGCCTTAAACCCTGTATATAGGCCTGGCCTGTGTATTGCGTATGCGAATAGGGTATCAGGTTCCTACTTGGATTGCCCTAAGATGTGAGGAATGAAGCCTTTAGCCTTATGTGATATATTTTTCTGGTTATTGAACACAGTGGGATCGTTTGGCAATGAACCCAAAGGACAAAGCGGTTATTGAGTGGCTGTACTAACTTTGTAACAAGGTAAGTGTTTATATCCATTTCTTTGGAGGCACCTGGCCTCGTGGATTTTCTACCACGTATTCCTTACGTGTGTAGCTGCCGATAGGCGTACTCATTACGCCTTAGCTTTGGATTTATATTGTATATTATATGTTATGTCCTATTGTTGGTATTGCATTGAGGATTTGAGCATTGTACCCTGGCTGCGAGTTGGCATATACTTCCCGGTTGTCGATGAGAGTCCCGCGCCGGTGAAGGGTTATTGCATCACATTGCATTCATATGCATTACATTGCATATCATATTGAGGGCAGGAGTATTCCGCCCCAGGAGCAGGAGTATTCCGCTCCATTGTATCACATTGAGGGCAGGAGGATTCCGCCCCAGGAGCAGGAGTATTCCGCTCCATTGTATCACATTGAGGGCAGGAGTATTCCGCCCCAGGAGCAGGAGTATTCCGCTCCATTGTATCACATTGAGGGCAGGAGGATTCCGCCCCAAGAGCAGGAGTATTCCGCTCTTATGTCAGATATTGAGTGCAGGAGTATTCCGCCTCAGCTTTACATTATATCGGGTGCAGGAGTATTCCGCCCCAGGAGAGTGCAGGAGTATTCCGCCTCTGGTTTATATTATATCGGGTGCAGGAGTATTCCGCCCCAGGAGCAGGAGTATTCCGCTCCAGTTGGTTATCAGATTGGATTCCCCTCGAATGCAGGAGTATTCCGCTTCGGGATGGGATTACGGGCACATGTGACCCTTCGCATCATGTTTCATTTCATTTCATTTCATCTCACTTCATTTCATTTCATTTCATCTCAATTCACACCATTGTGTAGACTTGCGGTATGTGACTATTGTTCTGCTTATATGTGCATCGCTTATTTGTTGATATGTTTCTGCCACGCACCCTTGGTTGAGTTTAGAAGTTTCTTACGTATTTTCGGTTGTTATCTGGCTCTGCCTTTTATAATTTAAATAAAAGGAATTTGGTTTATCTGTTTCTTCTCCCCGGCTAGCTATCCTATTCTTTGAGGTGGCTAGTCTGCCCCACTTATTGAGTCCTTTTGACTCACCCTTGTTTGTTGTTTGTTTCTTGTCTATCTATTTCGTTTCGGCAGGTTCGCTCCAGGATTGAGTTCGCCGCGTTGTTCAGGAGCGAAGACGACTTCAGCTGTCAGGGTGAGCCAGATTTATTCCGGATGGCCACCAGTTTATTGTTCATTATTTCAGTTGCATTTTGCTCCCTTCAGGAGGTATCTGTCTTCTTTTGTACTCTTAGATGTCTGGTCTGGATAGCCCTAAACCTAGCATGTTGGGTAGTCAGCTGTAATTTCTTTTGTACAGCTTAGAGGTATCAGTATGTCTGTGTTTTTTTTAAGTCTTATTCTTATTTATGAATTGAATTGTATTTATTTTCCTAATTTAATTGGTAAGGGTTCGCCCGACGGGTCTAGGGAAGGATGTCGGGTGCCCGCACGGCCTAGCCGGATTTCGGGTCGTGTCATCTTTATACATGAGAACACCGTCAGTAGTGACCCTGTATGGTGACTTCTGTTTTCTTTGGGCTATCTGTCTGTATTCAACTAGAACTGGATCCTCATACTGACGCTGTTTTACTTCATGAAAATTTAGAGTTAAAGGTCTAGTCCAGCTTGTCGATAATCCATCATTGGTATATATATCTCTTTCACACCTCAACTCTTTGAGAAGTTACTTTAGCGTTGTAAGTGCTCATGTAATCAACTTTGTTGCTGGTATTCTGCCTTAGCTGAAAGTCCAACTACATGTATCTTTTATATTTACTTTTTCAAGTCATAATAATTCCAATTCAAAGACAATACCCTGAGGGAGATGTTCAGTCTGAAGATCATTCTTGGTCTACATCATACTATCCAGTAGTAGTTGTATGATCCTTATCCTTATACGATAGACCCTGTTCAGATAAGCCTTTTGGCATACATTAGAATATGAGTAACTACATTCCTACGAGGAGCTTGCGGAACAACACTAAGATCAACTGAGATGTTGTATAGTGCGTTCGTAAAAATAATATGGCTTGCATCAAATCTTCTAGAGTGTGTAGTGACAAGGTACTTCAAAAGTTTCCCCTATTGCATCAAGCGTGAGCTAATTCTTAATTTTAGCGACCTGTTATATATCGAAAGGTATATCGAAAAGGTGATTCTCGGCTGAATCATGTTAGTCCATCCAGAGTTTCGTATATCTTTGCTTCGAAAATGTAGAATTCTCCTCTCGTGATCGAGGAAGGATCGGCTTAGTCCGAATAAATTGGGCAATGATGTTATCATATTATCCAAATATGTTTTATCCAAGAGTTTGATGTGCGTGTTATAACTCTGATTCTGTAATTATGAGATAACGCCCGTGGAGTAGTTTATGAAGGTCGTGCAAGTCCTTTTGCTATCTGTGCGATTTTTTTTTAGACTTAGGCTCGTTCGAGGACGAACGAGAGTTTAAGTGGAGGAGAATGAAACGACCTCGGTTAGTCGTTTCGGAAGTTAGGACTCCGATTGGCGTGCCACTAATTTTAAAATGTTCGTAATGTCCATTAGGACCTGTCTGTAAAGTTTGAGCTAAATCAGACCTCGTTTGGTAGGCATCGGAAGAAGGTTTCAGTTTTTATTGGCAATAAATATTAAAAATAGATTTTCGAGCTCGGTTTTGCCGAATGAGCTCCGTTTCAAAATCCGAAAGCGCCGTTAGGTTCGTATGATTAATTGTGATTTTTGTAAACTTTCGAAAGTGAATTTCGATGTTGTTCGGCTAGTTTCTGCTAAAATGCCGAGAGTTAAATAATTTGACTTTTTCTATTTAAATTCGCATCTTGAGTTTCGGGAGTCCAATTTGAAATCCGCCTTCGCGAGTATGTTACATATATTTTGTATAACTCGTATGCAAAAGTTGGAATTATTTCGAATATCGTAGGGCACCGTTTTAATTTTCATTAAGAAAAGAAAATATAATAAAAGAAAACAAACAAAAAAAAAAAAAAAAAAAAAAAAAAAAAAAAGAGAAAAAGGTCATAGGCGGTGGTTGACCTTTAAGTAGTATGAATTCACGCAGAAACAGAGAATTGACGCAAAACGATACAGAATAAGAAGTAGAAGATAAATTGGAAAAAATGCCAGAAAATAGAAAAAGAGGTCGGAGAAAAGTAGAATTTTCACCCCAAAATATCCAGGTAATGATGTTAACTCATTATCTTAGCTTATTACGTGTGTTTAAATATATTTTTACGGTAAAAATAGGGATATTAGACATCGCCCTAATGACGTAAATTGATAGTTTAAAGGGTCAAATGGACCCCGATAACGAACTTGATTATGTATTCGTGCTCAGTGAGTTATGGGCAACTTATAAATATAATTTATTTGGGATTTGGTTATGTGGCCTTAAACCCTGTACATGGGCCTGACCTGCGTATTGCGTATGCGAATAGGGTACCAGGTTCCTACCTGGATTGCCCTAAGATGTAAGGAATGAAGCCTTTAGCCTAATGTGATATATTTTTCTGCTTATTGATCACAGTGGGATGGTTTGGCAATGAATTCAAAGAATAACGCGGTTGTTGGTCGCAATGCTAACTTTTGAGAGAGGTAAGTGTTTATATCCATTTCTTTGGAGGCACTTGGCCTCGTGGATTTTCTACCACGTGTTCCTTACGTGTGTAGCTGCCGATAGGCGTACTCATTACGCCTTAGCTTTGGATTTACATTCTATATTCTATATTATGTCCTGTTATTGGTATTGCATTGAGGATCTGAGCATGGTACTTTGGCTGTGAGTTGGCATCTACTTCCCGGCTGTCGATGAGAGTCCCGCACCGGTGAAGGTTATTATTGCATCACATTGCATTCATATGCATTATATGTCATTCATATGCATTACATTGCATATCATATTGGGTGCAGGAGTATTCCGCCCCAGGAGCAGGAGTATTCCGCTCCATTGTATCATATTGAGGGTAGGAGGATTCCGCCCCAAGAGCAGGAGTATTCCGCTCTTATGTCAGATATTGAGTGCAGGAGTATTCCGCCTCAGCTTTATATTATATCGGGTGCAGGAGTATTCCGCCCCAGGAGAGTGCAGGAGTATTCCGCCTCTGGTTTATATTATATCGGGTGCAGGAGTATTCCGCCCCAGGAGCAGGAGTATTCCGCTCCAGTTGGTTATCAGATTGGATTCCCCTCGAATGCA
Source organism: Petunia secreta (assembly GCA_029990175.1). Lineage (NCBI taxonomy): Eukaryota > Viridiplantae > Streptophyta > Magnoliopsida > Solanales > Solanaceae > Petunia > Petunia secreta. Next base: position 244,884 of record JARKIP010000112.1, read on the forward strand.
GGAGTATTCCGCTTCGGGGTGGGATTACGGGAACATGTGACCCTTCGCATCATATTTCATCTCATTTCATCTCACTTCATTTTATTTCATACCATTGTGTAAACTTGTGGTACATAACTATTGTCCTGCTTATATGTGCATTTCTTATTTGTTGTTATGTTTCTGGCACGCATCCTTGGTTGAGTTTATAAGTTTCTTACGTGTTTTCGGTTGTTATCTGGCTCTGCCTTTTTGTAATTTAAATAAAAGAAATTTGGTTTGTCTGTTTCTTCTCCCTGGCTAGCTATCCTATTCTTTGAGGTGGCTAGTCTGCCCCACTTATTGAGTCCTTTTGACTCACCCTTGTTTGTTGTTTGTTTCTTTTTCTATCAATTTCGTTTCGGCAGGTTCGCTCCAGGATTGAGTTCGCCACGTTGTGAAGGAGCGAAGACGACTTCAGCTGTCAGGGTGAGCCAGCTTTTATTCCGGATGGCCACCAGTTTATTGGTTATTATTTCAGTTGCATTTTGCTCCCTTCAGGAGGTATTTGTCTTCTTTTGTACTCTTAGATGTCTGGTCTGGATAACCCTAAACCTAGTATGTTGGGTAGTCAGCTGTAATTTCTTTTGTACAGGTTAGAGGTATCAGTGTGTCAGTGTTTTTTTTAAGTCTTGTTCTTATTAATAAATTGAATTATATTTATTTGCCTAATTTAATTGGTAAGGGTTCGCCCGACGGGTCTAGGGAAGGATGTCGGGTGCCCGCACGGCCTAACCGGATTTCGGGTCGTGTCAATTGCATATCTTTATATGCATTTTTTTAGCTGTATAGATTTGTTGCATTAATTAACTATGAATGATTTATCTGGTTGACTGATATGGCTTCTGTTTTCCTGACTAGCGTATCTATTTTTCGAGATTACTAGTTTGTCCTCACTTATTGAGTCCTTATAACTTTCCCCCTATTTGTTCTTGTGTTTTCTTTTCGTTCGGTAGATTCTGCTCCAGGACCGAGCCAGCCGCATCGTGATTGAGGAGTAGTACGTTTTCAGCCGTCTACGGTGAGCCATCTTGTTCATTGCGGCCACCAACTTTAGATATTATAGTTCTCCTTACTTTTGCTCCCTTTGAGAGGTGTGTATATCTTTTGGCCTTCTTAGATGCCTGATCTGGAAACCTTTAAACCTGTGTATTCTGGGTAGTTAGTTGTATTGTCCAGACAGTTTGTATATATGTCTATCCTTGAGAGTTATTTTATGTTGTTAAGGTCATGTTTAATTTTATTTTCAAGGTAATTTTGCGCCGTTTATATCGATTCAGTCTATAGGGTTCGCCCGACAGGTCTAGGAACGGTGGTCGGGTGCCCGCACGACCTAGCCGAAAATGCGGGTCGTGTCAGTTTTAAACATCTCTCTAGATGGCTCTGTTCTGCATTCCCTGTTTTCTACACATATTAGACGGTAATTTCATATATGTAATGATCTATACACCTTTCTTTGCAGATGTGTAGATAATATATGTGTAAGTATCTGCAAAGATGTTCACACACTTATATAAGTACATTATAGAGTTGTAGACAACAAAAGAAGTTTAACAAACACCATCTTATTTTTACACATAAGACTGATGTGTACATACCTTCATATATGTGTACGCCTATTCTTGTATGTGTACACTTCTTTTTATATGTGTAGGCACCGACCTAGATTTATTCATGTTGGAAGTTGGGGTCATTTATCTGATTTTATTATTTATTTTTCTTTGCTATGAAGATAAAATGGTAAGCACACATCGTGGGGTAACTCACAGAATTGTAAAAGAAAGATGGATGGAGCTGAGACGTCTGTACCTATTAAAAAAAGAACTGCTAGAAGTAGATCATGATCTAATGAGGTCCAAGCGATGAGCCAAGCCAACATTGGTATGAGCAATCAAGTAGAGGTTGACCAAATCATTAAATAAGTTAATCAGCAAGCAGCACTCATAGATAGTAGATCAAATCATGAGGGTTCCTCAACTCATGTAGGTCGTAAAGGGGAAAATTAGGACAGTTATGGAGACTGAAATGGTGATGGTGAAGCAAATAGGGGTAGTCTGAGTTCAGAAGCTACTTTTTCTGACCATGTTCATCGAGAAAAAAACCCTGATGTAGGTGAAAGTGGGATTTGGAAAGAAGATAGAGAGGAATACAATTCTGCTACAGGGGGAGAAGAAGATAGAGGCTGGTGATAAAGGAGAAGAAGCTGTCGTTAGTGAAAGGGGTTTAGAAAAAGTTTTTGTTAGTAAGGGTGGAGAAAAAGTTGTTGTTAGTGAGGGTGGAGAAAAGCTATTAGTGGAAGTGGTGGAGAAAAAGTTGTTAGTGGGAGTGGTGGAGAAGAAGAAGAAAAAGAAGAAGAAAATGAGGGTAGAGAAGAAGCTGTTGTTAGTGCGAGGGATGGAGAAGAAGAAGTTGCTGTGGAAGGGTAAAGAAAAAGGAAAATGGTACAGGATATGCCAATAGAATATGTTGAAGCTGCTGAATCAGGGGAAGAAGTCCCAATAAAGATTGATACACATAATAATATATGTGTACACATACCATCCACGTGTAAAACTTTTTGCTGAATATGTTAATACTCTTGCATATCTGGTATATGTTTACACATTTATGTGATGTGTACACATGAGAACATATGCGTAAATATCATAGTCGATGCTTGAAAAACATAATTAATCAACTTCTCTTAATCATTTGTAGATCGAGAATGAGGTTATTGAGGTCTCTATGACTTACCGTCTTGATATCAACGTCAGGACGTATATGGATGAACATGGTGAGTTCATGGTGTCCAAAATTAGACAAAGATCCTCCCTACTGGAGAAATGAAGAAGTTCCGAATTGCCTTGACCTCATTAGAGATCGTTGATAGTTTTAAACATTCTATTTCTGGGCATCTGTTGGACTTGAATTACAAAGCCATCTTTGCTCCAAGGTTATTGCACGGGCTCCGACTGCACACAATAATTTGCAAGAAGAACAAGGAGATATGGGTTAACTTTAATGGATTGCCAGCTCTATTTGGGCTTAATGAATTTGCAATAATAATTAGGCTATCATACCATGTGTACCCCGATAAAGAACATACGAATGAGATGAAGAAGACGGGGAAACAATTGTGGAATATGGTTACCAAGCACGCAAAGAAGAAGGCTATATCAGAGAGTGAAGTCCTGAAACTGATCACTTCTAGTGATCTAGATTCAGAAAAGAATTTTCTTCTTTGCTTGGCTTGGTTTGCACACTCAATTTTGTTTCAAAGGATTTACATACAAGTGTTAATCCTGAATTCGTCTACTTAGCTTCTAGGCCCAACACAATTTTCAGCAATTATCCTTCAGGGTGAAAGAGCTTTGAAATGACAATTCAGTACCTACTCAAGCTTATGGATGCAGAGATGAAGGGTTACAACCTCCATGGCTTCCCATGGGCATTCATTGCCTTGGCATATGAAGCCATTCCATAACTTGGCACATGGACTTTCAGGATAGGTGGACAGAGCCAAGAATGATAAGGTGGATGACCACAAGGCAGGAGAGGGAATTTGATCATATTGATAACCTAGTTAGGATTTTTTATTTATCGTTCATTTGATGTTTACGCGTCTGAGTATGCGTGTATACATGTGTAATTTGTGTACACATCTGTACGTGTAAACATATTACATATGTGTACACATAATTGTATACACATTTTTTTGATTATATGTACACTCTGTTTGATGTTTCATTTATATATAACCTTCTTGGATTCACATATATATATATATACACACACACACACACACACACACACACGTATTTTGCTAATCTACTACATGAAGGTAGTAGGTTAGCACCATGCCCACTTTTTATTTGACCATAATATTCTTATTATCTCATTAATAGCCAGGACTTTCATGTCTTTACATTTAAAAAATTGCTAAACTCAATCTATCGCCAGGGCCGGCCCTTGGGCGAGGCAACTAAAGCATATGCTTTAGGCCCCCCAAGAATGACGACCCCTTTTTTTGAAAAAAAAAATTATATATGTATTATAAATTTTTTTATTGTTATTATTATCATCAACATACTAGTTTTTCTTCTAATTTAAAATTCGGTAGAGGCTGTTTAGTTAAAATAAGTTGCTTAATAAATAGTCAAATTCAATACGAAACAGGTAATAATAAAAAATATTAATTTGATGAGGGATAACACCAACATACTACAACAACAACAACAACATACCAAATTTATCCCACAAGTGAGGTACGGGAAGGGTGAGATGTTTGTAGCCCTTACTCCACCAAGGTGGAAAGAGAGTTTTCAGTAGACCCTCGGCTAGAGAACACATTCAGAAGGGACAACATTAACATATTCAGTGGTATCCAATAAATGAGGTCTGGAGAATTTGATGACGGGATGATAAAAATATATTTTCTTGTAGTAGCTTTAAGGTTGATTGTTTCTTATAAAAGAGTGGATCAAATAACTTTTCAATTCAAAATATCATTCATTCAATATATTCCAAATGCATGAAATTAATTTAACATCTGCTTAGTAGTACAAATTTGAGATCATTAAATGAAAAAAATTATAAAAATATTTTCTTAATAGTGGATTGATCTTATAAATAATATTGTCAAAGTTTTAGTGAATTGAGTTATCAAACACATCTTGTGTGGTAACTCGAACTAACATGTATCTGATTGAATGAGCGAAATATGTACGGTATGGAGGACACTATTCGTTACAAAAAAACATCAAATAAAAGTTTATAAAATTTTATTAATTAGAATTAAGGCCTCTTCTTGAAATTTAGCTTTAAGCCACAGATTTCGTTGGGCCGCCCCTGCTATCGCCTTCTCTGTTTGTTTCGCCACTGTTGATATTTCCCTTCAATATCTCTGCCATGTTGCTCCTGCTAAGCTCCCCCAAAGTTTCAATTTTCTCAACTGACATCTCAACTAATAAAGGCATGAATGTAGAGGACATATTAGGCCCCAATATATAATAATCACAAAGAGAAGAATGAAATCCATTTTGAAGGAAAAAAAAACTGAGGAGGAAAGGGGTTGTCGAGAGAATTTTGGGGGGAGAAAGAAGAGAAAGAAGATAGAGTTTTTAGCTATATATATATATATATATATATATTTGAGGATCTTTTAGCACATACCCAAACTTTGGGGGTATTTTTTCAGAACCATTTCCCCACTTAAGTACTAATTAAACTTGTTCCCCCTCACCCAATACTTTAATGGGTCGTTCGGTGGGAGGGATAAGGAATTATAATCCCGGGATTAAATTCGGAATTATATAATCCCATGTTTGGTAGGAAGTACTAGTTAGTACTAGTACAATTTTTATACTAAAATTATGAGATTTACTATCCCACATAAGAGGTGGTATTAACATACCCCTAAAACTTTCTCATTTTCCTATTTAAGGACACTCTTATCCAATATTTACACAAATATTCGTAAACTCTATTATAAGCGTTCATCTTGTTCTATTTGTTATCTTTGTAGGTGTTGAGTATATGATGTTTTGATGATAATAAACAAAATGAACTTGTTACATTGAAATAAAATGATACATTATTTGTGGAACTAATTGTCTTGGAAAAAATAGCAAAGATTTAATTTATGTATTTCCATGAATTATTAAGTTTGTGAATATAATTAATTGCTAATTTTGGTGAGATTTTTATATGACTGACTTGTGGATTAAGCTAAGTAGTTTTTGATAAGATTCATCAGTTATTTGATTATTTGCAGGATTTGGAGAATGAAGTAGAGTTGGAGTAGAACTCTATGAAATCCAAAGTGATAAGGAAAAGGGATTAGAATTAAAGATATATGATTATCCCTAATATACTTGGACTTTGTTTTTACTTATCAGGTCTTTATCTATAAAAGAAGTTCACATACATATGGAGAAAAAACTTCCAAACACTTCAGCACAAAAGAGATATTGAGCGTACAAGAGAGGAAAATTCTGAAGCAGTTGGAACGGACGTTGGAACAGTCTAGACAAGTGTTCCATCAAGTCATTTAGAATTGTTTGAGTCCAGCTCTTAGTTCATATATTAGGCACTTAATTGTAATCTCGTTCAGCTTATAAGAAACACTTTTTGAGGTTGTAATCTGGAGTTAAAATCCCATTGGGTAAAGAGTTTAGAGTTAAGTTCTTTGTGTTCCAAGCTAGGGTAGTTTGGAAGGGTAGCAACAGTCTAGGATTGTTGTGTAAGGTCTTAGAGTTAGGTCCTTGGGGTTACCTTTGTAATCCGAGTTTGGCTCGTTTGTTTAGTGGATTGGTTGAAATTTCCACAGGGGTGTGGGTCGTGGTTTTTTCCACCTTTGAGCTAGGGTGTTTTCCACGTTAAAATCGCGTGTGCCTTGTCTATTTTTGCTCGTTTATTGATTTGTTAAACTGCTGTTGGAACACCCATAGGAACTGTTCCAAGTGAGTTGTTCTAACTTAGTCTAATCATTAAAAAGAGGCAAAAATCGTTAACGACCCAATTCACCCCCCCTTGTGTCGAGTGTACTCTAAACTAACAATTGGTATCAGAGCGGGTGTCTCATATCTAGGCTAACACCTTTGAGAGATCCTTAAAATAAGTGCACAAATAGGACTACTAGAGGGTCAATCTATTGCAAGGCCTCCATTGTTTAATGGTCAACACTATAGCTTGTGGAAAAATCGTATGGAGATCTATTTGAAAGCTGAAGATTATCAACTTTGGCAAATCACCATGAGAGGTCCGTTGATTCCCATGAAAGCAGGCGCTAATGGTGCAAAGGTCCCGAAAATAGAAGATGAATTTACTGTTGAGGACTTCAAGATGATGGAGAAAAATGCTAAGGCGATCAAAATATTTTATTTTGGTCTCGGATCTGATGAATATAATAGAATCTCTGGATGCGCATCCGCCAAAGAAATTTGGGACTCTCTGCAGCTAGCTCATGAAGGTACAAACCAGGTAAAACAGTCCAGAATTGAAATTTTGATGAGAAAATATGAATTATTTTTTATGGATGAACAAGAATCAATAAAGGACATGTTTACTCATATTACTAATGAGCTTAAATCTCTTGGAAAAGAATTTTCTTCTGAAGATTGTGTTAGGAAAATATTGAGGATATTGCCTTCCTCGTGGGAGCCAAAAGTTACGGCTATTCAAGATGCCAAACAGATGGACAAGATGGCTATAGACGAGCTGATAGGCAATCTTCAAACTTATGAACTCAGAAAAAATTCTCAGGCTAAGGAGGAAATAAAGAATGAGCGCAGCTTAGTCTTGAAAGCTACAAAAAATGATGATTCAGATTTGGATGAAGAAGACTTTACAAAGCTTGCTCGCACATTCAAAAATTTGCTCAAGAAGGGAAACAACCTGAAGAAAGGAAACTCCAGCAAGTCTACATCTACTGAAAAGGCTCATTTTGATGGTTGCTATAAGTGCGGAAAGCTTGATCATATGATCAAAGACTGCCCACAAAAGCAGTTGGAACAAAGGATGGAACGTTCCACTGACCGTTCCAAGAAGCAGCGGAAATCAGCTTCCAAAGCTATGAAAAAGGCCATGATTGCCGCTTGGGGAGACACCTCTGATGAGGAATCAGAATATGAGGATGAAAGAGATGATCTTGCTTTAATGGCCAAGAGTGATTCTGAATAAGATGATGAATTCTCAGAGGTAAGTCTCACTCAACTTAAAGAGCAAATTCATAATTTATCAAAAAGTAAAGTAGTTGATTTCTTGCTTTCTTTAATGGATGAATTTCAAAATGTGAGTGCCGCGAGAAATGAGTTAGCTACTGTTGTGTCAAGTTTGAAGTCTGATTGCAATGTTTGCAAAGAAATAAAATCGAACTTGAAAAGGCTAATAAGGTACTCAAAGAGGAAATTTGTAAATTGGATGGAAATATTTCATCTTTGCATGAAGAAATTCATGAACTTAAGGAATTAAAATCAGTTATCAAGAATCAGTTTAATGTTGATCAAATAAGTCTTGAATCTGATCTAACTACTTTGAAAGGAGAGTTAGAGTCATGAAATTGAAAAGAATAAAAAGCTTCAAGAAAATTTGAAAAATGTGAGCAATGAACTTGCTATGACCAAAAAGTGGAACAAGTCCAATGAAGCTTTGAATTGGCTAACTGAACATCAAAGTAGGAGTCGTAGTGGTCTGGGTTACAGAAGTGATCAGGTTAAATGTAATATCAATAGAAAAAAATGTTAATTTACCTGATTATCGCTTATGTACTCACTACAAGTATGAATGTTTAGCTAGAATCAAGGCTCTTGAAAAAATTGGAAATATTGTTAGATGGGTTAGAAAAAATATGATGTTTCCTGTTTCTCAAGGAAAGGGACCCAAAAAGGTTTGGGTTCCTAAGTCTAACACTTAATCTAGTTTTGCAGGCTAAGGTGAGAGGGAGCAACCAATTATGTTACTTGGTTAGTGGTTGCTTGAAGCTTATTATTGGAGTAAAATAAAATTCCTCTTACTAACGGCCTTCAATGAAGGATGTGTGGTGTTTGATATAGGTAAGAAAGGTAAGCTACTCTTCCATTCTTTATTGGTTGAAGTTTTAAAAATTAAATTGTTACATATTTCACAATCATGTGACCATAGGAACAAAGTTGATTTTCATAGTTGTTGCAAAATTGTGAATGACTATATTTTGAGAAGTTGTACAACTGATTTTCTTAATGCTTTAGCTGAAAAGAGTGTGTAGGATAATGCTTTCAAATTGGTCTTTGTCGAGCTTTAAGTGAGAAGGATCCCAAAAATATCCTACCCGAAGGAACAGGTCTTGGAACAGGTCGTTCTAAACTCGGGCACAATCTGGAACAATTAGGGGGAAGAACAAATGGAACAAATCTTGTTGAAACAGTTCGAAGCCATGTTCCATATCTTAAGCTGAAAGATTTCAGTGAAGGATCCTCATACATCAACTCACAAATAGACCTTGCAAGCATAGAACTCACGTGCTCTGCACTTCAGCTGGTATGACTTTGATTTTTAGACATGTTGATATTGTGTTGTTGGGTTTGGCTGACAATATAGCACTAATGGTATGTAATTCTTTCTATCTCTTGTTTAGTATTTTGGATAAAAAGTTGCTAGCATTTTTACTAAAGCACTAAGTGACGGATATCTTGAGGTAAATAAATTGGATCTTGGCATGATTATATTTACTTGAGTGCATGGTGTATTTCTTTTTCCCCAATGATTGGCTAGGAGTGTCATTCTTCGATCTCTACAAATGCATAAATACTTTTTTAAAAATGGCTAACTCAATTCTTGTGCTGTAACATGCATGCTCTCATGTCATGAGTTCATTATTTTTCTCGTTGAGGTCTAATGATATTGCCCTTATTTTCTTTGATTGATTCACAGTTTTGAAAGCATGAAATAGGGGATAAATTTGTTTTAAACTGTTCTAGATCTGTACCTCCAAAATATGGCTTGTGCATATAGTTGTTCATCACCATTTCTCATAACCAGCCCATATCCACTTTTGTTTAAAGTTATCATCACTCCAAACAAAAAAAAATGAGCATGTTCTTTTATTTTCTTTCATACCTCCGGACTCCCTCAGATTTGACCTAGCAAAACTTCCAAAGACAAGGTTGCAAATCTGAAAATAGTTGGAGACAATCTCATTTGAATAAATGTGAAGGAGCCTAAGGTTGAGGGGGAACCAAAAAAAAAAAAAAAGAAGAAAAAGAAATGAGTATTTTGATGAGTGTTTTGATGAGTGTGATAATAGTTTGATGCAAATTTCGTTTGAGACAAATGTCATATATCTATTTGTCAAGATCATGGGCTGCTAAGAAGATGGAACAGGTGATGGACCTGGTCCTACTAGTGATCCAATAGCCATCTCTAATGTGAATGTTCAAATTTATATTTTAGAGAATTGGTTGGCTATTCTTATGCAGGAGAATGAAACTTTGATATCCTATGTTTTAAGAATTGAGCAAGAGCTGAAAGTAAGAGGGAAAAATAAGCCAATCACCACTAGAAACTCTTAACTCTTTCCTTAACCTCACACTCATATCAGCCCAGTCTTGAACCTGTTCAATGCCTTGTTCCTTAACCTTATATTCTTGTTTTAAATCCTATGAACAAGGTTATGCATTAAGCATTTTATTTTGGGCTTGAAAGCTTAACTGGTACAGATTTGGCTTTGTCCTTTGTGGATTGTTTTGATGAATTGTGATTTCAAGCAGGATGGCCAATATCATTTAGTATCAATACTTGAGAAATTTATGCTTATGCTTACATGAGTTGCTGCCTCAGTGGCGATGGGTATGACATACTTGATTATCCATATTTTTGCATTGTTGGTTTTTGACAGTAGTTGATGCTTTTCGATGATGTCAAAAGGGGGAAGAGTAATATGTGCTTGTGCTTAGGTTATGTATATCACTGACAAATATTCCACTTTAGTTTTGTCTCATTGTCCCTTACTTGTATGTGCTTTTGGTAATAAATGAGTTTGGCAAAAAGGGAGAAGAAACATTATGTGTGCTTAAATAAATAAATTCCTTAGTTTAGATCTTTAACTGTCTTAAGTGAGGTTGTTGTGATTTTTAAAATGAAACAAGCACATTTTGTTTGTCATCATCAAAAAGGGGGAATTTGTTGAGTATATGATGTTTTGATGATAATAAACAAAATGAACTTGTTACATTGAAATAAATTGATGCATTATTTGTGGATCTAATTGTCTTGGAAAAAATACTAAAGATTGAATTTATGTATTTCCATGAATTATTAAGTTTGTGAATATAATTAATTGCTAATTTTGGTGAGATTTTTATATGACTGACTTGTGGATTAAGCTAAGTAGTTGCTGATAAGATTCATCAGTTATTTGATTATTTGCAGGATTTGGAGTATGAAGTAGAGTTGGAGTAGAACTCTATGAAATCCAAAGTGATAAGGAAAAGGGATTAGAATGAAAGATATATGATTATCCCTAATATACTTGGACTTTATTTTTACTTATTAGGTCTTTATCTATAAAAGAAGTTCACATACATATGGAGAAAAAACGTCCAAACACTTCAGCAAAAAAGAGATATTGAGCGTACAAGAGAGGAAAATTCTGAAGCAGTTCGAACGGACGTTGGAACAGTCTGGTCAAGTGTTCTATCAAGTCATTTAGAATTTTTTGAGTCCAGCTCTTAGTTCATATATTAGGCACTTAATTGTAATCTCGTTCAGCTTATAAGAAGCACTTTTTGAGGTTGTAATCTGGAGTTAAAATCCCATTGGGTAAAGAGCTTAGAGTTAAGTTCTTTGTGTTCCAAGCTAGGGTAGTTTGGAAGGGTAGCAACAGTCTAGGATTGTTGTGTAAGGGCTTAAAGTTAGGTCCTTGGGGTTACCTTTGTAATCCGAGTTTGGCTCGTTTGTTTAGTGGATTGGTTGAAATTCCCACAGGGATGTGGGTCGTGGTTTTTTACACCTTTGAGCCAGGGTGTTTTCCACGTTAAAATCGCGTGTGCCTTGTCTATTTTTGCTCGTTTATTGCTTTGTTAAACTGCTGTTGGAACACCCATAGGAACTGTTCCAAGTGAGTTGTTCTAACTTAGTCTAATCATTAAAAAGAGGCAAAAATCGTTAACGACCCAATTCACCCCCCCTCTTGTGTCGAGTGTACTCTAAACTAACAATTGGTATCAGAGCGGGTATCTCATATCTAGGCTAACACCTTTGAGAGATCTTTAAAATGAGTGCACAGATAGGACTACTAGAGGGTCAATCTTTTGCTAGGCCTCCATTGTTTAATGGTCAACACTATAGCTTGTGGAAAAATCGTATGGAGATCTATTTGAAAGCTGAAGATTATCAACTTTGGCAAATTACCATGAGAGGTCCATTGATTCCCATGAAAGCAGGAGCTAATGGTGCAAAGGTCCCAAAAATAAAAGATGAATTTACTGTTGAGGACTTCAAGATGATGGAGAAAAATGCTAAGGCGATCAAAATACTTTATTTTGGTCTCGGATCTGATGAATATAATAGAATCTCTGGATGCGCATCCGCCAAAGAAATTTGGGACTCTCTGCAGCTAGCTCATGAAGGTACAAACCAGGTAAAACAGTCCAGAATTGAAATTTTGATGAGAAAATATGAATTATTTTTTATGGATGAACAAGAATCAATAAAGGACATGTTTACTCATATTACTAATGAGCTTAAATCTCTTGGAAAAGAATTTTCTTCTGAAGATTGTGTTAGGAAAATATTGAGGATATTGCCTTCCTCGTGGGAGCCAAAAGTTACGGCTATTAGAGAAGCAAAACAGATGGACAAGATGGCTATAGACGAGCTGATAGGCAATCTTCAAACTTATGAACTCAGAAAAAATTCTCAGGGTAAGGAGGAAATAAAGAATGAGCGCAGCTTAGTCTTGAAAGCTACAAAAAATGATGATTCAGATTTGGATGAAGAAGACTTTACAAAGCTTGCTCGCACATTCAAAAATTTGCTCAAGAAGGGAAACAACCTGAAGAAAGGAAACTCCAGCAAGTCTAAATCTACTGAAAAGGCTCATTTTGATGGTTTCTATAAGTGCGGAAAGCTTGATCATATGATCAAAGACTGCCCACAAAAGCAGTTGGAACAAAGGATGGAACGTTCCACTGACCGTTCCAAGAAGCAGCGGGAATCAGCTTCCAAAGCTATGAAAAAGGCCATGATTGCCGCATGGGGAGACACCTCTGATGAGGAATCAGAATATGAGGATGAAAGAGATAATCTTGCTTTAATGGCCAAGAGTGATTCTGAATCAGATGATGAATTCTCAGAGGTAAGTCTCACTCAACTTAAAGAGCAAATTCATAATTTATCAAAAAGTAAAGTAGTTGATTTCTTGCTTTCTTTAATGGATGAATTTCAAAATGTGAGTGCCGCGAGAAATGAGTTAGCTACTGTTGTGTCAAGTTTGAAGTCTGATTGCCAATGTTTGCAAAGAAATAAAATCGAACTTGAAAAGGCTAATAAGGTACTCAAAGAGGAAATTTGTAAATTGGATGGAAATATTTCATCTTTGCATGAAGAAATTCATGAACTTAAGGAATTAAAATCAGTTATCAAGAATCAGTTTAATGTTGATCAAATAAGTCTTGAATCTGATCTAACTACTTTGAAAGGAGAGTTGAGTCATGAAATTGATTTTTACCCCCCTGTCCAGTAAGTCCATGTATGTCAGGTCCAAAGCACTAGCTTCACAGTTCCTCTCACCTCTAGGCAGAAGGAACCTGTGTACAAACTCAAACAACAACTGGTGTGCAGGTTCCATCTCCTTCTTGTCTACCTTTCTCTCCTTCCTTAATTTGGGTTTTCCTGAGAACTTCTTGACTACATCCAGAGGAGTCACTCCATCAGTCCTCTTTGGCCATTTCAGTTTTATATACCTGCAATAACCTTCAGCAGGTATGTCAAGAATCACTCCAAGCTCAGGTCTCCCAAATTCTATCTCAATTCCCCTCACTGTGGTGAACACTCTCCTTGCATTAACTCTGCAGTTGGTGTAGAATTCTCTGATCTCATCAACAAACAACTTTCTTTCTTTGTTGGCAAACAAACCTAACCATCCCTGGTTAGCAATCATTCTCAGGAATGGCTTCATGTGAAATTCCTTCTCATCATGCAAGATGCTGCCAGGCAACACCTGATGCTTAGAGAAGAAGGCCACCCTGTCAGCTTCTTCTTCACTACCTCTCCTTCTTTTTCTGTTCTCCGCTTCACTATCTGTATCAGAGTCACTTGGCTCTGCATAACTTCCAGCATCATCACTCTCTTCCTGTACTTCCTCAGCTTTCCTTTCTTCTTCTTCCCTTTTCTTTGCCTCTCTATCTCTTACATTTGTCACTGTTCTTTCCAATTTACCCACCTTCTCCAGTTGTTGCTTTAATGCAGACTTGGTGCCAACCCTCCTGGCAACAGGCTCATCAACAGTCTTGTCATCACTCTCTCCACTAGCTTCATCAACCAATTATATTTTCAGTAATGGCTTTCCCCCTTTCACCAGTCTCCTCATTTTTTCAGGCTCCACTTTGTTTTCTTTGACAAACACAACCTCCTCTTCTTCTTCCTCACCTGGCGTCTCTCATCCTATTCACCAAACTTTCTCTTTCTTTTTGGTTCTTCTGCTTTCTTAGCAACCTCTTCCTTTTCAATTTTTTCTAAAACAATCTCCTCATTCTCTTCTTCTTCAGAATCTGTCCAGTTTAAGTCTGCATCATAAGCCTCAGTGGAAGTTGGACAAGCAACAGGCTCTTGACACAAATTCTTTGAGGCTTCAGCAAGACCAGGTCCTCCAACTACTGGACCTTTTGGCATAGATTCTTCCTCATTCTTCTCAGTACTCCCAACATCTTTACAGGGTTCCATTTCACTTTCTCTAAGGTTTTCAACAAGATCTTGTTCCCTAAACTGTTCTTTCACTCTTTTGGCAATATCCAACTCTACACCAGTCTTTTCAACCAAAGGCACCTGTAAATCTTCCCTAAGTTCATCCTGTCCACTATCTTGCTCTGTTTCACATGGGTTCTCCCTATCTATTCTATCATCATGTTCAACTCCTATAATTTTGTCTAGTCCTGTTACTAGGGTTTTAGTGTCTGTAGTACCAGGGCTTTTTATATCTACTAAACCAACAGGAGTAGATGAAATAGGATCAAGGATTACCTCAGACGGTGATTGTGATGAACTTTGTGCAATGGGCGTAGTAGGTACTGCTCTTGACCTCATCTTCTTAACCAATTTCTTGTCGCCTTTTTGAATAAATTTTGTGCGGGCCCTAGCGATTCTTTGGGCGAGAGTGGATGGGGGTGGTTTTGCAGACATGGTGAAGATTTTAATGGATTGTCACTGAGATTTTAAGAAAATTTTAGGTTTTAGGTTTTGGGAGAGAACTTTGGCGTTGAAGGAGAGAAGTAGTTGGATTGAGAGGAATTCTGAGTGTATCGACAAGAGGGGAGGGGTTTTTTTGATTTTACTACTTCTAGGGAAGACAAAGAAATAATGATGTAAAGTAGAGAAGCAACTTTTGAGAACTGGGAAGAGTAAAAGATTTGACGGTTATGGACTCATTTAATATACCCCTTTTAAGTAGTGAGGTCCAAACAAGTCAAATAGAATTCTATCCGAAAAAGGAATGTGTTCCTATAATTTAGGACAGTTATAGGAACATGGAGGATCTCCCTTGACACACGTATAATTGACAATTTAATTTCAGTTATGACTTCTATCATGCAAGGTAGTGTGAATGTACCTGGACATGATTCCTCATGCTTTAGTTGGTTCCTTCTTAGTACATAGTAGGTTCTTCATGGGATCACATTATTCTCACCTGCTGCTCAAAGACTGAACAAGTATACTTATTCAAGTACAAGGTTAGACAGGACATTAATGATAAAATTCAAACATGAACAATTGAATACTTACCTAACCAATCATAAAGGGGTTACCTGCTGGGTCATCCGTGTATTTTGTTCATCCCTAATTCCAACCTGTTCCTCTCAAACTGTACCTTGTTCAATGCTTTGGTAAATATGTCAGCAATTTGATCTTCAGTCCTGCACGAATTCATAGTAATCAGACCCTTTTCCACATTATATCTCAGGAAGTGATGTCTAATATCAATGTGTTTGGTTCTTTTATGTTAGACTAGGTTCTTGGCAATACTCACTGCACTAATGTTATCACAGAAAATTGGCACTGCTCCACACTTGATACCAAAGTCCTCCAGTTGTTGTTTGATCCACAGCAATTGTGAACAGCATGATGCAGCTGCCACATACTCAGCTTCAGCAGTAGATAAAGCAACTGAGTTTTGCTTCTTTGTAGCCCAGGAGATCAAACAAGGACCTAGAAAGTGTGTCATTCCTGAAGTGCTTTTCCTATCCACCAAATGACCTGCATAATCTGCATCAGCAAAACCAATTAGTTCAAAAGTACCTCCTCTTGGGTACCAAAGACAAAGGTCCTGAGTTCCTTTCAAGTATCTCAGGATCCTCTTCACAGCTGTCAGATGTGACTTCTTGGGCTTTGACTGAAATCTAGCACACAGTCCTACACTGTATACGATGTCAGGTCGACTGGCTGTGAGGTAAAGAAGTGAACCTATGATTCCTCTATACTTTGTCTCATTTGTCGAAGGACCTAGTTCATCCAAATCCAGCTTCGTCCCAGGTGCAGTGGGAGTAGTCATTTCTTTTGCTCCTTCCATGTCAAATTTCTTCAGTAGTTCCTTGACATATTTTTGCTGGTGAATCATAGTTCCTTCAGGCCTTTGCTTTATCTGCAACCCAAGGAAGAAATTTAGTTCGCCCATCATGCTCATTTCAAATTCACTTCCCATCAGATCAGCAAATCCTTTGCATAGCCCCTCATCAGTGGCTCCAAAGATGATATCATCGACATACACTTGAACCACCAATAGATCTTTTCCTTTCTTTTTGAGGAATAATGTGTTGTCAATCTTTCCTTTTGAGAAACCATTCTTCAGTAGAAATCCTGAGAGTCTTTCATACCAGGCTCTAGGGGCTTGCTTTAATCCATAGAGGGCCTTGTCCAGTTTGTAAACATGATCAGGGAATTCATTGTTCACAAATCCTGGTGGCTGTATCACATAGACTTCTTCATTAAGGTAGCCGTTTAAGAAAGCACTCTTTACATCCATCTGGTATAATGTAAACTCCATATACGTAGCAAAGGCAGTTAGCATCCTGATGGCCTCCATCCTTGCAACTGGTGCAATGGTTTCATCATAGTCTATTCCTTCTTCCCGACTATAATCTTGGACTACTAATCTCGCTTTGTTTCTCGTCACTATACCATGCTCATCCAGTTTGTTCCTGAATACCCATTTTGTTCCAATTATTGATCTGTCCTTTGGCTTAGGAACTAGGTGCCACACTTTGCTTCTTTCGAATTGGTGTAGTTCCTCCTGCATGGCTAGAATCCAGTCTGGGTCTTCTAAAGCTTCTTTTATGTTCTTTGGTTCCAGAGATGAGAGGAACGCAAAGAAGGCACAGAAGTTCTTCAAAGCTGACCTGGTCATGATTCCTGTATCCAATTCCGATAGGACATTCTCCAAAGGATGAGATCTTTGATATTTCCATGGCCTGAGTTGAATATGACCGGAAGAACCTGCAGCATTATCCTGGAGAGGTCCTTCTTGACTTGCTGGATCATCAGCTTCATCAGAAGTTCCCCCTGTCAAGTTGACTCCTTGTTCTAGTGTGCTTGGATTTTCACTTGATGTCTCCTTGTCTTCTGAGTCTTCCAGTTCATTTACACCTTCTTCCCTAGTAAGGCCAATCACTTGATTTTCTATCTCACTCTCCTCCAGTGCCTTATCTGATTCATCAAATACAACATGCATACTTTCTTCTACTGTTTGTGTCCTTTTGTTGTACACCTTGTATGTTTTGCATTGAGTAGAGTAACCAAGAAATATTGCCTCTTCACTCCTAGCATCAAACTTTCCCAAGGGTTCCTTACCATTGTTGTGAACAAAACATTTACAACCAAAGGGTCTTAGGTGAGCAATATTTGGTTTTCTACCTCTGAGTAGCTCATATGGGGTCTTGTCAAGAATTGCTCTGATGGAACATCTGTTCAGCAAGTAGCATGCAGTATTTATAGCTTCAGCCTAAAAGTTTCTTGCAAGCCCACTTGACAACAACATAGTCCTGGCCATATCCTCCAGAGACCTGTTCTTCCTCTCAACCACCCCATTTTGTTGGGGAGTTCTTGCGGTGGAGAAGTTATGATCTATGCTGTTCTTTGCACAATACTCAGAAAATTTTGAGTTCTCAAACTCAGTTCCATGATCAGATCTGATGCTGATGAGTTCATGGCTTAACCTTTTCTGAACTACACCAGCCCAGTCTTTAAAGCTGTCAAAAGCTTCATCTTTAGTTGCCAAGAACTGGGTCCATGTGTATCTAGAGTAGTCATCAACAATCACGAACACGAATCTCTTTCCTCCTCTACTCCTGACTCTCATAGGTCCACACAGATCCATATGCAACAGTTCCACTGGTTTTGATGTACTTACCACCTTCTTGGATTTAAAGGATGATCTCACATGCTTTCCCTTTACACACGCATCACACATTTTTATGTTTTCAAATCTCTTGCTTGGCAATCCACGAACCAGCTCCTTCGATGCAAGCTTATTCAGTTGTGAGAGACTTGCATGATACAACTGAGAGTCACTTTCATCTACATTCAAGCATGTCAGGTTATTTTCAGGTAGTGACTTCAGCGATGCTTTGTATACATTGTTCACCCTCTTTCCTTTCATAATAATTTCTCCACTCTGTAGGTTCTTCACAGTGCATCCTACAGACGAGAAACTCACTTCGTTACCTCTGTCACATAGTTGGAGATGCTCAGTAGATTGTGTCTGAGACCATCAACACAATAAACATTCTCAATTGCATGATCCAGAGTTCTCCCAATCTTTCCAATTCCTACTATTTGACCACTTTTTCCTCCTCCGAAGGCCACACTGCCTCCTTGAAATGCTGCAAGTGAGAGAAAGTTTCTTCTATCTCCTGTCATGTGCCTTGAACAACAACTATCAAGAATCCAGCTTGGGTTGTTCTTCCTCACTCCAGCCTGCAAAACAAATTAGGGGTTAGCCTTAGGAACCCAGACAAGCTTGGGTCCCTTCTTACTAGAGAATGGATAAATCAAATCCTGTTTAGCCCATCTAGGTAAAACACTTCTTTTGTTCTTAGCCTTTGCCTTGCTGACATTTATGCGCTTTTGTTTGACATGTCCAGTTTCACCACAAAAGGTACATAACATGTTGCAAGGTAACGCCACATACTTGCTTTTTGGATTGTATGGAGGCAGTGGTCTCTTAAATCCTAATCCTTGTTTCCCTTTGTTTTGATTTTCAAAAACCCAGTTCATTGCCTCTGATGATTTATTCCATTTGTTCAATCTAGTAAGCTCAAATTTTGATTTTTCAACCTTTTGGCTTAAAATCTTGTTCTTCTCAGTTTCGTGATACAGAATTTCATTGGCTCTTTTCAGTTCATTTTCCAGAAAGGTTTGAACTTCACTTATTACTTGCTTACCTTTTGCTCTTTCTCTTAACTGATTGCATTCCAATTGTATTTCAGTGATATTAGAGTTTGATACCAGAGTTTGCCCTTTCAAGATAGCATTGACTTCTTCAAGTTCAATGTTCTATTCTAGGAGACTCTTATGCTTGGTTCTAAGACTACTTAGTTCTTCAGTTAATTTATCCTTTTTAAGCTTCTCCTTTTTCATAACCCTCAATTCAGGTGGCAGTGATTAAGATCAAGTTTTCAGAAGAGTATGTATGTAAATTTTCCTTAAGTTCAGATAAACATACCTCTGCTGAATGAGCATCTTCAGTTCCATCAGTTGCCATGAGAGCAGAGTCCTTCTTTTGATTGTCATCTGTGTACACCTCTTTCAGTTTTTCCCAGATTTCCTTGGCAGACTTGCATTCAAATATCGTAGCAAGCACATCACAGGTGAGTCCTCTCTTCA
This sequence comes from Petunia secreta, assembly GCA_029990175.1. Classification (NCBI taxonomy): domain Eukaryota; kingdom Viridiplantae; phylum Streptophyta; class Magnoliopsida; order Solanales; family Solanaceae; genus Petunia; species Petunia secreta. The sequence goes on from JARKIP010000112.1 coordinate 264,450, forward strand.
GATACCATTCAGCTTTGGAGTTTGCCTGTAACCAATCTAGATCTTGAGGATCTAGTTCTTCTACCTTCTTTGGCACTAAGACTCCATTTGGAGCTCTCTTTACAGGAACATGAGGTCCTCTCTTCACAACCAGCCACAGACTGTAGTCTGCTGCTTGCAAGAAAGTCTTCATCTATTTCTTCCAGTTCTTGTAGTGAGTCCCGTTGAACACAGGTGGCCTTGATGGATCTCTTCCTCCTCTAAACTCTCGAGGATCTTCTTCATCAGAACTGATGTCGGACATACCCATTAGTGCCAGTGGCGGATCATCTTCAGAATCCTTTTCATGATCGGATTCACTATCAGTTGGTCCCCATGTGGCATAAAAGGCTTCCTTCTTCTTTCTTCTTTCTGCTCTGAAGTTTGGAGGTCGTCTTGACTTCTTCTTATCTTTGTCATTTTGCTTTGGCGTCTCCTTCTCCTTTTCCTTGGATGCTCTATTTTTCATCCACTCTATCTCCCACATAGGACAATCCACGACAGCATGATCCTTTTTGAAACACTTAAAGCATCCTGAATAATCAGGGCTATCAACTATGTTTTTCCTGCTAGAATTCTCCTTGCCACTTCTTTTGAATCCTTTGAATCTTCTCAAATTAAGCTTCTGTCTCAGGGCACTTACCATTGCTGCTTCAACTGATTGAAGATCAACATATTCATCGATTTCATCAGTTTCTTCAAGCGCAAGGGTCTTGTCCTTCTTTACAGTTGGTTTAGCTTTTGAGTCCTTCATCATCTCATGAGTTTTCAAGCTTCCAACCAGTTCTTCAAGTTTGATAGACCTGAGAGGTTTGGATTCAGTGATGGCGTCATCTTGGGTTCCCATGCTTCAGGAAGCACATTCAGAATTTTATCGACCATCTCTGTTTCAGGCAGCTCCATATCCAGAGATCTCATCTCATTAGTAATGATGGTCAACTTGATCATCATATCCTGAATTGATTCTTTCTCTCCCATGGTGAATAGTTCAAATTGTCTCTTCAGCATTCTTCTTTTTGAGTCCTTCACTTCTGTGGTTCCTTCATGCGCAACCTGCAAAGCGTCCCATATTTCCTTAGCCGTCTTATAAGATGATACTCTATTGAACTCCTCAGGACCAAGACCACATATGACCAGACGTTTGGCTTTGTGATTCTTTTCAATCATCTTATAATCCGTCTCGTTGAACTCTTCTTTCAGTTTAGGTTCTTGCTTGGCAGTGCTCCTTCACCAACTATTTTACTGGGGATCAGATTCCTTCAGAGACTATCAGCCAGAGTTGATAGTCTTCAGCACATATGTAATTCTCCTTCATGTTCTTCCACCATGCATAGTATTGCCCATTAAACTGTGGGGGCCTCTGAATTGACTGTCCTTCAGTGATGGTAGGTGGTGCACTCATGATTCTGATTCTTCTCAAGGTGTTAAAAACTCACGAGAAGTCCTGCTCTGATACCACTTGTTATAATCTATGCACCTCCTAAAGACACTAGAAGGGAGGGGGGGGGGGTTTGAATAGTGTCTACCGATTTTCGTTACAAGAACCTAGTTCTTCTGAACGTAGAACCTTGTTCTTACCTTAGCACTTATACTATTTCAAACACTGCAACTCGCCACACCATACACACAGAAGACACAAGGATTTTACGTGGAAAACTCCTTGCTCAAGGGAGAAAAACCACGACCCACACTCTGGGATTTTAGAACTGAATCCTCTAACACAAGAGCAAAGTTTCTGATTACAAACTATGTAACCAAGGGGCTACACTCTAGATCCTAATCACTACTCAAAGCTAAACTCTAGCTTTTCCAGTAATTACACAAGATTTCACCTAATACATATGCTTCTGCAATAAGCCAATAGGTAAAAACTATGAATGCTCAAACTAAGACAACTTACAACTCGATGAACCTAGACAGAATATCTAGACTCAATACACTGCATTCACTTCAGTTGTCTTCTCCAGTTTACTCACGTAGAAGGATACTAGATTGCCTTTGTATGCTCTCAACTCTCCGTTTGTGAATAACTAACTTTACGGCTGTCTCCACTACTTGTATTTATACGAGTCTTGAAACCCTAGTTGAGTCCTACAAGGAATCTTTTTAATTATGGTAAGTCAGGATTCTTAGTAACTCTTTTCCTTGTTGAAGTCCAACTCCTTTTCACACTTCGAAGACACAGCCTGGGCACCGCCTCTTTTAGTCTGACTAGGATGCATATTCATTCACGCGCCACTACTCCTAGTTCCGCAGGGATTTGCAACCCGTAATTCTTTTCGATCAAGCGTGCCCTTTATTTCAAGGACTAGGTTCTTCGTGGGAACCTCTGAGTCCTTTTCGTTTGTCATGCTTCAAAACCAGCTCTCAACAATAGACTTCACCAATTTACTGTGGCTACTTCATAAATATTCTCATCTATTTCACTTGACCAAAGTAAGTAGATATGATAGTGGTGTAGACACTAGGTACAAGTATTTATCGTTAGCAACTCCAGATGATCAGGAACGAACTTGCATGCGACACCCTTAGACATAATGAAACAGATCTCCTCAAATCTAATATGAATACAACGTCGTTAGCCAACCCAGTGATCTAAGTACCTTCGGAGCACCTCAATTTTCTTCAACTCTGAAATTATTCTCCTAATAGACATGGAGTTACAGAGATTCTAAAAATTCAAAGAGTTTCACATTGTTCCTCACTAAAATATAGATAGCAACTTTAACATCAAAGAGTAATTTTTCGGCCTCCAGCTTCCTCCCCCTGGTGTATTCGGCTGATCCTTTCAATCCACAAGCAATAGATTGTAGCTGCAAAGCATCCTTTCACTACTAAAAATCAGGGTATTTCCCACCGCGATTTTCTGATCGAAATTCGGTCAGACAATCTTATGTGACTGTCGCGATCGGACAAATCAAATGTTATTAAAAAATTATTTCTGTAAAGTGTCCGACCGAAATGGTCCAACACTATTAAAATAATTTTTTTTAGAGTAGCCGACTGCGTCAGTCGGACAGTTTAATAAAAAAGGGGACAAACCTCTTTCTTTCCTCATACTCTTTCTTCCTCTGTCTTTCACTTTTCCCTCTTCCTCTCTTCCCCAACCCGTCCCCCACACTCAAATCTCACCAAAATACTCAATTATTTCAAATTAGCCACTAAATCTTCACCCACTAATTCTTTAAGTGTAAATATTTCTCAAAATTTTCATATTTCTTATTTCTTTGATCCCAAATTTACAAACCCTAACCCATTTTTTTTTTTGCAGATCCGGCGGAGAGATCACCGGACCCGCGAGGAGTAGTTCATTCCGGCCTAGTGGTAGCAGTACAATCAGGTAACTTTTTTTTTTTTTGATTTTTCTATTTATGTTTTGAAGTGAGTAATGAACATTCATATAAAATGAACATTCATAAGTGAGTAATAAAAGTTGTAAGTTGTTGGGTTATTTGGTATATAAAAATTGTAAATTTCTATGGCAACTTGTTGGAGTAGTCGTAAATTGTTGTTTTGGATTTTGATAGAAAATGGAAAAAAATGAAAAAAATGGAGAAAATGGAGTGATACACTTTGAGATTTGAGTTTTGGTGAGGTTATGATAATTTAGCCTTTGGAGTTGTTATGGAAAGTTGAGTTGTTAACTTTGTAGGCGGAAATTGAAAACGAGAAAGAGAAGAATGATGGGGATATTGGGGGGTTAATATTATTGTTTAATTGAAATAAAAAATTTGATTTTGAATTAAAAAGTATAACGTGTAGTCTTGGTGTTGGGTTGATATTGTTGGAAAATTTGAAAGTTGACAATGGAGTTAATGAATTTTTTTGTGGTTGTTGTTGAATATTATTGTTGTTGTTGAATAATTGTAAGTTGGAAATGAACATTTTTGTGGATCCTATTTTGATAGTAGTGATAATGAACTTTGTTGTTGTATCAAAGAAGAGTATAATGTAGAAATTACAATAGGATTAATAGCCGTTATGATGTGCTTTATTGAACTAGCTAATAGTTAGAGAGTTAGCAACATAGGGAGAAAGTTAGGTTCTTGTTTTCTCCTAAATTATTTAAGTTTGAATCTTTCTAACCATTTGTTTAGAATGTGATACTTGTTTTACAAATTAGGGAGAAAATATGTTACTTCCATAGCTTAAAGTGTGTTTATGAACTACTATCATACTTAACAATAATTTAGGAGACATTAGCTATAAGTAATATAGTAGTTACACAACTTAAAATATCTTAATTATTTTCGTAAATTGATTTTAACTAAATTACTTACTAAATGATAATCTTAGAGAAAAATTAGTTAGTAATATAAAAGTAGTTGACTTAGATATAATAGTACTAATACTAGTAAGTTGTACAATTACTTAATCTTATGAAAATTGGTAGTGTTTCACAATAATTTTTTTTTTTAATCTTTGCAATATAATATGTATCTCAAACTTGTAATTTTTATGTAGATATGGAATATGAATGTCGTAGTTCGATGTATAATAGAAATAATCCCGAGTGGCTAGGGATAAGGAAAGAATTTGCAGTAGGTGTTCAAGAATTTATTGAAAAGGCGCAAACACTTGATGATTTTATACGGTATGGCCAGATTAAGTGTTCTTATGTGAAATGCAAGTGTACAAAAGGACAAAGTTTAGAAAATGTTGAAATGCATCTTTATAGGAAGGGTTTTATGCCAAATTATTCTGTTTGGGTTTATCATGGAGAGTCTAGGGATATGGGCGGTGATGTTAATTTTCAAAATGCTTATGGCGATGGGAGTGGTCCGTTTGTGGAGAATGATCTTGATAATTATCGAATGAATGATATGGTTAATGATGCTTTTGGGATGTACCCTGAGGATCCATTCCAACCGGGTACATCGCAACCAAATGTTGAGCACTTTCCTAATGATGAGGCAAAGCTCTTCTATAAACGGTTGGAGGAAGCTAGTCGTCCATTGTATGAAGGCTCAGTGCATTCTAACTTGTCAGTTGTTGTTAGATTGTTAAGTATTAAATCTGATTTCAGTATATCTCAAGCAGCCATGGATTCCATCATTGGCCTTTAGAATGAACTCAATCCGACTAACATGGCATTGCCAACTGATTATTAAGAAGTTGGTTTCCACAATAGACCTTTCTGCACAGAGAATTCATTGTTGTGTCAACGGTTACATGTTGTTTTATAAAGATGATGCATAATTAGATACATGTAAATTCTGTGAGGAGCCTCGTTACAAGCTGGTTCTAAACTCTAAAAAGAAGTCGATACCTGTTAAGTCGATGCATTACTTACCTCTTATACCTAGGTTAATGAGGTTGTATGCATCGATGAGCTCTGTTCCTCATATGAGATGACACTATGATCGTACAAAACAGTCAGGCATTCTAAGCCATCCGTCAGATGGTGAGGCATGGAAACATTTTGATCAGGTGTATTCGGCATTTGCTAGTGAACCAAGAAACATAAGGTTGGGTCTATGTTCAGATGGGTTCACTCCTTTTGATGTCTCGTCTACACCTTATTCTTGTTGGTCCGTATTTGTCACACCGTGCAATCTTCCGCCCGAAATGTGCATGACTAGTCCTTATCTGTTTTTGAATTGCATTATCCCAGGGCCACATAACCTGAAAGCCTCGATTGATGTATTTTTGCAGCCTTTGATTGATGAGTTAAAGTTATTATGGCATGAAGGTGTAGAAATATATGATATATCAATGAAATAAAACTTTCAACTGCATGCTTCTTTGATGTGGACCATAAATGACTTTCCAACTTATGGAATGTTGTCTGGGTGGTCCACTGCTGGTAAGCTCTCTTGCCCTTATTGTATGGAAGATAAAAAAGCATTCACTTTGAAAAATAGCAGTAAGATTTCATGGTTCGACTGTTGCCGTCGATTCTTGCCAATAGATCATCCATTTAGGAATAATAGTAGTGCATTGATGAAGAATCAGGTTGATTTTGAGGAGCCTCCGCGAAGGTTGTCAGGAGCAGAAATATGAGATAGGGTTAAGGTGTATCCTAAGGTGATTGACCAACGACCATCTAAAGACCTGGTTATGGTATTGATCATAATTGGAGTAAACAAAGTATCTTCTGGGAGTTGCCTTATTGAAAGGATAATCTTCTTCGACATAACCTGGATCCCATGCATATTGAGAAGAATTTTTTCGAGGCTGTCTTTAATACTATGATGGATGTTAGGAACAAAACAAAGGATAATGTGAAGGCCAGGTTGGACCTTTAGGAACTTTGTAGGCGACCTGAGTTACACTGATCTCAAGTTGGCAACATCTTCATGGAAAACTTACTCCCAATTGCATTCAGTGGCTTGTCTGATAAAGTGGAAACCCCTTACAAAGACGAGCATATTTTTTAAGGAGATGTGTTCTAAGACATTGGAGGAAGAGAATCTTAAGTCGTTGGAAAGTAACTTTCCCGTTGTCACGACTAAGTTGACAAAAATCTTTCCCCTGGTTTCTTTAATGCAATAGAGCATCTTCTAATTCAGCTCGCGGAAGAGGCACTACTGGGAGGCCTGGTGCACGGTAGATGGATGTATCCTTTTGAGAGGTAAGGTCCCTTAAGTTATTATTAACTCATTTTTTAATTCATCTTAAGTAAATTAATTAATATAATGTATTATGAAGAATTATTGACAAGTGTAAGCGGGACGTGAAAAACAAGAACCAAATTGAGGGGTCCATATGTGAGGCATATCTGGCTAGAGAAACTTCTCCTTTTGGTTCATATTATTTCGATCAAAATGTGCAATATTTGTGAAATAGGCCGGATCAACATGATGTTGGAGACAACAATGATCCGAATTATCCACCATTTTCTATATTGAATCAACCTGGTAGAGGAAAGTTAATGACCGAAGTATGTAAGTTCACTGACCGGGACAGAAAAGCAGCTACAATACATGTGTTGTTGAATTGTCCCGATGTCACGCCTTTTTACAAATATGATTTTTTTTACATTAACGCCTAACATTCAAGTTTCATCATTAATCTAACTAATGAGAAGTTTTTTGCGCATCATCCAGTCACTTTGTTGGAGAATTATGCTATATATATATATATATATATATATATATATATATATATATATATATATATATATATATATATAGTGTACAACTATTTTGAACTTTATATAGGTACTCAATCCGAATAATGGCATAAACTTCCCATTGTTGCATGATATATCTCATGGGTCGTATTATAAATACAAGAGGCTGTCTAAGTACTTGTCACGACCCATAATCCTGGATAGTCGTGAGGGCACCCGAACTAACCCCATCTGGCGAACCCACTCTCTATATTAACATTAAATCTCAAAAATATTAAATAAAGAATATAATAAAATTCAAACTGTGATTTTTATTACTGAAATACGCGGAATATCCCCCAAAACAAATGAAATGTCTAGACCTCTACCATAAGCCATGAACATCTATAAGATAAATAGTGAATAAAATATCCCGAATGTCTGAAACAATAAAAGACAGGAATGAAAATAATAGAAAGGTGTGCCACCATGGAATGAGGATGGTTGGCTCACCGCTGATCAATAGAAAAATCTTCAACTCTGGCCACGGGGCTCGCTGGTGCTCGGAACCGTATCTGCCCGAATAGATAATAAGAAAAAAAAATAAATAAATAACGTAAGTCAAGAGGACTTAGTAGGTGGGTAGACTAGTTCCTATGAAAGACAGGAAACTAGTCTGAGCAATAAATTAACAGAATAGAGGAGGGAAAAAAAGAAGCATGTTATAATTCGCTATTTAAATACATCCAATCACACCATTCAACATCAATAAATCTCCTTCTAGAACCAACAATAGACTCAATTAATAAACCAGCAGAATATGTGGGCTAACTCCGAAAAGACGTGATAGTGGACCAACTCCAAGGGTATCAAATGTACCAACTCTAAAATAGATAGTGGACCAACTCCGAGGCTATCAAATCGACAAACTCCGAAACATTATCAATTGGACCAACTCCGACATATCAAAGTAATCATAAATTTTCATGTCAAACATACATATAACTTACAATACTTTAAACAACCATAGTAAACACAATCCAGGAAAAACAACACATATTCCAAGTAAATATTTAAACACAATGAAAAGGTGTAAAGGTTACACCTAGGGCAGTGCACATACAAGGAACGTATGTACAATATCCCGCGTGGACTAGTTCCACCAAAGAAAGGGATAGAACCACCTACCTCTGTCCGAAGAAGCAAACACTACTGAACAATGCTTTTCACCGCGGAATCTCTTCGAAAAAATCTCGCTCTAAGTAAAAGAACGGAATACATAATTAATTTAAAGAATTGATTCAAATCCCGAGTCTTGAATTTTTTTAGAACCCAAAACAGTCTACGAAACCAATTCTTTTACACAGAATTGAACTGATTGGTTCCAAGAGAAATAGCAGGCATAAGCTTCACCAATTTTATTAGTTACATCCATGGATATAAACATATATGGCATCATTATGTCTTCTGTTAAACATACTTATTACTTAACAACTATTGTTAAAAATATACCAAATATAAACGTAAACAGTAACTTAATAGCCAGACTAGAACCAATAGCTTCCACCAATATTTTGTTATCCATTTCTCATACCATTAATCATTAGGTGATAATGATGTTCCCTCATAATGACTGGATCATGATTTCCCCATTAAAATTCCACTACACTAATTAAAATAAACTACTACTACAAAGATACAAAAATGAACTACTATGATTTCAAAGATATGAACGGCACCTCAACAGTAAGTTTGTTGGAAAAAGTGACAAAGTTTTCACTAGTTTTAAATGTCCATTCAAGTGAACCATTCATTATATCATCAGAATACCTTTCTTTATATATGGACAATTTACTACTCAATAATATAAAAGTAAGGATTCATACCTTTTCTCATCCAATACACGTAAAAGCTTTGGTATGGAATTCTCCAAGTTTCTCAAAGTCGTGTGTTTTGCCTGAAGCAGCCGCACCCTTTTTAGACCCTACTCTTGTATTTTATATGAAACCTATTAAACTTAGCATATTTGTAAGTCTAATGTTCACAAGGGAGTTACTGAACATGCCTATTCCACCCTTCCATTTTTTTCACTTAAATACTAACTTATAGGGGTAATGTCTAATTGGTCCAATAATTACTTCTAATTATATATCTAATCCTCATTATTAGTCATAATTTATATGAATAATATTTTATAATAACAATTGAAATAAATACCAAAATTAAGGGAATAACTAAAAAAAATAATACTTATAAAATATCGGGTCATTACAGTACTTTGCTAATGGGTACAAGTTTCATACTAAAGAATGGTCCTTGGGGAAGAAAATCAACAACAGCGGTGTGTGTGTGAAAGGTGGTATTGGTGACCATGATGTAGACTTTGATTACTATGTTATGATTGAGGAGATTTTAGAAATAGAGTTTACAGTAGGTTGGCCTCGTAAAAGATTAGTGCTTTTTTCGGTGCAGGCGGTTTGATCCGAGTCCCAAAGGTACGAGGATAGACCCATGTTCTAAAATAGTTGAAGTTAATCACAGAGGGTTATATGGACATTATGATCCTTTCATCATCGTCCAGAATGTGAAGCAAGTGTGGTACGTTCCTTATCCACTGACAAAGAACAAAGCCAAATCCAAAGCCAAGGCCAATTGGTGGGCTGTTATAAAAGGTAAGCCGGTGGGAAGATTGGAAGTAGATGATGTATTAGATGTTGCATATCAAAATGAGGTTTCAACCATTTCCTTGATTGCAGATATTGAATTAGCCAATTAGTTGCAACATAGTGAAGGCATCTATGAAGAGTTTGATGAATCGGTGGTTAGACGTGGAAAAAACACGACTAATTTTGGAGAAGGAACATCTAGGACAAACGAGGAGGATGAATATATGGATGACGTTGAAACAGGCGAGGAAGAATTTGTTAATGACGATGAGACGAGCGAGGAAGAAGAAACAACCGATGACCTTGAGACGAATGATGATGATTGATATGTTTGTAGTTTGTTGTTACTTTACTACACTTATTAGCACTACTTTATAAATGTATTCCATATAAATTTATAATTTGCTTATATTGTGCTAATTTATTGTGCATATTTTACAGATATGACATCTACGAAATAGGCTAGGGGAAAAGAAAGGTTCAAAATACCTCTCCTGCTTCAGCTCATACTACTCCCCTTGCTCCTGTACCTCATATGCTTCCTACATCTCCTCCGTCTACATATGCTCCTAGTTTTTTCACTCCTCCCGCTGCCTTTCCCCCTGGCATGCCACTTCCTACATCTCCTGGTTATGTTGTTTGTCGTCACGACATGTGTTCATCCATGCCTTCGCCATCTTCCAGTCCATCACCATCCCCTTCATCATCATCTCCTTCTAGATCTACTGTACCACCTTCTGATTCGAGCTCTGTGGGCGCTTTGGTACCACCTACTGTACCACATTATCATCCGAGCTCGCCTTTTTACATTGGTGAACGAGGATCATATGATGAAGACGGGAGGGTGAAGATTTATCCAGAGGGTAGTCGTGGGTAAGTATTATTTTTTGTTAGTTTTTAACTATTTAATACTACTGTAAAGTTTAATTTTTTAGTATATTTATTAACACTAGTAATTTTTATCTAGTTTTACTTCCTCGCACGTGGCTACTCCCATAGTCACAATATGCATTAGATCTAGATGGAGTGAGGCATGTGCATCCTGGGGTAAGGTACCCTTCCCCGTAAAGCTGTCCATGTTTGACGATTTTAAGGTACTAACTATATTTTATTTTTTAATAATTTAGTTAAATGTCACTTTTTTAAAAATCTAATATTTTTAATTATTTCAGACAAAGCGTAAGTGGCATCCTGCCTTTGATAGCGTTGTCCGAAACAATTTCCTCGAAAAATGTGCAGATAGAGTCAAAAGTAGCCTTTATGATTGTCGGGATAAAGGAAAGAAGCCCGATTGATCACGTTTGGTTAAAATATCTGTAATACTGGGATAATGATGAATTTAAGAAGAAGAGCGCCCAAGGAAAGGCAACACGAGCCTCCAAAAAGGGTGGATCGCTGCACACCGGGGGTTCAGTTAGTGCAACGACTCAGCGGATGATAATGGTAACTTATTAATTATTATATGTATTGTTTTATGTAACTCGGATTAATTTTCTATCTAACTTGTCATCTTTTTAATTTGTAGGAAAAGGAAGAAAGGCGGCCAGTACGTGTGCCCAAAATCTTTAAAAAGAGACATATATACAGAAACAAAAAAGGAGAAGAAGTGTGGGTCAAGGAGTGCGCTAGAGAGGCATATGTAAGTTATTAAATTCAAAATTTTAAAGTTATTAAATCCGTCAATATTTTTAAATCTAATTCTTATTATTAAATTTTTTTAAGGAAATGGTTACATCGGCTTATGAAGAAAGGATGGCAAGTCAGGCATTTGAGTGTGGTAGCAGTATCCTTGCTCCAATGACACTAAAGGAGGAAACTGTACTTTGGTTGGAGGTGAATGGTGGGGTAAAGAAGGGAAGTGCATACAGCCTTGGATCACAGTATGCCTCAGATCATTTAAATCCAGGTTTGTTTGGCGTTTACACTCCTGCTAGTTCAATTAATCCATCGGTAGAAGTCTCGTTACGCAATGAAATCGAAGAGCTTAAGAGAAAGAGTGAAGAATATTGTTTGCATAATGAGAAAAATATGAGAGCCATGCGGGAAATGATGCAGAACTTTGTGTGTGGTAATTCGGACAAGGGAAAGAATAAGGGCAAGAGAAAGAGCAAGAACAAGAGCAAGAGCAAGAAAAAGGCAAGAGCAAACGTCAATACAGCTCGTCGTCTGAGTCTAGTTTCGAGTCTGATTCTGAGGCAACAGAGTAGTAATAATGGATTGTTGATGTTTTAGACATATGTTAGACTTGTGGTTGGTTTTTGTTAAACTTCTTTGATTGTTAGACTTGTTGTTGTTAAGTTGTTTAACTTGTTAGAATCGTTATGAAGTGTTGATGTTATGTAAATTGTTAAAGTTTTAGTTTAAACGCAATAAGCCTTGTTTAGAAAAATATTAAGGCTTGTAGAAGCCTATTGTTTACTGAGTGCTGGATTTTACTGTTTTTATAGGTGGTGTAGCTCTAATTATAACTTTTATTTTGCACATTTTACCCAGATTTCCGACCGAATCGGTCCGAAATCTGGGTATTTTTTCGCCCAAAAATTACAATGTCCGACCAACACGGTCAGAACATTGAAGAAATTTTTTCCCAGAAAATACAATCTCCGACCGAATCGGTCGGCTAGCTGAATAAAATTTTTTCCAGAAAATCTTCTGTGCGACCGTTGACCGACCGAAGCGCGGTCGAAATGTCTGACCGAGTCGGTCGGACACCTTTGTGCGACCAGTCATTATCCGACCGTTGTGTTTGGTCGGACACCAATCGGCTAGCCTACCGTTGTCCGACCATATTGACGGTCGAAAAACACCTTTTTTTTTTTTTTTAAGAGTGTTTGAGGATTACTCCTCTTGGGGACTTCCTCTTGAGCATCTCACTTATTTGATAAAGGTGTAGGAAAATAAAGGGAAAGCGTGCTAACTAGCATAAACATCATGAACAAAAAAGAAAGACCCTACAGGGAAACATGTCACAGGAAGAACAGCTTTAGCACTTGGAGGCGAGAGATTCAATTGACAGAAATATTCCCAGGATATTGTTTCTGGATCTTCGCTCAGTTCCCAGATGCTTTGATTCCGTCAACTCCCTGCAATCCTGCAAGTCTTTTAGTACTCAAAATGAAGGATTCAAATGGACAAAACACCTTGCCTATCCAAAACTTGGAATTGGGACAAACATCATTTTCCTCTTTTATTTGTATTTGCAAGACATGTTAACATACACGACAAGGTCAGACTTTACTGTTCCATTAACCGTTTTAATGTGACATCTGAGATGACTATCATTAAATGACGGTCGTTCCTGCTTATTATTCCTTGGATATGCTTAAAAAAGATCATCAGTAGATTAAGATCATAGATAAACATTATTTATCAATAATTTGTACTACTAAATACTTCTAAAATAAATTTCCTTCTCAAACTCGTTCCCTGAACTAGATATTGTGAACAAAACTTCATGTAAAATACTTCTAAATACTTCATTTCATCATGAATATTCATAGCTAACTCGAAGAACTTCTGGTAGACCCTCAACTATTAAAAACATTATGAAAATATATTTGAAAAAATAAGATAAAAATAGAAAATCTTCACATAATAATTAAAAAATACCCAAGGTACAAAAATATGCCGATTCCAATAAAGACGAAGAGAAAAAAAAAACGCTGGACTAACATTTTCCTGCTCATGCTAAGTAGAAAAATTAGTACGACAAGGAAATAGAGAATACATAACATACATCTGTTGAAACCAATTCTTACTTATATCCTCATAAAATAGATCTGAAACATGGACAAATGTCGTCACATCATTGAATTCTAACTCTTGGAATCGTAAGTGTCGACTCCCTTCGTTTAAAAAAGGATGAGCTTTTTCCTTTTTTGAAAGTCAATTTGATTAATCTTTGAATCTAAATCAGACTTATTAAATTAATATTTTCAAATAAAAATTTGCATATTGAAAAACTATACGAAAAGTACTATAACATGCAACTCTTCCCATATCAATATGACGAAAAAAATCATCTTAAGATATTGGTTAAAGTTCATCCAGTTTAACTCTCGAAAAACGAAAAGATTCATCCTTTCTGAAACGGAGGGAGTACTTATTTTTTTTGTTAGTACATATTAAAAGGCTTAAGATTACAACGATGAATGGTTCTTGATGCCAGTGACTTTTTTTTTTTTTTTGGTGTCCCCATCTTATACATCCTTCGAGTTTTCAGAAATGATTTTCAGTATAGAAAAGGGAAAGGCAGACTTGAGTGTTTTTAAAATAAGAGCTTAACTAATATAGAGCGATGTTGTAAACCTCATTTTTATACCGTTGGTTAATTTAAAGCTTATTACAAGTAAAATTATTTAGTATCCATACTTGTTTTATTAGTATTTGAACTTTAACTATACTATTAATTTGACCAAGTTGGTGTCCTCCTTTATTGCTCAAGATACCAATTATATGCTAGTTTTTTCATTATGATTCTTGAAGGTCAATTCTTCAATCGTGACTGAACCATTGGTCAATTTTCTAACTTAAATTAGCTACTTAAAAAAAAATATGAGACTTGAGAATATTAAAACAAGTAAGAATATTTGAAAATTTATTTGTAATATGCTTTAAATTAATTGATACTGTAGAAAAATTTTACAAAACCAGTATATATTAGTTAAACTTTAAAAATAAATGAGTAAAACCACTTCTTAACTTGCTTAATAAGAAATATCTAGTAGTTATAAAATTTTAGAAAAATAATTATTGTTTAATTTAAAATAGAATGTTCACTAAAACCTCATAAATGTTTTTAACCTTTGAACAAACCTCCGAGAAAAATTTATTAGAGTTTATTGTTTAAATTCTTAAAAACTCTTTTTGAGACTCCGTACTTATAGTCCCAAGAAAATTTCCACAACTTGAAATGGCTAATCATAAAATTATTCCTATGTTTTTATGAGTTATGGTTATTCTTTTAAGGAATATTTACGTTGGTGTTCACTTTAAGGAGTTTTACTACCCATTATTTATTTTATTACCATAGATATTCCCTCCATCTTTAACACAAAGCCCTAATCTCTTTCTCACTCTTTGTCTCGGCCTTCTCCACCCACTTGTCGTCGGCCTTGTTCTCCGGCGACCTCCGATAATCAGATCTATTACTCCTCTTCACCGCTGATCACCTTCTTCTCCGACGACTGTCGTTTTCCCTGCTATACTGAGCTGCTTCTCTGGTGACCTCTCTTCAGCGATCTACTGGTGCAGCATCAATGCTAGTATTGATTTGGTTGCTTTATGTGTATATATACACGTATAACTTTTGTATTTATGTGTATGTGTATGTGTATGTCTTGCTTATGTGTATGTGTATTTTGTATAGCTTTTGTTTTGAACAATTAGTTGTATTTCTGTGTACTCGTTATATATTTGTGAATGTGTATTTCAAATGTATGTTTGCTTAATATCTTTGTACTTCTACTTGTATATTTTTGTATATACTAGTATGTATGTGTCAAATGTATATCCATAAATCCTTTGTATGTCTTGTATTTGTGATGTCAATATGTGTATATTCTAATTTTTATGTATGTTTATATATTTTCTAAGATCAAATCTACTTTTTTAAGCATGAAAATGTATTTTTTGTATGTTTATACATATTTTAATATTTTTCTTAGAAAAAAAAAAGTTCGGCGACTTCACGTCGACGGCTGATCCCTGGCCGGCGGCGACAAAGAACTAGAGTATTGGGAAGGGGTAAATGTTACACCCCGTATGTCTAAAGTGACGTATATCATTCTAATGATATGTTAAGAATGATTTAAACTAATTTAAAGTCATAATATGACCATATATGATGTTTATATATTGAGTATAATGTTTGAAAAAAATCGGATTTAAGTTGCGGAAAAACCGACTAAGGAATTGCATTGTAATGAAGCTTTTTCAGCAATTAATTTCGTATGTTATATGAGGTCTTTTGGGGACATATCATATACAAAATTGAAGGTCTTGGAGTGTAGTTTCCAACACTTTTGACGGTTTGTTCATACAATAGTTGGATAAAAAGATATGAGCCGGAAGTGAGGCCAGAAAAAGGGACATAAGCGCAAAAGAGGACTAAAACTGAAATGTTTCAAGTATAAAAGGAAAAATTCGCCTCTATCTCGTCATTTCAAGAAATCTAAAGAGAGAAACAGTGCTCTCAATAAGTTTTAAGCAATTTTGTGATTTTGAACGATGGACGTCAATCTTAACTCGAAATTGAAGACAGATTGCGTCAAAATGCTCTGCGCTATTAAGGTGACATTATGCTACCTTCAATTTCGTCTATAGTTTGAGATTTAGAATTACTTCATGGCTAAGTAAAGTACGTAAATATTGTATTATAGCTCGTTTAAGCTTTAGAAGGTATGGAATCCAAGGGAAACAAAGTTTAGAAGCAAGAAACATCAAAGGTATGTAAGGCTAAACCTTCCTTTTGGCAAGGCATGTACCTTGTAGCTTTTGAAGCTTTTCTTAGTTCCAAAATTGATGATTCTTATGGGTAACTTATATGGCATAAAGGTGACCGTATATGTGCCTAATTTGGTGCTAAGAACACGGTAAAAGATGTCCAAAACAGTAGCGAAAAATGTTTCAAAATCTGGAAAATTATTTTTGCCTTCGGACAGCTGTTAGTAGTTTGAGCATAACTCCTTGTACAAAATTTATATTGAGATGATTCAAGATTCTCTGAAACTCTAAGACATATATCTAAAACTTTCATGAAAAGATGAAGTCTATCACATTGATCTATACTCCGAAAATTAGGCTGAAAGACAGGACAGTGGTGATATCCAGATATTCTATCTGTGGATTTGTTATGTTATCCAGTTGTCTCATCTTGTTATCCGTTTAATATGTTTATGTTATCAGTTTATCCGGGTATCCATTCCCGTGTATAGTATAGTGTTGGTTCTATTTTTTCGGATCATCCAGTTTCAGGGGAAACTCTGCTGAAAATTTTATAAAAATTCAAAGAGTTGGACAAATTCTAAGTTCTAGGTTATGTCTACAATTCTATCCAGAGTTTTTCTTATCATTCATTTGAGTCCATATCTATTGTTGCCACATATGTTATGCCTCATACATGCTTTTCTTATATTGTGATCATGTTATGTCTGATTTGGAGTCCGCCATAGAGGCGGGACATTGGACACACAGTCCGGTCACGTGTGATAGTACCCATCTGGGGGATACAGCCCCTCTGGTTCAGGCGGGAGTTGAAACACCTAGTGTGACCGGGTGTCATTCACACACTCTGACCAGAGAGACTAGATATTACTGGCTGGGGGGACATAGCCCATAACACCCGCCAGGTTTGTTATATACGCGTATATAGCCACAGTATGCACTGCATGATTATACATGAGGCTAGTTCAGGTTTTCAGTTACCTGATTTGGGAGGATACAGCCCATAACACCAGACAGGTACTATATTAGATGTTCAGCTACGTGATTTGGGAGGGATATAGCCCATAACACCAGATAGGTACCTGTTCAGATAACAGTTTAGTTTTAGCTTAGTACCAGTTATCAGTCCTCAGTTATCAGCCACCAGTTCTTAGCATCAGTATCAGTTGACAGCTATCAGTTTCAGTTTCTAGCTCCAGTTATCAGTCATATTACAGTTATTTATTAGTATAGTTCAGCTCAGTCTTTAGTCTCAGATTCAGCTAGACTTCCGTTTATATTCAGATCATGTTTAGCACGTTCTTCAGATTTCCAGCTACATTGGTATGCTCCAGCTCATATTTACATATTTATATTCCAGCCTTACAGTTTCATTCAGGTATGATATATTATATGTTCATGCCTTACATACTTGGTACATATCGTACTCACACCCTTTTTTGGGGCACTACATTTCATGCCGCGCAGGTGCAGATAGATCAATGCGTGGACCACGTTAGTAGGCCATCTATCAGCTATTGGAGTCACTCCGCTTACTTCCGAAGTTACTTATCTTTTTGTATGTGTACATTCAGCCAATTTGGGTATGGCGGGGCCTTGTCTCGTCCTTTGTATATTCAGTTCAACACTCTTAGAGGCCTGTAGATGTGTCCCTGTGTGGTTCTGTCAGTATGTTAGCTTGTCAGCTTTTTGCATTGTATAATTCTTATCAGTAAATTTTATGCTTATTCTGTTTATCAGTTATATTCATGGTTAGCAGATTATCAGCAGGATTAGTGATGATCGACACTTAATATTGGTCATCCGTCGTGACCCTAGGTTGGGTCGTGACAAAAGTGGTATCAGAGCAGTTCAATCCTAGGGTGTCTACAGGCTGTGTCTAGTAGAGTCTTGTTCAGGAGTATGTTACGCGCCATACTTTTGAACAGGAGGATACAAGGCACTTTAGGACAGTTGTCTTTCTTTGTTTTCTAGATCGTGCGATAGAGCCATGATTACAGAATTCATCCCTCTAGTGTTTTCAGCAAAGCGATGCCGCCGAAAAAACTAACAGCTACCTAGAAGGGCAAGGCCATTGTCGACCAGGGTACTAGTAGAGTGCCACCGGAGGTGGATGAGAGTGAGGAGTCTAGACTTGAGGCTCCATCTGAGGCCTCACAGGTCCCTTCAGTTCAGGGCGATATTAGAGGTACCACAGCTACCGTAGCTACCGTACCTCCAGCTCTTCAGCCAGATAGCCAGGGACAGGAAGTGAGGGATGCTATCAGATTATTTACCAGTGTTGTAGTTGCTCAGACTAGACAGCATAGTGCAGATACCCAGGGAGATACTGGATCCAAGATCAGGGATTTTATCCAACTAGAGCCTCCAGTCTTTACTGGATCCCGTACAAGAGAGGACCCTCAGGATTTTCTAGTGAGGATAGCCAGGATGTTGAGGGTCATGCAAGTGTCAGACACAAAGTCAGTAGAGTTAGCTGCATTCAGATTTCATGACCTAGCAGCAGGTGATATTTGACATGGGAGCTATCTAGAGGGCCTGATGCTACTCCCGCGGCTTGGAAGGAATTCTCAGATGCCTTCCTTCATCAATATATGCCTATAGAAACATAGAGAGCCCGTGCGAATTGGTTCCTGACCTTGAGACAGGGAAGTTTGAGTGTAGAAGAGTATATCGCTTTAATTTCATAACAAGGTTTGACCCTACTGTGGTAGCCAGTATAGAGGATAGAATTCACAGGTATATAGTATGACTAGGTCCGCGCCTGGTGAATGAGTGTATGATCATTTCTATGCAGCCAGGTATTATATCACACATTCAGGTGTTTGCTTTATCACTTGAGGAGAGGAAGTAGAAACAGCGAGCCGGCAGGGATAGAGAGTTACATAAGAGGGACAGATTGTTTGGTTCATTCAGAGAGACATCCGGAGCAAGTAGGTAGCAGCGTGTTAGACAGCCACTAGCTAGTATACCTCCAGAGTCTCGTGGCCTGATATCTGATAGACCTCCTCAGTCCAGATCTAGTCACACATTACAGACTTCAGGATTTAATCATCGTGGTGCTTCTGTACCGGCCAGTCAGACATATCCCAGATGCCCAGATTGTGGTAGACGCCACTAAAAACCATGTTAGTTAGGAGTTGATACTTATTATATTTGTAGAGAGAGGACATTTCCTGAGAGATTGCCCGACTAGGGTAGTGGTGCAGCTCAGCCAGCTTGATCAGCAGTAGCTTCCTCAGCACCAGCACGCCCTCAGGGGCAAGTTCCTCAGGCACCAGCAGGTCGTGGTAGAGGTCGAGCTCCTACAGCAGGTAGTACTCAGAACCGCACCTATTCTCTTATTGGTCGACAGGACCAAGAGGCTTCACCAAATGTAGTCACATGTATTATGTCAGTAAATTCTCTCGATGTATATGTGTTGATAGATCCCGGTTTTACACTATCGTATGCTAATCCCTTTGTTGCAATGAAATTTAAAATAGAACCAGAGGCTATTAGACCTTTCGAGGTAGCCACTCATATTGGTGATTCAGTAGTAGCTAGGCGTTTTTATAGAGGTTGCACAGTGATTATTGGTGACTGTAGCACCACAGCTGACTTAATTGAGCTAGAAATGGTTGATTTCGAGGTTATTCTCGGTATGGATTGGCTGTCTTCTTGTTATGCTAACGTTGATTGTAGAGTGAAGACAATCCAGTTTTACTTTCTAGGAGAATTAGCTATAGAGTGGCAGGGTGTCTACATTGCCAAAGGGTTTGTTTATTTCTTACCTTAAGGCAACGAAGCTAATCGCAAAAGGCTGCTTATATCATATTGTTCATGTTCGAGACTCATAGAAAGAGATATCGACTCTTGAGTCAGTTCCGGTAGTGAATGGGTTCCCTGATGTGTTTCCAGATGAGTTACCTGGTCTTCCTCCAGAGCGAGAGATTGATTTTCCTATTAATGTAGTACCAGGTACGCAACCCATATCCATTCCTCCCTATAGGGTGGCACCAGCAGAGCTGAAAGAACTTAAAGTGCAGCTGAAGGATTTGTTAGATAAAGGCCTCATCAGACCCAGATTTCCCCGTGGGGAGCCCCAGTATTATTTGTGAAAAAGAAAGATGGCTCTCTACGCATGTGCATAGATTACAAGCAACTGAATAAAGTCACAATCAAGAATAAATACCCTCTACCCAAGATTGATGACTTGTTCGACCAACTTCAGGGTGCCAAGTGCTTCTCGAAGATAGATTTGCGATCGGGCTATCATCAGATTATAGTGGTTAGACTCTTGTGAGCACAACTTCTAAGAATTATAGAACAAGTTGATAACAGCTCCAGTACTTACACTTCCAAAAGGATCTGAGGGCTATGTCATTTACTGTCGAATTGGTCTTGGTTGTGTATTGATGCAGCACAGAAAAGTTATGCTTAGGCTTCAGACACCTGAAAAAGCACAAGTAGAACTACCCTACTCATGATTTAGAGCTTGCAGGAGTCATTCATGCATTGAAATTTTGGAGACATTATTTGTACGGTGTTCGTATTGGTATTTATACAAATTACAAGAGCCTCCAATATGTATTTAAGCAAAAGGAGCTAAACCTACAACAGAGGCGGTGAGTAGAGTGGTTGAAGGACTACGACATGGACATTCTTTATCATCCGGATAAAGCGAATGTTGTTGCTGATGCCCTTAGTCGTAGATCTATGGGTAATTTATCTTAAGTACAACCACATAAGAGAAACTTAGCTCATGCACTCCACCAGTTAGGCAGCTTGGGAATTAGATTAATAGATTCAGATGATGCAGAAGTTACAGTTAATAACACAACTACTACTTGCCTAGTGACAGAAGTTAAAGAGCACGAGTATGAGTATCCAGTTCTAGTTGAATAAAGACAGATAGCTAGGAGAATACTGAAATCACCATACAGGGTTACTAGTGACGGGGTTCTCATGTATAAAAATAGACTTTGTGTTCTTAATGTTGCTGATTTACGTGGACAGATTATAGCCGAGGCACATTATTCTAAGTACACTGTTTATCTAGGTTCGACTAAGATGTACCATGATCTTAGGCAGATTTACTGGTGGGATGAAATGAAGCGTGACACATCAGAATTTGCGGCTCAGTGTCCTAACTGCCAGCAGATTAAAGTCGAGCATCAAAAACCTAGTGGCTTGTTGCAGGAAATAGAGATTCCATCATGGTTAGGGGAAGCAGTGAATCCGGACTTCATTACAAACTTGCCCCGTACGTGGAGCAAGTATGACTGTATCTGGGTTATAGTAGACAAGCTTACTAAATCAGCTCATTTCTTGCCTGTTAGAACTACATATACAACGGAGGATTGCCCGACTTTATATCAGAGAGATAGTGCGCCTACATGGTATTCCAATATCTATCATTTCAGAAAGGGGCGCACAGTTTACAACTAATTTATGGCGATCATTCCAGACAGGTTTAGGTACATAGGTAGATCTGAGTAAAATATTTCATCACAGACAGACGGACAGGCTTAGCGGACCCTTCAGTCATTAGAAGATATGCTTAGGGCTTGCGTGTTAGATTTTGGAGGCAGCTAGAGTGATCATCTACCATTGATAGAGTTTGTGTATAATAATAGCTATCATTCTAGCATATAGATGGCGCCATATGAAGCTTTGTATGGGCACAAATGCAGGTCTCCTATAGGATGGTTCGAGGTTGGCGAGTCTCAATTGATAGGTCCAGATTTAATCCAACAAGCAGTTGATAAAGTTAAGTTGATCAGGTAAAGATTATTAGCAGCACAGAGCAGACAGAAGTCCTATGCAGATAATGACGTCGAGATTTAGAATTTCAGATTGGCGATTGGGTATTCCTGAAAGTATCACCAATGAAAGGCGTTATGAGATTTAGAAAGAAGGGCAAACTTAGCCTTAGATTCATTGGTCCATATCACGTTATCAGGCAAGTTGGGTGTGTTACCTACGAATTAGACCTTCCAGCAGACCTTCAGGAGGTCCATCCAGTATTTCATATTTTTATGCTCGAAAAAATATGCCGGAGATCCTTCTAGAGTTTTAATAGTAGATGATGTTCAGATCACAAAGAAGTTCACTTATGAAGAGGTGCCAGTTGCAATTTTAGATAGACAGATTCGTTGACTAAGGATGAAAGACATTCCTTCAGTTAAGATGTTATAGCAAAGCAATAATTTAGAAGAAATAACTTGGGAAGCTGAAAATGACATGAGAGCCAAATATCCACATCCCTTCACTACTTCAGGTATATAACAGATCGTTGCTTAATGCTTCTACATACTTCATTTAACATTCGAGGACAAATGTTCCTAACAGGGGAAGATTGTTACACCCCATATGTCTAAAGTGACGTATATCATTCTAATGACATGTTAAGAATGACTAAAGTGAATTTAAAATCACAATATGATCATATATGATGTTTATATGTTGAATATAATGTTTGGGAAAAATCGGATTCAAGCTGCGGAAAAACCGACTTAGGAATTGCATTGTAATGAAGCTTTTTCAGCAAATAATTCTGTATATTATATGAGGTCTTTTAGAGACATATCATATACCAAATTGAAGGTCTTGGAGTGCAGTTACCAACACTTTTGACGGTTTGTTCATACAAAGTTTGGATAAAAAGATATGAGCGTCAGAAATCAAGCTAGCAAAGGGGACATAAGCGCAAAAGAGGACTAAAACTGAAATGTTTCAAGTATAAAATGAAAAATTCGCCTCTATCTCATCATTTCCAGAAATTTAAAGAGAGAAACAGTGCTCTCATTAAGTTTTAAGTAACTTTTGTGATTTTGAACGATGGACGTCAATCTTAACTCGAAATTTAAGATAGATTGCGTCAAAATGCTCTATGGGATTAAGGTAACGTTATGCTACCTTCAATTTCGTCTATATCTTGAGTTTTAGAATTATTTCATGGCAAAGTAAAGTAGATAAATATTGTATTATAGCTTGTTTAAGCTTTAGAATGTGTGGAATCCAAGGGAAACAAGGTTTAGAAGCAAGAAACATTAAACGTATGTAAGGCTAAACCTTCCTTTTGTCAAGGCATGTATCTTGTAGCTTTTGAAGCTTTTCTTACTTCCAAAATTGATGATTCTTGTGGGAAACTTGTATGGCATAAGGGTGACCGTATATGTGCCTAATTTGGTGCTATGAACACGGTAAAAGATATCCAAAACAGTAGCACAAAATATTTCAAAATCTGGAAAATTATTTTTGCCTTCGGACAGCTGTTAGTAGTTTGAGCATAACTCATTGTACAAAACTTATATTGAGATGATTCAAGATTCTCTAGAACCCTAAGACATATATCTAAAACTTTCATGAAGACCATTAAGTCTATAACTTTGATCTATACTCTTAAAATTAGGTCGAAAAGCAGGAAAGTGGTGCTGTCCAGACATTCTACCGGCGGATTTGTTATGTCATCTGGTCGTCTCATCTTGTTATTCGTTTAATATATTTATGATATCAGTTTCCAGGTACCCATTCCCGTGTATAGTATAGTACCTGTTCTTAGCATCAGTATCAGTTGACAGCTATCAGTTTCAGTTTCGAGTTACCAGTTATCAGTCATATTACAGTTATTTATCAGTATAGTTCAGCTCAGTCCCCAGTCTCAGATTCAGCTAGACTTTCGTTTATATTCAGATCATGTTTAGTACGTTCTTCAGATTTCCAGCTACATTGGTATGCTCCAGCTCATATTTACATATTTATATTCCAGCCTTACAGTTTTATTTAGGTATGATATATTATATGTTCATGCCTTGCATACTCGGTACATATCGTACTCGCACCCTTTTCTGGGGCGCTGCATTTTATGCCGCGCAGGTGCAGATAGATCAACGCGTGGACCATGTTAGTAGGCCATCTATCAGCTATTGGAGTCACTCCACTTATCTTTTTGTATGTATACAGTCAGCCAGTTTGGGTATGGTGGGGTCTTGTCCCGTCCTTTGTATATTCAGTTCAGCACTCTTAGAGGCCTGTAGATGTGTCTCTGTGTGGTTCTGTCAGTATATTAGCTTGTCAGCTTTTTGCAATGCATAATTCTTATCAGTAAATTTTATGCTTATTCTATTAATCAGTTATATTCAGGGTTCGCAGATTATCAGCAGGATTAGTGATGATCGACACTTAGTGTTAGTCATCCGTCGTGACCCTAGGTTGACAATAAAACCCTAATTTGTATAGTTTAATGGAGTTTATATAGTTAGGGGAAAAAGGTATTGCTATGTTTCGGTGCTTTAAAAAGTGGCTTTTACTAAATTTTTACAGGGATCTACCTGTTTAGGTATGATCCGAGTCTATCGGCACGTGACAAAATCACGGAACTTACTCAAGTGGATATTAATCTCTACAACAAAATATATATGATGTACAATTGTATTAGTTTCTAGAAATTTTTTTTTTTTGGAGATTTTAACACAATATATTTTTGAGAAGTTATTTACAAAAATATAGAGACATTTTAGCAAAATTACCTAATGTAGATGGAAAAAACACTTAATTTTAAAACATAGCAAAAAATAATATAACATAGTAAATTCCTATCTTCTTCCTCCCCTTCCCCAACTTCGCTCTTCCACCACTCCCACCATTCCCTCCATCTGTCTCTGAAAAAGAAATGCACTTTAGTCCCTCAATTACATATGTTTTGGCTTCATTGACAGAATCTTTTGTGTTTGTTGATACATGGTAATAAATTATTAGAGTTTGCATCAACATATGTTTTACGAATTCATCTAGTCTAGATCCTGGTGCATCGCTTTCTAAGTAGAGATTTTGCGCAGAAGTTCACTCCTATTGTCACATCATCTAAGCTTATTGTTGCTTGTGATGAATACAAGAGGGGGGTGAATTGTTCAGACTTATAAATTCAGTCGACTTATCAATTAATTAGTTGACTTAGGTAATAATTAAAATACTTTGCAGAACTAAAAGGCAGCAATAAAGAATAAACGACACAAAGTTTTTATACTGGTCCAGAACCAAATGGTTCCTAATCCAGTCCCTTTGGGTCTCAAGGGAGTTATCTCTCTTCAAGCTCTTTGTCGAACACAAGTACACTTATGGTTTATCGTTAACCAAAAACGTCCTTTCACAACTGGTTTTATCCCTTCGCTCACCACCAACGATCTTGTCTGATTTATAGATAATTAGACCAACTTGCGTGACACAACTATTACCTTACTACAAGAACTCTATTTCTTTTCTATAGATCACTCATAGAATTTTAGGAATACAGTGTTTGTAAGTAAAAGACTTACAAAGAAGTAGATTGTAAGTAGAAACGTGAGAGATCTCCAGCAAATAACTTGTATAAATAGTGATCAATCAGGGTTGTCCGTTGAGGTGAAGATATGGTAGATCTGTCGCATAATCAACGGAAGGTGACGAGGATTTGATTTACTGGAATTGAGGAATGAGAGATCGACCCAAGAGATTTGATTCTCCAGAAGATATAAATATCTTCGCAAGAATAAGGCAAGAGCAGATTTGGGACAAGTCCCTCGCACTTAGCGCGTCAACGGATCGACTTTCCATAGCTGACCGTTCTGATTGTCAATCAGCAATCTTCCTTTCCATTCGATGATTCTCCCACGGAGACCTTCCTTGATTGTCCTGCAATGTATGTTGAACTTAAGTATGGTGTCCTTTTTTGCATAATCAAATCTTAGAATTAAATTAACTCAACAATCTCCACCTTTTTTATGATGACAAAAATTAAAAGAGGGTGTGCCAGGATACTCCCCTTTTCAGCGTAGTCGACTATTGGATCTTGATAGTCGGTTCCCCCTGAGTATATGCAACCTGTAATAAAAGAAACCAAATAGAAGACTCTAGGGACTTGAAGGTTAGTTGACTCCCCCTGAGTGTGAGCTGCCCTATTACCATAATCATATAGATACCATAATCACATAGATAATTAATTTACATAGATGCTAAGAGGGCATAAGTCAAGTCTGTTCTCCCCCTTTGGCATCAGCAAAAAGGAGCAAAACAATTGTCTAAATTATCCAAAATATTACAGACTCAGATAAATAGCTAGCGAGGAGCCAGAAAATATGTAAGAGTGTTCACAACATTGTAAGTCATCCTGTTCAGCATAGTTTGAACATCAGTAGACATAGCATCAATGCGAGCCTGAACATCTGTAGAGACAGCATCAATCCTCTCATGTACCTGTCTAATAGCAGCAGCAGAGTCAGTCACAACATTTTCTAACTTGAGAGAAAACCTACCAACATCTAGTTTAAGTTCATTGATGTCTTCCGATGCTTTTTCACTCTTGAAGTGCAAACTAAGTAGCAAGTCATTTAGATCAGTCATGGCATCTTAAAGTTTCACAGAGGGTTCATCAGCAGCACAAGGAATAAAAGATTTAGAGGGACTAGCATAGTCATTGGCAGGTTTAGGAATCTTAGTCTCCTTGCGAACCCAAAAGCCATCAATGCGAACATAGCTCATAGATGCAAAGGCGCGAGAATTGTAGCAGGCAGTCAAAGAGTAGGTTTTCCACGCAGATATGTCAACACGATAAAATGCAGAATTTGAGTAATAATTAACCCATATGGTAGAGAAGCACATTCAGCAATACTTTCAAGCATGTATTCAATAATCCAGGCAGCCAAGTCTAACTTTTTCTTAGTAACCAAGTAATAGACAATCAATGTATCACGTTGTGAAAGATAACTAAGTGAACCTGTCCTAGGAAGCAGAGTAGTACCAACAATGTGTGCAAGAACACGAATTTCAAAAGATAAGTCAAGGGGCCCAAGTTGTCCTTCAGGAATATCAGACTTTTCACAAAGGAAGGTTTTGGCTTGCTCAAAAGATACTTCAAAATCAGATGGCCAAGAAATTTTAAAAAACTCAGAATAACAAGAAAACTTATACCCCAAAATGCGACACAGAATACTCTTGGTAATCATAATCCGAGTATTCAGAACCATCGTTTCAAAACCATCAGAAGAGCAAGGTTGAAGATTTGCATAAAAAAGTCTTACCAGATCCTCAGGAATGTCAACAGAGTCGGTGGAGAAGAAGTTTGACCAGTCCTGAGCATGAAACCAAGGTTTGCGATCACAATTCAGGGATTCCATGGCGTCCAAATCAACAAGTCTCCCATGGGCCAGAGGTTTATCTTTGATAGCATCGAGTTTTTCATGAGCAGAGGTATCCCAAAAGTCCAAAGTTTCGTCTAAATCAGTAAGAGAAAACTCCTTCTTGGGTCTTTTCACACAATCCCCATCATCACTCTGCATGGGTCTTTTACCAGATTTCTTGGAGAGATTAGGGTTTCTGTCAGGGGTTCCATAGTTCGACATTATGTTTTCGGAGTGGTCAGAATCTACTTGCACCGGAGTGGTGGAGGTTGTGGGAAGTTTGGATTTTGTGCGCTGACTGTGACAAGCAGAGAAGGAAGTTTTTCTGGCCATTTTAATGGTAATAGGTAAAGGAAAAGGTTGGAATATGAAGGGTGTAGGAGTTGTGAGTGATTTAAATAGGGTAGATGGAACGGGAAAGGTTTCGTGTGAGGTGAAAAGTTGCAGAAGTGAAGGGATGTGATGTGAAGTGAAGGGGTGCAGAGCCTTGGAACCAGATGCCACACCGCCTGACACCTTTTCAAACTCAAGACAAAAGGTAATAATGACAGGAGAAAAAGTAAAAGTAATAATGACAAATAGTTATACACAGGCGAGGAAACCTATACATGGTAATATATATTATGATAGCCTAACAGAATTAATTAATGCCAATCTATATTATATTTAAGGACACAATCAGCTTAATAGGGATCAGGAATTATACCCAGCAAATCACATAAAGCCCAGAATCTCTCTTCTAAAAGAGGTTTAGTAAAAATATCAGCTAATTGAAAATCTGTACTTACGAAAGCAATATCAGCATCACCATCTTGAACGTGATCTCTAATGAAATGATAACAGACATCTATATGTTTTGTCCTAGGATGATCAACAGGATTATAGGATAATTCAATAGCACTGGTATTATCACATAACATGGGTTTAAAAAATAAATAATAAACAGATAATTGCTTGCCCATCCAAAGGAGTTGTGTACAGAAATGTCCTAGTGCAACATATTCTGATTCAGCTGTGGAAAGGGCTGTACAATCTTGTTTCTTACTGTGCCACGAGACAAGAGATTTTCTAAGAAAGAAACTTGCACCACTGGTGCTCTTACAATCTACTCTATCAGCTACATAGTCAGCATCTGAGAATCCAATGAGATCAAAGTAATTTGTGCATGGATACCATAAGCCATAATTCACTATTCCAACAAGATATCTAAGAATTCTTTTGACAGCAGTAAGATGAGATAATTTAGGAGCTGACTGAAAGCGAGCACACTTACATACTGAGAGCATAATATCTGGTCGACTAGCAGTTAAGTAAAGTAGTGATCCAATCATACCTCGATAAAGAGATGCATTGATACTCGTACCTTTGGTGTCACTTACCAGATGAGTGGCAGGACTCATGGGGGTTTTAGCAGAGTTTGCTTCATTCATGCCATATTTAAGAATGAGTTCTTAGTGTACTTAGATTGACACACAAAGATGCCATCTTCGTACTGTTTGATTTGAATTCCTAGGAAGAACGTGAGTTCGCCCATCATGCTCATTTCAAACTCTCCCTGCATTAGTGCTTCAAAACTCTTGCATAGAGCAGGATTAGTGCTGCCAAAAATGATATCATCCGCATATATTTGTATAATGAGAATGTCAATAGAGGATTTTTGAATAAATAGGGTTTTGTCACTTCTTCCTCTTGAAAAACCATGCGATAGTAAGAAGGAGCTAAGTCTTTCATACTAAGCTCTAGGAGCTTGTTTGAGACCGTAAAGAGCTTTGGATAACTTGAAAACATGATGAGGGTTTTCAGAATTTTCAAAACCTGGAGGTTGCCTAACATAGACTTCCTCTTTTATAAAACCATTCAGAAAAGCACTTTTAAAATCCATTTGAAACAGTTTAAACCTTCTGAAAGATGCAAAGGCTAAAAGCATTCGAATAGATTCAAGTCTGGCAACAGGGGCAAATGTCTCGTCATAGTCGACTCCCTCTGTCTGAGAGTATCCTTGAGCAACTAGACGAGCCTTGTTTCTTACCACCTAACCTTCTTCATTCAGCTTGTTTCGAAACACCCATTTTGTACCAATGATGGATTTTCCTTTGGGCTTGGGAACTAGATTCCATACTTGATTTTTCTCAAATTGATCGAGCTCTTCTTTCATTACATGAACCCATGATTCATCTTGAAGGGCTTCGTTTATTTTCTTGGGCTCAATCTGTGAAATGAAAGCCAGATTAGATTTATCAGAGTTTCTTGTTTTCATACCTTCCCGTGGATCTCCAATGATGTATTTCTGATGGTAGTCAGGATCACTTCTCCATTCATTTGGTACTACAACTTCCAGTTCTTTGAGGTTTGAAAGTGTAGTTGACTCAGGCTGATCTGAGATAGAATCTGACTCCTTAATTTCTTGAGCTTTTGATTTGGGAGGCTCAGTGGTAGTAGCTGTAATTTCAGGAGCTGTTGGTTGAGTCCTGTGGAATTCTTCTTCATCTGCATCACTACCTTTCTCGACATTGGTCAAAGAATCATCAAAGACTACATGCATTGACTCTTCAACAGATAATGTCCTTTTATTAAAAACTCTGTAAGACCTACTGGTGGTAGAATATCCTAAAAATATTCCTTCATCACTACGTGGATCAAAGTTGCCAAGATTATCTTTTCCATTATTATGAATAAAACATTTACACCCAATAGGATGAAAATAACTGATGTTGGGTCGTTTACCTTTCCAGAGTTCATAGGGGGTCTTATGAAGAATAGAACGAATAAGGCACCTATTTAGAATTTGACAAGCAGTACTTACAGCTTCAGCCCAAAACTGATTTGTAAGGGAGTGTTCAACTAACATGGTTCTGGCCATGTCTTGGAGGGTTCGATTCTTTCTTTCTACAAATCCATTTTACTGAGGAGTTCGAGGTGAGGAGAAGTTGTGAGTGAACCCTTGAGAATTGCAATATTCTTCAAACACCTTACTTTCGAATTCTCCTCCATGATCATTTCTGATAGTAGAGATGAACTATCCCTTTTCTCTTTGAACTTTCTTGCAAAACACTTCAAAACTTTTAAATGCATCATCTTTATGAGGCAGAAAAATAACCCAAGTAAAGCGAGAGTAATCATCAATAATTATGAATGCATATCTCTTTCCTCGTATACTAGTAGTTCTGGTTGGACCAAACAGATCCATATGCAGCAATTCAAGTGGATTAGACGTAGAGACAATATCTTTTCCTTTAAATGAAGTTCTAGTTTGTTTACCTAACTGACATGCATCGCAAATATGGTCTTTAGAGAAGTTTAGCTTAGGTAATCCAATGACTAACTCATGCTTTGAAATTTTTTCAATTAAAGACATACTAGCATGCCATAACTTTCTATGCCATGTACAGGGATCATTTGCAATAGATGCAAGACATAAATGCTTACCTGACGATGCTTTATCGTTGTTCAGAATGTAAATATTGTTCTCTCTAGAGCCAGAGAGAACAACCTTACCTTTGTTATCATGAATGATGCATCTGCTAGATTCAAACTTTACCTTACCCACCATCGCATAGTTGACTGATGCTCAGAAGATTGTGCTTGGGTCCATCAACCAGGAAGGCTTCTTTGATGTCACAAGAGGGGCTTAAAGAGATAATTCCTATGCCAACGATCTTTCCTTTGGCATCTCCTCCGAATTTTACAGAACCTCCATCAATCCTTGTTATAGATTTGAACATCTGTTTGTCACCAGTCATATGTCGGGAGCATCCACTATCAAGAAACCATTTTCCCATTTTCATTGTCTTTTTGTGGTGTCCTTGCAAAACAAAGATTTTAAGTATTTTTAGGTACCCAAGCTTGCTTGGGTCCTTGCAGGTTAGCTTTAGAGGTGCTAGCCTCACTTTTGACCTTTGGTCTCCAAATCCATTTTGCAGGATTTCTCTTTTGACATCTTCTAAACACATGTCCTGGTTCACCACAATGATATCAAATAGGCATATTTTGAGTTTTCGCGATAGATGAGTTGGATTGGAAGATTTAGCTGATCTATAGAAACTATTAGATCTAACTGAGCTATGACTAGTGGATTTTCGATGACTGTGAAGTTTGAACTTAAGTTGATTCATTTCTTCCTTTAAGAATTCATTTTTAGTTTCAACTACTTCCAACTTCATTTCCCATTCCTCTTTCTCTTTACTTAATCTCTTAATTTTCTTAAGTGCCTTTTCAAGTTCGTCTAAAACTTCATCTAGATTTCTAGAGTTTTCAATGCAGAATTCACAGCGCACCTCACTTGAGTCATTTGAAGGAATTCCACTACAGGTGGAGTTATCTGAGGCCATGAAACAAATGTTTGCTGCTTCTTCCTACTCAGCATCAGCTACATCCTCATCGCTCCAAGCTGCGAAAGATCTGTTCCTTCTTGTTCTTTTAGCATCAGGGCAGTTGTTTGCAATATGACCTTGTTTGCCACATTCAAAGCAACGTCTTTCATTTTTGTAACTAGGTTGATCTTTCTTGAAAGGAACCTTCCCCTTTCTGAACTGTCTTCTTCGATTTACAAGACCATTTAAGTTCCTTGACATCATGGCAAGCCATTCTTGAACATCATCTTCTTCAACTTCCAGGTCATAGTCGACTTCTTCCACTGTAGTATTGAAAGCCACAATTTTCTTTTTCTCTTCCAGTGCATTACGTTTCAGATGAGTTTTCTCAAAAGCGATCGATCACCTCTGAGCTCATCATAAGAAATCTTGTTCAGATCTCCACTCTCTATGTTTATGACCTTTGGTTGCCATGTGGTGGGGAGATTTCTCAGAATTTTTCTTATTTGTTCAGCACTGGTATAAATCTTTCCAAGGGCTTTGAGTTCACCAATGATTTTGCTAAACCTAGCTAACATATCTTCCACAGACTCTCCATCCTTCATTTGAAATAACTCATACTCATAAACCAGAAGATAAGTTCTAGTTTCATTGACTTTGCCAGTTCCTTCATAAGTAACCTCCAGTTTATCCCATATTTCTTTAGCAGTTTCACTACTGGATATTTTTCATATTCATCACCACTGATAGTATTGCAAAGAATATTCACAACTTTGTAATTAAGTTGGATAACCTCTCTCTGTTCGTCAGTATAATCATCCATATCAATATCAGCTGGAACATTTTGAGGATCTCCTTCTTTCTTTGAGGGCTTGGTAGTGGGAATGTCAAAGGGACCCTTCTTAATAACACGCCAGACCTTAAAGTCAGCTGATTTAACATATATTTCCATACGAATCTTCCAATGACCATAGTGCTTACCATTGAAGTAAGGAGGTCGGGTGGCAGAAGTTCCCTCTTGTAGAAGTGCTCTATTAATGACGTGTGAAGACATGATCTTTTCTCACTTGCTGTAAGGCAAAATACAAAAGTATTGTGAGTCCAAGCTCTGATACCAATTGATGAATACAAGAGGGGGGTGAATTGTTCAGACTTATAAATTCAGTCGACTTATTAATTTATTAGTTGACTTAGGTAATAATTAAAATACTTTGCAGAACTAAAAGGCAGCAATAAAGAATAAACGACATAGAGTTTTTATACTGGCTCAGAGCCAAATGGTTCCTAACCCAGTCCCCTTGGGTCTCAAGTAGGTCTCAAGGGCTCTTTGTAGAACGCAAGTACACTTATGGTTTATCGTTAACCAAAAATGTCCTTTCGTAAGTGGTTTTATCCCTTCGCTCACCACCAACGATCTTGTCTGATTTATAGAGAATCAGACTAACTTCCGTGACACAACTATTACCTCACTACAAGAACTCTCTTTCTTGTCTATTAAGCACTCGTAGACTCTTAGGAATACTGTGTTTGTAAGTAAAAGACTTAGAGAGAAGTAGATTGTAAGTAGAAACGTGAGAGATCTCCAGCAAATAACTCGTATAAATAGTGATCAATCAGGGTTGTCCGTTGAGGTGAAGATATGGCAGATCTGTCGCATAATCAACGGAAGGTGACGAGGATTTGATTTACTGGAATTGAGGAATGAGAGATCGACCCAAGAGATTTGATTCTCTAGAAGATATAAATATCTTCGCAAGAATAAGGCAAGAGCATATTTGGAACAAGTCCCTCACACTTAGCGCGTCAACGGATCGACTTTCCATAGCTGACTATTCTAATTGTCAATCAGCTATCTTCCTTTCCATTCGATGATTCTGCCACGGCGATCTTCCTTGATTGTCCTGCAATATATGTTGAACTTAAGTATTGTGTCCTTTTTGGCATAATCAAAACTTAGAATTCAATTAACTCAACAGCTAGCATACAAATTATTTCTTCACTATTAGTTTATTTCGTTTGCTCTAGCGGGAAAGTATTTCGGAAGACACAAATATTCCAGATCGGGAACAGATATTCTTTAGTAACTTTCTCCAACCCTATGGTCCAGATATTGGTATGATATTGGAGGTCATATTGACATGGAAGACACTCACATCTGCATTGCGGAGCTAGCGAAGAATTTCGGCCATAATATACTTGGTGAGGAAGCTATTTCCTTCTATGGAGCAATATATGTATGAACATGTTTGAAGTTAACTCTCTTCTTAGCTCGGCATCGAGTGAAAGGTGCATCAATGAAGAGAAACAAATTTGTTGAACAACTGCAAATATTTTCTATTAAAGTTTTGTTTGTGGATAATACCTTCCGATTAAACTTAGATGCATATCTCTTTTTCTTTATAAATTCCTGGTATTTTTCGGCCAATTATGATGTATTTAAGTTAGATCTGATGTTTTTTCTACCGGATATGTATTTTTCCGGCTAGATCTGTTGTCGTTTTCACCTTTTTTATTTTATTGTATCTCGATGTACCACAATGTATTTCATTGTATCTCCAACATTTCTGCACTGTCTCTAACTATTTATGGATAGCTTTTGCACTGATTTTAGTTTTTTGCATTATTTCTACACTTTATCCAACTGTTTCTGAACTGGTTTTGCACTTTTTTTGTGTTTCGACACTTTTTTCTGCATTGTTTCAGTACTATATGTAATTATATTGTACTATTTTAGTGTTTTTGCAATGTTTCTGCATTTCAGCACTGTATCACTGTAACTTTATTGTTTCAGCACTGTTTTAGCCTATATATGCACTATTTCTGGACTATTTATGCAGACCTAAGCGGTAGTGGAGTCAGCTTGGCGGCGACAGTGAGGGCAATAGGCGGCAGGGGGCGCCAGGAGGGAGGGATGTGAGGTGGAGCCTATGTCTTTTCCTTTTTTTTTGTAGCAACTTGTATATAAAAACTAATGTTATATTATGTAATATCAATAATATTGCTATGTTTTATAATTAAGGCTTCAAAATTATATAGAAGTGTAAAAAATCCTATTTTTTATTGTTAGACATATAGAAATTTTTTAAGCAAAGAGTCGATTAGGCATCACACCTAGTGATCAATTTGATTATAACTTGCGAAAACTATAAAATGTCTAGCTAATATAAAAGTAAAAACTAATGCTGACAAAGCTAATACAAATTGAGTTAAATTAGGTCCTCGTGCTGCTTTGTAATAAAAGTCACACGGCATCCATTAATTGATATCTTATCAATAGATTCAGCATAAATTCTAATACCACATATTTAGAGGGTGGCAATAGAATGAATACACATAAGTTAGACTTTTTTTTAAGCAGGTTTTGGACCTCTGAAAATACCGCAAGAAGAATAATCAGCTGAGCACGACAAAAAATCCTTAAGCTGGTGCTGCATTTCCAACAATAGTGAAGCTGTGCTGGTCAAATTTTGAAGTTGCATTTCAAACAATAGTGAAGATGTGCTGCTCAAATTCTGAAGTTGCTATGTCATACGAACTACTCCCTTTGTCCTAAAATGAATGTCTGCATTTTCTTTTTTGTTTGTCTCAAAATGAGTGTCTCTTTCTATATTGATAAATTTTTAATTTCAAGATTTGTTTTGGAGCAAAAGATTTAAATGCATGGCCCACATTACACATAACTTTAATCTTAAACCACATAATTTAAAAATCTTCCTTATTTTCTTAAACTCCACACCAAGTCAAACCCAGATACTCATTTTGGGACGGAGGGAGTAACATAAAGGATTTTTTACACTATGTACCCATAAAATTCAAAGTATTTACAAGCCCTACCCGTTAAAAATTACACTACCCATGAAATTAAAAGTATTTACCTAGCCTACCCATTTATTACTGTATACATATGTTATAACTTATGGGTATATACCTTTAAGGTATACTATATAAATAATAGTATACAAGTCTAGACATGGATATATACCTTTAAGGTACACCGCATAAATGATAATATACAAGTTTATGGGTAGGGCATGTAAATAGTTTATGGGTAGGGCTTGTAAATATGAAACTTATGGGTAGAGGTGTATAAATATTTTGCTTTTGATGGGTATTTTTGTAAACCTCCCTAACATAAATGAGCTGCTACTAGTGAACAATTGTGAGACAAAGCCTCTGCAACTCTTGGTAATAGCCAAGATTCTAAATTCTGGTGGAAGCGATAACTTACACGGAACATCTCTGCAAGTATTGGCAATAGCCAAGACTTTAAACTCTACTGCAATAAGCAACTTGCAGAGAAAGTCTATGCAACTCTTGGCCATGGTCAAGATTTTAAGCTCTATGCAAAACATGAATATCTAATAGCCATAGGCAATAAAAACCTTCAAATCACTGGAATCAAGCAAAAACAAGAAAAAAATCCCAAATATCCAGCACACAAATAAGAAAGAAGGAGGCCAGGAATGGGGAAAGAGAGAAGAAAATATTTCAGCGTGAATTAAACAAGTTGGGGGCCACACAAAGAAGAAAGAAGGAGGCCTATGAATGGGGAAAGAGAGAAGGAAATCTTTCAGGCTGAATTAAACAAGTTAGGGGCAAAATAGTTCTTTCATAAGGAGGGGTATAATATGGAGGGCATTTACTTAAAATATTCGTAAGTGGGGGCAATTAGGCAAGAACATGTCTTATTGAGGGCACAGGGTGAAATTTTTTGACCACTCATCACCATAACACCTGGATTTGTGGGTTGCTAAACTAAGAAATTACTTGTTAAGTTTGCTTCTCGTCCAACTTTGTTGCCTTGTAAGGCTGCTATATTGTCCTTGGGGACACGTAGGAAGTTAGTTTCTAGATATCTAGATTTTTTTTTTTGATGCTACATCATCATTCAGCCACCTGTTTTTTAATTTATTAAAGCACCCACATCTTAGAGTGGGATTCTATATATCTGAGTGAAAAAAGAACCTACAGGACAAAGAGGGGGACATTAGGCCAAAACCTCCTTGAGAAATCCGAAGTTGGACATATCCAGCTTGTCGATAAAGAGCATCTTTCATAATGAAAAATACCATTTACACTTGAGATTTCAAAAGACTACCCTATGCTAGGTATATATAGGAGACAACTTCACAATTAGCGTGCAAAATGACCGCTCTTTAACTCAAATCTGAAATTAGGAACTCCCTGTTGATCATTTTTCAAGGAGGCTTTGATTTGTCTAGGCAAAGACAAAGCATCACTGAAGAAAGAATCCATCTTCATCCTTTCCCCCATATTAGCATGTTGGTCTGCAGGAACATTGGCTTTCCTGAAGCAATGTTTAAATGAAAATTCCCCTTAGTATGTTCACATGAACTCCAGATTTGTCCCAAAGTTTCTCTGATTTTCCATGATTGTTCAATTTCTTTCCTGATTATCTTGATAATGAGCATATAATCTGATTCTATCATATCATATTTGATATTGTTTTGCAAACATAGTTAAAGTCCAACCAAAATGGATTTGGCTTTTGCTATGTTATTGCCACATTTCCCAAAGTAAGATGCAAAAGCCACAATTAAATTCCACTCCTAATCCTTTAAGATTCCTCCCCAACTTGCGCTACCTAGGTTACCTTTACTGCACCCATCGACATTAAATTTCAGCATGTTGCTAGGAAGTTTGAGCCATTTGACAGCTTTAGTTTCTATACCAGGACAACATTTTTAAACAAACTCACGGAAACCATTCCAGTAAGTAGGGAAATTGACACTTGGAAATTCACACTCAGTAATAAATGAAGCAAGTGTGTCACTTGAACCTTAACATTTTCCACAGAAGACTTAAACCTTTCAAATCTACCAGTGCACCTCCTTTTCTACAACTCCCAACATATAATAGAAGGTATACACTGTAACACAAGCGAATGGACCTTATTTTTCATTTAAATAACCACCATTGCATTATATTATATCTCACATCTCCACTTCTCTAAGGAACACCAAAAGAGCTACAAAATATGTCCAAACCTGCCTTACGATCCCACTTTATTGAAAAATACGAGTGATAGTTTCTTCACATCAAGCTCGACAACAACTACACATAGAAGGACCATGCACTCCGAATTTCCATACAGTTTCATCAGTAGGCAATCTCCTCTTTAGTAGCCTCATCATGAAAAATGAAACTTTAAATAGCATTTTCCTGTGCCATATCTTACATGAGAAAGTACCACTATGTTCACCTAACCAAACATGTTTATCGCTTATATCTCTGTCAAAAGTGATCTTCATAACCTGTCTAACTAGATGACTAGTTAGGATTTGCTCTAGCTTTTCTTTGTCACATCCTTCAGAAGTGTAGAACACTGATACCTTCAACTTGCCAGTTCTTAGAGCCTAACCGATTTTCCCACCGAAATGAGATATCACCTTTACCCAACTTCTAGTAAATGTGTTGTTCAACATGCTTCTCTGTGTCCATTAACCTTTTCCATGTATATGATTGCCCATAAAACCATAAAACCATTTCCTAGGCACAGGGTGTGATGTAGTACATTGTTAGCCCCTTAGACTAAACGGATTATGGGCGCCATGGATATGACAAGGATTTGGGGTGTTGCTCCTAGTTATTTCTATATGCGGGGTTAAAAGCAACATGTAGGCTTATTGTTTTGTCAAGTGTGAACTAAAACTGACTTGGTGGGATCAAGACAAGTGTGGGTTGATTGACAAATGATGGTGGCACGACGGCTAGGTAGCCTATTGTCTTGTGGGTGTTAAGATGACAAACGGGCAACTTGTGGTGGCAAGTGAACTCAGCAGCGGGCAAACGACTTTGTGGGCAACGGGGTGTCAAGACTTCGTGTCTTGATGCCAAAGCAAGCAATGGAATGACTAAGTGTTGTGCATGGAATTTGGCTAAGTGTGGGACACTTGGCCAGAATTGGGCGCATTTAGCTGAATGGCATAGGCAGATCGGCTGAACATAGGCACAATCTTTGGGAAATATGAAGGCAGTGTTGAGTGCATGTGCCGTGCATGTGACCGTCTAGTGGAGGGCATAAAGGCGGACAAAACGTGGGCTGAAGTGGTCAAGACGTGCACTGATGTGGCCCAAACGTAGCCTACATGGCCTGCTTAGAGTGAAAAACGTCTCATTCTACTTGTAAGCCTTATGGATGATTTTCCCCGTTGTATATAAGTTGTTTTATTTTCTTTTTAATACTTCGACAGAAATTTGTATGTTTTATTAGGTAAGAAAACGTTGGCCAAGGGTGGCTTCCTTTGTATTTGTTGTGAATCATATAAAGGTTGGGAATTTTTTTATAGCTTGCTGTCTCATTTACTTTTTGCCTTTACATTTCAGAATTGTGTGTGATCTTGCCTCAACTATACTTCAATCTTCTGCCCAAAACATAGTTGCTGCCTATTTTATTTCAAAGTACGAATGACCCTAAAAATATTCTAAGTATTGTAATGGCTGAAGCCTTGCGGGCAGACTACTTGGCTGCCGCACGGGGCTATACCTCGACAGGTTTGTGTGCTTAAAATGGCCCCTGTGACAACTGGTATTATAGCTTGAAGGTCTTGTCACTAATAGACCGAGGGATAAGTCATTTGACGTGTGATTCGCTGAGACCTAAAATTTCATAAAATTCTTTCGTTGCTTGAAATAAAAAATCATGGCTGGTGGGAATAATAGCGCGGAGTTGATGGAACGGTTAGCAAACTTAGAGGCATTAGTGGGTGCGACTCAGGGCAAGGTGGATCTTGTTGACGTGCTTACTCAACTGGCTCATCTAACGGCTCATTGTGAATGACTTGAGGCGAAGAGCCAAGCGTTCAAGAGATTTTCTACGGCTGAAATTGAAAAATTAACTAAGGAAAACGAGAATTTGAACTTGGAAGTCGTTCCGGGCTATTGGAATGGGTGTTCACGGGTTGATGAACATCCTAAGGTAAATATCCCTAAGCCTAAGGCATTTGAGGGTTCATGAAACGTTGTAGTGCTTGAAATTTTCTTTGGGGCATGGAGTAATATTTTGAGGCAGCCCATGTCAATGATGATAAGAAAGTATCCTTGACTACACGTTACTTGGTTGGTGATGCAGAATTATGGTGGCGTACTCGTGTTGCTGATGATGTGAGTGTGGGCAGGCCTAAAATTTAGTCGTGGAAGCAGCTAAAAAAAGAGCTGAAGGATCAATCTTACCTAGTAATTATCTTGGATTGCTAGGGACAAACTGAAATGGTTGAAACAAATCTGTTCTTTTAGGGATTACGTCAAGGAATTTCTTCTTTGATCTTGAGTATAAGAAATATGTCCGAGGAGGATAAGTTGCATAACTTTATGTTTGGGCTGCAAGGGTGGGCTCAAATGGAACTAAGGAGGCAGAACGTGAAAGACCTCCATAGTGCCATTGCGGCTGCCGATGCATTGGGCGACTTTAGGCGGCAGGATGCTGAAATTTCTACTTCTAAGTCCAAAAACGGGAAAGGGGACAACGAAAAGGAGTGGAAAAATGCTGAAAAGTGCAATGCAACGGGTAAGGCTAGTGGCAAAGGGAAGATAGCATATGATAAGTCTAAGGAGCAAAGGAATAAATCCCATAGCTGTTTTATTTGTGATAGGCCACACAGGGCAGCGGTCTACGTAAAACGTACAAATCTAAATGCTCTTCTTACTAATGATGATGATGAGTCTAAGGAAGCAAATGAAGAAGAGTATGTAGCTGCTGCATTTTCTAGTCTATTGGTTGTGAGTAAAGCTAAAATTTGTTCGAGGAGGGCGTCAAATTCAAGTGGTGGGGGTGGTTTGTTAGCCCCCTTAGACTGAACTGATTATGGGTGACATGGCTATGACGGGGATTTGGGGTGTTGCTCCTAGTTATGGCTATATGCGGGTTAAAAGCAACATGTTGGCTTATTGTTTTATCAAGTGCGAGCTAAGACTGAATTGGTGGGATCAAGGCATGTGTGGGCTGATTGAAAGATGATGGTGGCACAACGGCTAAGCAGCCTAGAGTCTTGTGGGTGTTATGATAGAAAATGGGCAGCTCGTGGTGGCAAGTGAGCTCGGCAGTGGTCAAACAACTTTATGGGCAGCGCGATGTCAAGACTTGGTGTCTTGATGCCAAGGCAAGCAATTAAATGACTAAGCGTTGTGCGTGACATTTTGCAAAGTGTGGGACGCTTGGGCATAATTGGGCGCATTGAGCTGAACAGCATGGGGCGATCGGCTGAACGTAAGCAGAGTCTTGGGCAAACATGCAGGTAGCACTGGGTGCATGTGCGGTGCATGTGACCAGCCAGTTGAGCGCCTAAAGGTGCACAAAATGTGGGCTGAAGTGGCCGAGACGTGCGCTGATGTGGCCGAAACGTGGCCTACATGGCCTGCTTAGTGTGAAAAATGTCCAATTCCACTTTTAAGCCTTATGCATGAGTTTCCCATTGTATATAAGTTGTTTTATTTTTATTTTAATACTTAGACAGAAATAAGTTTTATTAGGGATGAAAACGTTGGTCAAGGGTGGCTTCCTTTATATTCGTTGTGAATCATATAAAGGTTGGGAATTTTCTTATAGCTTGCTGTCTCATTTACTTTCTGTCTTACGTTTCAGAATTGTGTGTGATCTTGCCTAAATAATGCGTTAGCATTTTGCATACATTTGCAACTCTTTTAGACTAGCTTCCATATCCTAAAAACTTTATTATTTGAGTAAATCTTATGTTTATTTTCATGTTTTAGGTTTACAAAGAGTATCATGTATAAAGCCAAAAGGAATGAAGAAAAGAACAAAAATAAGTAAACTTTGGCTACTTTTTGAAGAACAAAAAAACAAGCAGTATCTTGATCGGCTACCCGCCGAATTGCCTAACAAAGGAAGTGCGAGTTCAAGAGCTCATCAAGACCCTGTGAAGCCAAGAGGCGGACCGCCGATACAAATGCTGAAGACGCTCTGTGATCCCGTAGAAGCTTGTGCGGCTCCACCGACTACATTAGTAAACTCAAAAAATATCTGCGAATGTGGGAGTTGTCCAACGCTGATCCTGCGCCCCGCCGAACCTGCACCGCAGAACAAGATAATTTAGGAGTTTGAATCGCTTTTAGCGGCCGCGTAACTCAATCTGGGGCCCGTCGGGTAATCGGCTGTTTGATGAAAAATAGGGCAAAATTGTAATTTTGTAAATATTTCCCTTTTTCTGCTTAGAATATCCTTTAACATACTTTTGAATATTCTTGGAGGCAAAGGAAGGGCTATACTTTGAATCTTTTGTAAAAATTTCTTCGATTAATCTATTCTTCATATGATTATTTACCATATCATCTCTTACTATGTATGTGTTAGACCCTAGTATGAGTAGTTAAACTCATACTAGGAGTTTATTCATGATGACTTGATGAGTTTTACTTAAGACTTTTTTTAATCTTGTGTAATCAATGGGTAAAGATGAATCTAGTTCTCTTTCGTACTTTCATTGACTAGGGTTTGAGGCA
This sequence comes from Petunia secreta, assembly GCA_029990175.1. NCBI lineage: Eukaryota > Viridiplantae > Streptophyta > Magnoliopsida > Solanales > Solanaceae > Petunia > Petunia secreta. The sequence goes on from JARKIP010000112.1 coordinate 306,559, forward strand.
CGGCCATACATGAACCTAATCCTACTTTGTTTTCATCACCCTGATGGTGTTGAAGGTATAGGTTAATGGAAACTAGCAAGAATTTTGGTTACATTGGCTACGGCCTACCCCATCTAAACGGAAAGACCCCAAATAGGTCATTCCCGCTCGAGTCTCTGGGCTAGGATTTCTCGCACCCTATTATTGACCCTAACGGGCTTGATGTGGTAAATCCTCTCTATCCCTAATGGTTTTTGAGGACTATATTCTAGGTCCGACCATTTGTACTACCCATATGATTTACAAGGTTAAGCCAAGGGTTTGAGTGAAAAGAATTTAGTCGGAATGAGTAAACCCGTAGCTCATTCTCCATATTTACATCCATTTTAAGGTGTTGAGTTTGTTACATGTTTTTAGTGTTAGTCATTAGTAATATTTATGATTAATTCAATCCTATTCAATCTATACTTAGGAATTAACAAACAATTCATAGAACCCGTCACTATTCAATCAAAGATTAATAGATTACAAGCTAGCTCCCTGAGGAAATCGACCCCGACTCTAGTTGGGTACTGTTATCTTTGGCGATCACCCCACACCTTTATAGGTGGGTGGATTGAGCACGGATCAAATTTTTGCACCGTTGCCGGGGAGCTATGGTACATCTATTAGATTGAATATTTCGTGTTCTTGTCTTGTAGGTTATTCCTACAATTTTACCTCTTGTTTTTTATTTATCATGTGTAGGTGATTACTAGAAATGTGAAGAAATCCGGATAGAGCTATGCGGAACCCACTCTACATTCGTGCAAATGAGGGAGCTCCATTTCCAAATGCTCCAATGGCTCCAAATGATTATGATGGAGAACTGAGGAAGATTATAATGACACTTCTCTTAGTGAGGAGAGTTATGGAATATGATGTGTTTGAAGAGAATGACCAAACCCAAGTGGAAGATGGTGCTCCGATTGATGGAAACCCATTAGCAACAATCAAGCCAATTCGAGAGTGAATGTTGACAACAATGATGGTGTTGCGGGCAATGCACAATAAAGAGGAAACAATGCTAACCGAGGAGGCCGAGGTGCAAACCGATGTGTTCGTGTTTATCAAGTTAATCAAAGAGCCAATCCAGTAAATGTGCGCAATGTCAACCAGAATCAAAGGAATGCAAGGGGTGCCCGAAATACAAATCTACCGGTGCAAGATGTGGCAAAGTCTGATGAAGAAGTGAATATGGATAGTTTTTTTAGTGCAATTGTTCCACCACCTATTCGTGATAATGTTACTTTCAACACTCCACAAGTGATCTTGTATGGGCTTGATCAAAATGGATACTTTAGTGGAGGCAAGCATGATGATCCAAATGAGCATTTGAGGAATTTCATCCAAACGTGCCATCTCTACAAGTCGGCCCATTGTACGGAAGAATCTTTATGCCTAAGGGTCTTTCCCTATTCTCTATCATGGAAGGCAAGGCATGGTTGAACAAGTTACCAAAGAATTCAATTTACACTTGTTAGGAACTTGTGAAGCAATTCTTGGCAAAATTCTTACCAAAGGGTAAGCAAGCTTCAATAAGGGACAAGGTTTATATGTTCAAGCATGATCCAACAGATTCATTATGGGAAGCTTGGGAAGCTTTTCAAGAAGTTCTATTACATTGCCCAACTCATAGTTTTGGAGAAGATATGCTCCTACAATGTTTCTACCAAGGTCTCAAAAGATCAACCAATCAGCCGTGAACAATTTATGTGGAGGTGCCATCATGGATAAGACATATCAAGAAGTCAAGGATATTCTCAACAAGGTTGCCAAACAATCTCAAGATTGGCAATCTAGAGCCCAAAACCCAAGTGGAGATGGAGGAATGAATCCAATGATGATGAAGAGATTTGAAGATCAAGAAGAGCAAATGACTTGAATTCTTACCAACATTGAGCTTCTTAGAGATGACAAGGAAGACAAGGAGAAGAAAGTAAACAAGTTGGAAAATCTTCAAGTGACAAATGCCGGTCATTAAGTAGCCCCTATGGGCTATGTGAACCCCGAAGCTCCAACTCTTACCCTTATTCAAAGAGGGCAAGAAGAATACTTTCTAGAACAATGTTTCAATGTCCATATCAACAAGGTCAATATCAACAAGGTCAATATCAACAAGGCCAATAGAGGCAAGATAGAGGAAGACAAAATTAGAACAACAATTAAGATGGGAGAGGAGTTGGTACCTTTCAAGGCTATGTTCCAAGAGCCCCATTCAAGCAAGGTGAGAATGAAGGAAAAGGTCCATGCAAGTTGAAAGAAATAATGGGAGAGGTGCTAAAGAATCAACAAAGTTACTCCGGTGACACGAAAGATATCAATCAAACGGTCACATCTCACAACACTTCCATCAAGGCTCTTCAATATCAAATGAGTAGCCTATCTCACCAAGTGAATCAAAGACCTTAAGGAGCACTACCTAGTGATACGGTGGTGAATCCTAAGAAGAATGGTAAAGATCATGTGATGACAATTATAACCCAGAGTGGAAAAACATGCGATGATCCCAAGACAAAATGTAGATAGTGTGGACATAGAGGTGCAAGCTCATGAGAAAAACAATAGGGAAGTGTTGAATGAAGGCAAGGCAATTGATGTTGATGTAGAGATTCCAAAGCATGAAATTGATGATGAGGCAATCCCTCATGAACCAAATCCCGAAGTCACTACCACTCAAAAAGCCAAACAAAAGAAAACTCCACCACCCAAGCAAAACCCTCCTAGTCCAAGCTCCATTCCCAAAATTTCACTTCCTTTCCCACAAAAGAGCATCAAGCAAAGACAAACATCACTAGCCAAGAAAATTTGGGATAAGATAGCAACAATATCTATCAATCTCTCTTTCGTTGATGCATTAAGCCAAATGTCGAATGTTTCCAAACTCGTGAAAGATCTTGTTACTAAGAAGACCTATGATGATTATGAACCAAGCAAGGTGACTCGTCAATGTAGTTCAATTGTCTCTAAGCATATGAAAAGAAAGATGGAGGACCCCGGAGCCTTCATGGTTCCATGCACAATTGGAGGGACTCATTCCCCTAAAGCTCTATGTGATCTTGGAGCAAGCATCAATTTGGTGCCATATGCAGCGTACAAGACTTTGACTACTAAGGAAGTTCTAAAAGCCACAACAATGAACTTGCAAATGGCCGATCGTTCCATGAAGCAACCAATTAGAGTTTTCACTAATGTTCTAGTGAAGGTGGAGAAGTTCATATTCATAGCGGATTTTATTATTCTTGATTGCTCGGTGGACTTTGATGTTCCTATTATCCTTGGGCATCCATTTCTAGCTACTGGGAGAGCATTATATGATGTGGATAAGGGAGAGCTCACTTTCCGGTTCAATAGAGAGAAGGTTCTGTTCCATATATACAAAACATTAAAACAAACTATAGAGGAGGGAGACACTTGTTCTTATGTGGATATGGTTGTGGATGCACTTGTAAAAAAAGAGAGTGTCCTATTGAGCCAAGTGGATGAAATATCTGCGACCATTTGGAATATGGATATTGATAATGAGGAGAGTATTTCCGAGTGTATGAAGGCATTGGAATGGTTGGGCACTAGACCCTACGTTCCCAAAAAGCTCACTTGACTTTGAAAACCGAACCACTCCACCTATAAAACCATCATTGAAGAACCTCCCAATCTTGAACTCAAAGTCCTAGCAACCCACTTGAGATATACCTGCCAAGAAGTTGTCAAGAAGGATATCATAAAGTGGTTGGATGCGGGAGTGATTGTTCTACTCTCCGATAGTGAATGGGTATCACCCATTCAATATGTCTCCAAGAAAGGAGGGATGCCGGTAGTTCACAATGAGAAAGGTGAAGCTATATCAACTCGAATCGTTACCGGTTGGCGAGTATGTATGGACTACCGAAAGCTCAACAATGCAACAAGGAAAGATCATTTTTCCCTACCGTCCATTGACCAAATGCTTGATCGTTTGGCGGACCGTGCTTATTATTGTTTTGTTGATGGATATTCGGGGTACAATCAAATCTCAATTGAAGAAAATGATCAAGACAAGAAAACCTTTACATGTCCATATGGCACCTTTGCATTTCGCAAGATGCCTTTTGGACTTTGCAATGCCCCGACTACCTTTTAAAGGTGCATGCTCGCACTTTTTCATGATATGGTGGAGAACTTCTTGGATGTTTTCATGGATGATTTCTCGGTAGTTGGTGATTCCTTTGATGATTGTCTATCTATTTTGGAGAATGTTTTAGAGAGGTGAAGAAACAAAGATTGTGCTAAATTAGGAGAAATGCCATTTCCTTGTCCAAGAAGGAATAGTCTTAGGGCACAAGGTGTCCAAGAAGGGAATTGAAGTTGATCATGCCAAGATTGAAGTTACCTCTAAAATTCCACCTCCCACAACCGCCAAAGGGGTGAGAAGCTTCTTGGGACATGCGGGTTTCTATCACCGCTTCATTAAAGACTTTTCCAAGATTGTGAACCACTTGTGAAATTTGCTAGAGAAAGATGCCAAGTTTGAATTTAATGAGACATACTTGAAAGCCTTGAGGAGGTCAAGAAAAGATTGACAACTGCAGAAGTGATAAATAGCCAAAGATGTGATCTTCCATTTGAACTTATATGTGATGCTAGTGATGTAGCATTAGGGGCCGTGCTTGGCCAAAGTTGAGAATATATTTCATCCGACCTATTATGCTAGCAAGACCATGAATGGAGCTCAATTGAACTATACGATGACGGAGAAGGAATTATTGGCCATTCCATTTGCTTTTGAGAAATTTCAATCTTATTTGGTGGGATCCAAAGTCATTGTGTGCACCGACCACTCCGCCATCTGGTATTTGATGGTCAAGAAAGACTCAAAGGCAAGATTGATATGATGGGTGCTCATGTTATAAGAATTTAATCTTGAGGTGCTTCATAGAAAGGGAACCGAGAATCAAGTGGCGGACCACTTATCCCGTTTGGAGGAGGGTCGCCCAAAAGAAACCCTTGAGATCAATGATTCTTTTTCCAAATGAGTGAATATTGGCGGTATCTTGGGAGGAGATCCCTTGGTATGCGGGCTTAGCCAATTTTGTTGCATATGGAGAGGTCCCAGAGGACTTCTCATTCAATCAAAAAAAGAAATTGATGAAAGATGACGGACAATACTTTTGGGATGATCCCTTTTTATTCAAAGTATGTGTCGATGGAATGATAAGAAGATGTGTTGTCGAAGCTGAGCAAGGAACTATTCTAGAATGATGTCACTCTGCTCTATATGGAGGACATCATGGTGGTGTTAGAACGGCGGCGAAGGTACTTGAATAATTTTTCTTTTGGCCTACTTTGTATAAGGATGCTCATGAATATAGAAAGAGTTGTGATCAATGTCAAAGAATAGGGGTAATCTCAAAAAGGCATGAAATGCCCCAAAACCCTATTGTGGAAGTAGAACTCTTTGATGTATGGGGGATTGAATTCATGGGTCCTTTCCCCAGTTCTTATAGCATGAAATACATCTTTGTGGAGGTTGACTATGTGTCCAAATGGGTTGAGGCAATTGACTGGCCAAACAATGAAGCTAGAAGTGTCACCGCCTTTCTCAAGAAAATCATTTTCACAAGATTTGGCACCCGTCGCACAATTATAAGTGACGGGAGAACTCACTTTTGCAACCGAGCTTTTAATTCCTTATTGGAGAAGTATGGGGTGAGTCATAAAGTGTCTACACCTTACCATCCCCAAATGAGTGGCCAAATGGAAGTGTCGAATCGTGAGATAAAGCAAATTTTAGCCAAGTCGTTAATGTGAACCGAACGAATTGGGCCAAAACGTTGGATGATGCCCTATGGGCATATCGCACGACATACAAGACTTCGATTGGGATGTCACCGTTCCGTTTGGTTTTTGGCAAAGCTTGCCATCTCCCCGTCGAGTTGGAGCACAAAATCTATTGGGCATTGAAATAACTAACTATGAATTGGGAGGAAGCTTCGAATTCACGGGTGGAGAAATTGCATTAACTTGAGGAGATGAGGTTCCTTTCCTATGGAAATGCCAAGCTCTATAAAGAAAAGATAAAGATCATCAATGACAAGAAGATATGGAATCTATACTTAAGGCGGGAGATAGCTGCTATTGTTCAATTCAAGGCTACACCTTTTACAGTATTCCGCTCCAGTCGGTAATCAGATTGGATTCCCCCTCGAATGCAGGAGTATTCCGCTTTGGGATGGGATGACAGGCACATGTGACCCTTTGCATCATATTTCATTTCATCTCATCTCATTTCATTTCATTTCATTTCATACCATTGCGTAAACTTGTGGTACATAACTACTGTTCTGCTTATACGTGCATTGCTTATTTGTCTATATATTTCTGGCTCATATTCTGGGTTGTGGGGATCGTGCTGCACGTCGCAGCGGTATAAATATATGGATCGGTTTGCGCGTCGCAGCGGTATAAATATATGGATCGGGTTGCACGCCGCAACAGAATGAATATATGGACCGGGTTGCACGCCGCAACAGGATGTATTTCTGATTGTTGATGTGTTCGGGATGCCTATATGTTCTGGATATCTTACGTTCCTGGTTGTTGAATAGTTTGTGATTTCATACGTGTTTCTAGTTAATATCTGACTCTGTCTTTTCATAATTTAAATAAGAGGAATTTGGTTTATCTGCTTCTTTTCTCCCTGGCTAGCTATCCTATTCTTTGAGGTGGCTAGTCTGCATCGGGATACCTATATGTTCTGGATATCTTACGTTCCTGGTTGTTGAATAGTTTGTGATTCCATACGTGTTTCTAGTTATTATCAGACTCTGCCTTTTCATAATTTAAATAAGAGGAATTTGGTTTATCTGTTTCTTTTCTCCCTGGCTAGCTATCCTATTCTTTGAGGTGGCTAGTCTGCCCCACTTATTGAGTCCTTTTGACTCACCCTTGTTTGTTTTTTTTTTTTGTTTCTTGTCTATCTATTTCGTTTCGGCAGGTTCGCTCCAGGATTGAGTTCGCCACGTTGTTCAGGAGCGAAGACGATTTCAGCTGTCAGGGTGAGCCAGCTTTTATTCAGGATGGCCACCAGTTTTATGTGTATAATTTCAGTTGCAATTTTCTCCCTTCAGGAAGTATATGTCTTCTTTTGTACTCTTAGATGTCTAGTCTGGATAGCCCTGAACCTAGTATAATGGGTAATCAGCTGTAATTTCTTTTGTACAGCTTAGAGGTATCAGTATGTCAATGGTTTTTTTTTAAGTCTTGTCCTTATTTATGAATTATTATATTCATTTTCCTAACTTAATTGGTAAGGGTTCGCCCGATGGGCCTAGGGGAGGATGTCGGGTGCCCGCACGGCCTAACCGGATTTCGGGTCATGTCAGTTGGTATCAAAGCCCGATTTAGAGTCTATCCAGACTTAGACAGTGTCTAGTAAAGTCTCGCTGATGGGTACGTAGACGTCCGTACTTATCTACGAGAGGCTATGATGGCATCTAGGAAGTTTCACTTCCTTCTTTTCTAATCGTGCACCGGTCTAGGATGCAAAAGTATTTTCGTTGATTCGTTCGTGGTAATTATGAATCCTCGTGTGACAAATCAGCAAACGGTATGAGTTCAAGACGAAGCAGTGTAGCCTGGGGTTAGAGCTGATGAAGCCCCGAGAGTTTTGATCGTGCTGACGATCTAGTTACGGAGGTCCCAGCTGTACGAGCTCGCAATGGGCAAGGGAGCAGGGCCTTGCGGTTCCCTTGGCTCTCTACGATGCTTTTACGAGAATCTTGGCGACGCAGATATCGTAAGAACCTATTATTTGCTAGGCAGCTTATCAGGTTGCCGCAGATACAGATGTTCGGACTTAGAGGGCTCTTGTTCCGGTTCTTAATGTTGTCGCAGTAAAGTATGTTCCGGAGGCAGCATGTGGTGTGCCTCCAGTTGCTCTGGCTGGGTAGGTAACTAAGGTAATTATTGAGTCCGAGTGCTCAAGGAGGTTGCATTATTTTACGCGGTTGAACATCCCGATACTCCCAAGCAATGCGTTAGATAATCCCTGTGTATGTTTTTTTTAAAAGTAAAATAATGTCAGTGTATCCTTCAGGCTCTTGATTATATCGAGCGGTATGGTGTCGATTATTCTTCTTTCCAGTTTCAGGGTCCAGTCTTGAATTGGTGGGCCGCTCTTTTATTAGCTAACTTGGTTCGATTCTTCTTCTATATTCGTGGAAAAGTTCCTTTCGAGTAGCGAGCGAGATGAAAAGTGTTGCCAGTTTGAGTGGATTGGACAGGGTAGCCTATCGGTTAGCCTGTTGGTGTTTCAGAATATCAGATTGAATTCTATAGAGTGGCTGAATATGTATTAGAACTAGTCCATGAGCTTCTCGAGAGATTGAGGTCGGGATTTCATTTGATATGGTTGTTCATATTGCTCGGAGGTACCAGGCACACCATAAGTTAGAGCGGGAGAGCAAAAGATCCCACGGCCCTGGTGGGCACCATGGTACCTCATTTGGATGTAAGAGTTTTGATTATTTTTGGAGGTTACTTGCAAGGTTATCTCAGCTTGTAGAGCGTGATTCTCAGAGTGCGCGAGTAGTTCATTAAGAGAGACTCAGTTTTCTCTTTGTAGCTATCAATAATCAGTCCAGTTTCAATTTTTAACGAAAAGGGTGTTATCACTGTCAAGAGTCTTGTTATCCTTTGAGGAGTTTTTCCTTACTCAGGCAAGTAGGCAGTCGTCCTTTCTCTCGTCATTAGGCAACTGCACAGTCGTGGGGGATTTAATTTAGATCTTAATCAACCAGATATATGCCACCATCCGATAGAGGTCGAGAGTGTGTTGGCAGTGGTTTTTCAAAAGGTGATTGTCAGGGTAGTGGCTCAACTCAGCTGTAGGGGCAGTTCAATAAACTTCCAGTCTGGCAGGATGCTGAGGCATTCGATATAGTAGACCCAAGTATTTCTTCTTCTCTTAAATGTGAGTAATATTTGATTCTTTTGATCGATCTGGAAAAGGTGTGTCTTATCATGTTTCGATGGTTTCCTTGGATGTCGTTTTTATTAAGAATCGGTTGCGATAGAGGAGTGAGCTTCTGATATAATTTATTCCTGGCATTTATTATGACCCTACTAGTTTATCTGGTTTAAATATGAGAGAGTTGTGAGTGAGTATCGGTATTGTTTGCTTGGCATCTTGTTGTGCCTCATTCTGTTATAATGCCAAGTCAGTCTATCTCTTTTTGGAACTTAGTGTCGGTAGGATGATGGGATTCTTATCCGTCACCATCAGAAAGTGTCATTACTTCTTTCGGTGTAAAGTGGTTAGTAAGTAATACTCAATCTGCGTGTCTACTCTTGATTCGAAATGTTAGTAACGTCATCCTATGAGCTTCTCTCAGTTATAAAAGAGTTTACCGATAAATTGTTGGAGTTCTCTTCGTATGATAAGGCTAAATTGGCATGGGTGTTGCTCCATGAAGCTTATTTAATGTCCATTTCTTCAATTCCGATTCTTTGGCTAGCATGACTCGAAAGTAGTCTAGCTCTGGAAGCTAATAAAATAAGAAGATGAGCTTCCTGAAGCTCTAATTATTTCTATCCTCGGTCCATTTCCATTTCTTCTTCATCCGGCACCAGTGAGCTTGGGCGGTTGGTAGCTACTTGCGATGTTCCCTGTGTTGAGCCAGAGTATGTGTTATTATAGCCGGATAAGCACATTGTTGTTTTTCAAGGCTACTAAGGGTAATGAGAGGCGTCATTTGACCTTTGATTTGATCCATCAGGCGATGGTGCTTATGGAAAAGGTATGGAGTTGTGAACTCGAGAGTTGCAGCCGTTTGGCAACTCGAGAGAGTAATTTGGTAGCTCAGGTCTGAGCCGCGTTCTCTACTCAGCTAAGTCTTCCTTAATCCAGCACGTTGTACGAGGATGACTATTTCTATTCAAATTATTTGTATGAGTTTATGCTCTAAGTGGAGGAGTCTTCCTCCAATTCATGCTGAATCATAATATTAAATCTCTAAGGCGTTGCTGAAGCGTAAGCTAATTCTTTGTTTCATCGACCTATTCTATATCGAAAGTATATCGACGAGGTGATTCGTTCGGAGAATCATGTTAGCCCATCAAGAGTTGCATGTATCTTCATTTCGAAAATGTAGAAATCTTCTCTCATGATCGAGAAAGGGTCAGCTTAATCCGAATAAGTTGGGCAATGATGTTATCATAGTATCCAGATATGTTTTATTCCAAGAGTTCGGTGTACGTGTTATAATTCTGATTCTGCAATCATGAGATAATATCTGTGGAGTAGCTTATGAAGGTCGTGGAAGTTCTTTGGTTATATGTGCGGAATTTTCTTTAAACTTAGGCTCGTTCGAGGACGAACGAGAGTTTAAGTGGAGGAGAATGAAACGACCTCGGTTAATCGTTTCGGAAATTAGAACTCTGATTGGCGTGCCGATAATTAAAAAAAACTTCGTAATGTCCATTAGGACCTGTCTGTAAAATTTGAGCTAAATCAGACCTCGTTTGGTAGACATCGGAAGAAGGTTTCAGTTTTTATTGTCGATAAATACAAAAAAAAAAAAAAGAGATTTTCGAGCTCCGTTTTGTTGAACGAGCTCCGATTCAAAATCCGAAAGCGTCATTACGTTCGTATGATTATTTGTGACTTTTGTGCTTTTTCGAAAGTGAATTTTGAGGTTGTTCGGCTAGCTTCCGCTATACCGAAAATTAAATAATTTGACCTTTCACATCTCTTCACTACTACAAGTATGTAACAGATCGTTGCTTAATGCTTCTACGTACTTCATTTAACATTCGAGGACGAATGTTCCTAACGGGGGAAGATTGTTACACCCCGTATGTCCAAAGTGACGTATATCATTCTAATGACATGTTAAGAATGATTTAAGTGAGTTTAAAGTCATAATATTACCATATAAGATGTTTATATATTGAATATAAAGTTTGGGAAAAGTCGGATTTAAGTTGCGGAAAAACCGACTAAAGAATTGCCTTGTAACGAAGCTTTTTCAGCAATTCATTTTGTGTGATATATGAAGTCTTTTGGGGACATATCATATACCAAATTGAAGGTCTTGGAGTGTAGTTTCCAGCACTTTTGACGGTTTATTCATACAACGTATAGATAAAAAGATATGAGCATCAGAAATCATGCTAGAAAAAGGGACATAAGCGCAAAAGAGGGCTAGAACTGAAATGTTTCGAGTATAAAAGGAAAAACATGTCTTCTTTTCGTAATTTTCCAGAATATAAACGATAGAAACAGTGTGTTGTTGAAGGTTTAAGCCCATTTGATGATTTTGAAGGAAGGACGTCAATCGTAACTCGAAATTGAAGACAGATTGCGTCAAAATACTCTACGCGATTAAGGTAATGTTATGCTACCTTTAATTTCGTCTATAGCTTGAGTTTTAGAATTACTTCATGGCTAAGTAAAGTACCTAAATTTTTTATTATAGCTTTTTTAAGCTTTAGAAGGTGTTGAATTCAAGGAAAACAAGGTTTAGAAGCAAGAAACATCAAAGGTATGTAAGACTAAACTTTTCTTTTGGCAAGGCATGTATCTTTTAGCTTTTGAAGCTTTTCTTAGTTCTAAAATTAGTTTTTCTTGTGAGAAACTTGTATGGTGTCAAGGAAACCTTGTATATACTTAATTTGGTACTAAAATCCAAGGTGAAACATGTCCGAATCAGCAAGACAAAACGTTTCAAAATTTGGGAATTTTTTTTTATCTTCGGACATCTGTTAGTATATTGATCATAACACCTTATATAAAATTGATATTGAGATGCTTCAAGATTCCCTGGAACCCTAAGACATATATCTAAAACTTTCATGAATGCCATGAAGTCTATAACTTCAATCTATACTCTGAAAATTAGGTTGAAAATCAGGACAGTGGTGCTGTCCAGACATTCTACCTGCGGATTTGTTATGTCATCCAGTTGTCTCATCTTGTTATCCATTTAACATGTTTATGTTATCAGTTTATCCGGGTATCCATTCCCGTGTGTAGTATAGTGCTGGTTCTGTTTTGCGAATCATCCAGTTTCAGGGGAAACTCTGCCGAAAATTTTATGAAAATTCAAAGAGTTGGACAAATTCTGAGTTTTAGGTTGTGTCTATAATTCTATCCAGAGTTTTCTTCACATTCCTTTGAGTCCATATCTATTGTTTCCACATGTGTTATACCTCATACATGCTTATACTTATATTGTGATCATGTTATGTGTGATTTGGAGTCCCCATAGAGGCTGGACATTAGACCCACCGTCCGGTCGCGTGGGTATCAGGTTCCTAACTGGATTACCCTAAGATGTGGGGAATGAAGCCTTTAGCCTTATTTGATATCATTTTCTGCTTATTGAATACAACAGGATCGTTTGGCAATGAATCCAAAGGATAAAGCGGTTGTTGAGTAACTGAGCTAACTTTATAACAAGGTAAGTATTTATATCTATTTCTTTGGAGGCACCTGGCCTCATGGATTTTCTACCACGTGTTCTTTACGTGTGTAGCTGCCGATAGGCGTACTCATTACGCCTTAGCTTTGGATTTTCATTGTATATTAAATGTTATGTTCTGTTGTTGGTATTGCATTAAGGATCGGAGCATTGTATTCTGGCTGTGAGTTGGCATCTACTCCCCGGCTGTCGATGAGAGTCCCGCGCCGGTGAAGGGTTATTATTGCATTACATTGCATTCATATGCATTATATGTCATTCATATGCATTCATTGCATATCATATTGGGTGCATGAGTATTCCACCCCAGGAGCAGGAGTATTCCGCTCCATTGTATCATATTGAGGGTAGGAGTATTCCGCCCCAGGAGCAGGAGTATTCCGCTCCATTGTATCATATTGAGGGTAGGAGTATTCCGTCCCAGGAGAGTGCAGGAGTATTCCGCCTCAGCTTTACATTATATCGAGTGCAGGAGTATTGCGTCCCAGGAGAGTGCAGGAGTATTCCGCCTCTGGTTTATATTATATCGGATGCAGGAGTATTCCACCCCAGGAGCAGGAGTATTTCGCTCCAGTTGGTAATCAGATTGGATTCCGCCTCAAGAGCAGGAGTATTCCGCTCCATTGTATCATATTGAGGGTAGGAGTATTCCGCCCCAGGAGCAGGAGTATTCCGCTCCATTGTATCATATTGAGGGTAGGAGTATTCCGTCCCAGGAGAGTGCAGGAGTATTCCGCCTCAGCTTTACATTATATCGGGTGCAGGAGTATTCCGCCCCAGGAGAGTGCAGGAGTATTCCGCCTCTTGTTTATATTATATCGGGTGCAGGAGTATTCCGCCCCAGGAGCAGGAGTATTCCGCTCCAGTTGGTAATCAGATTGGATTCCCCCTCGAATGCAGGAGTATTCCGCTTCGGGATGGGATGACAGGCACATGTGACCCTTTGCATCATATTTCATTTCATTTCATCTCATATCATTTCATACCATTGCGTAGACTTGTGGTACATAACTACTGTTCTGCTTATACATGCATTGCTTATTTGTCTATATATTTCTGGCTCATATTCTGGGTTGCGGGGATCGGGCTGCACGTCGCAGCGGTATAAATATATGGATCGGTTTGCGCGTCGCAGCGGTATAAATATATGGATCGGGTTGCACGCCGCAACAGAATGAATATATGGATCGGGTTGCACGCCGCAACAAGATGTATTTCTGATTGTTGATGTGTTCGGGATGCCTATATGTTCTGGATATCCTACGTTCCTGGTTATTGAATAGTTTGTGATTTCATACGTGTTTCTAGTTATTATCTGACTCTGCCTTTTCATAATTTAAATAAGAGGAATTTGGTTAATCTGTTTCTTTTCTCCCTGGCTAGCTATCCTATTCTTTGAGGTAGCTAGTCTGCATCGGGATACCTATATGTTCTGGATATCTTACGTTCCTGGTTGTTGAATAGTTTGTGATTCCATACGTGTTTCTAGTTATTATCAGACTCTGCCTTTTCATAATTTAAATAAGAGGAATTTGGTTTATCTGTTTCTTTTCTCCCTGGCTAGCTATCCTATTCTTTGAGGTGGCTAGTCTGCCCCACTTATTGAGTCCTTTTGACTCACCCTTATTTGTTTTTTTTTTTGTTTCTTGTCTATCTATTTCGTTTCGGCAGGTTCGCTCCAGGATTGAGTTCGCTACGTTGTTCAGGAGCGAAGACGATTTCAGCTGTCAGGGTGAGCCAGCTTTTATTCAGGATGGCCACCAGTTTTATGTGTATTATTTCAGTTGCAATTTGCTCCCTTCAAGAGGTATCTGTCTTCTTTTGTACTCTTAGATGTCTAGTCTGGATAGCCCTAAACCTAGCATGATGGGTAATCAGCTGTAATTTCTTTTGTACAGCTTAGAGGTATCAGTATGTCAGTGGTTTTTTTAAGTCTTGTCCTTATTTATGAATTATTATATTCATTTTCCTAACTTAATTGGTAAGGGTTCGCCCGACGGGTCTAGGGGAGGATGTCAGGTGCCCGCACGGGCTAACCGGATTTCGGGTCGTGTCATAGTTGGTATAAGAACTAACACTTCTCTTTGAGATGATCTTGTCAGGTAATCATAAAGAACAAACATGTGGTGCACAAAGGATAAAAGAAACAAGTACTCACTGATGCCCAAAAAAAAAGAAGCTGAATATAAGAAAACGTTAGAAGCTAATATAGCCAGGGCAAGAGAAGAAGAAGAGGCCTACAAGAAAGGGAAGACAAAAGTAGGTCCCAAGCCATCTAAGCAGAAGTCAACTCCTGGTCAGGGGCCTTCCAAGCCTTACAAGTCCTCCAAACCTACTGATTCAGTTGAGGAGGCTGAGTCAGACATTGAAGATTGGTGTGAAGAAGGAGAGCAACTCATTCTAGTGGTTGAGAAAGAACCACAGAGAGTAAAGAAGATCGTGAACAAAAGATTCAACAAGAATAAAAATGCCAAAGCAGTGTTCAACACAATGAGAACTATCAGCACAAAAAAGATGGTACAAATTGAATGGGCCCAGAAATATGGTAAGGAGTTCTATGGTGAGATAAAAGAGAAGAAAATGGGAGTTTTTTCTAGAACCCCCTAGCTAATGCAATGAACTGATGGTAAAGGAGTTTTATGCCAACTTTTCATTAGAAAAGAAGAAGTCTTTCAAAGTCAAAGTGAGAACAGTTGAGGTTTTTTTCTTTAGCAAAAAAAAAAATAAAATAAAAATAAAACCACGGCCAAACGTACCCATAAGAAACAGTGAACAATGCAAATACAATATAATATTCTGTCAGACTAAGTCGCATCCACATGGCATTAGCATTGTTCAATTTTTGTATTCTAATTGGTATTCGATTGGAGTATCGTTCTATATTCCTATTGATCGGGTAAAAGTAACTAACTTCTAAACTCAACACAACCCTAAATCAAAGCTTAAATTATGAATGAGGTAATAACTAGTAAGGGAGGTAGGGGCTTCGACAACTTAGGACGATCCCTTAATATTGGGTATTAATTTTAATCACACGATTTCAATGGGTTTAATTATTATGGTCGAATTAACTCGATTTATACTCTAAAAAATCAGTCAAATATAGAGATTGCCTACTTATTAAGCTCATCAAAGTCAAAACAAGGCATTTAAAGCTCTGGTTCATAGACCCTAAGAAAGAGAATCAATTACTAATATTCCTTTTTAGATGGGTTATGTTATTCTATCAACAAAAACTATATCTTAGCTAGTTTTTATAAATCCATACAAGTTTAACCTTGAGAAAGTTATAAATAAGCAACATGGGTATAAACTCAAGTGTTGCAATCATTCAAATTAACAATAAAGCATAATAAGAACTAGACAAACACGAACCCACTAAAACTATGTAATAAAATCAACCAAGTGATGTTTAATCGTCCATTACGTCTAAACCCCAAGTATGAGTATAACTATTCATACTAGGTACTCCCTCCGTCCCAATTTATGTGGCACCATTTTCTTTTTTGTTTGTCCCAAAATAAGTGACACTTTTCCTTATTTGACAACTTTTTAATGCATCATCTCTATTTTACCCTTGTTGGGCCCTACATACTTTTAAACCTACCAACAACTTTTTTATTACTCAAATCTTCTCTCTCTTACTTTTTCAAGGATAAAATTGATACTTAACAAGGTCAAACTCTATTTTCTTAAACTCCGTGCTCGGTCAAATGGTGCCACATAAATTGAGACGGAGGGAGTATTATACAATATTAAAGGTAAAACTAGGAGAAATCATACTAGGAATTGAAGAATCTACTATTAGAATCCTTACCATAGGTGTCTAACCCATTACTTTTCTCTCCAAGCCTTTAGAAAAAAGGTTATGTCATAAGTTGTTTGCCCAAGGCACTTTCTCCTATTTAACTATATTCTATTTGTAAGGTAGAACATATTTACAAAAGTGTCCTTCCGAAGAAGTTTCACTAA
This sequence comes from Petunia secreta, assembly GCA_029990175.1. Classification (NCBI taxonomy): domain Eukaryota; kingdom Viridiplantae; phylum Streptophyta; class Magnoliopsida; order Solanales; family Solanaceae; genus Petunia; species Petunia secreta. Next base: position 323,010 of record JARKIP010000112.1, read on the forward strand.
AAGTTCAAATATTCGGAGACCCCCCATAGCCTTCGGCGGCCACCGCTCTTCAAACTGGCCTCTACTGTTCAACTTTTGTAATCGGCGGAGGGCCGATATTTCTGCATAATCCTCGTTGCTCATTATTTTGGAAACTTGTGTCCCTCTGACCATCAGCTCTTTAGCCAATATTTGTGCGGCGACCCTTTTTTATTTTATGATTATTTCTGTGGCCGCTGATCCCCTTCTGCCGCTTACGATAATTTCTATCAAATCCTTTAATTTGAGTTTGTCTCCTTCTCTGTGAAACATATTTTTCTACGGCTGCCTATTAGAATTTAGCCGATTATCGGCAGCCACTAAGCCAATCTGCGAGCCCAAAGTTTCTTTTTAGCATTCCTTTAAGCTCTTTTAGCTTCTTCTTTCTTTTAAGCACCAAATTTCTAAAACAAAGAGAATTACACCATATTTGCTCACAAATATTAGTTTAAGGTCTAATTCTTATAAAGAGTTATATGTGTAGGTAAATTACCAACAAATCAAATATAACATACGTTTTTAACATAAAAAAGTTAGATGAAATAATACTCTCATGTCAAATTCCAATCAAATATAATTTAAGAAAACTCTAACCTAAGTCTTCTTTTTATCCTTAACCTCTTAAGAAAACTCTACCTAAAAGCAATTTTAAAGGTGATTATACATTTGGATATTTTTTTTTCTAAAGATTATAGGTATATTCCATCCATTTTATTTTGTAGGTGTAATTTGCATTAATATTCTAAATTGATACTTATAACGGGACAAAAAAAAAGTAAAAAATGACCATTTATTATGAGCGAATGAAGCATACGGTTAGACAAAAGGAGAAGAAATGAATGACAGCGAATAATTTATTCCTTAGTAGATGTATATTTCGAAGCTGCATATGAAGGTTGAGGATTCCTGTGTTGGAAGGAAAAGAAAGAACACTTTCAAGGGCATCCCAATTGCCTAATTTGAAGTTCAAGACCTATGACAAGTGTAAAGGTTTACTCAAAGAGAGAAGAAGACCAAAAAAATTATGATGAGCTAGTCTTTTTGGATTCATTCATGTTAAATACTTGGGGATTTGATTGAGATTTTTCAGATCCTAAAGCAGGAATTGATGGTGGAGGACATATTTTGTTCCAGAGATGAAACCTTAAATATTTTAACCTCTTAGGTACGGAATACACCATGTCTTTCAGGAGAGATAATTGGTGGAGGTTAGCTTGACGGAGATGAAATGAAGGGTGTGGTTTAGAGTGTTCGGGTCGGGTTAGAAGAGGAGGAGTTAAACTTACTATACAAGATGCTATTCTTTGCTCGAGAAACCATTACTGTGCTGATTACCAAAAAGATAAATAATATAGTACATCATACATGTTAGAATAAATAAAAAGAGTCTTAATTAGGTGAACAATCTTAGCTAATCGTTTCGAGAGTTAGGACTTCGATTGGCATTTCGATTGAAAAGCTCCGTAAGGTTCATTAGGACCTGGCTGTAAAATTCGAGCGATTCAGACATCATTTGGTATGATTTTTTAGAAGGTTTCTATTTCAGTTGACGTTAATTAAAAGAGGGTTTCAAGCTCGATTTGAGCAAATGAGCTCCAATTCGAAATTTAAAAGTTGTGTTAGGTTTATATGGTCATTTGTGATCTATAAGATCTTTCGAAAGTGACTTCCGAGGTAGTTCGGACAATTTTTCAAAAATCCCGAAAGTTAAGAAATCGACTTCTTTCCGTGGGAGTCGTATCTTGAGTTCTAGAGATTCGATTCGAGTTCCGTCTTTGCGAGCATGTCACACAAGTCTTATGTGACTTTTGTACCAAATTTGGGATCACTCCAAAGCCTTTTATGGTTCCGTTTTGGACCCAAATCGCAGACCTGCAGCTGCTGGTGCAAAACTCTGCACTGTAAGCAGCTTCACAGGTAGGTTAATGGGTCATATTGCGATGCCATTTTCTCCCAATATACTGATATTTAATGGGAGATCTTTATATGAAATTAAACCTCCATGTGCCTAGTTTCTAACTCCACAAACTGTTTGTCAATACGACATTGGAGTATGGAGATATAAGCGTCTGAAGTCGGACAGCTCAAGCGGCCAAGTAGGCAGCTTACCCACCTGCTTGGAGATTGAGGCGGTGGAACTTACTAGTGTATATATTACTCATTTAAGCTTTAATTTTTCATTCTTCTCTTTTTCAAAATATTACCAAATACCCTCTAAGTGTACCCCTCCTAATTAGACCAATATCTACGAGGTTGTAATGTGAATCGACGCTCGAAAAATGTGTAAAAGTCGGATGATTCATATCTCTCTTCTTGTTGTTGACACCCAATTTGTCCAGAATTTCAATCAAATGTATAATTATTTTAAATTAGTTCAATTTTAAAAATTGCAAGTAAATAGCTACTTTTAAAAGAGAAATGACCAAAATCGCAAGTCAACCCTTCATTTGCTGGGGCAGGGCGGGGCGGGGCGGGGAGACATAGAGGCCCAATAATTTTACTTATTTTTTGCCACTATTTTCATTATTTCACAATTAAATTGAGGAAATAATGGAAGCATTGTTCCACTATTGGCTACTTAAGCTTTTAATTAGTATAGTTAATATTTAATACTTTTAAAAGACTACAAATTTTTTAAAAGTTTCAATTTCTTCATGAAACTACAAAATCATTAAATTTGAAAATTTCAGTAGAAAAGAAGTTAGAGATATGCTAAATGAATTAAAATTTAAAAGAAAAGTTCAATTTGATGAGAAAAAATAAAAAATAATGACTTAAAAAATGATTTAAGTAAGGCGGATTTAAGTGAGGCGGGGCGAGGCGTGTCAAAACAGAGTAGGGCAATGCGGTTCAAACGGAGCAGGGCGGGGCGAGGTTGAAACTTGACAAAGAGCAAAATGAGGCGGGATGGGACCGGAAAAAACTTTGGCAGGGGAAGGGCTCAACCCGTCCCGCCCCGCCCCATTGCCACTCCTAGCTGAGCTAATTATTTAAGCGGCTTAATTGAATCAAGCTCATTGCCTGAAAGTTGCGTTATGCAAGTAGGGTAAGAATCTAAGATAAATCAAATGTTGAATATCCTTTACCCAAGGGAAACTTCTAGAAGCATATTTAACGTACACTAATATTATGGAATGTTTAAACATAAACTCTCTAACCAGGAAACTATGCTACATAGGAGTATACTGTAAAGGGCCTTGCGGAACATACTAATATTCCACTAAAATTCGTATGTACGAACAATTGACTAAGAGAACATAAAATATAGGACACACAATTCTTTATTTATCTTTCTAAATACAATTTTTTTTTTATTTTTTGTTAAAAAAAAAAAAAGAACCAGTGCTATAAACTCGTTCAACCGGTTGTAGTATTGAAACGACCTCGGTCAGTCGTTTCAGAAGTTAGGACTCTGATTGGCGTGCCGATAATTTTAAAATATTCATAATGTCCATTAGGACATGTCTGTAAAATTTGAGCTAAATTAGACCTCGTTTGGTAGGCATCAGAAGAAGATTTCAGTTTTTATTGGCAATTAATATTAAAAGGAGATTTTCGAGCTCGGTTTTTGCCGAATGAGCTCCGATTCGAAATCCGAAAGCGTCGTTGGGTTCGTATGATTATTTATGACTTTTGTGAACTTTCGAAAGTGAATTTCGATGTTGTTCGGCTAGTTTCCGCTAAAATGCCGAAAGTTAAATAATTTGACTTCTTTTCATTTAAATTCGCATCTTGAGTTTCGGGAGTCCAATTTGAGATCCGCCTTCGCGAGTATGTTACATATATTTTGTACAACTTGTATGCAAAAGTTGGAATTATTTCGAATATCGTAGGGTACTATTTTAATTTTCGTTAAGAAAAGAAAATATAAAAAAAAAAAAAAAAAAAAAAAGAGAAAAAGGAAATATTTATAAAATGGTGGCGGTGGTCAAGTGGGATAAGATTCCCTTAAGCATTACTAATCAAAAAGGTAGCAGAAACATAACAGAAACAAAAATCGAACGCAGTGAGAAAATAAAAATGCCAGAAAATAAGAAAAGGGGTCGGAGAAAAGTAGAATTTTCACCCTGAAACATTCAGGTAATGATCCTAATATATTATTTGAGTTTATTACGTGTGTTTGAATATGTTTTAACGGTAAAACTTGGAATATTATACATCGTTTTAATAAGTTCAATTAATAGTTTAAAGGGTCAAATGGACCCTGATAATGAAATTGATTATATATTCGTACTCAGGGAGTTATGGGCAACATATAAATGTAATTTATTTGGGGTTTGGTTATGTGGCCTTAAACCCTGTACATAGGCCTGGCCTGCGTATTGCGTATGCGAATAGGGTATCAGGTTCCTACCTGGATTGCCCTAAGATGTGAGGAATGAAGCCTTTAGCCTAATGTGATATAATTTTCTGCTTATTGGACACAGTGGAATCGTTTGGCAATGAATCCAAAGGACAAAGCAGTTATTGAGTGGCTGTACTAACTTTGTCACAAGGTAAGTGTTTATATCCATTTCTTTGGAGGCACTTGGCCTCGTGGATTTTCTACCACGTATTCCTTACGTGTGTAGCTGCCGATAGGCGTACTCATTACGCCTTAGCTTTGGATTTATATTATATATTATATGTTATGTCCTATTGTTGGTATTGTATTGAGGATTTGAGCATTGTACCCTGGCTGCGAGTTGGCATCTACTTCCCGGTTGTCGATGAGAGTCCCGCGCCGGTGAAGGGTTATTGCATCACATTGCATTCATATGCATTACATTGCATATCATATTGAGGGCAGGAGTATTCCGCCCTAGGAGCAGGAGGATTCCGCTCCATTGTATCATATTGAGGGCAGGAGTATTCCGCCCCAGGAGCAGGAGTATTCCGCTCCATTATATTATATCGGGTGCAGGAGTATTCCGCCCCAAGAGAGTGCAGGAGTATTCCGCCTCTGGTTTATATTATATCGGGTGCAGGAGTATTCCGCCCCAGGAGTAGGAGTATTCCGCTCCAGTTGGTTATCAGATTGGATTCCCCTCGAATGCAGGAGTATTCCGCTTCGAGATGGGACGACGGGCACATGTGACCCTTTGCATCATTTCATTTCATCTCATTTCATACCATTGTGTAGACTTGTGGTACATAACTACTGTTCTGCTTATATGTGCATTGCTTATTTGTCTATATATTTCTGGCTCGTATTCTGGGTTGCGGGGATCGAGTTGTGCGCCGCAACGGTATAAATATATGGACCGGGTTGCACGCCGCAACAGGATGAATATATGGATCGGGTTGCACGCCGCAGCAGGATGTATTTCTAATTGTTGATGTGTTCGGGATACCTATATGTTCTGGCTGTATTACGTTCCTGGTTATTGAATAGTTTGCGATTCCATACGTGTTTCTAATTATTATCTGGCTCTGCCTTTTCATAATTTAAATAAGAGAAATATGGTTTATTTGTTTCTTTTCTCCCTGGCTAACTATCCTATTCTTTGAGGTGGCTAGTCTGCCCCACTTATTGAGTCCTTTTGACTCACCCTTGTTTGTTGTTTGTTTCTTGTCTATCTATTTCGTTTCGGCAGGTTCGCTCCAGGATTGAGTTCGCCGCGTTGTTCAGGAGCGAAGACGACTTCAGCTGTCAGGGTGAGCCAGATTTATTCCGGATGGCCACCAGTTTATTGTTCATTATTTCAGTTGCATTTTGCTCCCTTCAGGAGGTATCTGTCTTCTTCTGTATTCTCAGATGTCCAGTCTGGATAGCCCTAAACCTTGTATGTTGGGTAGTCAGCTGTAATTTCTTTTGTACAGCTTAGAGGTATCAGTATGTTTGTTTTTTTTTTTTTTTTTTTTTTTCTAAGTTTTGTCCTCATTTATGAATTATTATAATCATTTTCCTAATTTATTTGGTAAGGGTTCGCCCGACGGGTCTGGGGGAGGATGTCGGGTGCCCGCACGGCCTAACCGAATTCCGGGTCGTGTCAGTTGGTATCAGAGCCATGTTTAGAGTCTATCCAGACTAAGACAGTGTCTAGTAGAGTCTCGCTGATGGGTATGTTGACGTCCGTACTTATCTACGAGGGGCTATGATGGCATTTAGGAAGTTTCACTTCCTTCTTTTCTGATCGTGCATCAGTCTATTATACAAAAATATTTTTGTTAATTCCTTCGTGGTAACCCTCGTGTGATAAATCAGCAAATGGTATGAGTTAAGGATGAAGCAGTCTAGCCTGGGGCTAGCACTGACGAAGCCCCGAGAGTTTTCATCGTGCTGACGGTCTAGTCACGGAGGTCCCAGCTGTACGAGCTCGCGATGGGCAAGGGAGCAGGGCCTTGTAGCTCCCTTGGCTCTCTACGATGCTTTATGAGAATCTTGGCGATGCAGATACCGCTAGAACCTATTATTCGTTAGGCAGCATATCAGGTTGCCGCAAATGGAGACGTTCGATCTCAGGGAGCTCCTATTCCAGTTCTTAATGTTGCCGCAATAAAGTATGTTTCAGAGGCAGCATGTGTTGTGCCTCTAATTGTTCTGGCTGGTTAGTTAGCCGAGGTATCAGTTCGGTCCGAGTGCCTAAAGAGGTTGCATTATTTTACGCGGTTGAACCTTCCGATATTCTTAAGCAATGCATCAGATAAACCTCGTGATTTTTTTTAAAAATAAAATAATGCCAGCGTATCCTTCAGGCTTTTGATTATATCAAGCGGTATGGTGTTGATTATTCTTCTTTCCAGTTTCAGGGGTCCAGCCTTGGATTGGTGGGCCTCTCTTTTATTAGCTAACGTGGTTCGAATTTTCTTCTAGGTTCGTGGAAAAAGTTCCTTTCGAGTAGCTAACAAAATGAAAAATGTTGTCAGTTCAAGTAGATTGGACAGGGTAGTCTGTCGGTTAGCCTGTTGGTGTTTCAGAATATAAGATTGAATTCCATAAAATGGCCGAATATGCATTTGAACTAGTTCATGAGCCTTTCGAGAGATTCAAAGATTTATTGATGACCTTTCTTTTTCCTTGAGATCCCAGATGGCTCGAGAGATTGAGGTCGGGATTTCATTTGATGTTGTTGTTGATATTGCTCGAAGGCTCGAGGCATACCGTAAGTTAGAGCGGGAGAGCAAGAAATCTCGTGGCCCTGGTGGGCAACCATGGTACCTCATTTGGAGGTAAGTGTTCTGATTATTTTTTTTGAAGTCACCTTCCAGGTTAACTCAGCTTGTAGAGCGTGATTCTCAAAGTGTGCAAGTAGTTCATCAAGATTAGACCCAGTTTTTCTCTTTATAGCTACCGACAATCTTTCCAGCTACCATTTTCAGGGAAAAGGGTGTTATCACTGTCATGAGTCTGGTTATCCTTTGAGGAGTTTTTCCTTACTCCAGCAAGTAGACAATCGTCCTTCTTCTTTCCCTCAGGCACCTGCACAGTCGCAGGAATTTCATGTAAATTTTAATTAATCAGAGAAATGCCACCATCCAGTAGAGGTCGAGAGCGCAGTGGTAGTGGTTCTTCTAGAAGTAATTATCAGTGTAGCGGCTTAGTTCAGCCGCAAAGGCAGTTTTATGAACTGCCAGTCTGGCAGGATGCTGAGGCATCCGATGTACTAGGCCCGTGTGTTTCTTCTTCCCTTATCTGTAAGTAAGATTTATCTTTCCGATCGATCTGGAAATGGTGTGTCTTATCATGTTTCGACGGTTTCCTTGGATACTGTCGTAATTAAGAATTGGTTGTGGTAGAGGGGTGAGTTTCTGATACGATTTATTCCTGGCATTTATGAGACCCTACTAGTTTATCTAATCTAAATATGAGAGATTTAACAGTGAGTGTCGCTATTGTTTGCTTGGCATCCTGTTGTGCCACCTTCTGTTATAATGTCAAGTCAGTCTACCTCTCTTTGGAACTCAGTGCTGGTAGGATGATGGGATTCTTATTTATCACCATCAGGAAGTGTCATTGTTTCTTCTGGTGTAAAGTGATCAATAAGTAATACTCGATCTATGTGTCTCCTCTTGGTTCAAGATGCTAGTAGAGTCATGTTATTCCATGAGCTTCTCTCAGTTGTAAAAGAGTTTACTGATAAATTGTCAGAATTTCGTTCTTATTGGAAGGTTAAAATTGGTATGGATGTTTTTCCATAAAGCTTATTTAATGTCTATCTCTTCAATTGCGATTTTTTGGCTCGCTTGACGCGAAAGTAGTCTAGCTTTGGTAGCCAAGCAAATAAGAAGATGAACTTCCTGAAGCTCTAATTATTTCTATCCTCGATCCACTTCCATTTCTTCTTCGTCCGGCACTAGTGAGCTTGGGCGATTGGTAGCCGCTTGTGACGTTCCCTGTGTTGAGCCAGAGTACGTGTTATTGTGGCCGGGTAAGCATATTATTATTTTGGAAGCATATTATTGTTTTGGTCCAGTTGTCTCATCTTGTTATCCGTTTAACATGTTTATGTTATCAGTTTATCCGGGTATCCATTCCCATGTATAGTATAGTGCTGGTTCTGTTTTTGCGGATCGTCCAGTTTCAGGGGAAACTCTGCCGAAATTTTTATATAGAAGTACCATCCATCGGGCGGTGGTGTTTACGGCAAAGGTATGGAGTTGTGAACTTGAGAGTTGCAGCTGTTTGGCAACTCGAAAGGGTAGTTGGTAGCTTCGTTCTTCTTACGTTCAGCTTTTAGCCAAATCTTCTTTAGTCCAGCAGACTGTGCGAGGATGGTTATTCCTATACAAATGGCTACATGAGTTTGTGCTTTAAGTGGAGGAGTCTTCCTCCAAATACTGAATGGTAATATTAAATCTCTGAGGTGTTGATATCACTTTTCTCACGACCCAAAGTAAGGCTACGGTAGAAATCTACAATGAGTGTCGATCATTGTTAAACCCACTAATAATCTATTAATGATAGGGATAAGCTGGCAACCTGATCATATATACGTATCTATCTGCTGAAAATATAAAGTCTGAAAAGATGACATGACTTTAACCTGCTGGCAATTAGAACACTGAGCCACAAATCCTGCTATGTCACACTTCATTCTATCCCACCAATAATCTGCTTAAGATCATGGTACGTCTTAGTCGAACCTGGATAAATACTGTATTTGGAATAATGTGTCTCCATCATAATCTATCCACATAAATCTGCAACATCAGAAACTCAAAGTCTATCTTTATACATGAGAACACTGTCAGTAATAACCCTGTATGGTGACTCCGGTTTTCTTCTGGCTATCTGTCTGTATTCAACTAGAAGTGGATCCTCATACTGATGCTGTTTTACTTCATGGAAATTTAGAGTTAAAGGTTTAGTGCGGCTTGTCGACAATCCATCATATATCTTTTTCACACCTCCACTCTTTGAGAAGTTACTATAGCGTTATTAGTGCACATGTAATCAACTATGTTGCGGGTATTCTGCCTCAACTGAAGGTCCAACTACATGTCTCTTTTATATTTACTTTTTCAAGTCATAATAATTCCAATTCAAAGATAATACCCGGAGATAGATGTTCAGTCTGAAGATCATTCTTGGTCTACATCATACTATCCAGTAGTAGTTGTGTGATCCTTATTCTTATACGATAGACCCTGTTCAGATGAACCTTCGACATACATTGGGATATGAGTAACTACATTTCCACAAGGAGCTTGCGGAACAACACTAACATCAGCTGAGATGTTGCATAGTGCGTTCGTAAAAATATGATAAAACTTGCATCAGATCTTCTATAGTGAGTAGTGACAAGGTACTTCAAAAGCTTCCCCTATTGCATCAAGCGTGAGCTAATTCTTAGTTCCATCGACCTGTTCTAAATCGAAAGGTATATCGAAGAGGTGATTATCGGCTGAATCATGTTAACCCATTCAAAGTTCCGTGTATCTTTACTTTGAAAAGGTAGAACTCTCCTCTCGTGATCGAGGAAGGATCATCTTAGTCAGAATAATCCGGGCAATGGTGTTATCATATTATCCAGATATATTTTATTTTAAAAGTTCAATATGCGTGTTATAAGTCTGATCCTGTACTCAAGAGATAAGGTCTGTGGAGTAGCTTACGAAGGTCGTGCAAGTTCTTTTGTTATCTGTGCGAATTTTTCTTTAGATTTAGGCTCGTTCGAGGACGAACGAGAGTTTAAGTGGAGGAGAATGAAACGACCTCGGTCAGTCGTTTCAGAAGTTAGGACTCTGATTGGCGTGCCGATAATTTTAAAATATTCATAATGTCCATTAGGACATGTCTGTAAAATTTGAGCTAAATTAGACCTCGTTTGGTAGGCATCGGAAGAAGATTTCAGTTTTTATTGGCAATTAATATTAAAAGGAGATTTTCGAGCTCGGTTTTTGCCGAATGAGCTCCGATTCGAAATCCGAAAGCGTCGTTGGGTTCGTATGATTATTTATGACTTTTGTGAACTTTCGAAAGTGAATTTCGATGTTGTTCGGCTAGTTTCCGCTAAAATGCCGAAAGTTAAATAATTTGACTTCTTTTCATTTAAATTCGCATCTTGAGTTTCGGGAGTCCAATTTGAGATCCGCCTTCGCGAGTATGTTACATATATTTTGTACAACTTGTATGCAAAAGTTGGAATTATTTCGAATATCGTAGGGTACTATTTTAATTTTCGTTAAGAAAAGAAAATATAAAAAAAAAAAAAAAAAAAAAAGAGAAAAAGGAAATATTTATAAAATGGTGGCGGTGGTCAAGTGGGATAAGATTCCCTTAAGCATTACTAATCAAAAAGGTAGCAGAAACATAACAGAAACAAAAATCGAACGCAGTGAGAAAATAAAAATGCCAGAAAATAAGAAAAGGGGCCGGAGAAAAGTAGAATTTTCACCCTGAAACATTCAGGTAATGATCCTAATATATTATTTGAGTTTATTACGTGTGTTTGAATATGTTTTAACGGTAAAACTTGGAATATTATACATCGTTTTAATAAGTTCAATTAATAGTTTAAAGGGTCAAATGGACCCTGATAATGAAATTGATTATATATTCGTACTCAGGGAGTTATGGGCAACATATAAATGTAATTTATTTGGGGTTTGGTTATGTGGCCTTAAACCCTGTACATAGGCCTGGCCTGCGTATTGCGTATGCGAATAGGGTATCAGGTTCCTACCTGGATTGCCCTAAGATGTGAGGAATGAAGCCTTTAGCCTAATGTGATATAATTTTCTGCTTATTGGACACAGTGGGATCGTTTGGCAATGAATCCAAAGGACAAAGCAGTTATTGAGTGGCTGTACTAACTTTGTCACAAGGTAAGTGTTTATATCCATTTCTTTGGAGGCACTTGGCCTCGTGGATTTTCTACCACGTATTCCTTACGTGTGTAGCTGCCGATAGGCGTACTCATTACGCCTTAGCTTTGGATTTATATTATATATTATATGTTATGTCCTATTGTTGGTATTGTATTGAGGATTTGAGCATTGTACCCTGGCTGCGAGTTGGCATCTACTTCCCGGTTGTCGATGAGAGTCCCGCGCCGGTGAAGGGTTATTGCATCACATTGCATTCATATGCATTACATTGCATATCATATTGAGGGCAGGAGTATTCCGCCCTAGGAGCAGGAGGATTCCGCTCCATTGTATCATATTGAGGGCAGGAGTATTCCGCCCCAGGAGCAGGAGTATTCCGCTCCATTATATTATATCGGGTGCAGGAGTATTCCGCCCCAAGAGAGTGCAGGAGTATTCCGCCTCTGGTTTATATTATATCGGGTGCAGGAGTATTCCGCCCCAGGAGTAGGAGTATTCCGCTCCAGTTGGTTATCAGATTGGATTCCCCTCGAATGCAGGAGTATTCCGCTTCGAGATGGGACGACGGGCACATGTGACCCTTTGCATCATTTCATTTCATCTCATTTCATACCATTGTGTAGACTTGTGGTACATAACTACTGTTCTGCTTATATGTGCATTGCTTATTTGTCTATATATTTCTGGCTCGTATTCTGGGTTGCGGGGATCGAGTTGTGCGCCGCAACGGTATAAATATATGGACCGGGTTGCACGCCGCAACAGGATGAATATATGGATCGGGTTGCACGCCGCAGCAGGATGTATTTCTAATTGTTGATGTGTTCGGGATACCTATATGTTCTGGCTGTATTACGTTCCTGGTTATTGAATAGTTTGCGATTCCATACGTGTTTCTAATTATTATCTGGCTCTGCCTTTTCATAATTTAAATAAGAGAAATATGGTTTATTTGTTTCTTTTCTCCCTGGCTAACTATCCTATTCTTTGAGGTGGCTAGTCTGCCCCACTTATTGAGTCCTTTTGACTCACCCTTGTTTGTTGTTTGTTTCTTGTCTATCTATTTCGTTTCGGCAGGTTCGCTCCAGGATTGAGTTCGCCGCGTTGTTCAGGAGCGAAGACGACTTCAGCTGTCAGGGTGAGCCAGATTTATTCCGGATGGCCACCAGTTTATTGTTCATTATTTCAGTTGCATTTTGCTCCCTTCAGGAGGTATCTGTCTTCTTCTGTATTCTCAGATGTCCAGTCTGGATAGCCCTAAACCTTGTATGTTGGGTAGTCAGCTGTAATTTCTTTTGTACAGCTTAGAGGTATCAGTATGTTTGTTTTTTTTTTTTTTTTTTTTTTTTTTCTAAGTTTTGTCCTCATTTATGAATTATTATAATCATTTTCCTAATTTATTTGGTAAGGGTTCGCCCGACGGGTCTGGGGGAGGATGTCGGGTGCCCGCACGGCCTAACCGAATTCCGGGTCGTGTCAAGTATCACTCTCCAATTACTCCTATTAATAATTATCTGAAGTCTATTTTAACTAACATATAACAAAAGAATATTTACATTATATGCATGTAAAACACTAATTTCGTTAATATGGGCGTTTTGCTTTCTGTAAAATTACTTTTTTTTGTGTACTCTACTGTAAGAAAAAAACTGAAACGGCGGTAATTTTAGTGAGCCACGTGCGTTCAAAGCAAAATCTCGTCCTGGTGTCAGAAAAGCTAACTAAGGTAAAATGTAGAATATGAATGTGAATATGAATGTGCGAGAGAACATTTATTTATAGTCCTTAGAGATTCCAAAAGCTTATAGTAAGTCAAAGTAGACGCATAAAGAGAAACAAAGGCAAAGAATGCACACGAACTTTTTTTTTTGTTTGATGAAAACAGGACTTGCATTAATTAAAGAGTCACGAGCGATTACATAACGAGTTCTATGGCTATTAAGATGTTCCGTACCTTGAATATTACACATACTAGTACTAGAGATAGAAACGGCATTTAGCGCGTTTAAGTTTCCTAGAGAAGATAACTTAATACAGATATTATCCGACACCTTCGTAGCAAAAGACATGCCAGCTTTGTCTTCCATTACTGCTTGTTCAACAAAATCAGGTGGTACCACAAAATGAAAGATTGAACTTCTTTTGGACTGTCCAGGGGCTCCCTTGGCTAAGAGATACGCCACTCTATTACCATGGCGAAAGTTATGCCTCATTGTTGGCATTTCCAGCTTGATCATCATTAACCTGCAATCATTAACAATAGAATAGTAAGTAGCAGTAGGTTTATCCAAAAGATGAATAATATACGTGGAGTCAGTTTCTATTTCCAATGGGTAATAGAGTTGTTGAACTGCTAGCGAGAACCCATAATAAAGGGCCATTAGTTCAACATGAGTGGGGTTTAAACCATTAATTACTTTGTGGAAGCCTAGGATCCAATTACCCCTACAATCTCTAAAGACTCCCCCAATGCTAGCCTTGTGATTTTGATTATTATAGGCTCCATCTATATTGAGTTTGAGAAATTGGTGCTTAGGCGGATGCCATGATACCTTTGTGTATCTTGAATTATTTAATCTAGGTTCTTTTCAAGTAAGGAGCTTAAACTCAATAATTCTAGTATGAACTTGGTCATAAGATAGGTTGTGGGAAAGATTATGAACATTATTCTGATTACGATTTAGCCACAGATTCCAAATTGTGAAAGAGAGGAATTTGAGCCAATTATAATAATTGTAAGGCATGGTAGATGTGAGGTCTTTTAACAAAGCTAGCCAGTTATCAGTAGCAACAAAGTGCATAGTAATATTGCAGGTTGACCAAAATTTTTTTGCTAGGACGCAGCCTACAAAGATATGATAATCAGTTTCATACTCACTTTTACAAATGGGGCAGATGGGGTCAATATTAATGCCAATTCTACTAAGATAGAAGCGAGTAGGTAATCGATAATGGTGGCATTGCCACAAAAAGAATTTTATTTTATTAAAAGTATTAATTTCCCATATCCAATCAAACTCAACCTTTTCAGGCTGATAATTTTCAATTAGAGCATATGTGGACTTTAGAGAAAAAAATACCGGGAGCATTAGGCTTCCAGATAGGGTGATCGATGTCACAAGATAAGGAAAAGGAGGCACTGATCATGGTAATAATATGTTCCGAAAGTTCAAAAGAAAGTTTGGAACAATCTAACTTAATGCCATTTGCTACAAAAGCGACTTTAGCTTTAGATTCCTCCAAAGTAAGAGGGCCACTAATGAAGATCCTAAGAGATTGTCTTGTAGGCAGCCAGCTTTGGTCCCATAGGGCAGTGTATTTTCCATCACCAATAACCCAATGAGTGTTAGGTTACAAACTATCCATCATCTGAAAAGATTATTCCAAATAAAAGAAGTAAACTTAGAAATAGGCCTATGGATGTATTTATCACTTAGAACTTTAGCCCAAAGGGATTCAGGAGATCAAAGAAATCTCCAGGTTAAGCCTGTAAGCATAGCTAGATTTTTAGTCTTTGCTTTAGTAAGAGACAAGCCATCTAGATGTTTGGGCTTTGTGATAGAGTTCCAAGAAATGAGATGGATCTTCTTCCTAGTAGCAGTAGAACCCCAAATAAAGTTCTTTTGAACTCTATCAATCATGCTAAGTTTTTTAGAGGGAAGCGAGTGAAATTGCATGATATGATTTGGAAAAGAATTCAGGGTGGATTAACTAGGGTTACACGACCAGCAAGGTTAAGAAAGTGCGTTTTCCAACTCGAGAGTCTAAATTGAAGATTGTCTAGGATGAATTGGTAATCATTGGGTCTTGGTTTGTTATTCAAAATAGAAAAGCCAAGATATTTACCAAAACAATGGCCTATTTGAATGTTTAGGATAGTGCCAAGATGACATGTCATATTATTATTGGTATTCCTAGAGAAAATAATTTTAGATTTTGAGGTGTTAACCTTTTCACCTGAGAGATTATAGAAAAGGTGTAGGGTTTCCTTAATCGCCAAGACTGATTTTTCATTGGCTTTAACCATAAAGGTAAGATCATCCACAAAGAGAAGGTGAGAAATCACAGGACCTTTAGGAGATAATTTAATAGGGTTCCAAAGATTAGTGTCAACCTTATGGTTGATAAAAATAGAGAGAAGTTCGAGGCTTAGAATAAAGATATAGGGTGATATTGGGTCACACTGTCTAATTCCTCTACTAGGATAGAAGTAAGGTGTTTTGGAACTATTTATAAGGATAGAAATAGAGGAAGTAGTAACACAAGACAAGATAAGTTTTGAAATATTAGAAGGAAACTTAAAGAAAGCTAGCATAGTACGAATAAAAGACCACTCAATTCTATTGAAAGCTTTCTCTAGGTCAATTTTAACAATCATCTCACCCTTTGCACTTTTCATCCTATTGAACTTATGAATAATTTTCTGAATAATAATAGCATTATTTGAGGCTCTTCTATTTTTCAGGAAACTGGCTTGACAAGGGTTAATGAGGCTGTCAAGATGAAGTTTTATACGATTGGCAATTATCTTAGTAATAATTTTGTAAATGGTATTACAAAGGCCTATGGATCTGAAATTTTGATTGTGGACAGCATTTTTAAATTTTGGAATTAAACAAAGATAAGTAGTATTTAAGAAAGAAGGAATACTCCTAGTGTTAAAAACTTTATGACAAAGGAATATTACTAGAAAGAAGGAATGCTGACACGACCCGAAATCCGGTTAGGTCGTGCGGGCACCCGACATCTTCCCCTAGACCCGTCGGGCGAACCCTTACCAATTAAATTAGGAAAATAAATATAATAATTCATAAATAAGGACAAGACTTTAAAAATTTACAGACATACTGATACCTCTAAGCTGAGATAACCTGGAAGGTGACCTCCCAAAATAATCAGAACTCTTACCTCCAAATGAGGTACCATGGTTGCCCACTAGGGCCACGGGATCTCTTGCTCTCCCGCTCTAACTCTTCCCACTCTAACTTATGGTATGCCTAATATCTTTAAGCAATATCAATAACGACATCAAATAAAGTCCCAACCTTAATTTCTCGAGCCATCCGGGATCTCAAGGAAAGAGAAAGGTCAATAATTGATCTTTGAACATTCTCAGAAGGCTCATGGATTAGTTCTAATACATATTCAGCCATTCTATAGAATACAATCCCATATTTTGAAACACCAACAGGCTAATCGACAGGATACCCTGTCCAATCCACTTAAACTGGCAACACTCTCCATTTCGCTCGCTACTCGAAAGGAACTTTTCCACGAATCTAGAAGAAAATCCGAACCAAGTTAACTAATAAGAGAGCGGTCCACCAATTCCAGGCTGGACCCCTGAAACTGGAAAGAAGAATAATCAACACCATATCGCTCGATATAATCAAGACCCTGAAGGATACGCTGACATCATTTTATTGTAAAAATTTACGCAGGGATTATCTGATGCATGGCTTAAGAATATCGGAAGGTTCAATTGGGTAAAATAATGCAGTATTTTCAGATACTCGGACCGAGCCATTACTCGGGCTAGCTAATCAGCCAGAATAACTAGAGGCATAATACATGCTGTCTCCGGATCATACTTTACTGCGGGAATATTAAGAACTGGAATAGAAGCTCCCTGAGACTGAACATCTGCATCTGCGACAACCTGATAAGCTGCTTAGCGAATAATAGGTTCTTGCGGTATTTGCGTCACCAAGATTCTCCTAAAAGCATCGTAGAGAGCCAAGGGAACTACAAGGCCCTGCTCCCTTGCCCATCGCAAACTCGTACAGCTGGGACCTCCATAATTAGATCGTCAGCATGATCAAAACTCTCGGAGCTTCGTCAGTGTTAATCCCAGGCCAGACTGCTTCGTCTTGAACTCATACCGTCTGCTGATTTGTCAAACGAGGATTCACAATTACCACTAACGAATCAACGAAAATATTGTCGCATCCTAGACCGACGCACGATTAGAAAAGAAGGAAGTGAAACTTCCTAGATGCCATCATAGCCTCTCGTAGATAAGTACAGACGTCTACGTACCCATCAGCGAGACTCTACTAGACACTGTCTTAGTCTGGATAGACACTAAACTGGGCTCTGATACCAACTGACACGACCCGAAATCCGGTTAGGTCGTGCGGGCACTCGACATCTTCCCCTAGACCCGTCGGGCGAACCCTTGCCAATTAAATTAGGAAAATAAATATAATAATTCATAAATAAGGACAAGACTTTAAAAATTTACAGACATACTGATACCTCTAAGCTGAGATAACCTGGAAGGTGACCTCCCAAAATAATCAGAACTCTTACCTCCAAATGAGGTACCATGGTTGCCCACTAGGGCCACGGGATCTCTTGCTCTCCCGCTCTAACTCTTCCCACTCTAACTTATGGTATGCCTAATACCTTTAAGCAATATCAATAACGACATCAAATAAAGTCCCAACCTTAATTTCTCGAGCCATCCGGGATCTCAAGGAAAGAGAAAGGTCAATAATTGATCTTTGAACATTCTCAGAAGGCTCATGGATTAGTTCTAATACATATTCAGCCATTCTATAGAATACAATCCCATATTTTGAAACACCAACAGGCTAATCGACAGGATACCCTGTCCAATCCACTTAAACTGGCAACACTCTCCATTTCGCTCGCTACTCGAAAGGAACTTTTCCACGAATCTAGAAGAAAATCCGAACCAAGTTAACTAATAAGAGAGCGGTCCACCAATTCCAGGCTGGACCCCTAAAACTGGAAAGAAGAATAATCAACACCATATCGCTCGATATAATCAAGACCCTGAAGGATACGCTGACATCATTTTATTGTAAAAATTTACGCAGGGATTATCTGATGCATGGCTTAAGAATATCGGAAGGTTCAATTGGGTAAAATAATGCAGTATTTTCAGATACTCGGACCGAGCCATTACTCGGGCTAGCTAATCAGCCAGAATAACTAGAGGCATAATACATGCTGTCTCCGGATCATACTTTACTGCGGGAATATTAAGAACTGGAATAGAAGCTCCCTGAGACTGAACATCTACATCTGCGACAACCTGATAAGCTGCTTAGCGAATAATAGGTTCTTGCGGTATTTGCGTCACCAAGATTCTCCTAAAAGCATCGTAGAGAGCCAAGGGAACTACAAGGCCCTGCTCCCTTGCCCATCGCAAACTCGTACAGCTGGGACCTCCATAATTAGATCGTCAGCATGATCAAAACTCTCGGGGCTTCGTCAGTGTTAATCCCAGGCCAGACTGCTTCGTCTTGAACTCATACCGTCTGCTGATTTGTCAAACGAGGATTCACAATTACCACTAACGAATCAACGAAAATATTGTTGCATCCTAGACCGACGCACGATTAGAAAAGAAGGAAGTGAAACTTCCTAGATGCCATCATAGCCTCTCGTAGATAAGTACAGACGTCTACGTACCCATCAGCGAGACTCTACTAGACACTGTCTTAGTCTGGATAGACACTAAATTGGGCTCTGATACCAACTGACACGACCCGAAATCCGGTTAGGTCGTGCGGGCACCCGACATCTTCCCCTAGACCCGTCGGGCGAACCCTTACCAATTAAATTAGGAAAATAAATATAATAATTCATAAATAAGGACAAGACTTTAAAAATTTACAGACATACTGATACCTCTAAGCTGAGATAACCTGGAAGGTGACCTCCCAAAATAATCAGAACTCTTACCTCCAAATGAGGTACCATGGTTGCCCACTAGGGCCACGGGATCTCTTGCTCTCCCGCTCTAACTCTTCCCACTCTAACTTATGGTATGCCTAATACCTTTAAGCAATATCAATAACGACATCAAATAAAGTCCCAACCTTAATTTCTCGAGCCATCCGGGATCTCAAGGAAAGAGAAAGGTCAATAATTGATCTTTGAACATTCTCAGAAGGCTCATGGATTAGTTCTAATACATATTCAGCCATTCTATAGAATAGAATCCCATATTTTGAAACACCAACAGGCTAATCGACAGGATACCCTGTCCAATCCACTTAAACTGGCAACACTCTCCATTTCGCTCGCTACTCGAAAGGAACTTTTCCACGAATCTAGAAGAAAATCCGAACCAAGTTAACTAATAAGAGAGCGGTCCACCAATTCCAGGCTGGACCCCTGAAACTGGAAAGAAGAATAATCAACACCATATCGCTCGATATAATCAAGACCCTGAAGGATACGCTGACATCATTTTATTGTAAAAATTTACGCAGGGATTATCTGATGCATGGCTTAAGAATATCGGAAGGTTCAATTGGGTAAAATAATGCAGTATTTTCAGATACTCGGATCGAGCCATTACTCGGGCTAGCTAATCAGCCAGAATAACTAGAGGCATAATACATGCTGTCTCCGGATCATACTTTACTGCGGGAATATTAAGAACTGGAATAGAAGCTCCCTGAGACTGAACATCTGCATCTGCGACAACCTGATAAGCTGCTTAGCGAATAATAGGTTCTTGCGGTATTTGCGTCACCAAGATTCTCCTAAAAGCATCGTAGAGAGCCAAGGGAACTACAAGGCCCTGCTCCCTTGCCCATCGCAAACTCGTACAGCTGGGACCTCCATAATTAGATCGTCAGCATGATCAAAACTCTCGGGGCTTCGTCAGTGTTAATCCCAGGCCAGACTGCTTCGTCTTGAACTCATACCGTCTGCTGATTTGTCAAACGAAGATTCACAATTACCACTAACGAATCAACGAAAATATTGTTGCATCCTAGACCGACGCACGATTAGAAAAGAAGGAAGTGAAACTTCCTAGATGCCATCATAGCCTCTCGTAGATAAGTACAGACGTCTACGTACCCATCAGCGAGACTCTACTAGACACTGTCTTAGTCTGGATAGACACTAAACTGGGCTCTGATACCAACTGACACGACCCGAAATCCGGTTAGGTCGTGCGGGCACCCGACATCTTCCCCTAGACCCGTCGGGCGAACCCTTACCAATTAAATTAGGAAAATAAATATAATAATTCATAAATAAGGACAAGACTTTAAAAATTTATAGACATACTGATACCTCTAAGCTGAGATAACCTGGAAGGTGACCTCCCAAAATAATCAGAACTCTTACCTCCAAATGAGGTACCATGGTTGCCCACTAGGGCCACGGGATCTCTTGCTCTCCCGCTCTAACTCTTCCCACTCTAACTTATGGTATGCCTAATACCTTTAAGCAATATCAATAACGACATCAAATAAAGTCCCAACCTTAATTTCTCGAGCCATCCGGGATCTCAAGGAAAGAGAAAGGTCAATAATTGATCTTTGAACATTCTCAGAAGGCTCATGGATTAGTTCTAATACATATTCAGCCATTCTATAGAATACAATCCCATATTTTGAAACACCAACAGGCTAATCGACAGGATACCCTGTCCAATCCACTTAAACTGGCAACACTCTCCATTTCGCTCGCTACTCGAAAGGAACTTTTCCACGAATCTAGAAGAAAATCCGAACCAAGTTAACTAATAAGAGAGCGGTCCACCAATTCCAGGCTGGACCCCTGAAACTGGAAAGAAGAATAATCAACACCATATCGCTCGATATAATCAAGACCCTGAAGGATACGCTGACATCATTTTATTGTAAAAATTTACGCAGGGATTAAACACTTACTAATCAATTTGCGCCGGAAGAAACGATAACACTTTCGGATGGTGACGAATTAGGATCCCATTATCCTACCAACACCGATTTCCGAGGAGAGAGGTAAAATGACTTGACATAATAACACAAGGTGGTATAACAAGATGCCAAGCAGGCAATAGCAATACTCACCGTCAAATCTCTCATATTTAGATCAGATAAACTAGTAGGGTCTCATAAATGCCAGGAATAAATCGTATCAGAAACTCACCCCTCTACCGCAACCGATTCTTAATAGAAACGACATCCAAGAAACCATTGAAACATGATAAGACACACCATTTCCAGATCGATCAAAAGAATCAAATCTTACTCACATTTAAGAGAAGAAAAAATCTCAGGGTCTACTATATCGGACACCTCAACATCCCGCCAGACAAGCAGTTCATAAAACTGCCTATGCGGCTGAACTAAGCAACTACTCTGATAATCACCTTCTGAAGAACCACTGCCACCACACTCTCAACCTCTACCGGATGGTGGCATTTGTTTTGCTGATTGAGGTCTAAATAAAATCCCATGCGACTGTGCAGATACCTGATGACGAGAGAAAAGATGACTGCTAACTTGTCGGAGTAAGGGAAAACTCCTCAAAGGATAACCAGACTCACGAGAATGATAACAGGAAAACTCCTCAAAGGATAATCAGACTCACGACAATGAAAACAGGAAAACTCCTCAAAGGATAATCAGACTCACGACAATGATAACACATTTTCGCTGAATATGGGAGCTGGACAGATTGTTGAAAGCTACAAAGAGAAAGCTGAGTCTAATCTTGATGAACTACCCGCACCTTATTCAAGGCTACTAAGGGTAATGAGAGGCATCATTTGACCTTTGATTTGATCTACACTCTGAAAATTAGGTTGAAAATCAGGACAGTAGTGCTGTCCAGAGATTCTATCTGCAGATTTGTTATGTCATCCAGTTGTCTCATCTTGTTATCTGTTTAACATGTTTATGTTATCAGTTTATCCGGGTATCCATTCCCATGTATAGTATAGTGCTGGTTCTGTTTTTGCGGATCATCCAGTTTCAGGGGAAACTCTGCCGAAATTTTTATATAGAAGTATCATCCATCGAGCGGTGGTGTTTACGGCAAAGGTATGGAGTTGTGAACTCGAGAGTTGCAGCTAGTTGGCAACTCGAAAGAGTAGTTTGGTAGTTTAGGTCTGCCTATGTTTAGTTTTTACCTAGGTCTTCTTTAATCCAGCAGGTTGTGCGAGGATGACTATTTCTATTCAAATTAGTTGTATGAGTTTATGCTTTAAGTGGAGGAGTCTTCCTCCAATTGATACCGAATCATAATATTAAATCTCTAAGGCGTTGCTGAAGCGTAAGCTAATTCTTAGTTCCATCGACCTGTTCCATATCGAAAGGTATATCGAAGAGGTAATTATCGACTGAATCATGTTAACCCATTCAAAGTTTCGTGTATCTTTGTTCCGAAAATATAAAACTCCTCTCTCATGATTGAGAAAGGGTCGGTTTAGTCAAAATAAGTTGGGCAACGACGTTATGATATTATCCAGCTATGTTTTTATCCAAGAGTTCGATATGCGTGTTATAATTTTGATCCTGTAATCAGGAAATAATGCCCATGGAGTGGCTCATGAAGGTCGTGCAAGTTTTCTTGTTATCTGCGTGAATCTTGCTATGGACTTAGGCTCGTTCGAGGACGAACGAGAGTATAAGTGGAGGAGAATGAAACGACATTGGTCAGTCGTTTCGGAAGTTAGGACTCCGATTGGCGTGCCGATAATTTTAAAATATTCGTAATGTCCATTAGGATCTGTCTGTAAAATTTGAGCTAAATCAGACCTCGTTTGGTAGGTATCGGAAGAAGGTTTCAGTTTTTATTGGCGATAAATATTAAAAAGAGATTTTCGAGCTCGGTTTTGCCGAATGAGCTCCGATTCGAAATTCGAAAGCGCCGTTAGGTTCGTATGATTATTTGTGATTTTTGTAAACTTTCGAAAGTAAATTTCGATGTTGTTCGGCTAGTTTCCGCCAAAATGCCGAAAGTTAAATAATTTGACTTCTTTTCATCTAAATTCGCATCTTGAGTTTCGGGAGTCCGATTTGAAATCCGCCTTCGCGGGTATGTTACATATATTTTGTATAACTTGTATGCAAAAGTTGGAAATATTTCGAATATCGTAGGGTACTATTTTAATTTTCGTTAAGAAAAAAAAATAAAATAAAAGAAAACAAAAAAAAAAGAGAAAAAGACAAAATTGCAAAAGTAAAGGTCGGTGGGGTCCTAATCTATATATGATTAGGATGAAACAGAAACAAAAAACGGCATAGAGAAATACGACGAAGCAGAGAAAATTTTCAGAGAAAATGCCAGAAAATGAGAAAAGGGACCGGGAAAAAGTAGACTTTTTACCCCGAAACATTCAGGTAATGATTCTAATATATTATTTGAGTTTATTACGTGTGTTTGAATATATTTTAACGGTATAATTTGGAATATTAGACATCGTTTTAATAAGTTCAATTAATAGTTTAAAGGGTCAAATGGACCCCGATGATGGAAATGATTATATATTCGTACTCAGTGAATTAGGGGCAACATATAAATATAATTTATTTAGGGTTTGGTTATGGGACTTTGAACCCTATATATAGGCCTGGCCTGCGTATTGCGTATGCGAATAGGGTATCCGGTTCCTACCTGGATTGCCCTAAGATGTGAGGAATGAAGCCTTTAGCCTAATGTGATATATTTTTCTGCTTATTGATCACAGTGGGTTCGTTTGGCAGTTAATCCAAAGGAAAAAAGCAGTGGTTGAGTAACAGGGCTAGCTTTGGAATACGGTAAGTGTTTATATCCATTTCTTTGGAGGCACTTGGCCTCGTGGACTTTCTACCACGTGTTTCCTTACGTGTGTAGCTGCCGATAGGCGTACTCATTACGCCTTATCTTTGGATTTACATTGTATATTATATGTTATGCCCTGTTGTTGGTATTGCATTAAACATATGAGCATTGCACTCTGGTTTTGAGTATTGCATATACTTCCCGGTTGGCGATGAGAGTCCCGCGGCGAAGGGTCATTATTGCATATACTTCCCGGTTGGCGATGAGAGTCCCGCACCGGCGAAGGGTCATTATTGCATATACTTCCCGGTTGGCGATGAGAGTCCCGCACCGGCGAAGGGTCATCATTGCATATACTTCCCGGTAATCGATGAGAGTCCCGAGCCGGTGAAGGGTCATTATTGCATATATCTCCTGGTAGACGATGAGAGTCCCGCGCCGGAGATAGGTATCAAGAGTATGTGACTGCATTGCATCATGCCGCATTCATCCCATCTCATTGCACCGCATACTGACTATTGTGTGTATTATATTGTGTTTTATGTATGCGGTATGTACACCATGTTGTGGACATATTACAGTTTGCCTATATATTTTTGGCTCGTATTCTAAGTTGCGGGGATCGGGTTGCACGCCGAAACAGTATAAATATATGGATCGGGTTGCACGTCGCAGCGGTATGAATATATGGATCGGGTTGCACGCCGCAACAGGATGAATATATGGATCAGGTTGCACACCGCAACAGGATGTATTTCTGATTGTTGATGTGTTCGGGATACCTATATGTTCTGGCTGTATTACGTTCCTGGTTATTGAATAGTTTGCGATTCCATACGTGTTTCTAATTATTATCTGGCTCTGCCTTTTCATAATTTAAATAAGAGAAATCTAGTTTATTTGTTTCTTTTCTCCCTGGCTAGCTATCCTATTCTTTGAGGTGGCTAGTCTGCCCCACTTATTGAGTCCTTTTGACTCACCCTTGTTTGTTGTTTGTTTTTTGTCTATCTATTTCGTTTCGGCAGGTTCGCTCCAGGATTGAGTTCGCCACGTTGTGAAGGAGCGTAGACGACTTCAGCTGTCAGGGTGAGCCAGCTTTTATTTCGGATGGCCACCAGTTTATTGGTTATCATTTCAGTTGCAGTTTGCTCCCTTCAGGAGGTATTTGTCTTCTTTTGTACTCTTAGATGTCTGGTCTGGATAGCCCTAAACCTAGCATGTTGGATAGTCAGCTGCAATTTCTGTTGTACAGCTTAGAGGTATCAGTATGTCTGTAAATTTTTAAAGTCTTGTCCTTATTTATGAATTATTATATTTATTTTCCTAATTTAATTGGTAAGGGTTCGCCCGACGGGTCTAGGGGAAGATGTCGGGTGCCCGCACGACCTAACCGGATTTCGGGTCGTGTCAAATGCACACGAACTAAAAACCACATAGTGAGAATGAAACTCTGATAAACAATTATCTTTGTCATGACTCATCTTTATTATGTACAAACTAGTCTAAGTACCCGCGCGATGCACGGATTATGTTAAAAATATTACCAAATCAATATTTCTTTTAAGTACTCACAGTGTGCAGAGACAATAAGTCATGAAATATTCAAAAGTTATAACTATATTATCTATTAAATATTGTTGATTGCATATTTAATGTAACGTCAGTGTATATATATTTCTTACTCTTAAATTTTTTTAATCTTTTTTTAGATATTTCTATTGTTCACTTTCTTCTAGGAATCTCAATGGATCGGTTTGATCGGTTATTTTTAAATTTTGTATCATAACAATTTTTTGGTTATTTTAATATGTATAACGAAACGGTTCAATTAACTTTTGATTTTCCTAAAAAAATTAACTTAAATTATCTCACAAATAAAAATATGTTTTTGACATAAAAGACAACAACTTTGAGCAATAAGTATCACATATGTTGCAAAACTTACGTGGTTTTAGTGACTAACCATAACATATATTTCATTTTACATAAGTAAGCGATATTAGAGAAAATAATAATATCATATTCAGTAGAATATTTGACAATTTGTGCCAAAAATAATTCATTAATAATATGAGGTATACCATATTTCGAAGCAATAGTACCAGAGAGTTGGGTAAGAATGGATACCAAAAAAGTTAGACAATCATTATGAATCAACTCAAACTTCAAAATAAACATAATTCTATGTGTATCTAAGAAGTAGCACTACAAGAAAACAACCATTTAGCTAGGGACAATATGCCTAACTAACAAGTGAAATTCCCTAGCTAAAGCCATTTTAGCTAGGAAATCGACCCTAGCCATCGTTCCTAGCTAATACACGCCTAGCTAATATTTAGCTTGGAAAAAATTCGTAATCCCTAGCAAATTTAGCTTGGATAGTATTGCTAGGCAGATTACTTTAGCTAAAACTTGCTAGGAAAATTCCTAGCTATTTTCCAAGCAAATTGTGTTCTTCTAAGGGTGAGTTTTTAAAAATTAGCTAGGACAATCCCTAGCTAATATTGTTAATATCCTAGCATTTTTCACATTTTTTTCTTGGAATATAGTCATAGCTAGATCTCTAGCTAAAATAGCTTGGATGTTTTCCCTATACATTTTGTGCTATTTTTCTAGCTAAACAGATAAAGATCCTAGCTATATGCCATTATTTAAGGATGTTTTCCTGGTATATCACAGCTTTCATATGACCTGCTCAAAAATGAAATCAACAAGTAAAAATACTGAAGATGCCAAAATTTAAATAGTTGCATTACCATTATAAAAAGTACTCATAATCCTTAAAACATGAAGTACAAATATAGCAGTAAAAGAAAACATGTCTTGTAATTAAAAAGCAGTAACATAAACTCTATTATTATAATTAAGGAAGGCTTGGGGTCAACGAGTGCCATTTTGTGGTGGTTATGGAGACAGTCCAAGCATCCGGCCAACGACTGCACGAACTGCATCTCCAACATCTTCTGTCATAGAAGCCCGCACACTCTCCTGTATATTTGCTTGCACATTTATCATTCTCTTCTCCAACACACGATCAAGCAGTTGCTCAAATTCGGGTGATTCAAATAATTGTTGGATAGGAACACTTGTAGAAGTAGGAGCTCTAGAGGATTCGCAGTGAACATGCAGCTTGTCTCCTAGAAGAGAACTTCCAGTACCAAGTCCATATACTCTTCCTTTTTTGACTCCTCCAAAGCCTTTATCCAAGCGTTAACTAGTTGCTCCTCAGGTATATTTTGCAGCAAATTCTTAAGATTTTCTTCACTATCTTGTTCTTCTTCCTCATCTTCGTTTGTTGCGATATCCCTTTCCATGTCTCCATCATCTGCTTCGTAATCTTCTTGATTCCTTGATGTTGAAGTTTCACCAACCTTCTTAATACTATCTGTAAATGTATTCTGGACCAAAAAAAAAAGAATAGATCCAAAATCAGAAACAATATGGCTCGGTTTGCTGGACTCGGGCGATAAAAAAGAACATAAGTTAAATCAGTGCTGAGATGATTATTGTACATAAGTTAAATCAGTGTTGATAACACTATGACATAACACATAATCATATCAAGCAGAAGCACTACAACTAGAATCCATAAACCTGTAAGAGTGCCACCAAGACTTTCTTTAATAATGTACAGAATTGCCACCAAGATTGCTACCATTAACAATTGGGATATTACACTAAATGCCACCTTATTGAAGCATTAAACTAACCAAAAACTGAAAACTAGTCAGATAACATGATATAACATGTCAAATATACTAGTAATAGTGTAATGCGTGTACATAGTTAAATCTGTACTAGTAAAACCAGGGGAGGACTCACATAGGAGCAAGGTGGTCAGAAACAATCTGGCTCGGTTTGCTGGACTAGGGCGACAAAACAGAACAGTCCCTTTGTTCAATTATTAGTGTGATGGACAACACAGAGAGGAGCTAAGAAACTTGCCAAGGGTACATGTAGTTCTTCTCCTTAAAAAGAAGGATATAGGGTAGTCACCAGGATATTCATTCTGAAGGAATTCATTGCAGATAATACAATTTTTAATCATAGTAAGATATCGTGTGTGAAAAAATGAAAATGATATTCAATACATGAAAAGTAACAAGATGATTATGCTCAGTTGATTTTCAATCTCTGAATGGGAGTTGATGTTACGGCTGGACTGTTCTATTTTATGACTGAGAGTTATGTTTCTGCTGGACTTCTCTATATTTCGTTATGATAATGATGCTATGAATACTACCATCTGGGTGGTCTTTGACAGATCAAAGATTTGGAAATTGAGGTTGAATCTCTGAAATAGAATGGCCAAGAGAACCTGCAGCAGGCAGTTCTAATTGAGAGGGAAAATTTTACTCAAATGTTGTGGGATATGTATGAACTGAGAAGAAAGTGTGTGGAGATGGAATCAACTCAAAGATTCATAATACAATGAAATGACCTCGGTCAGTCGTTTCGGAAGTTAGGACTCCGATTGGTGTGCCGATAATTTTAAAATATTCGTAATATCCATTAGGACCTATCTGTAAAATTTGAGCTAAATCAGACCTCGTTTGGTAGGCATCGGAAGAAGGTTTCCATTTTTATTGGCGATAAATATTAAAAAGAGATTTTCGAGCTCGGTTTTGCCGAATAAGCTCCGATTCGAAATTCGAAAGCGCCGTTAGGTTCGTATGATTATTTGTGACATTTGTGAACTTTCGAAAGTGAATTTCGATATTGTTCGGCTAGTTTCCGCTAAAATGCCGAAAGTTAAATAATTTGACTTCTTTTCTATTTAATTTGCATATTAAGTTCCGGGAGTTCGATTTGAGATCCGCCTTCGCGAGTATGTTACATATATTTTGTATAACTTGTATGCAAAAGTTGAAATTATTTCAAGTATAATAGGATACCGTTTTAATTTTTGAAAAAAAAAATTATAAAAGAAAAAGGAAAAAGAAAAGAGATAAGGATAAAGAAAGGAAACATAGGATAGGCGGTGAAGGGGATTTTGACCCCTTTTGCCTAATCTTTCCCGCAGCAACGCAATGAAGAAAAGGAAAACGATTAGAGAACGCAGTAAATTAAAAAAATGCCAGAAAATGAGAAAAGGGGCAGGGAAAAAGTAAAATTTTCACCATGAAACATTCAGGTAATGATCCTAATATATTATTTGAGTTTATTACGTGTGTTTGAATATGTTTTAACGGTAAAACTTGGAATATTAGACATCGTTTTAATAAGTACAATTAATATTTTAAAGAGTCAAATGGATCCCCGATAATGAAATTGATTATATATTCGTACTCAGTGAGTTATGGGCAACTTATAAATGTAATTTATTTGGGGTTTGGTTATGTGACCATAAACCCTGTGCATAGGACTGGCCTGCGTATTGCGTATGCGAATAGGGTATCAGGTTCCTACCTGGATTGCCCTAAGATGTGAGGAATGAAGCCTTTAGCCTAATTTGATATATTTTTCTACTTATTGAATAGAGTGGGATTGTTTGGCAATGAATTCAAAGGACAAAGCGGTTGTTGAGTAATTGTGCTAACTTTGTAACAAGGTAGGTGTTTATATCCATTTCTTTTGAGGCACCTGGCCTCGTGGATTTTCTACCGCGTATTCCTTACGCCTGTAGCTGCCGATAGGCGTACTCATTACGCCTTAGCTTTGGATTTACATCATATATTATATGTTTTGTCTTATTGTTGGTATTGCATTGAGGATCTGAGCATTGTACCCTGGCTGTAAGTTGGCATCTACTTCCCGGCTGTCGATGAGAGTCCCGCGCCGGTGAAGGGTTATTATTGCATCACATTGCATTCATACGCATTATATGTCATTCATATGCATTACATTGCATATCATATTGGGTGCAGGAGTATTCCGCCCCAGGAGCAGGAGGATTCCGCTCCATTGTATCATATTGAGGGTAGGAGGATTGCGCCCCAAGAGCAGGAGTGTTCCGCTCTTATGTCAGATATTGAGTGCAGGAGTATTCCGCCTCAGCTTTACATTATATCGGGTGCAGGAGTATTCCGCCCCAGAAGAGTGCAGGAGTATTCCGCCTCTGGTTTATGTTATATCGGGTGCAGGAGTATTCCGCCCCCAGGAGCAGGAGTATTCCGCTCTAGTTGGTTATCAGATTCGATTCCCCTCGAATGCAGGAGTATTCCGCTTCGGGATGGGAGTACGGGCACATGTGACCCTTCGCATCATATTTCATTTCATTTCATTTCATCTCATCTCACTTCATTTCATTTCATTTCAATTCATACCATTGTGTAGACTTACGGTACATGACTACTGTTCTGCTTATATGTGCATTGCTTATTTGTTGATATGGTTTTGGAACGCATCCTTGGTTGAGTTTATAAGTTTCTTACGTGTTTCCGGTTGTTATCTGGTTCTGCCTTTTTATAATTTAAATAAAAGGAATTTGGTCTATTTATTTCTTTCCTCCCTGGCTAGCTATCCTATTCTTTGAGGTGGCTAGTCTGCCCCACTTATTGAGTCCTTTTGACTCACCCTTATTTGTTGTTTGTTTCTTGTCTATCTATTTCGTTTCGGCAGGTTCGCTCCACGATTGAGTTCGCCACGTTGTGAAGGAGCGAAGACGACTTCAGCTGTCAGGGTGAGCCAGCTTTCATTCCGGATGGCCACCAGTTTATTGGTTATCATTTGAGTTGCATTTTGCTCCCTTCAGGAGGTATATGTCTTCTTTTGTACTCTTACATGTCTAGTCTTGATAGCCCTAAACCTAGTATGTTGGGTAGTTAGCTGTAATTCCTTTTGTACAGCTTAGAGGTATCAGTATGTCTGTGTTTTTTTTTTCTAAGTATTGTTCTTATTTATAAATTGAATTATATATATTTTCCTAATTCAATTGGTAAGGGTTCGCCCGACGGGTCTAGGGGAGGATGTCGGGTGCCCGCACGGCCTAGCCGGATTTCGGGTCGTGTCAGTTGGTATCAGAGCCCTGTTTAGAGTCTATCCAGACTAAGACAGTGTCTAGTAGAGTCTCGCTGAGGGGTACGTAGACGTCCGTACTTATCTACGAGAGGCTATGATGGCATTTAGGAAGTTTCACTTCCTTCTTTTCTGATCGTGCGCCGGTCTAGGATTCAAAAGTATTTTTGTTAATTTGTTAATTTCTTTGTGGTAATTATGAACCCTCGTGCAACAAATCAGCAAACGGTATGAGTTCAAGACGAAGCAGTCTAGCCAGGGGCTAGTACTCACGAAGCCCCGAGAGTTTTTTTTTTTAATCGTGTTGACGATCTAGTTATGGAAGTCCCAGCTGTACGAGATCGCGATGGGCAAGGGAGCTGAGCCTTGTGGTTCCCTTGGCTCTACAATGCTTTTACGAGAATCTTGGCGACGCAGACACCGCAATAACCTATTATTTGCTAGGCAGCTTATCAGATTACCGCAGATGCAGATGTTCAGTCTCAGGGAGCTTCTATTCCAGTTCTTAATATTGCCGCAGTAAAGTATGTTCCGGAGGTAGTATGTGTTGTACCTCTAATTGTTCTGGCTGGTTAGCCAGCCGAGGTATCAGTTCAGTCCGAGTGTCCGAAGAGGTTGCATTATTTTACGCGGTTGAACCTTCCGATATTCTTAAGCCATGCATCAGATAATCCCTGCGTAAATTTTTTTTTATTAAAATGATGTCAGCGTAGCCTTCAGGCTTTTGATTATATCCAGCGATATGGTGTTTATTATTCTGCTTTTCGATTTCAGAGTCCAGCCTTGAATTGGTGGGCCGCTCTTTTATTAGCTAACTTGGTTCGGTTTTTCATCTAGTTTCGTGGAAAAAAAGTTCCTTTCGAGTAGCGAGCGAGATGAAGAATGTTGCCAGTTTGAGTGGATTGGATAGGGTAGTCTGTCGGATAACCTGTTGGTGTTTCAGAATATGAGATTGAATTTTATAGAATGGCTAAATATGCATTAGAACTAGTCCATGAGCCTTTCGAGAATGTTCAAAGATTTATTGGTAACCTTTCACCTTCCTTGAGATCCCATATGGCTTGAGAAATTGAGGTTGAGACTTCATTTGATGTTGTTGTTAATATTGCTCAGAGGTATTAGGCATACCATAAGTTAGAGGGGGAAGAGTTAGAGCAGGAAGAACAAGAGATCCCGTGGCCCTAGTGGGTAACCATGGTACCTCATTTAGAGGTAAGAGTTCTGATTATTTTGGGAGATCACCTTCCAGGTTATCTCAGCTTGTGTCACGCGACTCTTAGAATGCGCCAGTAGCTCGTCTATATCAGACCCAGTTTTTCTCAATCTGTCCAGCTTCAGTTTTCACCAAAAAGGTATTATCATTGTCGCGAGCCTGTCATCTTTGGTGGAGTTCTCCCTTACTCCGTCAAGTAGCAGTCGTCCTTCCTCTTGTTATCAGGCACTTGCACAGTCCTAAGCGATTTTATTTAGATCTCAATCAGCCAGAAAAATACCACAATCCAGTAAAGGTTGAGAGCGTGGTGGCAGTGGTTCTTCAGAAGGTGATTATTAGGGTAGTGGCTCAGCTCAGCTGCAGAGGAAGTTCTATGAACTGCTAGTCTGGCAGGATGCTAAGGCATCCAATGTAGTACACCCATGTAATTCTTTTTCCATTATATGTGAGTAAGATTTGATTCTTCCGATCGGTCTGAACTTCGTTTATCTTACCATGTTTCCATGGCTTCCTTGAATATTGTTTTTATTAAGAATCGATTGTGGTAGAGGAGTGAGTTTTTAGTATGATTAATTCCTGGCATTTGTAAGACCATACTAGCTTATCTGGTTTAAATATGAGAAATTTGACAGTGAGTGTCGGTATTGTCTGTTTGGCATCTTATTGTGCCAAATTTCAAATCAGTTTACCTCTCTCGTCGGAATTCAATGTTGGTAGGATAATGGGAGATAATGGGATCCTAATTCGTCACCATCAGAAAGTGTTATCGTTTCTTCCGGTGCAAAGTGATAAGTAAGTAATATGCAATTTATGTGTCTTCCTTTTGTTCAAGACGCTAGTACAGCCATGTTATCCCATGAGCTTATCTGGGTTATAAAAGGGTTTTCTGGTAAATGGTTAGAGTTTCCTTCTTATTGGGAGGTTAAATTGGTATGGATGTTTTTCCATAAAGCTTATTTAATGTCTATCTCTTCAATTGCGATTCTTTGGCTCGCCTGACTCGAAAGTAGTCTAGATTTGGTAGCCAAGCAAAAAAAAAAAAGGATGAACTTCCTGAAGCTCTAATTATTTCTATCCTCGATCAATTTCCATTTCTTTTTCGTCCAGCACTAGTGAGCTTGGGCGATTGGTAGCCACTTGTGACGTTCCCTGTGTTGAGCCAGAGTACGTGTTATTGTAGCAGGGTAAGCATATTATTGTTTTGGATATCAGCTTATCCGGGTATCCATTCCTATGTATAGTATAGTGCTGGTTCTGTTTTTTACGGATCATCCAGTTTCAGGGGAAACTCTGCCGAAATTTTTATATAGAAGTACTATCCATCAGGCGGTGGTGTTTACGACAAAGGTATGGAGTTGTGAACTTGAGAGTTGCAGCTGTTTGGCAACTCGAAAGGGTAGTTGGTAGCTCAGGTCGGAGCCACATTCTGTTTTAGCTAAGTCTTTCTTAATCCAGCAGGTTGTGCGAGGATGATTATTCCTATCTAAATAGCTGCAGAAGTTTGTACTTTAAGTGGAGGAGTCTTCCTCCAAATACTAAATGGTAATATTAAATCTCTGAGGTGTTGATACCATCTTTCTCACGAACCAAAGTAAGGCCACGGCAGAAATCTACAATAAGTGTCGATCATTGCTAAACCCACCTATCTGCTGAAAGCATAAAGTCTGGAAAGATGACACGATTTTAACTTGCTGGCAATTAGAACATTGAGCCACAAATTCTGCTATGTCACACTTCATTCCGTCCCACCAATAAATCTGCTTAAGATTATGGTACATCTTAGTCGAACCTGGATGAACAGTGTATTTGGAATAATGTGCCTTTATCATACTAAATCTGCAACATCAGGAACACAAAGTCTATCTTTATACATGAGAACACCGTCAGTAGTGACCCTGTATGGTGACTTCGGTTTTCTTTGGGCTATCTGTATGTATTCAATTAGAACTGGATCCTCATACTGACGTTGTTTTACTTCATAGAAATTTAGAATTAAAGGTCTAGTGCAGCTTGTCGACAATCCATCATTGGTGTGTATATCTCTTTCACACCTCAACTCTTTAAGAAGTTACTTTAGCGTTATAAGTGAACATGTAATCAACTTTGTTGCTGGTATTCTGCCTCGACTCATGGCCGAACTACATCTCAATTTTATTTTCACTTTTTCAAGTCATAATATTTCCAATTCAAAGACAATACCCTGAAGTAGATGTTCAGTCTGAAGATCATTCCTGGTCTGGATTATACTATCCAGTAGTATTTACATGATCCTTATCTTTCTATGATAGACCCTGTTTAGATAAACCTTTGACAAACATTGGGATATGAGTAACTAAATTCCCACAAGGAGCTTGCGGAACAACACTAACATCAGCTGAGATGTTGCATAGTGCGTTCGTAAAAATATGATATAGCTTGCATCAAATCTTCTATAATGTGTAATAACAAGGTACTTCAAAAGCTTCCCTATTGCATCAAGCGTGAGTTAATTCCTAGTTTCATCAACTTGTTCTATATCGAAAGGTATATTGAAGAGGTGATTATCGACTTAATCATGTTAACCCATTCAAAGTTCTGTGTATCCTCGTTTCAAAAATGTAGAACTCTCCTCTCGTGATCGAGGAAGGATCATCTTAGTCAGAATAATTCGGGCAATGGTGTTATCATATTATCCAAATATATTTTATTCCAAGAGTTCGGTGTTCGTGTTATAGTTTTATTTCTGTAATCATGAGGGAAAAATTTTGTGGGATAGTTTATGAAGGTCGTGCAAATTCTTTTGTTATCAGCGTGAATCTTGCTTTAGACTTAGGCTCGTTCGAGGATGAACGAGAATTTAAGTGGAGGAGAATGAAACGACATCGGTCAGTCGTTTCGGAAGTTAGGACTTCGATTGACGTGCCGATAATTTTAAAATATTCGTAATATCCATTAGGACCTGTCTGTAAAATTTGAGCTAAATCAGACCTCGTTTGGTAGGCATCGGAAGAATGTTTCCGTTTTTATTGGTGATAAATATTAAAAAGAGATTTTCGAGCTCGGTTTTGCCGAATAAGCTCCGATTCGAAATCCGAAAGCCCCGTTAGGTTCGTATGATTATTTGTGATTTTTGTGAACTTTCGAAAGTGAATTTCGATGTTGTTCGGCTAGTTTCCGCTAAAATGCCGAAAGTTAAATAATTTGACTTCTTTTCCATTTAATTTGTATATTGAGTTCCGGGAGTTCGATTTGAGATCCGCCTTCGCGAGTATGTTACATATATTTTGTATAACTTGTATGCAAAAGTTGGAATTATTTCGAGTATAATAGGATACCGTTTTAATTTTCGAAAAAAAAAAATTATAAAAGAAAATAAAAAGAAAAAGGAAAAAGAAAAGAGAAAAGGATAAAGAAAGGAAACATAGGATAGGCGGTGAAGGGGATTTTGACCCCTTTTGCCTAATCTTTCCAGCAGCAACGCAATAAAGAAAAGGAAATCGATTAGAGAACGCAGTAAATTAAAAAAATGCCAGAAAATGAAAAAAGGGGCCGGGAAAAAGTAAAATTTTCACCATGAAACATTCAGGTAATGATCCTAATATATTATTTGAGTTTATTACGTGTGTTTGAATATGTTTTAATGGTAAAACTTGGAATATTAGACATCGTTTTAATAAGTTCAATTAATATTTTAAAGAGTCAAATGGACCCCGATAATGAAATTGATTATATATTCGTACTCAGTGAGTTATGGACAACTTATAAATGTAATTTATTTGGGGTTTGGTTATGTGACCATAAACCCTGTACATAGGCCTGGCCTGCGTATTGCGTATGCGAATAGGGTATCAGGTTCCTACCTGGATTGCCCTAAGATGTGAGGAATGAAGCCTTTAGCCTAATTTGATATATTTTTCCGCTTATTGAATAGAGTGGGATCATTTGGCAATGAATTCAAAGGACAAAGCGGTTGTTGAGTAATTGTGCTAACTTTGTAACAAGGTAGGTGTTTATATCCATTTCTTTTGAGGCACCTGGCCTCGTGGATTTTCTACCACGTATTCCTTACGTGTGTAGCTGCCGATAGGCGTACTCATTACGCCTTAGCTTTGGATTTACATCGTATATTATATGTTTTGTCCTATTGTTGGTATTGCATTGAGGATCTGAGCATTGTACCATGGCTGTAAGTTGGCATCTAGTTCCCGGCTGTCTATGAGAGTCCCGCGCCGGTGAAGGGTTGTTATTGCATCACATTGCATTCATACGCATTATATGTCCTTCATATGCATTACATTGCATATCATATTGGGTGCAGGAGTATTCCGCCCCAGGAGCAGGAGGATTCCGCTCCATTGTATCATATTGAGGGTAGGAGGATTCCGCCCCAAGAGCAGGAGTATTCCGCTCTTATGTCAGATATTGAGTGCAGGAGTATTCCGCCTCAGCTTTACATTATATCGGGTGCAGGAGTATTCCGCCCCAGGAGAGTGCAGGAGTATTCCGCCTCTGGTTTATATTATATCGGGTGCAGGAGTATTCCGCCCCAGGAGCAGGAGTATTCCGCTCCAGTTGGTTATCAGATTGGATTCCTCTCGAATGCAGGAGTATTCCGCTTCGGGATGGGAGTACGGTCACATGTGACCCTTCGCATCATATTTTATTTCATTTCATCTCATCTCACTTCATCTCATTTCATTTCAATTCATACCATTGTGTAGACTTACGGTACATGACTACTGTTTTGCTTATATGTGCATTGCTTATTTGTTCATATATTTTTGGCACGCATCCTTGGTTGAGTTTATAAGTTTCTTACGTGTTTCCAGTTGTTATCTGGCTCTGCATTTTTATAATTTAAATAAAAGGAATTTGGTCTATCTATTTCTTTCCTCCCTGGCTAGCTATCCTATTCTTTGAGGTGGCTAGTCTACCCCACTTATTGAGTCCTTTTGACTCACCCTTGTTTGTTGTTTGTTTCTTGTCTATCTATTTCATTTCGGCAGGTTCGCTCCACAATTGAGTTCGCCACGTTGTGAAGGAGCGAAGACGACTTCAGCTGTCAGGGTGAGCCAGCTTTCATTCCAGATAGCCCAAGTTTATTGGTTATCATTTGAGTTGCATTTTGCTCCCTTCAGGAGGTATAGTTCTTCTTTTGTACTCTTAGATGTCTAGTCTGGATAGCCCTAAACCTAGTATGTTGGGTAGTCAGCTGTAATTTCTTTTGTACAGCTTAGAGGTATCAGTATGTCTGTGTTTTTTTTTTTCTAAGTATTGTTCTTATTTATAAATTGAATTATATATATTTTCCTAATTCAATTGGTAAGGGTTCGCCCGACGGGTCTAGGGGAGGATGTCGGGTGCCCGCACGGCCTAGCCGGATTTCGGGTCGTGTCATACAAGAAAATGAAAGAATGTACAAAGAGATGGATGCTGCTCAACAGTAGATCAATAGCTTGTAGAAACAGTACTTGGAGTCGGAGTCAATGTCCAAAGCAGATGTCAAACTTTTAGTCAAGGAGATTAAATCTCTAAGAAGTTCCGACACAGAACTCAAGCAAGAACTCGGCAAATTAGAAAGAGAGAAGGAACAAGTCTACTGTGCTTTTCTATTCTCATACCATTGTAAACATCACTTATATAGTCCAAGATTATATTTTGTTGTTCTGTCAAGTCTACTGGTTTACACTAAGATTCATTTTTTTGTAAAAAATGGAGAACAATCAGTCATCTTTCTACCAATTCAGCGACATGCTTCGTTTACAAACAAACAACTTAGCAAATTTGTCAATGAACGATTCAATTTGGAGCAGCAACTATGTATCTAAAAGGCCTGAGGAAAGAAGAAACTTTGATATCAAGGTAGGTGGTGACATTAATTCTTACAATAAGCTAAGTAATCATTTAGTTCTTTCTTCTGTATATTAGAATATTACTTTCAGTTGAGATGTTGCAAAAAAATCAGATAGAGAAGACTACTTTCTAATTGTCACATAGAGAAAGAAGAAACAATGACGGAAAAATTAGATAAAAACTTACCCACACCCTCTGTGACTTTACGCAGATCCACTCTTTGTCTTTAGTCTTGTGAGTTTTCAAAAATAATTCATCATCTCGAAGATCTTGCCCTGTTTGTTCCTTCTACAACCATTAAAAATAATGTTAATGCACAAACACATCATATAACAAAATTAGGCTAAAACGTTTAACAACTGGAAGAAAAAAATTACATGTCTTCTTCTATACTCGGCGAATGAAACTGATCCTCCAGTATGCAAGGAAGGACCTTCTCCATTATCAGATGACATTCTGTTGTTGGAATTGATTGCTGAAATTTTTTTGAATTCATCCGAGTTCAAATAATTCATCAAGCCATCCCAATCAGGTTGACGAATCCATGTTGGTATTGTCATTGTTACTGAAAACTTTCTTTTTGCCTTTCCCATAGTGTCACTCAGCCTATCACTTCCCACACGGTCAAAAGTCTTCCGAATGAGAACTCTATCCTCATCAGGAAAAAAAGTCTTGAGCCTTTTGATTTAGAGCTTGTTCTTCTTCATCATCCAAATCAAATCCATCATAGTCAAAGTTCACACTATGACCGATTGCATCTACGACCATAGCATGGTATGGATTTACTGGTGTAGTGTCACCATTTATTTCACTACTTACATGGATACTAGATTGAGATCTAGAAATTGGTACAAAAGGCTCCCCATGTGATTCCCATTGATAATAGTCTGATATGAACCCATGCATGTACAAATGCGCCTTGACTTCATGAGGTGCAAGAAACTCAATGTTTGTACAGTTTGAACAAGGACACCTTATATACCCATTAGAAACAAAGTTATGTTGTGTTTGCGCAAACTCTACAAATCCATCCACACCTTTTAGAAACTCATGAGTTACTCCTTTTCGACTTGGCATGAGTCTATTATACATCCACATTCTGTCAGCCCTAAAGGAACTCATTCTTCATATATAACAAACAATGATTAAAAAGCAGTCAGTATTTGACGATAAAAAAGAAAATCTAACCATTTTGGAATTACCTCAATAATCTGCTCAGTTGCATAGCTTTACTAATTGCGCTTAGTTCAAACTTAACTTAAAACAACACTAAAAAAATTAAAGAATACACATAACATAATGATCTAAAGTATCATTTAGGGAAAAAAATGGAGAATTAATTGTCTGCCAGTAGCCTAACTTATCAAAAGCATAAGCATAGAGATGCATAATGTTTAGGCGAATTTACGGCACAGAGTCGTCCAATAGATAACAATCCTAGTTTAGCTTCAAAATATGTCACAATACATAGAACCATCCAATAGATAACAACCAAGTCAGGAATAATATCTCAAAATAGTGATTCAAGTGCCTAGAAATTAAATCCATAAGAATTCCCCCCACCAAATAATAATATCTTGGAAATCCCAAATCTTATCCTTGTCTGGGACACATTGTTGTCAAAGATAAAAAAACGTAAAATGTAGGTCTGATTCAAACATTGGGTGCAAGTGAACCTTATTATTTTGTTGGCTTTGAAAAAGGTTAATTCATCGTCTCGCTTCTTGTAGTGATTTGTACTTAAACTGATGATTCAAACACACAGCACATCCAAACTATAGCCACATAGCACCAGTTCACAGAGAAACTAAAATTTTCCACACAAAGAAAGACTAAAGTATCTGCAAGTTTACACATTAGCAGTTTTACGTCTAAGAGATTAATCACAGTTAAGAGATTACATCAACTAGTCACTGTTTAATCTTTTACAGTCGACAAATATCTGTAGCCATAATACAGAGTCAAATTATACCAAAATAAGGATAAAAGGATACCGTCACTATGTTAAGCTTGTCGTCAAGCCGATTGGTGTGTTAAGCACATCGCCGCTTTGAATAGCACAAATCGAAAGTAAGGAGTGGCTTAGGGCTTAGTGAATATTGGTGTGAAGATTGACTTCAATATTTTCCTTTTTGAGTTTCGGAGATTTTACAGGGATTTGAAGAGGCGTGGTTTCGCGAGTGTTTTCTATTTTTTGCCTCTCAATTTGAGGGATTTGAAAAAATAAAAAATAGTTGACTTTAGTTTATTTTTTAAAAGGGCTGAATTAAGTTGTGGCAAAGCAAAATATTAAAAGCACTTAGCTATAAGAATAATTTTTAAAAGCAAATCCAAATAAGAATAATTTTTTAAAAGAACTTAGCTATAACTTCAGCTAGGAAACGTCTCCAGCTAAATATTAGCTAGGATTTATCTACGGCTAAAACTCCTAGCTAATCCCAAAAAAATTAGGGGGGAAATTTCACGCCAAATCTTAGTTCCCGCTGAAGAATAGCTAGGAATATGGCTAAGAAACCGCCCTAGCTGTATTTTAGCTACGGATTGTCCCTAGCTATTGCCTAGCTATTAATTCGCTAACATACCAAATAAAAAGATCAGTTAGGAAGTTGTAAATCTTTAGCTAAATTCCTAGCTAAAATGAAATATTAGCTAGGGATATGACTTGCGTAGCAAAAATCTATAGCTAAAAGCATGTTTTCTTGTAGTGTAGATTAATTGAATTATATATATTACTAATAAATTGTGTATATACCATAATTTTATGCGTATAAATATACTCAGTTTGGTTTTGTACTTTTTTTATTTTATTTTTATAAAATAAAAAACCTAACCTAATTTGTGGTACGGTTATGATTTTATATAACAACATACAGTTTTATTTTGAAAAACTTACAAATTGATGCGGTACGGTTCACATCGGTCGGTCGGTTATAGCCGATTTTTAAATAACAATTGACACCCCTACTTTCTTGAATTGTCTAAATTTATCAAAAACTCTTTTGTATTATTTACATACCTTATTCTAATATTTATATTAGTCCAAAGTACATCCTCGCACTATCAATATCTCAGTTTTTGAACATTTTACTGTTGTTATGTTCTAAGTGATATTTACAATTTAGCATTTTGCCCGTACCCTCAAACAATGTGATATTCATTAGTAAATTGAATTTTAAAAAATTTCAAAACTATAACCAATGACTTTACGGAAATTCTTAGTTAAGTAATTTTTGTCTTATATGCAATAAGAAATTAAAGTTCCATCGTCTTTATTTCAATCCAGAATTATGAGTTCTAACTTTAATTATTAAAATGTACTTGTTTCAAATTCTTCATAATTAAGCTTTCTTATCTAAAATTCAGTTAAGTCCTATAATGCTATATCTTTAACACTAATTGTTTTCTCATTGGTTATCATTTTTGCATGTATTTCAAAAATTATTTTGTATCCATATTTAAAATGTTATATCTTCTAAAACATCAACATTTCCGAATTCCTCAATTAAATTAAAAATTAACCAAATAAAATACAAAATATCTGTTATCTTTCTAATTTCAAAACTAACGACATCAATTAAAAATATTTGTGTTTTCTCTATTATTTCAAAAGAATATCGCCAATTATTTGTCAATGTAAAATATTACCCAAAGACTCAAATAATCTAGTGATATCAATAGCTATTTGTAATTATTCAACGAAGTAATAACAAAATATTCAACATACTGATAGATAAACGAATTGCAAGACAATTGATATACTGTAATTTACACATTCCTCTACACTTCATAGATTTATATTTCTGCTCATGAACTTCATGAAGATGTTTATTAAGCTTCTCTTAGGACTCTACCAGTTCCTCCTCTTTAGTGCAATATTAAATTAATTTATCTAATCCCTGATTCATATATAAGTTTATGTTCTCTATAACAAAAACATCATAAATATTTTCAAAGTTTTCATATAAAATACATGAATAAGAAGTTTCCACTTAAATCGGTAAAAATAAAATATGAAATAGAGTAAGTTCAATTATTTATTTGTAAATTGCTAGAAAAGAAAATATTAAGAGAATAAAAGGTAGTGAAACTTCAGCACAACAAGTATATATAAAACTAAAAATATTTCATTAAAAATATTATCGCTCAATCCAAGTTAAGTCTATTATATACAACATAAATTTTACTGCAATATAACTAATGAGTTCCAAAATATATAAATGTATCTTTTTTCTTTTTTTGACATACTAAAAGAGAAATTATCATATAAAATGGAACAAATATTATACATATAATATAGTACAAAAATGCAAAGTTATTGGCATTCTATATATAAATAGCAGGGGAAGCAAAGATATAATCAAGAAGAAAGGAAAAATAATATACAACTATCCTTGTATCATTAATTTCTTTCTAAATAATCACCAAGATAGATAGCATGTAGTAAGAGAGAGAAAACAAGATCTACTATCCACTGTCAGTATCTAATATTCATTCTTCAAAGTTTTCTTAGTGTGCTTCTCCATCAGAACTATGTTGGGTCGCAAAATCTCTTAACCAACCTGTAAAATTCAATAAATTAGTTTTTTTTAATAAAATGAAAGACTGCAGACTAATATATATATATCTTGATAAAAACTACACATGTAGATGCTACCATACAAAAATTAGTTTACTTATTAATAATGACACAACTAAAACAAAGTATAAAAAATTAATGTTATAGCAAATAGAGCGAGATAAAAGAACTCTTCTTACGAATTACGAATTGAGCTAATGATCAAAAGCAAAACGAAAGAAAAGAACGACAGATGTTAATGTTGATTTGTGTGTCATTAAGGAGATATATATAAGTATTTTAAACTTGGAAACTTACTCCAACTCAAATTTCATTAAGATTCAAATTTAAAAATCATACCTCTTTTGAAGGGATAAGTTTTCCTTATGATAGATATAGATGACTAATAAATATAATGCCACTAAAAATTGTGCAGATTATGTTTGAAATATTATTTTGATTAGTTCAATTTTTTTTTTAAAAAAATGAGCTCTTGCCCTCAGTGTCCTAGTAATTAACGTTAAAATAAACTATCTAATCCTAGGAGTATTTCAGAATATGTGTAATTGAAACATTCAAATCAAATATCAAACATTTTGATATTAAGATTAATGCATATTATGTGAAAGTTTTTGAAATACTGATAGTGAAGATTAACACATGATTCGTATCTTTTTAAACTGCAAACTACTCCGAAGCATAAATGGACGGATTTAATTTATACTTATTATATGTTAAATACAATTAGAAATTAAAAATAAGCTTTATAAGTTGATATATAGGATGAGTCCTCTTTTTTTCCCCTCTTAAAGTCTTAACCTTATAACTCAGAAAAGAAGCCGGTTTACTTTCCACAAATTCAAAGAAGTCGGCATAATCTTGCCAATTCAAATGTGAAATTTAACTTAGGCTTTATCTAATAAGATTTGCTCTACGGATTGAAATGACATAAATTGATTTGAAATATTTTGAACAAAAGTCTTATCCTTATATATTTTATTCTTATCTTCCACTTTCAATTAAAAAATTTTACTATGATTTTACCATGATTCCCATAATTTATTTAAATATTTATCCATTAATTTAAATTTGAATCATAAGTCATTACAAATATTTGTCCTAATTTTTTCCTAACTACTCTAAATTGTTACTAACTACTATCCTCCTTTTATATATATATATATATATATATATATATATATATATATTGTTGTTCCTGCGTTCAAATAATTAGAAGATACAAAAACCTGCAATATATAATCTGTTAGTAATAGGACAATCCCGAGCTCACAAGTTACTTGTGTCTCCTTAAAAAATCTAACCCCATCACAATGCCCAAGGTTCACGGGTTAATATCTCCCAGGATGGAACGGGATAACAGTTCTACCGTAACGGCACTTCAAACGGTAGAACACGGCGAACACAAAGGAACGGAGCAAATCACACGACTCACTTAATATGCAGAAAGAGAGGTTTTCAGTCAGTATTTTTCTCTGCCCGAGTTTTTCTATCCTCTGCCCGAGGTTGTGTCTATCTGTCCGAGTATGAGTCTATCCTCTATCCGAGGTTTAGTCTCTGTCTAGTCTCTATTTCAGTCTATGTTTTCAAGGACAGACGAATGACCAGCTTATATAGCCACTCAAGGGCAGACGAAGAGACACAACTACATTTAATGAGAAAACGTGG
Organism: Petunia secreta; assembly: GCA_029990175.1. Lineage (NCBI taxonomy): Eukaryota > Viridiplantae > Streptophyta > Magnoliopsida > Solanales > Solanaceae > Petunia > Petunia secreta. Next base: position 367,052 of record JARKIP010000112.1, read on the forward strand.
AAGAATTAATCTACCAGTAATGACTGACTTTAATGTGGAGGAATTAATCTACCACTAATGACTGACTTTAATGTGGAGGAATTAATCTACCACTAATGACTGATTTTAATGCAAAAAACGTGGAGGGAAAACGTGGAGGAATTAATCTGCTGATGTCGCTTCAGTTGCCCGGTACTGAATGTTGACACCCAATTTTGTCTCAAATTTTTTTAATTAATGCTAATTATTTGAATAAAATTAATTATTAAAATTATTATTGTATTAAAATTTATTAGAGTGAAATAATGAATTTTGGAAGAAAAGGCTAAATTCGCAATAACACACCCTCAATTTCGGCCTACCTATGTTTTATTTAATTTATCTAAAAGAGGCTAATTTTGCTCCTAGTCATAAATTCTCGCCTATTCGCGTAATAGTTATATTTAAGTGGAAATAATTTTAAAAGGGGGCTAAATTCGTTCAGGGGTTTAAAATTCAGCATACATTTACAAAGCATATATAACATTTACCCATCTAAAAACATTTCAACCCATTTTCGGTTCTTCCCATTTCCAGAAATCCAACCCGCGACCCTCTTCCTCAATTCCCCTAAACCCGTTTCCCTTATCCGATTTCCCTCCCAAATTTTAAATCGAATAATGCCAAAATCATCTGGTCCCCCATCTCCAGCTATGAATTCGTACATAGCCTTATCCGTTAAGGGCTGTAGGGGGGTCGTTTGGTATTTTTGCACCACTTTTTACACTCCCTAGAACCCTAATTTACAGATATAAATAGAAGTGGATAAGAGAGGGAAGGGGTGGTTTTCTTTTTGGGCAGCGGCGTTAGGGGGTTCAGGGAGTTGACATAGAGAAAAAAACAGCAGTAAAAATGATGACATAATTTCTATTTCAGTCCTCTGATTTTCTTTCTAAAAAAGTGGTTATAGTTTGACTTCTCGTTTTGATTTCTGGAGTAGTACTTTTCTGTTCCTATCGATTTCAAGTCGTGTTATCGCTTCTTCATTAGTCGAGTCGTCGACTTTGTTCAACTCGTCGCTCCATCGTTCGGGTCATCGCCTTGTTCGAGTCGTAGTCTTCGATCCTATGCCCCAGCTCGCTGCGCCGCAAAAGGTAATATAACAACTCTCCTCTTCACTTTCAGTTTGATTTTATCTATTTACTTTAAATGTATAACTTGTTCATGTTTTCATTTGTGAGTCTGGGTTTGAAAATATAAGCTTGCGTAGTTTATAATGTTGGAAAACATGTTTGTGCTATATGTTTAGTATACTGTTGTGTCATAATTATTTCGAATCAGAAGTAGTAATCTGCGTGTGGAAATAGTTATGCTTGCTCTATTTGTCTTAATGAAAACTTAGATTTGGTCTATTTTGGCATGAGTAATCAGTGAAGTTATGGCTTGTTGTTTTCTGAGAAATCTCTCTTGGTTGAAAACTTGTCTGAATCTCATAGCTAAATAATGGATGGGGTACTTTATCCTTTCTTTCAGTTTTAAGTTGATATATGCATGAGTCTTGGCCTGTTTATGGCTTTATCCCTGTTCAAGCTTTAGAATAAACTTTTGTATGTTGTAGTCCCTATAGTTTAAGTTAAATAAAGAGGATGGCCCGATCTACACTTGAAATACTACTTAACTAAAATGTTAGTATAAAATCTGATCGTATTCCTGTTGATTTGCTATGGTCTTCATTTCCTGTTTGTGATCTGCTCAGGGTTGTTTTCGGAGGCTTTAGGCTAATAGTAAATAGTAGTAGGATCTGTTTTCTGTGGGTTCAGAAGGCAGTAGAAGCTTCAAAATGTGAGCTGTTTCTGTTTTCTAGCTGAGAGGCTATGTTCTTATGTTCAGGGTGTGGTTTGGTTACCTGTATGTGTGCTGCAAGCATAGCAGGTATTGTAGAAAGTTCAGGGGAGGTGTTCAAGGATTTGTTCCTGATAGTTGAGGGAGTAGTATGTTGTAGTTTCAGGTCCATTAGTTCATAGGTAGTTTGGAGTTGATTTTAGGTCTGTGAGGGAGGCTGTTCAAGCTCTCAGTTTGCTTCAGGGTTTTCAGATAAGGGTAATGGAGCTTAGTGTGTTCGCAGGCTTGTGTAAAGGGATGTGAGTGTCTTGATTTGTTCCAAGGGTGTTGCTGGTTTGATGAAGAGCTGTAGGGTTGTTGCAGGTCTGGAAGCTAGTTCTAGGGTCTGTGAGGAGCTGTTTGGGAGGTCTGTGTGCTGGTGAGTTTCAATGAGGGAGTTATGCGTAGGTGCAGGGGTCTGTTTTCTTTGTTTCAGGGAGTAGTAGTTAGGCTGGTTTCTGAATAGGCAGGTGTGTTCTGTGTTAGGAGAATGTTTTAGTGAAGTCTAGGAGGCAGTGAGGCTAGTTTAGAGAATCTGGATAGCCCAGGGAGGTGTAGTTGTTTTTCTTTCTTTGGTTGTGTGTAGAAGATGTTAGGGGCTTGTTTTTGGGTCCTGGTATTTTAGCAGGTAGTTCAGTAGGTGCTTTAGGTGGTAGTAGGAGCCTAGGATCAGTGTATATGTGAGGGTGTGTGTGCAGTTTTGCTTCAGATTTCCCTAAGCTTTTCCTTGTTCTCATTCCATCCTGAATCCCTTTGGGTCCTGTTCTGATTTAATGTGTGTGCCTAAATGTGAGTGAAGTTCTGTGTGTGCTAAATCAGTATGCGTGTGTGTGTTTGCTTGTGTGTATGTATATCTGCCTGTGTGTATAGATGTGTAGTGTGGCTGTCTGGTTCCCTGTGAATGTGTATTTAGGTGTGCGTTGGTGCAGGCAGTGAGGTCTGAGAGAGTGAGGGTGTGCTGTTGTTTGGTAATTGTTATTGGGGGATGCCTTTGGTCTTGTTTTTCAGAAATGTCTTAGCCTCTGTTCCTCTGGTGTTCCCTAGTTCAGTTTCTTGGTTCTTGTTTAGTCTGATTCCCTTATTAGTTCCATTAAAAGCTTCTCCTTTGGCTGCACCCTGTATAAGTTGAAGACTAAACCTGAAGCTGTTTATTTGTTTCAACTATTTACTTAGCTTTTGCTTTTTCTACTGAGCTTGTATCCAACTATTGAATATTTACTAATCCCTATCTTTTTTTTTTTTTTTTTTTATGTTTTCTTTGTATAAACTCTTGGGAGCGAGTTCGTAAAACTCAATTGGGGATTGTTTACATTGCATTGGAGCCGCTTGGGTTCGAGTCGGGGCTCAAGCTTTCAAGAAGCGGAGATCTAGGAAAATTTAAAAAATGCTTTGTTGAGCCGCCTATTCTAACTTAGGCTCATGGGCATATAATTGTATAAAATTAAATAAATTCAAGGCTCCCGCGAGTTTTTTTCCAAAATTCCCGGGTTCTTCTTCTAAACCTTTTCTCTTATCCCTATTTCCCTTAGAAATTGCATGTCTATAGGAATTCTCCGTAAATAATTATTGTAGAATAATTTATTTGGTTATGAATGAATGTTTAGTTATTTATTGATTTATTTGTGAATATTTTATTTCTTTAGAATCTCCATCTTATTTACGAATTTGAATCTTTTAGTTAAATAATGCGTGCAAGCCAATTCGTAATAATTTTAATATTGCTTTTAAAATACAACTTTAATACAAGTCTTCAAGTCAATTATTTTTCTTATTAAAGTTATTTGTTTTCCCTACCCTTTTATGTATACTTGATTTTAAATTCAATTAGTGCCGCTTTTAACTGAAAGTTAATACTTTTGAAAAATCGTATTATTTAGCTATTTTGTGAAAACCGAAGGATTAACCACATTTTGTGGATTTTCGAAAGTGGTTTCAAATTGAAACCTTCTTTCGAAAATAATTGGACCTCTTACTTAGAATCTCTGGAATAGATCACTTCCTTAAAACGGAGTGCTTGCACGCACTATTTAATTAATTGGTTCCTAATTCTCCTAAATTAGGTGGCGACTCCAAAGAAAGCCCTTTGGAGTCCCATATTGTTGAACATTATACCCGAAACCTATCTTTTCTTAAAAGAAAGGGTAATTTTTGGGGTTCAACAGCGTGGCGACTCCGCTGGGGATACCTTAAGGTTCTAACCGCAAGGTTTTCACAAGATAACTCTTTATTTGTTTATTATTTGCAAAAAGTAGCATGATTAGTTAATTTGATTATTTGCAATTGTTTGTCACTGAAAGCATGTCACTACACTTTTATTTGCGCACATATTAAACTGGCATTCCGTTCATATTTCCCCCATTCCTGGGAGCTTCTTCATGGTTACTTATACCTGCGAGGTGTATGCATATATACCCGAAACTCACAAAAAACCTTTAAGAAAGAGTGCGCGTACCTGCGGGGTGAGCGGATAGTTTTACTACCGCGTGACCGCTTGCCACTCAAAACAGCCTTGTGTCTAGTAAACCCACTCTAGAGTTTTCGTTAGGAACATGCATGCATAAGCTTTAGATTGGACCCGGTCCTCGGTACCGCCTCCATAGTTAGGAAAACCTCCCTTTTTCGTTGACGGGTTTAAACCCAACAACAGTTCATATTATGTGTTTATGTGATAACGGAAATTCCAGTCCAAGCCAAGTTTTGCAATTAATCAAATTTAGAATACTTTTATTAATTTTGTAGACTAGAAGACGCTCGAATTCAAGAGGTATTTCAAATAGTCATCAAGTTGAAATTGTGAAGATACTTGGAAGAAGATAACAAGTTGGGGCAAGAAACGTCGAAAGGACGATAAGACGTTTGATCCATTTGATCAATGTTTGATTCAAGCAAGTCTTTGGATGTAAACCACATTTTGGACCAGATGTCAGAAATTACAGCGATTGTGCGAGCAAGGAAGGATTGACCCTAAATAGGCCCGCACTTCAGTTCCATTGCCTCCTCGAGCCTGATGCGACATAGTTATAACCGTTGTTTTTATTTTCATTGTACTCAAAATGATGTATTTAAATTATGTCCGATACTTTCTATTTTTTTTTTATGTAATAATGATGTACTCAAAATCAAGTTATAATGAAAGAGAAATTATTATTACTGTTATTGTCACTTACTCTAAATTCGATTATTGCAAAACCGGCTTGGACTACTTTTCGTTATCACCTATCTGGCGTCTTAGGCCCACCTCTGGCACAAAGAGGTACTTTACAGGGTAGGACGTGCCTGCATCTTTATTTACGGTCAACTACTTGTGTTTGCCACATGTCAAATTGTCTGTCTAATATGCGATTACTTGCTAAATATGTGTATCTTGCTTGAAATTTGTTGGCACTGATTGCGCAGTAATTGAATTTGTTCAGCGGTATGGTATGATTAATGTTATGTTACTTCAACATATCTTTTGTAAAATTAACTGCTTTATGAAATCATTTATCTATCATCTGAATTCATGCATACTAATATTTTAAAATTCTTTCAAATTAAACCCGTTCTTGTCGTTTTGCAAAATATTGTTTAGCGTCATATTTTAAAGTATTCGCAAGTGTGTTACTTTTTGAAAATAACTTCAGAATTAAACAAGTATTTTCGCATCTGGTTTTCTTTAACAAAATGAGTGTCTTGCTTAAAACTTTGGGTCTCTTTAGTACGGTCTCAATTTCTCCATTTTGGAATAAGTTTATCCGTCAATTTCATCTTTAATAAATTTTTATTAAATTCAGTATGCGTTGCTAAAGGGTTAATTATTTTGAACATCAAGGTCAGGACATATGGCTCGTCAAAATGTCGTGATTGACTTGACTGGAAATGATGGATCCCACCAAGACAAGGTTAACAAGCTTGAAGCAACCGTGGCAAGTTTGGAAAAGAGACTCACTAGCCTTACTGAATTGGTTATCGCGCTCATGGATGCTCGCAATCCAGTGCGTAACGTGCCAAGCCCAGGACCAAGTGCTCCTGTTGCTCCTATTTATACTGTTGCACCTCCTACAATGCAAGTAGCTCCAGCATTTGAGTGTGATGCTCAACAGTTCCCTAATTTGCATGCATTCCTGTTGGAAAAGGAATTTGGTGGCTTCTCAAAGACGAGCAATGAGAAAAGCAACAGGAAAGGGCTTCCCAATGCTAAAGATAGCAATGGCACAATGATAGATGAGAATGCTCTACCATCTCAAGTAAGCTTAGGGGAGGCAGAAAGTGAACATGTGGATGTTTTTGACTCAGCTGATCCACCAATGTATGACGGGAAAGGAAATCCTCGTGATCATTTGAAAGCATACCTTGGCTGGGTCGCAAGGTATGGACCAAGCAATGAAACCAAGTTGATGATGTTTGCTAGGACACTTAAGGAACCAGTTTTGACATGGTTTGCAATACCAGGTCCTTGGAAATTGGACAATTGGGATAAACTAGCCCGGGACTTTGTCGCTCATTATGAATTCTCGAACCCGATTCTGGCAAAGGGCAGTCCATTGAAAAGAAAATCTGCAGAGCTTCAAGTAGAGCCGGTTGCAATAATTTCTGACAAGAGAAAGTGTGAATTGGTTGAGGCACAGTCCAAAGACAAAGGAAAAGCTGTCATGTCAAAACCTTTGCCAGCCATAGCAGGGGAACCTAGTACCAATGCGCAAGTAATTATCAATCCAAGCTCACAGTCAAATCATGCCAAAAGATCTACTTTCGCATTCACACGGCTCCCGAAATCTTACGCACGACTATTTGAAAGGCTCAAGGAGTTCAATTTGGTACATCCTATAGAACCAAAATCATGTCGGTCACTTAAGCTGAGAACTTTGGAAAATTCTGCATTTACCATTCAGGAATGCATGGGCATTATATTGGGGAATGCTTTACCTTTAAGGAGAAAGTTGAAAGTTTGATTAATTCTGGCCAGGTCAAGGTTCTACCAACAAACGGCACTGACGAACCTTTTGTCGCAATCTTTCCATATGCAAAGGGAGATCGCTAAAAGAAGGGCATTTAGGCACTTATTAAGTTCCAGAAAAGCAGTAAAGTGGCAGAAGCAGAAGTTAGTTTATTTGCATTATTAGGAAATAATTATTGTATTTTCCTTTTGTTAGTTTTGTTAAAAGAAAAGAAAAAAATATCAAATTATGAATGTTTGAACTTATTTCTATGTAAGCAAACTACTGTAACCGGTTTCCCAAGGCGGGAAGCGTAGGCAACTCATATCGAGTTTCGGTTACACCATCATTTGGAAAATCCCTTATATGTAAGCAGAACTACGCACGGTCTGATTCCCAAGGAGGGATACGTAGGCTCCTCCATCGGGCTCGACCCTTTAGTATTTAAATTTTAATTTTTCCATAGATAGAAACTGGGGTAAATTTTGCAAAGCAAGTAGAAGACGTGGGAGATTGCAACCGGGGCAGCTTTTGATAAGCAGTTTGAAGTTTTGAAAGTCATAACTGGGGCAATTTTTGCAAAACAAGTTGAAATGTGGAAGTCATAACTGGGGAAAGTTCGCAAAGCAAGTTGAGAGGTTGAAGTTATAACTGGGGCAAAATTGTGCAAAGAAAATTGAAGACATTGATGTTGATTTCATAGTTATCAGAAGCGGTTTTTCTATGAATTGGTACAGATTGTTATGCGACAAACAAGAATCGATAGTCGAGCAAGCATTGATGTTCAAAATAAGCCGACCATTTTAGCAATTTGTGTCAAAATGGTCTAGCACGCATACTAATTTAGTAAAAACTTTCTTGTTTTCCTCAATTCGCGTCTTGAAAAATCAAATTTTGTTGATCATTGAGTTTCGAACTCTTAAATATTTTACTCATGTGTTGAGTCGGGATTTTGGTCCCATCCATTCGGCCTAATGGCCTATTTTACATTTGAAATTTTATGCATGCATTATCATTTTACGTATTAACTTGCTTTTGTTCAATGTGTAGAATTCATTTGTTAAAGGTTGGCTAGCATTGAACACTGAAATGGCTGAAAATCTGCATCAAGGACAAAACAACATGGCAAAGCAGCTTCAGGCAACCAGTTCTGGTATGGGTATCTTGCAAGCGCAGAATGATGATGTTGAAGAACATGTGGTCCAAAGGAATATGATTGTCAACTTTGTCAATACTAGTAAACCTTTGCCAAATACAAGCTTTACCTCCAATCCACCTTACTTAACAATACCTTATTACCAAATGCCTATACATACTATATATCCACAAATCCCACAACAATATCTTACCAATCCAAATGCTTGGCCAGCTGCAACTTTATACCAACCACCTTTTATCACTATACCTGTTGTGGAGAGTCAATCAAATCAATTGATAGTGCGTTCACCAGAATTGCCTAAGAAGGAAGTTGAGACAACTTATCCTCACAATGTGGATGAACAAATTTTGAGAAAGATCATAGGAAAAGAATTGCGCTCTAGGAACATTCAGAGTTTATGTTATGAAGACTTGTGCATTTATCCGAATATTGAGCTTCCACGTGGGTACAACATACCAAAACTCAACACTTTCGATGGAAGGGGAAATCCCTACATTAATTTGAAAGATTATTGCGGCAGATTGATCGGAATGGGGAGGAATGAAGCTTTGCTAATGAGACTATTTAGTAAGAGTTTATCAGGAATGGCACTTGCATGGTATACTAAACAGGATTTTACCAAATGGCACACATGGGAAGACATGGCTCGAGACTTTGTGGAACAATACAAGTTCAACATAGTAAGAGATCCTTATCTAATTGATATGCGCAGAATCAAGAAGATGCCGCATGAGTCTATTGCAGAATTTGCTGTGAGATGGAGGCTAGAGGCTTCTAAGATGCATCCTCCATTGCCTGAAGATGAGCTGATAGCAACTTTCATTGACCTTCAAGAAGGCATATTTTACGAAAAGCTATTTTTTGCCAATTTAAAGGATTTTCCCAGTTTAATTCGGTATGCAAAGATTTTGGAAGAAAAGTTTCAAACCGGAAGGTTGATTGGCTATGACACTACAATGCCATTTTTCAATTGTTCTGATGCACCTGAAAATAGTCAAGACTCTCAGCCTTCGCAAGTGCACTACAATCATGATATGCAAAATTCAAGTCGCCAGCATCGATCTTATCAGGCACCCTCTGGTCATCAAAGCACGAAGAAGTTTAGACCTCGTACTTTCACTCCTCTATATGAATCATTGTCAGACATATTCGAGAGATTGAAAGCAGAAGGGTTATTGCAAGCAAAGAGGGGATGGATTCCTGAGAATCCGCCTCAAGGATTTGATTTATCAAAGAGGTGTGCATACCACTCAAATATTCAAGGCCATGATACAGAAGAATGTTCGGCACTTAAGCACAAAATCTAGAATATGATTGAAAAAGGCTAGATAAGTGTGAAGCAAGAGCAAGCAAGCAACTATGGTCATTCGGCAGCAAATGCAATTATCATCAGAGGTGATTCATCAAAATTGGCACCAAGGCATTTGAAAAGGAAGCGTGAAGCTTAGCAAGAAGATCAAATGAAAATACTTTATTTTTTGAAAATGGCGTTTCCTTGCCTAACTATCTTATGTTTGCCTACTCTTTTGAAGTTTTATGTAATGAACTATTTTGTATCCTTTATGGGGCTTTGAATCCCGAAATCAATGAAAATCCATTTTCCCCAAATAAGCCAAGCCAAAAGCAATTATGGATGATATCCTTTTGTGCAAAAGAAGAATTTCAAGAACATCAAACTCTCGCAGCAGCAGTACATCTAAGTGCCATATAAGAAGATGCAAATTTGAAGCCGCATGAGGTGTTCAATCAAGCCAGCCACTATTTGTCCAAAACCTAACAACTTTTTCTTTGGAAACAGGGGCAAAATGTGTTTGCATGTTACCGAAGAATTCAACATCAAGACAAGAGGAGCAAAGCAAACCACTAAGGCTTCGTACAGTTTTTAGAACTCACGACCTTTTTTTTGAGCGCAGGAATTCCACAAAATGGAAGAGAATTGAACATCAGATTCAATATGAACTGGAGGCAGCATTCAACTCTTTACAGCAACACGACCCAGCTTTGCTTATTGGTTTTGTATTATCTTGCCTTAATTAATCCAATTTGCAACTTTGTTTCGCAGGCTGTTATCAAATTTGGGCTCGTTCACCTTATATTCGAACGTTTTGGGCTCGTTCGCCTTATAAATGAATGTTTTGGGGCCGTTCGCCTTAAAAATGAATGATCCGGGTCCATCCACCCGATAATCAGATATGCAGATTTACTTCAAGTCGCTTTGGAACACTGGATGCTTCAAGACTGGACGTCTCATTTGCTTTGTCAAGTGATTGGAGCAAATTCAAGATTAAATCGCAAACTGCCACAAGATCATTAAAGCATTACGCTTTATCACGGTTTATTGCCGAAAGGCGGCATTTCTCATTCCTATAATTCTCGCAATTGTTAAAATATCAGTTTCATTTCTATTCCTCTATGCGAAGATTCACTAAAATTCCATTGTTGTGATTTGCAAATATTGCTAAGTTTGAAGATGCACATGCATTAATGAATTTTGTGTCTTTTGCTTTATTTTATGATTTGGGCTCGTTCATCTTATAATTGAACGTTTTGGGCTCGTTCGCCTTATAAATGAACGTTTTGGGCCCGTTCGCCTTATAAATGAACAATTCGGGTTCATCCACCTGTAAATAGGATATACAGGTTCTTTCAAATTGCGCTAGGACGTTGGATGCTTCATGACCCGACGCCTTATTGCTTTATCAATTGAATGGAGCACATTCCGAGATTCCATTGTAGACTACCCCTTCATGATTTAAAGCATTATGCTTTGTCATGGTTTATTGCCGAAAAGGCGGCGCTTTTCTTTTCTCAAAATCTTAATATTGTTGTAGAATTTACCTCGCGATATTGATAGACAAGTCGGCTGGAACACCGCTTTCGGAGTGTTTCGCGATGTCGGTTGTCTTGCAGTATTGGCATTTATTGATAGTTTAAGACAAGTCGGCTGGAACACCGCTTTCGGAGTGTTTCGCGATGTCGGTTGTCTTGCAATGTTGGCATGTTATATTCAAAGTAGATTGTTAGTTTAAGACAAGTCGGCTGAAGCACCGCTTTCGGAGTGTTTCGCGATGTCGGTTTTCTTGCAATGTTGGCATGTTATATTTAAAGTAGATTGTTAGTCTAAGACAAGTCGGCTGAAGCACCGCTTTCAGAGTGTTTCGCGATGTCGGTTGTCTTGCAATATTGGCATGTTATAATTAAAGTAGATGATAACGATAGGCGATTCGACTTGAGACACCATATCTTGTCAGTCAACTTATCTTATGAAAGCCTTGCATTTTACGAATTTGTTCCTACTTTACTTATTGTTTTACTTTACCGTTTCAGAATAATGATCAGCCTAGAGGTTCCCCGGGCGGAGTACCTCGTCAGTTGATCGAGAGAAGAACTTGTTGATAACATCACAACTAGCATTTACAATTTTATATTATCCCTTTATTTATTTCTCATTCCAATTATTACAGTTTATTAGCAGTTGCTCGCTTACCGTTTGTTAAGTCTTTACAGAATTTTGGCAATACCGCAGCAGCATTTGGAGCATAACGTGGAACTTTTTCTTAGCAGTGAACTGGGACAACCGTTGATATGAGCTAGACTCGTTAACGCGTATCTGAAGAAGCGCACTCGAACAAGCAAATTCTATCCTAATCTTTCATTCCAGATTAGGAGTCAGTCTGAATTCTATCCTATTCGTGCGGCCTTTTCTGTCAATCGTGCGAGTTTCGTGCCTAAGTGTCGTCGAACTACATATGGCCTGATTCTCTTTTAGCCCGAGATATGTAGGCAACTCAGAAACCGGAGTTCGGCCATGTCCATAAGCCTCGCCTTTTGGTCCGTGGAATCAAAAGTCTTGGTTTTTATCAGGACAAAATTGGTTTCTCGTCAACTTCTTTACCCTAAAAACTCTTTCATCCTTTTCCGGGTAAAGAGGGGCAGCTGTTGACACCCAATTTTGTCTCAAAATTTTTTAATTAATGCTAATTATTTGAATAAAATTAATTATTAAAATTATTATTGTATTAAAATTTATTAGAGTGAAATAATGAATTTTGGAAGAAAAGGCTAAATTCGCAATAACACACCCTCAATTTCGGCCTACCTATGTTTCATTTAATTTATTTAAAAGAGGCTAATTTTGCTCCTAGTCATAAATTCTCGCCTATTCGCGTAATAGTTATATTTAAGTGGAAATAGTTTTAAAAGGGGGCTAAATTCGTTCAGGGGTTTAAAATTCAGCATACATTTGCAAAGCATATATAACATTTACCCATCCAAAAACATTTCAACCCATTTTCGGTTCTTCCCATTTCCAGAAATCCAACCCGCGACCCTCTTCCCCAATTCCCCAAAACCCGTTTCCCTTATCCGATTTCCCTCCCAAATTTTGAATCAAATAATGCCAAAATCATCTGGCCCCCCATCTCCAGCTATGAATTCGTACATAGCCTTATCCGTTAAGGGCCGTTGGGGGGTCGTTTGGTATTTTTGCACCACTTTTTACACTCCCTAGAACCCTAATTTACAAATATAATAGAAGTGGATAAGAGAGGGAAGGGGTGGTTTTCTTTCTGGGCAGCGGCGTTAGGGGGTTCAAGGAGTTGACATAGAGAAAAAAACAGCAGTAAAAATGATGACATAATTTCTATTTCAGTCCTCTGATTTTCTTTCTAAAAAAGTGGTTATAGTTTGACTTCTCGTTTTGATTTCTGGAGTAGTACTTTTCTGTTCCTATCGATTTCAAGTCGTGTTATCGCTTCTTCATTAGTCGAGTCGTCGACTTTGTTCAACTCGTCGCTCCATCGTTTGGGTCATCGCCTTGTTCGAATCGTAGTCTTCGATCCTATGCCCCAGCTCGCTGCGCCGCAAAAGGTAATATAACAACTCTCCTCTTCACTTTCAGTTTGTTTTTATCTATTTACTTTAAATGTATAACTTGTTCATGTTTTCCTTTTTGTGAGTCTGGGTTTGAAAATATAAGCTTGCGTAGTTTATAATGTTGGAAAACATGTTTGTGCTGTATGTTTAGTATACTGTTGTGTCATAATTATTTCGAATCAGAAGTAGTAATCTGCGTGTGGAAATAGTTATGCTTGCTCTATTTGTCTTAATGAAAACTTAGATTTGGTCTATTTTGGCATGAGTAATCAGTGAAGTTATGGCTTGTTGTTTTCTGAGAAATCTCTCTTGGTTGAAAACTTGTCTGAATCTCATAGCTAAATAATGGATGGGCTACTTTATCCTTTCTTTCAGTTTTAAGTTGATATATGCATGAGTCTTGACCTGTTTATGGCTTTATCCCTGTTCAAGCTTTAGAATAAACTTTTGTATGTTGTAGTCCGGATAGTTTAAGTTAAATAAAGAGGATGGCCCGATCTACACTTGAAATACTACTTAACTAAAATGTTAGTATAAAATTTGATTGTATTCCTGTTGATTTGGTATGGTCTTCATTTCCTGTTTGTGATCTGCTCAGGGTTGTTTTCGGAGGCTTTAGGCTAATAGTAAATAGTAGTAGGATCTGTTTTCTGTGGGTTCAGAAGGGAGTAGAAGCTTCAAAATGTGAGCTGTTTCTGTTTTCTAGCTGAGAGGCTATGTTCTTATGTTCAGGGTGTGGTTTGGTTACCTGTATGTGTGCTGCAAGCATAGCAGGTATTGTAGAAAGTTTAGGGGAGGTGTTCAAGGATTTGTTCCTGATAGTTGAGGGAGTAGTATGTTCTAGTTTCAGGTCCATTAGTTCATAGGCAGTTTGGAGTTGATTTTAGGTCTGTGAGGGAGGCTGTTCAAGCTCTCAGTTTGCTTCAGGGTTTTCAGATAAGGGTAATGGAGCTTAGTGTGTTGGCAGGCTTGTGTAAAGGGATGTGAGTGTCTTGATTTGTTCCAAGGGTGTTGCTGGTTTGATGAAGAGCTGTAGGGTTGTTGCAGGTCTGGAAGCTAGTTCTAGGGTCTATGAGGAGCTGTTTGGGAGGTCTGTGAGCTGGTGAGTTTCAATGAGGGAGTTATGCGTAGGTGCAGGGGTCTGTTTTCTTTGTTTCAAGGAGTAGTAGTTAGGCTGGTTTCTGAATAGGCAGGTGTGTTCTGGGTTAGGAGAATGTTTTAGTGAAGTCTAGGAGGCAGTGAGGTTAGTTTAGAGAATCTGGATAGCCCAGGGAGGTGTAGTTGTTTTTCTTTCTTTGGTTGTGTGTAGAAGATGTTAGGGGCTTGTATTTGGGTCCTGGTATTTTAGCAGGTAGTTCAGTAGGTGCTTTAGGTGGTAGTAGGAGCCTAGGATCAGTGTATATGTGAGGGTGTGTGTGCAGTTTTGCTTCAGATTTCCCTAAGCTTTTCCTTGTTCTCATTCCATCCTGAATCCCTTTGGGTCCTGTTCTGATTTAATGTGTGTGCCTAAATGTGAGTGAAGTTCTGTGTGTGCTAAATCAGTATGCGTGTGTGTGTTTGCTTGTGTGTATGTATATCTGCCTGTGTGTATAGATGTGTAGTGTGGCTGTCTGGTTCCCTGTGAATGTGTATTTAGGTGTGCGTTGGTGCAGGCAGTGAGGTCTGAGAGAGTGAGGGTGTGCTGCTGTTTGGTAATTGTTATTGGGGGATGCGTTTGGTCTTGTTTTTCAGAAATGTCTTAGCCTCTGTTCCTCTGGTGTTCCCTAGTTCAGTTTCTTGGTTCTTGTTTAGTCTGATTTCCTTATTAGTTCCACTAAAAGCTTCTCCTTTGGCTGCACCCTGTATAAGTTGAAGACTAAACCTGAAGCTGTTTATTTGTTTCAACTATTTACTTAGCTTTTGCTTTTTCTACTGAGCTTGTATCCAACTATTGAATATTTACTAATCCCTATATATATATTTTTTTTTAGGTTTTCTTTGTATAAACTCTTGGGAGCGAGTTCGTAAAACTCAATTGGGGATTGTTTACATTGCATTGGAGCCGCTTGGGTTCGAGTCGGGGCTCAAGCTTTCAAGAAGCGGAGATCTAGGAAAATTTAAAAAATGCTTTGTTGAGCCGCCTATTCTAACTTAGGCTCATGGGCATATAATTGTATAAAATTAAATAAATTCAAGGCTCCCGCGAGTTTTTTTTCCAAAATTCCCGGGTTCTTCTTCTAAACCTTTTCTCTTATCCCTATTTCCCTTAGAAATTGCATGTCTATAGGAATTCTCCGTAAATAATTATTGTAGAATAATTTATTTGGTTATGAATGAATGTTTAGTTATTTATTGATTTATTTGTGAATATTTTATTTCTTTAGAATCTCCATCTTATTTACGAATTTGAATCTTTTAGTTAAATAATGCGTGCAAGCCAATTCGTAATAATTTTAAGATTGGTTTTAAAATATAACTTTAATACAAGTCTTCAAGTCAATTATTTTTCTTATTAAAGTTATTTGTTTTCCCTACCCTTTTATGTATACTTGATTTTAAATTCAATTAGTGCCGCTTTTAACTGAAAGTTAATACTTTTGAAAAATCGTATTATTTAGCTATTTTGTGAAAACCGAAGGATTAACCACATTTTGTGGATTTTCGAAAGTGCTTTCAAATTGAAACCTTCTTTCGAAAATAATTGAACCTCTTACTTAGAATCTCTGAAATAGATCACTTCCTTAAAACGGAGTGCTTGCACGCACTATTTAATTAATTGGTTCCTAATTCTCCTAAATTAGGTGGCGACTCCAAAGAAAGCCCTTTGGAGTCCCATATTGTTGAACATTATACCCGAAACCTATCTTTTCTTAAAAGAAAGGGTAATTTTTGGGGTTCAATACTGAACTCACTTCAGCTGCCCGTTACTGAACTCACTTCAGCTGCCCATTACAAAAACGGATTAATATATTAATTAATTAATATTTTAGTTTTGTTGGTCCAAAAATATAAGTCAATCAATCATATCAGTTGACCGAATCCGAATCCGAAGCCGAGACGAGCGAGCGACGACGATGGCGCGAGGCTTCCCTTCTTCTCAACCCTTTTAAGAGCTAAGAGAAGTAAATCTCTATTTAAACCCAACAAAATCCTTTTTCTCTACCAATGTTGGAGAAAGTGCTTTTCCCTACAAAAGGGAACCTTTTCACCTTTCACCCATTTCCCATTCACATTCTTCCATTAAACCCAACAATCCCCCACATGAATGGGGAATGGCTATGTTAGAAATATGCATGACAGACTTGTGTGATTTCCAAGAAAGAATTAGTTGCATCGGGATAAGTAGGTTTCCCTTTGAACTTTCCGTAGTGAACATATATCGGATATACTCGATCAATCGGTAGATTTGATATCTTTGAACCGTTGAGCCTTGGTGTATACCTAGACAACGTAAGTCACACAACTAACCCTTAACCGTCTTTGGTTCTCACTGTTGTGTTCGTTTCAGCCATGAAGACCGCCTGGTTTCATAAGTGCTTAATGAATTGGCCATACAGAATTCTCCTTAAAGCAGCTTCCACTTCACACTTACATAGGTGATTTCTAAACGTGTAATCCTATAGATATACACCGTTTGATAATTACAATATCAAACTTAGATAATCATTAAAAAAATGCCTCTAGCATTTTATCCTTGGTACTTGAACATTGTCTCATCACGAGAATGGACCAAACATTTAATTGACAATGTTGGACCGTCATACACAACTTTGTATTCTCCTTGAACCTAGTTCTTGGGATCTCCAGTCTCCTAGGTAGAGTTACCGCCGTGATGACTTGTCCTTGGCCATTGTCCCATTCCCTTCGATGAACACTCATCCGCCTCTCTAGTTAGGCCTTTTGTAAGCGGATCCGATACATTATCCCTTGATTTCACGTAATCAATGGTGATAATTCCTCTAGAGAGTAGGTCCCTAACGGTTTTGGGCCTTCGTCGTATGTGACGATTCTTACCGTTATATATGACATTCCTAGCTCTTCCTATAGCCGATTGACTATCACAATGTATACAAATTGGTGTTAACGTTTTAGGCCAGAACGGAATGTCTTCCAAAAAGTTTCGAAGCCATTCAGCTTCTTCACCGGCTTTATCTAAAGCTATAAATTCAGCTTCCATTGTAGAGCGGGCAATAAACGGTTGCTTGGACGATTTCCAAGACACCGCTCCTCCACCAAGTGCGAAAATATATCCACTTGTGGACTTAGAATCAGTTGTGCCCGTGATCCAATTGGCATCACAATATCCTTCAATGACTGCAGGATACTTGTTATAATGCAATGCGAAGTCTTGGGTATATTTTAAATATCCCAAAACACATTTCATTGTCATCCAGTGAGTTCGATTGGGATTACTCGTGTATCGACTTAGTTTACTTATAGCACAAGCTATATCTGGACGAGTACAATTCATGATGTACATCAAACTTCCCAAAACACGAGCATAATCCCGTTGCGACGTGCTTTGACCTTTGTTCTTTTTAAGAGCAAGGTTTACATCAATAGGAGTCTTTTAAATTTTAAACTCCAAATATTTAAATTTTTCAAGCACACTATTAATGTAGTGAGATTGAGACAAAGCCAGACCTTGAGGAGTCCTATGGATCTTAACACCCAGTATTAAGTCGGCAACTCCTAAGTCTTTCATATCAAATTATCTAGTCAGCATGCGTTTTGTAGCATTTATATTGGCAATGTCATTACTCATTATCAACATGTCGTCCACATATAAGCAAACAATGACTTCATAATTAGGAGTGTTCTTAATGTAGACACATTTGTCACACTCGTTAATTTTAAAGCCATTTGACAACATTGTATGATCAAATTTCACATGCCATTGTTTCGGTGCTTGTTTTAGTCCATAAAGCGACTTAACAAGTTTACACACCATCTTTTCTTTACCCGGAACCACAAACCCTTCAGGTTGTTCCATGTAAATTTCTTACTCCAAATCCCCATTTAAGAACGCTGTCTTAACGTCCATTTGATGGATTTCAAGGCTATACACGGCGGCTAATGCTATTAATATACGTATGGATGTTATTCTGGTTACCGGCGAGTATGTGTCAAAGTAGTCAAGACCTTCTTGTTGTCTATATCCTTTAACAACAAGCCTTGCCTTGTACTTGTCAATAGTGCTATCAGCTTTGATTTTCCTTTTGAAAATCCACTTAGAACCTAATGGTTTGTTTCCAGGAGGAAGATCAACCAACTCCCAAGTATGGTTGCTCAAAATAGATTCTATTTCACTATTGACTGCCTCTTTCCAAAATGGAGTCTGAAGAAGACATAGCTTCTTTAAACGTCCGAGGCTCATTTTCCAAAAGAAAAGTGACAAAGTCATCTCCAAATGAAGTAGAAATTCTTTGACGCTTGCTCCGTCTTGGCTCTTCCTTATTTGGTGAATTTTCTTTGGTTCCTTCCCGAGGTCGTTTGGATCTTTCACCAACTGACTCGCATTCCTTCTTATACGGATATATAGTTTCAAGGAATTCAGCATTATCTGATTCCATCACTGTATTAACATGAATGTCGGGATTTTTAGATTTATGAACCAGAAACCGATATGCTTTATTGTTTATAGCATACCCAATGAAAACACAATCAACTGTTTTCGGTCCAATCTTAACCCTTTTGGGTTTTGGGACTTGCACTTTTGCCAAACACCCCCACACTTTGAAGTAATTCAAGTTGGGCTTCCTTCCTTTCCACCTTTCATATGGAATGGAAAGTGTTTTGCTATGGGGAACTCGATTGAGTATTTGATTAGCCGTGAATAAGGCTTCCCCCCGCAATTTCTGGGGTAGACCCGAAGTTATCAACAAGGCATTCATCATCTCCTTTAACGTCCGATTTTTCCTTTCCGCAATCCCATTAGATTGAGGCGTGTAGGGGGCAGTTGTTTGATGAATAATGCCATATTCCAAACATATTTGTTCAAAAGGAGATTCATATTCTCCACCCCTATCACTTCTTATCATTTTGATCTTTTTATTAAGTTGCGTTTCAACTTCATTTTTGTATTGTTTGAATGTGTCAATTGCCTCATCTTTACTACTAAGTAAATAAACATAGCAATAACGAGTGCTATCGTCAATAAAAGTTATGAAATACTTCTTTCCACCGCGAGATGGTATTGACTTCATGTCACAAATGTCCGTATGAATTAAGTTTAATGGTTCAGAATCCCTTTCAATTGACTTGTAAGGGTGTTTCGTATATTTAGACTCAACACATATTTGACATTTTGACTTCTCGCAATCAAATTTAGGCAATACTTCCAAATTGATCATTTTCCGCAAGGTTTTATTATTGACATGTCCCAAACGAGAAGGGTCATCTCCTTGCGCTTATGTTTCAAGTAATTTTTAAAGTCCTTCCACAATGGAGGTAACTTTTCAATCATGGCTGCAACTTGAAATGCCTCGTTGATCACCAAACCTTCAGCAAGGAGATCATGGATAACGACTTGAAGTTCTTGGACTTGGGACACAACAGATTTGTTATCCACCATTTTATAATCCAGAAATTTGGTAGCCACAAATTTCTTCAGTCCAGCATCTTCAGTCTTATATTTCTTTTCCAATGCATTCCATAGTTTCTTTGACGTTTCAACATTACTATAAATGTTGTACAAGTCATCTTCCAAGCCACTTAGAATATAATTCTTGCATAGGAAGTCAGAATACTTCCAAGCCTCAATCAGAAGGAAGCGTTCGTTTTCAGGTGTTTCATCAGTCAGGACTGGAGTATCCTCCTTAATAAACCTTTGCAGGCTTAAGGTGGTCCGATAAAAGAACATCTTTTGCTGCCACCTCTTAAAGTCCACACCAGAAAACTTCCCTGGCTTTTCTGCAGGTGGCATAATCGTTGTAGCAGCACGGCTAGGCCCAGCAGCACCAGAAACTGTGGTAGCATTAGTACTGCCAACAGGGACAGTTGGATCCACTCTGTTTGTCATCTTTATCAAAATGACACGAGCAGAAACAATATCAATAAACTGTTTAAACAATTGGAGTAGAAAAACCACGAAGGATTTTAGTCTCCACAAATAGATTATTCAACAGTAATTAGGAGTAGAAAAACCACGAAGGTTTTAGTCTCCACGAGCAGATTAATATACAGTATAGGAGTAGAAAACCACAAAGGTTTTAGTCTCCTCGAGCAGATTAATATGCAGTACAGGAGTAGAAAACCACAAAGGTTTTAGTCTCCTTAACCAGTCTCCTTAAATAAAATTTATTTAAGCGCAGAAAATAAATAACATATATTTCTTAAGCTTTTTGCTCATGCGTTCAAATAAATTAGAAGATACAAAAACCTGCAATATATAATCTGTTAGTAATAGGACAATCCCGAGCCCACAAGTTACTTGTGTCTCCTTAAGAAATCTAACCCCCTCACAATGCCCAAGGTTCACGGGTTAATTTCTCCCAGGATGGAACGGGATAACAATTCTACCATAGCGGCACTTCAAATGGTAGAACACGGCGAACACAAAGGAACGGAGCAAATCACACGACTCACTTAATATGCAGAAAGAGAGGTTTTCTGTCAGTGTTTTTCTCTGCCCGAGTTTTTCTATCCTCTGCCCGAGGTTGTGTCTATCTGTCCGAGTATGAGTCTATCCTCTGTTTGAGGTTTAGTCTCTGTCTAGTCTCTATTTCAGTCTATGTTTTCAAGGACTGACGAATGACCAGTTTATATAGCCACTCAAGGGCAGACGAAGAGACACAGCTACATTTAATGAGAAAATGTGGGAGAATTAATCTACCACTAATGACTAACTTTAATGTGGAGGAATTAATCTACCACTAATGACTGACTTTAATGCAAAAACATGGAGGGAAAACATGGAGGAATTAATCTGCTGATGTCGCTTCAGCTGCCCGGTACTGAACTCACTTCAGCTGCCCGTTACTGAACTCACTTCAGCTGCCCGTTACAAAAACTGATTAAAATATTAATTAATTAATATTTTAGTTTTGTTGGTCCAAAAATTTAAGTCAATCAATCATATCAGTTGACCGAATCCGAATCCGAAGCCGAGACAAGCGAGCGACAACGACGGCGCGAGGCTTCCCTTCTTCTCAAACCCTTTTAAGAGCTAAGAGAAGTAAATCTCTATTAAACCCAACAAAATCCTTTTCCTCTACAAATGTGGGAGAAAGTGCTTTTCCCTACAAAAGGGAACCTTTTCACCTTTCACCCATTTCCCATTCACATTCTTCCATTAAACCCAACATATATATATATATATATATATATTTCTTTTTTACTAACACACAAAATTCAAATCAAAGGATTGTTGCAAAAAGCATGAAAGCATAGGATTCTTCAAACCTAAAAAGGGTCAAAAGCCAAGCAAATAAATGTTGTAAGTAGTGGATGTAGATGTGGACTGTATGTGAATATCCAAGGATATCCTTATCCACCACAACTGTCACACTGTAAACAGAAGTTAATTTATGATTTCAACATCATTTGTTTAAAATTAGACGTTTTCTGACTGTGATCGAGTTGAAAACTTAACATTTAATTCCTTGCTAGGGTTTTTTTCGTGTGTATTATATACTTAAAATATAAGCTGAAAATGCTTAGTTCCATTGGAGAAGTGATCACAAATTAGCGCATGGATCGAGTTTTTAGGCAACCTTTCACCCCAAATAATTATTTCGAGATGGAGCACGAACAAGATAGTCTGTGTATACATACAAGAAAATTTACTAAAATTTCAATAATAAGTAGATATGAATAAATATACTTCATCCGTTCCAAAAAGGATGACGTAATTCGGATTTCGAGAGTCAAATTTTTAAATTTTGACCATGAATTTGGACATAGAACCTTTTAATTTTTTGAAACAACATTTATATACTCGAAAAATACATGAAAAGTATTATAAGTCACAATAATTAATAATTTAAAATATTTAGAGGACGTGAAAATATTGTGGTCAAATAAAAATCATTTGGTTCTCAAAACTCGAATCATGTCATCCTTTATAGAACAGAAGGAGTATTTAAAGTTGCAAGAGTTCAATACTAAAAATCATATATAAAAGTCGGACTAATAAATTCACAATTAGGCCCTTCGGGATTGGACCTAACTCCACCCCAAAAGCTAGCTCAAAGGGAAGAGGATTGCCCAAGCCTTATAAAGGGCTTTTTTGTCCTTCCATTCACCGAAGTGGGACTCCTTATCCCAACACCATTCACTTCATTCAACACCCTTCCCACACGCCTAGCCCAGACCCTTCATGGGTGGGGCGTGGCCATCTCATGTGGTAGGGGCTCCATTTGGAGCCATTCACTGGCTCGATTCCAAGACGTCAATCTGCTCTGATACAATAATAATTTCACACTTGGGCTTTGGCTTGAGCCTAACTCCACCCCAAAAGCTAGCTCAAAGTGAGGACGACTGTCCAAGCCTTTTAAAATACTTTCTTGCTCTTCCATTCACCAATGTGAGACTTCTTATCCCAACACCCACATTCACATTCAACACCCCCTGCACGCCCAGCCTAGACTAGACCCTTCAGGGGTGGGGAGTGGACCATCTAAGTGCTGGGAGCTCTGATTCTATATTAAAATTGACACAACAACACACAAATTTTTGGGGATGAAAACTTTTCATTTTTTCATATACAAATACTAGCTAATGTGCTTGACAAAAAAAGAAACAATAAAACGCTAGCTAACTAATTACAATTATATCCCTAACTCCTATACTATTTACATATATGCCTTTTATTTTCTCAAGTTAGAGCATGAAAATTATTCATGCTCAAATTGTCAAGGAAATAGTCGAACTGTGCTCGTCTAACATCCTTCGTGAAAATATCTGCAACTTGAGTGTCCAGGATGAATTATGCCTCAAATTTCATCCTAGACAAAATGACAGTTAAATTCAATATGCTTCGTCCGTTCGTGAAACACTTGGTTTCGAGCTATGTGCAGGCTTGATTGACTATCACATTTCAATTGTATCCTAAACAGATGACTTACTCCGAGATTACACAAGACTCCCTTAAGCCATTTCAATTCACACACGGTCATAGCCATCGATCGGTTTTCAGCTTCAGCTGAAGATAATGGAGACTATCTGTTGCTTCTTCGTTCGCCAAGAGATCGGTGAATCTCCCAACGAGACATACCATCCAGTAAGAAAATATTTGGTCAACAGGTAGCCTACCCAATTTGAATCACACTAACCGTATAAATGGAGGTAACAACGAGCGTTTATCACAATACCTTTACCCGGACAGCCCTTCAAATAACGTACCACTCGGAGAGCTGCAACCTAATGCTCAAGTTGTGGTTGTTCCGTAAATTTAGACTATATATGAACATTGTATGACAAATCTGGCCGGGTAAAACAAACAAAAATCAATCGTCCGATCAGTCCTCGATAACTTTCTAGATCCTTAACAAATCGGCCACTTCCATGTGCCTATTGGTGATTCTGCTCTATCAGTGTAGCAGCAGGACGAGCACCCAACAAACCAACTTCTGATATTATATCCAAGGCATACTTTCTTCGATAGAGGAATATCCCTTTAGATACCCTCGCTACTTCAACTCCCTAAAAATACTTCAATAGTCCGAGATCTTTCACATGAAAACAAACGGAGATATATATCTTGAAGTTTCGAATAGCTCTCTGATCATTCCTGAAGATAATCAAATCATCCAAATAAACAAATACACTCAATTGCATAATTCCCTTCTTCATCATAAAAAAAGAGTAATAAGAATAAGACTGTCGAAACCTATAATTTTTCAGAGCTGCAGATAACTTTGCAAACTAACTACATGTAGATTACTTCAAAGCATACAAAGATTTTCGGAGACAACAACTGTTTCTGGTCCCATAATTTAGATAACCCCGAGGCAAAATCATATAAACTTACTCAGAAAGATCACCGTGAAAAAAACATTACAAACATCCATCTGATAAAATCCAATTACTAGCAGCAGCTACCGCTAAGAAGAAACAGACAGTCACCATCATAGCTACCGGTGGAAAAATCTCCTTATAGTCAATTCCTTCAACTTGGTGATTATCAAAGATCACCAACCTAACTTTGTATCGTTCAATGATACCATCAGAGTTTTATTTTATCTTATATACCCATCGACATTCG
The DNA here is from genome assembly GCA_029990175.1 of Petunia secreta. Taxonomy (NCBI): domain Eukaryota; kingdom Viridiplantae; phylum Streptophyta; class Magnoliopsida; order Solanales; family Solanaceae; genus Petunia; species Petunia secreta. The sequence continues at coordinate 391,026 of JARKIP010000112.1, forward strand.
ACCGCCTTCTTTCCAAGAGGCAAGTGCTAAATTTCCTATGTTTTGTTTGCTTCCAAAGCTTGCAACTCTTGTTGCATAGCTGTCCGCCACCTTTCATTTTTCACGGCTTCAGAAAAAAGACGATGGTTCATGTCCAACCATTATTACTGTAAGGAAGCTCACATTATTTGACGAGAAATTTTCATAGTTAACATGGTGTGCTAAATGATAGGGCGTACTTGAAGCTTGTTGAGACTGAACGATCAAATTTTCGGACAAATGTCGAGACACGGTGATTCTGCTTTCAGATTTTTTTCGAGACACGGTGACTCTGTTTTTGGATAATATTAGTTACATTGTCTCGCAAATGAACACTCTCCATCTTTGTTCGCTTCCCTCGCGTGATATGAGGCTAGATATTACTATATTTCCTATACTATCGCCTCGTATTCATGCTTCTACTTGTCATATTTGTTATTACTTTGAGCTAAATTTCTCTCATTTGGCTTGTTTCATGTTGCACAAAATATGTTGATGATATGAGGTGGTCATGGTGCAAAGTTTAGTGAAAATAAGGGTTTTGAAGTCTGAGCAGAAGCCCACGAGTCGAGCGAATGAAGGCATGGACAAAAAATGATAAAAATTAGAAGAGCAGTAACTTATGTCTACCGCACCGCGCTGGGTGCCGCGTAGCGCAATGCGGCAGGGTCCAAATTCAGAGATTTGGAATTTTGAAAAACCTGCAGAAAAAGCCCTACCGCACTGCGCTATGAAATGAACCTTAAAGGCATCTAACGCACCTAAAATAGACTTTTGACCTATTCTACATCAAAAGGAGGCAAGGAAGAGAGAAGACCAATATTCAAGGCTCTACTTCATCCATATTTCCACCTTATTGTGATTTTTATGCTTATAGTTATTTCTTGTCTTAGAACATGACTATGAGTTGCTAAATCACCTATTCTAGGGTTGAATGAACCACTCCTGATGCTTGTGTGATGGTAATTGTTGCTTTATGAATGAACCTTATTAATTCTTCCTATCTATGTTGTTTACGAATTTTATGTCGGTTAATTGGTCGGATTCCCAATTAGTTGTCCCCTTTATTCTTCTGATTACTAAGAATAGATTCATGAGTTAGGGTTAAACACATAGCAGTATTTCAACCTAAAACAAAGGCATTGCTTAGGTTGTCAAAACAGTGATTTAGGAATATTGATCCTTACTGTGAACCACAAGTGTAATCCTCCCTAAATAAAATAGTTAATTAATGAAAGTTATGATTACTTAATGGATATGGGTAATTATAAAGTTGGAGCACTTGTTGAGTTAGGGGAAATTGATAGCACAATACTTTAGCACAAGTTAGGAGTTGGGGAAATCAATTCAAAGTTTTCCATCTCTTGAATCAAATCTATCTTTATACTCTTATTAAGTTACTTTCTTGTTTAGTAGTGTTGGTATAAAACCAAGCCAAAGATATAAACTTGAAGTTGGTTGAGTAGATAATTTAGCTAGATTAACTGCTAGGAGTCATGTTCTCGGTGGGATTCGACCTCGGGAGTTTAAGTACCGAGCTATATTTATCGCGGCCGCTTAGTCTCTTTTATAGTACGTAGTTTGGCGAGACCATATTTTGGCACCGCTGCCGGGGAACACGGTGTATTTCTAGCTTGTTGGGATAGCTGAGTTATCAGTTCAATTAACTTCGTTTCTGTACATATTTATTTAGTTTATAAAATAATATAAAAAAAATATGGCATCAAGAAATTACATGTGGCTAATTGATCATTATGGCTGTGATAATGCGTCTTATTCTTCCCTGACCCCGTATTATGATAATTCTTCTATCTCTTATGATAATAGTAGGTGAAATGAAGTGGATGATGCTGAGGAGAAATATAAAGTTGATCTGAAGCAGATCTGGGATAGACGTAGAGCAAAACTATGCTGCATAGAAGCTCAGGTGAATCAGTTGGCTGCATTATTGGGAATTCGAAAACCTAGCAAAGAAGACATGGAATTAGAAGATTAAATCATTGCTATAGTTGAAGATCTAAAACGTGAATTTATATTGGAGGAGTCAAGTGTTGAAAGTCAACCATCTAGCCATATGGTGTGGGAAGATGTTGATGATGAAGATGTGGTACTAGAGACAGATACAAAAATTGAAGCTGATGTTTGTTGACACCCAATTTTGTCCCTCCTATATTATTTATTTTCCTTAATTTCTACTAATTTTTAAGTGACATAATATTTATTTCTTTTATTATTAAAGCATTGATATATATTTATTTGTTGTAATGATTGCATTATTAGAATACTTTTGTTATTATTAATTGTTTCCTTGTAACAGTCGGGTATATGCACTTATTGTCTGTATCTATTTACGTACATGTTTCTACTAAATTATTCTTTTATGGCATTTTGAATTTAAATACTAGCAAGCCAATCCTAGAATATATTTCTTTGAATCTAGTCATAATGTCCAATGAGATACATATTCTTTAAATAGAAAGATAATTTCCAAATCTTTGCAATCCCACTAATCGCTCACTTTTCATCTAATTCCCTCAAAATCTCTATAACTTATTGCCATTTTTTCCCTCCACAAAATACTCATTCCATGCAACTCTTCCCCACGATGCAATTTTGCCAAAAATTAAGGAAGCTGATGGCGTCATTCTTCATCTATCTATACACTTAAATTTGCATTGTCTTAATCATATGCTTGTTGCGCCAATCTCGTTTCCGTTACTACTCGTCATATATGTTACTACCATAAAACTTTCTTTCTTTAATTATTATTATTTCTCCAGCCTTAGTTTCTGGCATATTACTTTCTCCTCATTATCTTGTTATATGCTAGCCGTTAGTCTTCCTTCCTCTTTTATGAGATATTTCCCCTATCTAATTATCCTAAAAAGCTTCTGCATTTTTGAAAATATCCATAAATCATGCAATCTGATTTTTTCCTACCATTCATTGCACCTCAATCATTTTCTATAAATTTAACTCTCTATTCTCATAATAGAGAGGGCTCTATTCCTCCCTGATCCAGAAAACCTTTCCTCCTACGACACTCCTCCTTGTCTCTTCTTGTCCACGATTCTTTACTGCACCTAACCCCTCTCTCTTTTCACTATCGTTTACATACATCTAACTCTCCCATCCACATACATTTCACACCTCAGTTTCTTTCTTTGTGATCAACTCAACTATTGATCTAATAGACGAGGGAAGTTTTAAATTTCATAGTTATGACTTTTGGTATTTGCTCGAAATGGCATATCCGGAATCAAATGCTATCAGTTGTGAGGATGTCGTCGCTCATGGGCATTAATGAAATAGGTTGTATCTCTGACCCTCCCATTTTATATAGTTTGAAACTCTTGTTATTTCTACTTTAAGTCTCAGAATAAGCTCTATAGAGAATATATGCTTCAACGTTTGGCTCCCTCTTTCTCTGCATTTTTTTAGCACCTGTGTTAGTTTATCTATCATAATTCTCTTTCTGATTAGGACTTAAAATTCTAACAAAGGTACGCTTGTCGCGTATCCTAACTATGTAAGGAATGAATTTCAAGCTACGCACTGATAATGTTTGTTTTAAAACCGAGAACGTTCTTTACCTTCTTTGCTATTGACGAAATGAGTATAAAAGAGAAGGATGATTAAAGCAAGCTTTAAAGTTTAAATCTTTACATTACCAAACGTGGATTAGTGACTTTCCTGTCCGTACATAACTTTGACATCTTAGTGTTCCGTGGGTTTTAAAAAATAAGTAGTATACTAGATTTATTAGACTTGCTTATAAACTTTGTGTGTGAGGTTACAAACCATTAAGTGTTTCCTTCTCTTATGTATGTTTCAATTAACATAAATTACCTTTATTATTTGGACAACCTTTGGAATTTCTCATAAAACAGTATACGTGCACACTTATCTTGTTTCCACTGTACCTTGATGAACTAATTTGATCATTTACACTCTACTATGATGAGCGTTCATTTAGTTTACTAATCATGTCGATTACTGCACATTCTGACTTTAGTAAAAGACTTGCAAATCATTTCATTCCACTTAAAGAAGTACTAAAATTGTTATGTTTGAATAGAAGCTCTCTTTATGTCATTTACTAAACCATTCATTAGTTTCTTTATCAAATAATTGGTTTTATGATGGAATCTCTACTCACTGCTTGTTTTATTTTACGTCATGAGGCACTTGGAGTTCAACCTCGGCACACGAAAAAGTGGAAGCATCATCTCAAGCGGAGTTAGGTATGTTATGGAATATGATGACAATGGCAGGCTAATGACTTCTTGAATGAAGAATACAGATATAGCTTTATAATACTAAAGCAATTCGTTACTCCCTCAGTTTTAATTTGATATGTCACTATCTTATGAGTTTTAAAGATTTATCGCTTCTATTTTTAAAAAATAATTTTAATTTTCTCTTAACTATTTAATAGGTTTTAAAATTTAAATATTAAACTATTTTTAAGCTTTACATTGTTTTCAACTAGCAATGCTTCTAAGACAGAAAACAACTTTTACTCTTATTATTTACGTTAAATCATGTCGAGATTAAAGACCATTTTTTAAAAACTAAATATTTTAATACTTCTTTTGTCTCGTCTAGAAACGTTTAAGATCGTTGATCATACAAAGCAAAATGAGGGGAAGTAACATCGGACTGGGCCCTTCTCTTGCCTCGCCTATACCTGATCCCGCATTCTTCTAAATTTCTATAGTTTATTTATTTGTTAAGTTGTTGATTATTTTCCCATATTAAATTCGCCACAATTTAAGGTGGCGCATGTCTCTATTAATATATATTTTCTTTTATGTGAAGTATTATATTCGAAAGGATGCTTTATGGAGGACTCAAAAGATCTCGTTCTATCCTTGGCTTCGTTTATAAAATATGTCGTATCGTAAAACATTTATTTTGGAGACTTGGGGTTGTATTGATTATTTCTAGCTTTCGACCCCTTTAAGATATAATATAATTCAATACTTGCTTAGTTAGAATATCATTTAAATATTTAGACTTTTATGCCTGATAATTTAATTGATTGACCTTTTATTTAAAATCCCAATTTTCAGTCCGGCCGGTAACCACATTTGGTGGAGCCTGAGAGGTGCCTAACCCCTTCCTCTCGGTTTACTTGAACACTTACGTAGATTTCTGGTTCGTAGATTATGTTTTGGAGTTAATTGTAAAATTAGCTAGAAACAAAACAGGTGCCCTAATACGCCTAGTTAAAAAAATATGTTAGGTGGCGACTCCAAGTCTTTACCCGCGAGTCCCAATAAGTCGAGCCATGTTTCGAACCCTTACGGGGTTGGGTAAAAATGGGCGTCGACAGAATGGCGACTCCGCTGGGGAACTTCAAGGTTCAAACCATAACGGACTTTTTGGGATTCTTTGCATTTATTTTCTCGTTTTCGTTATTTCTCAAAACTAATATTTCTTTCTTTTCCTTTTGCAGATTTGAAGTTTAGTTTTCTATTTTATTTGTGTCTTCTTTATTAACTGTAATTGCTATTTTATTTATATTTCCTCCACTCCTGGAATTTTTTACACTTGCACACACCATAAACGGTTACGTGGATCTCATGGCCGTTTCACTCTCAAAAAACCCTTTAGGGGGACGGTTGGGATAAGTTGGTCCGTGGTACAACCAACAATTCTAAACGTTCCCACCCCTTGGTTGTCCGCCCAGGGGAATCATGTTCTTGTCTAGTAAACCCACTCTTGGAAGGTTCTTACAAAGCGTCCAACACTTCTACTATTTTCTAATCTTTCATAAATTTTGCAAAATCTTTTTCTTTTATACAATTTCACTTCATAATTCTTTTTGTCTAGTTTCCATGATCCTATTTTTTTAAAAACTAACTTGTTTGTTTCGTTTTCTCTTTTTACTCATTTTTTAAAATCATTTTTGAAATGCAAATATGTGCACCCTTTCTATAAAAATTGATAAATCTTTTAAAAACAATTTCACTTGATTTAATTCTTTTTTCATTATATTGTCTAGTTTCTATTAACTCTATTTTTCAAAACTAATGTGTGTTTGTTTTTTTTCTTTTATTCTTTTTAAAACTTATTTTTGTGAAATATTTCTATGTGTGCATATTTACAACACTTAAGCATTTTTAGGGAACATGTGCATTTCTTTTAAACTTTTGCATTTCTTTCAAAATTTATACACTTTCAAACTTATGCATATCATGCGTACCTTCCGCCGCTCCTGGCAAGTTTCTAAATCGTGTGTTGGTTACGACCACCTCTTCCCCTACAAAAGTCTCCTTTTAGGAGGAACAACTTGGAACCTATTTGGTCCGAGACGTTCCCGCTCCTGAGTTGTCCACTTGGGAGGATAATAAAACTCGGTCTAGCAAACTTCATTCTTTAGTAGCAATGCTAGGAATCATGCATCATGACATATCATTTAGTCGACTTGTTTTCAAGTCCGATAGGCCAACTTGTTCAAACAATCTGAACGGGTTTTTAACCCCAAAGAGCGTTAAACATGATTTATTTGCATATACTTAAAGGATCGAACGTGCAAATGTAGACCGTTTATGGGAATTATTCTGCATCCAATGCCGTTCAAAGGCATAAATGGTAACCGAAGAGGCATCAAAGCCGAAATTGAATCAGAAATGACTGTTTATTCCTAAGCGGTAGGAATCATTCGGTATTCAATGTTATTCAAATGCGCAAAAGGTAACCGAAAAGGCATTAAAGGCCCAATTTAAAGCAGAAATAATCGCTTGATAGACGAGATGACGCATAACGCGCATTTATCCTTTAAGTACTATATAAAGACTTGACATCCTTGGCATGTCACAAGTCCATTAGCAATTTCCTTCTAAAAGTGTCTAAAGAGTTCTCAACCCACAACGACACATCTTTTCATATTCTCTGTTGCGCTTTTTTTCAAAAGCTTGTGCCACACGTTGATCATTTGTTTACAATAAAGCAAATCTTAGGCATTTTCTTTTCCCTTTTCCCATCACCCTTCACTTTTTCCAAAAGATCATGGCCAATAGAACATTTGACATGGTTATTGAAGTCCCTCAGTTGCTCAGAGATTGGTGGGGAAACCTAAGTATAGATCAACAAGACCGAGTTAAAGCAGTGTTGGGAAACCTTATTTTACTGATGGAGCATACGACAATGAAAGGGATGATAGAGGCAGTGGTACACTATTGGGATGCGGACCGAGCGGTTTTCCATTTTGGGAGTGTAGAGTTGACACCATTACTGGAGGAAATAGGTGGGTTAACTCAATTACCATTCGAAAGTAGAGAAGTCTTGATGCCTAAAAACATCGCACCCGAGGAGTTATTCGAAATAGTAGGTTTTAAGCCCGAATTATGCACAGACAGTATAAGGCAGTCAGGAATTTCTCTTACTTCCCTCTACATCAAATTCGGGTATGGAGAAGCATTTCAAGAAGCCGAAGACTATTTCAGCACTAACCAGGCAGAGTGGCAAGAGCGGAGAGTACTTGCTTTTGTCACCAGCTTTTTAGGGACTGTCGTGTTTCCACAACACAAAGGACGAGTCGACGTTTGCATAGTATCAATCGCTGATGTCCTACTCAAAGATTTTGACAAGAAATACACTTTGGTACCTATGATCGTTGCAGAACTTTACCGAGCTTTAGAAAGATGCAAGAAGGGAGCTGGTTTCTTCGAAGGTTGCAATTTGCTTTTGCAAACTTGGTTGATGGAACATTTGCAAAAGGTGAACAGCACAGACCAAGGCTTCCACTCCATACCGAGAGAAAACTACATCTTAACGCATATCGCCCGTATGGACACTGCTCTTGAAAAGTGGGACCGGCCAACAACAACCGAAGGCTGGCACCACAAACTATCTCAGTTGACATCTGAAAACATATAATGGATGTTTGACTACTTTCCCAGCACAACAGTAATCACACGATCCGAAAGAGACTCATTTCTCATCTTGGTGGGCTTTAGAGGAGTCTACCCATACACTCCTTTAAGGGCACTTAGACAAGCGGGGAGAAAGCAGATTGTACCCCAAATTGCAGACATCAGAAGTTTCAAAGCAGATATTCTCGGAAGAGTGGTACCGTTTAAAGACAAGATACTAGAACTTTGGAAAGAAAGGCAACGAATGGGAATCGAGACTATTGGACGAGACAGATTTGATGCAGGCTATGATGAAGATTTCCCAGACTGGCTAAGGAGAGACATAGCAAAGGCAGTTCAACCAAGAGCAATAAGGAAAAGGAAAAGAAATGCCGATGAATTGGAATTTGAGTGCAAGAGGCTACACAAACAACTGGCAAAGGCACGAGAGAAAATAACGAAGAAGCAAAGTTTGGTCGAAGCAAAGGACAAAGAAAAAGACAAATGGCGCAATAAGGCAGAACTCCTGACAAAACGCATAGAGTCTATCGGTGTATGGGCTAGCAAAGGAATGAACTTTGTGGCTGACAAAGGAATAGAAGAGAAAGGAAGAAAGTCTTGGGAAATGTTGAAAAGCTTCACTTTCGACATATCTCGGCTCTTGACTGATGCAGACAATATCATCTTCCAAGAGGTTTCGTCAGGGGCAAGTTCGTCTAGCGAAGATTCGTCCGAAGAGGAAGAAGATGAATCTTCTGGGGATGGATCAACATGAAAGAATGTTCGCCCAGGCCATGATCTGATTTTCTAGCGATGTTTAGTCATTTCCTTCTCTTATGCTGTTTCAATATCGACCAATCTCAAATAAATACAATATTCTCTTTTAGAATGCGAATTTTGTAGCAGATGAAATGATACATATGACACAAAGCACTTTTCAAATCATCGTGCGTAAAACGGTCCTTTAGATTATAGAATGCATTTCTTATCTGATATATGTGCATTTCATGAATTTGCTCGATTGCTCGAAGTCTCTTTCTACTTAAGTCAATCCCTTCCCAAATCTAATCTCCTACTAAGGCATCTCATCTATCTACTCTGTGATCAAATCCCGATATCATAAATCTTTCGCATGTCTTGATTATCCAAAAGGTTGGCTTAAGTTGAATACCAAGACAGAAGATTTGGATTCTTTGAAACAAGAAGAGTTTGTAATAGCAGGCACTATGCACACAAAGCAGAAATTGACAGGACAAGAGATTTGTTGGTCAAACTCAAAGGCACACATGATTTAACGAAATACTTCATTTTGACACAATGTCTGAGGATTATTTTATCGGTCTAGTCCATATTGTAATACATTTAAGGCAATCCAAAATATTTCCAAACTCGCACCTTTTCATGGCCAAAAAAAAAAAAAAAAAAGACGTTCAAAGTGTTATCACAAGGTAATAAGGAAGTGAGAAATGATCGGAACACGCTTGATGATACTAAGGTTTATGCATAACAACCAAATTAGGAGGTTGATTCAATTGGAAAAGAATATAAAGGCGCCGTAACAAAGATTCCACTATATGACGAAGCTAGAAGTACTTGCTGAGTATTGAAAGCATATCCCTACTAACTAGAAAGTGTGGGACGAGACGATGATCTCAAGATGGAGCTATTTGAGACACTTACAAGACCAAAAATTAATTTGATACAGAACAGGGCAGACAGATTTCTTGGAACAATTTTGGTTGAGAGCTTTACTGGAATAAATTCCCATGACAAAAACTACATCGAGAACGGAATACAACATAACCAACCTTTGAAACGGTCTTGATTGAAGTAGCAATCTAGGAATATACATGATACACCAGGATCGGTCTCTTGGCAACAAAATCTACCTGACAAACAAAAGCTAAGGCAAAGATTGAATTGCAGCAGTCGGTTGACAAGTATGAGAGACATTGAGTATCTCTATCAAAGACACCCGGGCATCGTGACACACAAATTTGCAAGAAAGGATGACAAATGTACTAAGGTCTTGGTATTTGGTTAAAGCCAACTTCCTTTTTAGTCATATATGTACCCCTTACTCGAAATCCTTGTCAACTTTTGATTGAGATCTAACCAGACCCATCTTCTACTCAAGCGAGCATCAGTCATTTAACAAAAGAATCCTTGTCTTCACTGCTACATAAAGCACCCAAGCAATCTTTCAACCTCTATGCAATATGTCAGTCTCTAAAATTCAAGTGCTAATTTATCATCCGCGGTCTAGGCATTCTCTTAAGCTATATGTGTTGTTTTTGTATCAAACTTTTGCTTAATGTCCTTACACAATTTTGCGCATTTTATCACTTTATTATGGTTGCTTTGCATCTGAACACTGAAATCGGTCAAGAATCTGCATTCAGAAAAGCCGAAATGGCAAGCCAAGCTGATAACATTTGCTTCTGAAATAAAGTCTTTCGAACCATCAGCATAGGACACCAAGAAAACTCAGATAAGCCCAATTCCACTTAAGTACAACTTCTAGTATGAATGAACCAGAATCAGTTGGCATCATACCCACACAAGAGCTGCAAGAAACAAATCCAATCACTATGTAACCGAAACTGGCAAAACTCACAACCTCACCCTACACCCGACTTCCACAATAAACAACCTCCCTCTGTCAAGACTTTCAAAAACAACCTTATCAGGCCCAACACAATTGAGGACAGACGAAAAGACAAACCTCACACCTTTACTCCTTTAGCTAAGTCAAAAGATATTGCAACCAACAAACGAACTACACCCTATAGACCTATTCCGAATTTCGATCCAACAAAAATCTACACTCGTCACTCAAACATTCAATACCATGACACCGCAAAATACCCAGCACTGAAATACAAAAATCCAGAGTCTGATTGACCAAGGCAAAACCACGATACAACAAGAACCGACAAATGGAAGTTGCAAAACTCTCGAGCCACAACTACACTTTCTACCAATCCATCAAAATAAGTAAGAAACATGAAGACACCCGAGCATAATCCAAGACAAATACAATATTGGACAACCTCCAAACCCGACAAAATTCAAACACCAAACCTCAGTATAAGTATGCAAGTACCCACACAATCAGAAGTCATCAATCATCACACTAAAGGGCGAATGCATATTCAAGCCGATACACAGGTGTTCAGTGCAATGCAACCACTTTGTTTCGACTAACGAATCTTTCTTTGAGAGCAGATTTTTTCAATACAAATACAAGATTCACAGACAATCACAACAGACATGATAGCACTTTAGTCACGTCAGGCTTAAAATATGACGACTAGCCCCGTCAGGCTTATAATATGACGACTAGCCCCGTCAGGCTTAAAATATGACGATCAGCTCTGTCCGGTTTAAAATAGGACAAACTCATATATTTTATTTTGCAGGCACCACTATAATAGGCTCGTCTGCCTTAGAATTGGACATACACACGTATTTTATTTATTTTGCAGGCACTATCATGATATGATGATCTATCAAAGGCAATAAAATGGGGCAGAATTTAGGATCTCCTCAAAAATTCCCAAAAGACGCAAGCTGACACTGGGGCAGAAATTTTTGAGGTCCCCTCAAAAATTTCAAGAGAGACGAAGTACAGAAACTGGGAGTCCCTGAAGAAAAACTTGACCAAAGGCCCAACATTCATGACAACATTATAAAAGCAGAAAACGACGACTTTCCTAGCGGCGTTGCAGATAGGATAATGACATTTTATTTTTAGCACTTCACTTTACTTTTGTTTGCAGGGTACACAGCCCGGCGACAGGCATTTTACTTTTTGTTCGTAGGGTACACAGCCCGGCGCGATACACAAAATAGCACTTGACAAGGAGGCAAAATAGCTCTTGACGAGCAGGCAAAAGCTCCTGACAAGAAGGTAAAATAGCTCGTGACGAGCAGGCAAAATAGCTCTTGACGCGGAGGCAAAATAGCTCTTGACGAGCAGACAACAGCTCCGGCAAGAAGGAAAAAATAGCTCATGACGAGCAGGCAAAGTAGCTTTTGACAAGGAGAAAAAATAGCTCTTGACGAGCAGACAGACAGATCCTGACAAGAAGGCAGAATAGCTCTTGACGCGGAGGCAAAATAGCTCTTGACGAGCAGGCAACAGCTCCGGCAAGAAGGCAAAATAGCTCATGACGAGCAGGCAAAGTAGCTTTTGACAAGGAGGCAAAATAGCTCTTGACGAGCAGGCAAAAGCTCCTGACAAGAAGGCAAAATAGCTCTTGACGAGCAGGCAGAATAGTTCTTGACAAGAAGGCAAAATAGCTCTTGACGAGCAGGCAAAATAGCTCTTGACGAGCAGGCACTTATGATACGCAAATATCTCATAACGAGGGACCACGACACATTGACAGTTGACAATCCAACAACAGGAAAGTCCTTTTTACATTTACAAATATTATCTGCAAAAGCTCACACTTTATTGCAGGAAGCAGCGGGACAGTATTCCAAGGTATACAACCCAACACGACAAACAATTATCTTCTGACAAGATGCACATAAATGAATATCCCCAGAGAAAAGCATATATTTCCTAACACTCAAAGCACCTAGAAACAGACTAGACAACTACATGACAAAGGAAAGCTCAGCTCAACAGGGAAGTTTACTTTATAGACCTTTATCTCTATTTGCAATCATCTTGGTTTTATTGAAGGTCACTCCCCGATCTCTCGACAAACCCCGCACCATTTCCCATACCCTTACACTTGCACCCCAGAAAATCACTATCGCACATAAATTTGTGCAACCGCAAAACCTCAAATACATACTACGCACCATTCTAGAACACCATCCAAGAGGCTTAGTCCTTTCGACAATATCTTTGCTATACCCACAAACTATCTATTTTGTCAAGTTCCAAAGGGCTCAGAACTAAAGTTCCCTACTCACGCAAGTGATCTGCCTAACCTTTCATCCATGATTGGATGTCGATCTGTGTTCCTTCCTATTCGAGCCTATCTGTGTCAATCGCGCGTACTTTCGCGCATAATCGTGCCAATCTACTTGAATCGTGCGCATATATCGTGTTTCGCTCCTCAATATTCTTCAATTTGGTCAAAGACAATATCAAAGGCAAGATGACTCGATTATCGAGATGAAGTGGAAACTATGTACGTGTAAACTCCTCTTTATGGGTGTGTCGTGCACCACATCTTCATAACTAGGATGATTTCAAGCTTCTTTTCCCACGCCCGATCCATCGACGTTAACCCGTCTTCGATAAAGCCTTTGTTATATCCAGCAATCATATCTCAGCAGATTTTAAAGTACATTCAAATGTAAACTTCACATACTTTGACAAGTTTACTCCTGACACCCAAATCGTGCGTCACACACATCTCACACAGGCAACATGCCATTCCAGAACTACACACGACCTGATTCTCGTGAAACCCGAGATATGCAGGCAACTCAGAGACCGGGGTTCGGCCGAAACACCCCAAAACTCTCATTCTCCATTCCCACCTTCTTGCATGCCAGTCGAGACAAAATTAGCTACTCCGTCAACTATCTTTGCCCGAAGATTCTTTCATCATCCCCGGGCAAAGAGGGGCAGCTGTTGACACCCAATTTTGTCCCTCCTATATTATTTATTTTCCTTAATTTCTACTAATTTTTAAGTGACATAATATTTATTTCTTTTATTTTTAAAGCATTGATATATATTTATTTGTTGTAATGATTGCATTATTAGAATACTTTTGTTATTATTAATTGTTTCCTTGGAATGTTAGTAACAGTCGGGTATATGCACTTATTGTCTGTATCTATTTACGTACATGTTTCTACTAAATTATTCTTTTATGGCATTTTGAATTTAAATACTATCAAGCCAATCCTAGAATATATTTCTTTGAATCTAGTCATAATGTCCAATGAGATACATATTCTTTAAATAGAAAGATAATTTCCAAATCTTTGCAATCCCACTAATCGCTCACTTTTCATCTAATTCCCTCAAAATCTCTATAACTTATTGCCATTTTTTCCCTCCACAAAATACTCATTCCATGCAACTCTTCCCCACGATGCAATTTTGCCAAAAATTAAGGAAGCTGATGGCGTCATTCTTCATCTATCTATACACTTAAATTTGCATTGTCTTAATCATATGCTTGTTGCGCCAATCTCGTTTCCGTTACTACTCGTCATATATGTTACTACCATAAAACTTTCTTTCTTTAATTATTATTATTTCTCCAGCCTTAGTTTCTGGCATATTACTTTCTCCTCATTATCTTGTTATATGCTAGCCGTTAGTCTTCCTTCCTCTTTTATGAGATATTTCCCCTATCTAATTATCCTAAAAAGCTTCTGCATTTTTGAAAATATCCATAAATCATGCAATCTGATTTTTTCCTACCATTCATTGCACCTCAATCATTTTCTATAAATTTAACTCTCTATTCTCATAATAGAGAGGGCTCTATTCCTCCCTGATCCAGAAAACCTTTCCTCCTACGACACTCCTCCTTGTCTCTTCTTGTCCACGATTCTTTACTGCACCTAACCCCTCTCTCTTTTCACTATCGTTTACATACATCTAACTCTCCCATCCACATACATTTCACACCTCAGTTTCTTTCTTTGTGATCAACTCAACTATTGATCTAATAGACGAGGGAAGTTTTAAATTTCATAGTTATGACTTTTGGTATTTGCTCGAAATGGCATATCCGGAATCAAATGCTATCAGTTGTGAGGATGTCGTCGCTCATGGGCATTAATGAAATAGGTTGTATCTCTGACCCTCCCATTTTATATAGTTTGAAACTCTTGTTATTTCTACTTTAAGTCTCAGAATAAGCTCTATAGAGAATATATGCTTCAACGTTTGGCTCCCTCTTTCTCTGCATTTTTTTAGCACCTGTGTTAGTTTATCTATCATAATTCTCTTTCTGATTAGGACTTAAAATTCTAACAAAGGTACGCTTGTCGCGTATCCTAACTATGTAAGGAATGAATTTCAAGCTACGCACTGATAATGTTTGTTTTAAAACCGAGAACGTTCTTTACCTTCTTTGCTATTGACGAAATGAGTATAAAAGAGAAGGATGATTAAAGCAAGCTTTAAAGTTTAAATCTTTACATTACCAAACGTGGATTAGTGACTTTCCTGTCCGTACATAACTTTGACATCTTAGTGTTCCGTGGGTTTTAAAAAATAAGTAGTATACTAGATTTATTAGACTTGCTTATAAACTTTGTGTGTGAGGTTACAAACCATTAAGTGTTTCCTTCTCTTATGTATGTTTCAATTAACATAAATTACCTTTATTATTTGGACAACCTTTGGAATTTCTCATAAAACAGTATACGTGCACACTTATCTTGTTTCCACTGTACCTTGATGAACTAATTTTATCATTTACACTCTACTATGATGAGCGTTCATTTAGTTTACTAATCATGTCGATTACTGCACATTCTGACTTTAGTAAAAGACTTGCAAATCATTTCATTCCACTTAAAGAAGTACTAAAATTGTTATGTTTGAATAGAAGCTCTCTTTATGTCATTTACTAAACCATTCATTAGTTTCTTTATCAAATAATTGGTTTTATGATGGAATCTCTACTCACTGCTTGTTTTATTTTACGTCATGAGGCACTTGGAGTTCAACCTCGGCACACGAAAAAGTGGAAGCATCATCTCAAGCGGAGTTAGGTATGTTATGGAATATGATGACAATGGCAGGCTAATGACTTCTTGAATGAAGAATACAGATATAGCTTTATAATACTAAAGCAATTCGTTACTCCCTCAGTTTTAATTTGATATGTCACTATCTTATGAGTTTTAAAGATTTATCGCTTCTATTTTTAAAAAATAATTTTAATTTTCTCTTAACTATTTAATAGGTTTTAAAATTTAAATATTAAACTATTTTTAAGCTTTACATTGTTTTCAACTAGCAATGCTTCTAAGACAGAAAACAACTTTTACTCTTATTATTTACGTTAAATCATGTCGAGATTAAAGACCATTTTTTAAAAACTAAATATTTTAATACTTCTTTTGTCTCGTCTAGAAACGTTTAAGATCGTTGATCATACAAAGCAAAATGAGGGGAAGTAACATCGGACTGGGCCCTTCTCTCGCCTCGCCTATACCTGATCCCGCATTCTTCTAAATTTCTATAGTTTATTTATTTGTTAAGTTGTTGATTATTTTCCCATATTAAATTCGCCACAATTTAAGGTGGCGCATGTCTCTATTAATATATATTTTCTTTTATGTGAAGTATTATATTCGAAAGGATGCTTTATGGAGGACTCAAAAGATCTCGTTCTATCCTTGGCTTCGTTTATAAAATATGTCGTATCGTAAAACATTTATTTTGGAGACTTGGGGTTGTATTGATTATTTCTAGCTTTCGACCCCTTTAAGATATAATATAATTCAATACTTGCTTAGTTAGAATATCATTTAAATATTTAGACTTTTATGCCTGATAATTTAATTGATTGACCTTTTATTTAAAATCCCAATTTTCAGTCCGGCCGGTAACCACATTTGGTGGAGCCTGAGAGGTGCCTAACCCCTTCCTCTCGGTTTACTTGAACACTTACGTAGATTTCTGGTTCGTAGATTATGTTTTGGAGTTAATTGTAAAATTAGCTAGAAACAAAACAGGTGCCCTAATACGCCTAGTTAAAAAAATATGTTAGGTGGCGACTCCAAGTCTTTACCCGCGAGTCCCAATAAGTCGAGCCATGTTTCGAACCCTTACGGGGTTGGGTAAAAATGGGCGTCGACAATGTTCTAGTTGAATCTATGTCGTGTCGGAAAGGAGATGTCAATATAGTGAAGTGTAAGCGGGTTGCACCATATTCTAGACACTTTTCAACATTATTTTTAGAGGAAGACATGAAAATTGATCCTTTTGAGCCAATTGAAGAGTTGAAGGATGAGGTGTAGGGTGCTTACTTTATGAAATTTTTACTACCATCTAGGCAAGATGATAATCCTCATTTGTCAGCCAAGGAGTACAAAATGCTATATTTGATGCTTGATCAAGAGCATAGCTGACAATTCGAAGATACTCTTGAGTTAGCAGCTACGTGCAAAAGGAGATGCTTAGTTTTTTGCATGCAAGAACTTGTGGCACCTCAAGAGCATAACCAGAGAGTTGAGTTAAAATTAGGGAGGCGATTCATAAGCTCGAGTTGGAGGAAGAAGTTTTGATACTGATTGAAGTCGTGCCACGACTATAACTAAGGCGCTTCTCGGGAGGCAACCCGTGGCTGTAATTGTATACATGTAAGGAAAAAAGAAAAAAAAAAGAAAAAAAATAATGTTATCTTTTGGAGGATATTACTTGGTGAGTTTCTTTGTTTTGCAGATTTCGACTGGTTTGAAGTCTAAGTTGGGGGTGCTTGCAACCTCATATGGATTGGATGAGGATGTTATTCTTGGGGGAAGTCTTAGTACCTTGTGTCCTAAGAAAGATCACAAGGATGTTCTTCGGGCTTAGAGCCCCAGAGAGTTTTTCTATCACCCTTTGATTTTATTTTAATGCATTGAGAGGAATGCATGATTTTAAGTGTGGGGTGTGAGTCTTCCTATTTGTGCTCATTTTCCTATTTGTGCTAATAAACCAATTTGGTTTTTCTTTGTGCGTCGATTCTTTTCAAAAGGAAGTAGTTTGAACCGGGTATAGATAGATTTTCTTTTTAGGATTAGAGTATAGTAAATGGATGGGAGAGTCTTGGCTCCATTTTGACTATTTTTATATAGAAACTTGATTTGTAAACTTCACACATCTATTCTGTTAGGATTTAGTTTGTTTTTAGAAACGCTGAGTGTATTATTCAATACCCAGGATTTTCTCCATGTTTAATACTTGATGTCTAGAACTTGCTCAGTGTATGTGCAAAGCGAAATGAGATATTTGCTCGGTTAGGAAGTGATATAGACTTTCCTTTCATAGCCAATTTATTTAAAGCCTCAGAGTTAGATATTTACCGGTGAAATTTGACCTTAGCTAACCCTTTTGAGCCTGTAGTCTTTTCATTGCTAGCCATTGGGATTCTTATTTCTTGTGCTAAATATTGGTGACTTTGGTGTTATGAGCTTAGAAGACTAGTTAATGAAGTGGGAAATTTTTTGTTGTTTGAGGAAGACAAGGTACGTCGGAGGGTGCTATTAGAGGGATTTACTAAAAAAAAAAGAGAAAAAAAAGTGGAAGCTTGAAATATGGTGCAATAATTGAAATATGAAAAACAAATTATTTGAAAGACAGAAGAAAATTAAGAATAGTCCCTATCATTAGTTCATATATTTTCTTAAAGAAAAAGTTTGGTAAAAGTTGACTCTGTGATTGTAAAAGAAAGATTGGTTGGGAGAAAAAATGCTTGAATTAACTGTGGTGTATTAAATTGCTTGGGGTGGATAGTCACTATTACTTAAATATATCCTACCTGTTCCATTGCCTACATTACAACCAAAAGAGGTCCTAATTGATCTCAGCCGAGTATATTGACATTTGTCGAGGCCTACACTAAAGGCAAGCATATGATACGACTTGTGTTGCATGTGAGTTCTTTTCTGACAGTGAGTGTTTCATCTTTATATGAACTTTTGTTCATGTTCATTCTCTAGTGTGAATTCCGTTGTTAAACCTTGAATTGATTGTGAGGGCACATGATTTACGAGAAGCGATCTTTTTAATTAGTCTCTTGAATAGAGGGAGTACTTGCATGACTTATTGGGTGAATCTGGAGTTGATGTGAGATTGGGAGGTTGATTTAATGCACTTGATTGTTTTTAAATATTCTTGGCATGGATTTTGAGCGAATAAAGCATGATTAGCGCATATGCTACTTGTTAAGTGCATATATAAATCCAAGTCATTGTGTGAGTTGTTTTGGTGTGTCTTGACTTCAAGGTATAAGTTGCTCGAGGACGAGAAAAGGTTAAGTGTGGGGGTGTTAATACGAGGCTAGATATTACTTTTTTTCTTATAATTTCATCTCGTATTCATGCTTCTACTTATCATATATATTATTACTTGTAGGAATTATGTTGATGATATGAGGCATTTGTGGTGCAAATTTTAGTAAAAATAAGTATTTTGAAGTTTGAGCAGAAGCCCGAGGGTCGAGCGAACGAAGGCGTGGATGAAAAATGATAAAAAATTAGAAGAGCAGTAAATTATGCCTGCCGCACCGCGTAGCACAATACGACAGGGTCGAAATTCAGAGATTTGGAATTTTGGAAAACCTGCAGAAAAAGCCCTACCGCACCGCGCTGCGCGGCACGGTAGGCTTAATTTCCTGATGTTTTGAATCTGAGTTTATTTTAGATTCCCGACTTGAGTGGGTCTATGGGGACATTATAAAAGGCATCTAACACACCCAAAACAGAACTTTTTACCTCTACATCAAAAGGAGGCAAGAAAGAGAGAAGACCAAGATTCAATGCTCTACTTCATCCATTTTTCCACCTTGTTGTAATTTTTACATACTTATAGTTATTTCTTGTCTTAGAACATGACTATGAGTGGCTTAATCACCCATTCTATGATTGATTGAACTACTCCAAATGCTTGTGTGATGATAATTGTTGTTTTATGAATGAACCTTGTTAATTCTTCCTATCTATGTTGTTTACGACTTTCATGTTGGTTAATTGGTAGGATCCCCAATTAATTATCCCCTTTATTCTTGTTATTATTAGAAATAGATTTATGAGTTAGGGTTAAATAGCAGTATTTCAATCCAAACAAAGGCATTGCTTAGGTTGTCAAAATGGGGAATTAGGAATATTGATCCTTATTGTGAAACATAAGTGTAGTCCTCCCTATCTTCATTAGTTAATTGGAATAATTAATTAATGAATGTTATGATTACTTAACAGAAGTGGGTAATTGTAAAGTTGGATCACTTGTTCAATAGGAAGAGTTAGGGGAAATTGATATCACAATACTTTTGCACAAGTTAGGAGTAGGGGAAATCAATCCAAGGTTTTCCATATCTTGAATCAAATCTATCTTTCTACACTTGTTATTTACTTTCTTGTTCAGTAATGTTAGTATAAAACCAAACCAAACATATAAACTTGATGTTGGTTGAGTAGATAAATTTGCTAGATTAACTGCTAGGAGTCGTGTTCTCTGCCGGACTCGACCTTGGGACTTAAAGTACCGCCTAAATCGGATTAGGATTACAATCAAACTAGTTAAGGGGATTAAAAGCAATTCGATGTATCAAAGTTAGCAAAAAAAATGAATTAACTTCAATAGATAAACAGTAAGAACATAAATTATATGATTTCAATATAACTACTTGGAGATTACAATTGGGCATGGTTTTCCTTAAGTATTTCTTGATGCCTTTACAAGATAAATGAGATGTTATTTATAGATCATGAATCTGGGGACAATTAAGAGCATTAACTAGCCACTTTCGCACATTTAAGTCGTGGTGTTGCTCCCAAACGCACACGCAAGTATATGTGGTCGACAAGTAATAAAGTGATAAGATGAGTATCGTTCCCACGGGGACTATGCAGACTGAGTTCTAGCAAACAATTTATTTGAACTATTCAGGGATCTTTTTCCAATAGAGAGGATTTTGTTAACTAAAGAACAGTAATTAAATGGTAAAAGTGAATTCAAGCAATGGAGCAAAACTTAGTTGTTATCAGTAATAAGGAGACGGTCCAGGGTCAGAGTTACGAACAATCCAGTTGAGTTTTCCAATTGATTCCACTTCTTAAATCCCGGGTTACTAACTAACAGATTAAATGTACCCGTGAAAACCTTTCAGTTCTTCACGGTCTATGCAGGCTACTCCAATCCCTATATGTCTATGGGTTGAATCACGTGCACGCATTAACGAATTCTGTAATTAGTTAAACTAGGCGAGCAAGTATATGTCTATCCTACTCACAAATTGGTTCCCCGATGCCCGGGTTCACAAACTAGTCCTATTCTTTCTTATTACGTAATTAAATTCTCTCTTTCGAGTTCAATCTAAAAACCATAGATAATGCGTAATAATCGGGCCCTGACAATTACACAAGTGAAATCAAGAAAGAATAAGTAACCCGTAGTGGGATTCAATTAATGGGAATCAATCTTCAAACATCAACCTTCATGTAATACTCTAACCCTAGAACGATAGATTTAGCCACGCATACTCATAATAACAACACAAGGAATTGATGTAATAATGAAATAATGATGAAATAAATTAATGGAAGGAAGAAAACCCTTGTCTTGATGTTATGAGCTCTCAAATTTGCTCCAAAGTCTGAACTCTTCTCAAAAACTAAGTAAAAGACTATTTATAGTGTTTACAAACACCTAGTAATAAGTTAGACCCAATCCTAGACGAAATAGGAAGTGAAAAACCGCACACGGGGCGCTATAACGGGCGCCCCGCGCCTCGTAACGCGCGACATTGGACAGAACCCGTCGACAGTTGACCGCTATGCCTCCGGGCCGCGTGGGAAACCGCGCCCACCAGGCTGGCGTGTTTCCTGGCGCGGCGGGCCACCTGTGGCGCCCAGCCATTTTCCTGTTTCGTTCGCTCCTTTGCTCGCTCGTGTCGTGCCTTCGTGTGCTCGATCCAATCCTAAATCAAAATCCAATCTTTTCTTGCTCAATCATGCTCCTAAAAGCTCTAATTACACTGCGTAACAACCTACACACACACGGCATAAAATTAGTGCAAAACCATATTCATAAACTATAAAACGAGCGAATAAGGTACTAAAACGTGAGGAAATATTAAGGAAATATAGGCATAAAATGCCAAACATCACCACCCCACACTTGAACCTTTGCTCGCCCTCGAGCAATCACAAATAACTTCCAGCCTAGGTAGAACATGTCTGCCTCTGACTATGGTTGATACCGACCATTGAACCAATGCACACATGACTACTATGGATCCACAACATGCCAACAAATTACCAAAACCACAAATATGAGAACAACCACCCCAAAATAGCTCAAATGCACTAACTCAACTTATTGCAACCATGCTCCCACAAAATCACACCTATCTACTCAACCAAGAAGCCACCAACTTCACCTATTTCATGCAAACCATGTGCCCTCACCAATATGAAGCAAAAGAGTGCCTCCCAAAGATCACACACAAAATCAATATCATGAATAGAATGGGGGCAATACAAATAAATTCACTCACTCTCATGAAAGTCTCACATATCACACACAACGTACCATAGGCTTGCCCGTAGTGTAGGACTCCACTAATGTAAGCTCACTCCAATCGGGATTAACTAGGACTTTAAAAAGGTCGGAATGTAGGCTAAGGGGCGGGTAGGATACATATGGTAATAGTGACTCCCTCCCTAAGCACTTTAATACATCACAATTTAAATTAATCATCAATCTCATCAAGCCACCCAAATCAACAACTTCTACACATACACCTTCTCAAAAAGTAGCAATTTTTTCTTTTAAGCACACACTAGCAAGGAATGGATATCTTTTTCTCTTTATTTCTTTTTCCACAATTTTTTTTTTCAACTTTGCTCTTTTTTTTCTTTTCTTATTTCAATTTCATCCAACCTTGCCAATGCCTTTCACTACTTCACAAATTTTCAATTATTCCCCTTCATTAGCTCCACTCAAAAACCTCCCAATTCCAACCACAACTCCAATCAACTACACAATATCAACTAAAGTGCTTAAGGAGTAAAGGGCCAAAAGAGACAATTTAGAACAAATGGGTAGGCTCGGGGTGTGGGTGCCAACAAAAAGGGTCAAAGAAATCACAACAACAATTTTCCAAGGTATATATGTAAGGGCAGGCAAATCAAAAGAAGGCCTTGTAT
This sequence comes from Petunia secreta, assembly GCA_029990175.1. Taxonomy (NCBI): domain Eukaryota; kingdom Viridiplantae; phylum Streptophyta; class Magnoliopsida; order Solanales; family Solanaceae; genus Petunia; species Petunia secreta. The sequence goes on from JARKIP010000112.1 coordinate 413,762, forward strand.
CATTTCCCAACTAGAGCAAACCTAGGATTTCGCTTTGCACACACACGGGGCAAGTTCTAGACATTAACATGCAACATGGAGTAAACAAGAATATGCCTCACACACACATAGCACATGGTCCACACAAAATGGCTCCATCAACAACTCTCAACTAAGCTTCTAGAATGCAACTTGTGGAAATTTAAGCACTCATGCACAAAGGTTAACAATCAAGTCAAGCAAGCGGACTCAAGCATCTCAAGGGGGTCGTTCCATGTTTTTTTTTTTTAGGCATGCATCAAATTAAAACCCAAGGACACCACAAATAGCACATGCAATCAAGTTCAAGTCCACCGGTATCAAACACATCAAAGGCACCTAGCATTCCACCTATTTCCTTCGTCTAAGGTCATCTACAACTAACTATCCTAATCCTAAAACTAAAAATACTACCCGGTTCAAAGGCCTCCCCGTGGAAAAGAACCGAGGCCATAAGAAAAACCACGGGGTGGATGACATGTACCACTAATAAAACTAAAAGGAAAATCTTTTTGGAATTTTTCATTGGTTTTCTAATTTTTTTTTTAATATATTAAAGCAAGAAACAAATAAAAATAAAGTCAAGTAACAAAAGAAAATCCTACGGTACATGCATCCCTAACCTCAAAAATAAATAAATGGTAGTTCCCCACCCCATACTTAAACTAAGCACTGTCCTCAGTGCTAAAAATAAGCAAGCGCAAGGTAAAGAAAACTTCCCTGAAGATTCTAGTCCTTGGTGCTAGCATCCTCCAAGCTTCCATATATTATGAGGTACTCAGACTTCCCTCATCAGGTCATCAATATTGGGCAAGGGTGAGGACACCCCACACTTAGCCTCGGCATTACATGAACCTGCAATCCAAAGAATCACCCAAAGTAATATACAACTATAAAAATACTAATAAAAATAAATAAAAGTAAAGCAAGCAAATTGGGTTGCCTCCCAAGAAGCGCCTTAGTTAACGTCGTGGCACGACGAAGACAACTTCATCACTTTTGTCTCCACTTTGAACTAATGAATTGAATCCCCAACTTTGCCTCAAGTTTACTACTATGGTATTGGGGTGGTGGCAAAAATACAACAGGACCAAGTAAACAATGCCGCATTTTGCACTTCTTAGCCTTTAAATGAGGGATGTCGTTTTGTCTCCTCGGCATCACAAACTCTAAAATATAGGCACCTTGTTCTTCCTCCTTTTGTTTCTTCATAGGCTCGGGTGGCTCAATTTTCATGTCACCATCCAAACACAATGTTGAAAAATGATTGGAATGAGGTCCAATGCGCTTCAATTCTAAAGTTGCAGTACTTTTGACACCCTCACTTGCACAAACACTAGGGTCCTCACCTATGATGTTTTCTATTTCCTCACTTGACTCTAATGTGATTTCCTCAACCTTGGCATCATCAACTGCTATTGGGTCGAATGGTAGGAATTCCACTTTTTGCTCCTCAAATTGGCTTCTAAGCTCTTCTATCTCAAATCTACTATTCACGACAACTGATAATTGGGCATTAGACACCTCAACCATATCACTCAAATTCTCCTCCAAATCGTGAATAGTCAAGCCAAATTCGTCGATCTCTTGCCTGAGCACAACCCTCTCTTCTATAAATTGCCTCGTCATATTTGCAAGTTCACTCCTGAAATCCCCATAAGCTTCTAAGAGTTTGGCTTGCTCCATTAGCCAAGTTTCGCTAACAACCTGCACTTTATCGCTCCTGTCAAACTCACAAGCATCATTAGAATCATCACCAAAATTATTGGGGGAAGGAGCATGACACTTAGGACAATCATTCCACCGACCACCACACAATTTACAAAAATTCCAATCAAAGGTGGTAGAAAATTCACATAACCAGTCTCGCAGGGTTGGAAGACTCGGGCAATTTTCCCAAAAATGATGTCCTCCACAAAGTAGACAAGAATCAACAAAATTTGAGCAACCATCATTCAACCCACTTTCATTAAAAGATGCCATGTAAACTAGTAATAAAATAATAAACTCAAAATAAAATTAAAAAAAATTAAACCTGAATAGAAAATAATAAATTGTTCAAAAAGAAATCAGTCCGTAATTAGTCCCCGGCAACGGCGCCAAAAACTTGTTGCTCCCAAACGCACACGCAAGTATACGTGGTCGACAAGTAATAAAGTGATAAGATGAGTATCGTTCCCACGAGGATTATGCAGACTGAGTTCTAGCAAACAATTTATTTAAACTATTCAGGGATCTTTTTCCAATAGTGAGGATTTTGTTAACTAAAGAACAGTAATTAAATGGTAAAAGTGAATTCAAGCAATGGAGCAAAACTTGGTTGTTATCAGTAATAAGGAGACGGTCCAGGGTCAGAGTTACGAACAATCCAGTTGAGTTTTCCAATTGATTCCACTTTTTAAATCCCGGGTTACTAACTAACAGATTAAATGTACCCGTGAAAACCTTTCAGTTCTTCACGGTCTATGCAGGCTACTCCAATCCCTATATGTCTATGGGTTGAATCACGTGCACGCATTAACGAATTCTGTAATTAGTTAAACTAGGCGAGCAAGTATATGTCTATCCTACTCACAAATTGGTTCCCCGATGCCCGGGTTCACAAACTAGTCCTATTCTTTCTTATTACGTAATTAAATTCTCTCTTTCGAGTTCAATCTAAAAACCATAGATAATGCGTAATAATCGGGCCCTGACAATTACACAAGTGAAATCAAGAAAGAAAAAGTAACCCGTAGTGGGATTCAATTAATGTGAATCAATCTTCAAACATCAACCTTCATGTAATACTCTAACCCTAGAACGATAGATTTAGCCACGCATACTCATAATAACAACACAAGGAATTGATGTAATAATGAAATAATGATGAAATAAATTAATGGAAGGAAGAAAAACCCTTGTCTTGATGTTATGAGCTCTCAAATTAGCTCCAAAGTCTGAACTCTTCTCAAAAACTAAGTAAAAGACTATTTATAGTGTTTACAAACATCTAGTAATAAGTTAGACCCAATCCTAGACGAAATAGGAAGTGAAAAACCGCACACGGGGCGCTATAACGGGCGCCCCGTGCCTCGTAACGCGCGACATTGGACAGAACCCGTCGACAGTTGACCGCTATGCCTCCGCGCCGCGTGGGAAACCGCGCCCACCAGGCTGGCGCGTTTCCTGGCGCGGCGCGCCACCTGTGGCGCCCAGCCATTTTCCTGTTTCGTTCGCTCCTTTGCTCGCTCGTGTCGTGCCTTCGTGTGCTCGATCCAATCCTAAATCAAAATCCAATCTTTTCTTACTCAATCATGCTCGTAAAAGCTCTAATTACACAGCGTAACAACCTACACACACACGACATAAAATTAGTGCAAAACCATATTCATAAACTATAAAACGAGAGAATAAGGTACTAAAACGTGAGGAAATATTAAGGAAATATAGGCATAAAATGCCAAACATCACCTGGCTTGCCCACGATCCTACCCACTAAATGCTGAGTTAATGGGCGGAGATCGTGGGGCGATTCTTCGTCTGGAGTTAAACTGCCTCCCCGAGGTTAGGATCATTCCGCCTCGGGGGAATGAGTTTTTCGTTCTCCGAGGCCTTCCTCGTAGCTTGCATAGGACCTTGACCTTGGAACAATGCCTCGAGGGCTGTACTGTTTGCCTCGTGGCCCTCTTTTGAATCTTTGTGAGATACACCCCGAGCTATGAGCTCGAGGTGTCACATATGCAAGCTATATTTCACTCAATACAGATAGTCCCCCCACTCCTCAGGAAATTGACAGAGTTTGAAAGGAGTGGAATGAGAATACGCGGGAGAATGATGTGGCAACACATACGCTTAGCAATTCAAAAAGGCGGCCATCACTTCAACATCCTATCCGTTATACGTCGTGACCGTTGAATGGTCATGCCATTTCATCCTCCTTCCTAAGGTAATGCAATGATGGCTTCCTCCTTTATAAATACCTCAACTTGATCATTTCAATCTTCACTAGCGAATTTACTCTATTGTAGCCATTTCAAAGCAAAAGCTTCCATATCTTCTTTCTCAAATTTCCACTTTAGAATCAGAAATTCACACCCGGTTTCTAGCAAAAATGTCAACAACTAACTCTGTCCAATATCCCAGTGGCAACTCCGACGATAGGATTCCTGATGCCACCACTGTGAATTTTTGTGGTGAGGTGCTCAACTACATCAATCCATTAAATGTCATTGCACTGCCGCTGACGGCAGTGAGGCGACGTCTGAGGAGGGGTGCTTGATACCCAAGCGACACAAAGCCACTGCCGACCGTTGTAAATCCAATGAAGCGAGCGTTGGAGATGATGATGTTGGGGTGTCGGCGAAGCCGAAGAGGGTGAGGAGGAAAAGATTCACATTGAGATTAAACTCGAGCCCCACCATGTCATTCCTACAAGCTTCGACATAGAGAAAGACTTCAAGTCGAATGAGCAGTCCGTTGCACAACAAGAAAAGAACAAGAATGTCCCGATGCAACCTACGCCGACCCTGATTATCCAAGACAACGTGGCTTTAGTTCAGAAGGATTGCAAATGGGGGCCCGAGGTCAAAATTGTCGTCCTAGCCCCGAATAGCAGCAGCTTTGACCATGTGACGAAGCTTTCCTTTGTTTACACTTACTCGTCACGGTGGGGTTCTCCCTTCTAGTGCATGCGGTGATTGATACATTCTGCCAAACATACAACTTATGTTTGGCTCAACTTGGCTCCGCCAATGGAGGGTCGTCGGTTGCCTCAACTTTTTCTAAGCCAAAAGGCTGGGGTTCCTTTCACGTTCCAGCATTTGATTTCACTTTTCTACCCCACTTTCCACAAAAGTGGAATTGTGGTTTTGAAACATCGGGGCAAGTACTCCCTGATAACAAAGAGTGCGGACTGAGGCTGGTGCGAAGGTTATATACTTCTTCCAACGGACCAACTGTCTAATAAGCCTGGGTTTCCCGAAGTGTGGAACACTGAACGTAAGTGATCTTCATTTATTTTTTGTAAATAGCGTTTCTTGATCCCTTCGATTGTTACTCATCTATGCTTTATTCTTCTTTGTAGCCAATAAGGTTCCCATTGAACCTCCAACCGATCTGATCGAGTGGGTTAGAGCGATAATAACGATCCGAACCTGGCCCAATAGAACTTGGATGAGCATCACCATCGAGGCAGACAATAATTGGGTGTGCGAGAGACATGGTAATTTGTTCATCACAATGCAGTGTCTTTGGGGATCACCTAAGGTTTCCTTTCTGCTGATTTTACCTTTTCTATTGTATAATTGGGTGTGTGAGAGGCATGGTAAGTTGTTCATCACAATTCAGCCTCTTTGGGGATCACCTAAGGTTTCCTTTCTGATGATTTTACCTTTTATATTGTAGGTTTCCTAGCAAGGCGGCTAATGCCAAGCCCAAAGAGAGGAAAAGCAAAAAAGGAAAGAAAAATGAGAAGGAGGTCCCCAACGATGGTGCGAGCTTGGATGTGATGTCGAGCCTAGCTGGGGCTATCAAAAAGTCCAACGCCTCGAAGGGTTATTCTGGCCAGGGGACCTCTTTTAATGGTGATAATGACATCTTCATTCGTCGTTTCACTTATGTTACAATATCTTCTTCTTTCAGTTTTAAGCCTGATATTTATGCTCCCGCATATTCAAAGAGTAAAAGAATGGCCTCGAAGAGGCCAACTTGAGTTGTGCGCCCTCGAGTCGAGGGAAAATCGTTTTGGGGTCCTACGCCCACTGTTAAACCGTGGCGAGGCCTCGAGGGTTCTGACTACGCCGCTGCTAAGGCCAAAGGCAAGGCTAAGGTATGCGAGGTCGAACTTCCTTCCTCTACTGAAGAGAGAGTGGTGCCGAGTGCATCACGATCAAACTCCAAGCCCCCCAACGCCTCAGCTTCTGAAAGGGCCAAGAGGAAAGTCGAGGTCCCTGCCGACTTGTGCCTCTTTGACAACACACGATGGATGTTCCCATGAACCTTATGTGGTTATTCGGGAGAAAAGAAGAGGACCATGTCAAGACTATGTCCCGGGGGATGATGATGTCTCATTCTGCCGCTAGCGCCGTTCAGGTAAATATCGATGCTCGTACTCATTCTTCTCGATTAACTTCCTTGCCCTAAAACTTCTCTTCAAACCTTTTGTAGATCCTTTTGTACGCGCTCAAGACAATACAAATTGCGCTTAACCGAACCGCACAGCTTCAACGCGTGGGAGATGCTTGGGACCGTAAAAAAGTAGGGTATAACGCTAAAATTTCTTGTCTGAAGGCTCAACTGGACAAGTCAAGCTCCGAGCTATGTGAGGCTGCCGCCGCCTCCGAGGCTCAAATGCAAGCTTTGAACGACAACCATAGGGCTGAGAGCTCGAGGCTAACCGCTGAGGTCGAGGGGCTTTGCAGCAAGCTGGATCGAGTAAATGCCAAATTCACTGAGACTGCTCGAGAATATCACAACAAGTTAACAGAGCATGTGTTTGTAATAAAGAAGTTGGAGGGCCAAGTGGAGAAGATTCCAGCACTTGAGGCAGAAGCCGCTCATCTCCGAGGCGAGATTGCCACTTTAGATGAGAAGGTCAAAGCAAAGGCTACGAGGCTGAATTTGACAAAAGCTGGGCCATCATCAAAACTCAGCTAAAAGCTCTCGAGCAGTGCGAAGCCAAAGAAATTAACTTGGACGAGGAGATCAGTAAGGCTAAAAGTGATGTCACTCGAGCTCAAGCCATTATAGATGAGCTTCCTTCAAGTGAAAGTTCGAGTGAAGATGAGGACGGGGATGATGAAGAAGAAGAAGAAGACAATGATGATGGGACTTCCGAGGGCGAAGATGGTTCCCCTCGGGAAGATGACCCCAATGCTTAGATGTTCCCTTCTCTTCTTGCTTTTGTTTTTCGATGGCCTTTAGGCCTAGACATGTAAATAACTTTTGGAGCCTTCGGGCCTTTTTAATAAAGTTTTCATGTTTCTTTTCAAGTGTTAACCTTTATTTTGTTGTAGAACACGACTGAACACTTGGAATATTTTTTGCTTGCAAGACTTTGATAAATTTTATAACAAATCGTTGCTAGCTTAGAATGACGTTTCGTTCCTGCACCTAGGCATAAAGAAATAATCTCAATTGAATAATATACTTCGGAAGTTAGAGATTGAAACAAAGAGGCATTGAACCAGGTTCATTTCATTGTTGAGCCGTAACTGACATTTACATAAAACCTAGTCGTGGTTAGACTTAGGCAACTTTCTGAAATAGCCAGTATTGGATGATAAATACAATAAAGCTAGCCTAATCTTCATGAAACAGTCCCCGATGTAAGATTGCTAGTCTTCGTGTCCTCTTGCAGTCCTCAATATGAAAGGCTTCGAGTCTAATTTGACTGCATACCATCCCTTCCACCTCTCAATATTCGGGTGCGAATAGTGAGGACCCAAGCACTGTACTTTGTTCCCTCCGCTTCCTGAAAAGGTCAAGCAAAGAAAATGGGGGGTTAGTTGAATTATTCGATCTAAGCATTAGAGTGATTGCAGCTTGGTACTGTAGGCGATTTTTTTTTGACATAGGGTAACGTACCTCAATGTCAGAAATAATACCGCTTCAAATTGGAGACATTCCAATTCAAGGGTTCAAACTTGCCTTTCATGTCCTCAACTGGTAGGATCTCTTGCCAACGATTGCATTTTCCCGATAGGGTCCTTCTCAATTTTCTGCGAGTTTGCCGGCGTTCCTTTTTTTTGGTGGTTTGGTTCGAGGCTTTCAATACTTAGTCTCTTACTTGAAAGCTCTGAGTTTAGCTTTCCAGTTTAGGTAAGGCTTGATTCGTCTTTTCTGAGCTGTCAATCGAGTCAGAGCCATCTCCCTTCGACCTTAAAGTAAATCTCCACACGCATTGCTTGCTGATTTGACTCCTCCATAACATGGGTGTACTGAAGACTAGGTTCACCAATCTCTACGGGGATCAATGAATCAGTCCCATAGGCAAGGGAAAATAGGGTTTCACCCGTGCTATTCTTTTCAGTAATGCGCATTGCCCATAACACCTCGGGAAACGCATCAGGCCACAGGCCTTTTCCTTCATCAATCCTTTTCATGATGTTTTCAATGATTATCTTATTCGAAGACTCAGCTTGTCCATTGGCGCTCGGATGAAATGGGGTCGAGGCCACTCTTTTTAGGCCCCATTTCGTAAGAAAAATAGTGACATCTTAACCCATAAATTGTGGGCCATTATCATATGATATTTCTCTTGGGACCTCGAACCTGAACCGAATGAAGCTGATTACTTTTTTCTTCCTGACTTTAACAAATGGCCCCGCTTCTACCCATTTAGTGAAGTAATTAGTGAGTACGAGGATGAATCGAACACCGCTTTTGACTTTGGGGAGTGGTCCAATAATATCCATCCCCTATTTCATAAAGGGCCACGACGAAACGACCAAATGCAGGATTTGTCTTGTTGATGAATCATTCATGTGAGTCACTGGCACTTATCACATCTTTTCAAATAAGGCCTTAGCGTCCACACTGATATCCAGCCAATAATAACCTACACGAAGCAACTTGCCCACTAGAGCTTTTTCGCCCAAATGGTTGCCACATTCACCCTCGTGTACTTCTCTCATTACGTACTCGACCTACCCCAGACCAAAACATTTGGCCATTGGGCAGCAATACAGCTTATTGTATGGAGACCGCTTGTGTTCTGAGCTTCTTGGCTTCTCTCTTATTTGTTGGTAAAGACCCCGAGTCTAGATAAGAAATAAACTTAGTACGCTAATCCCAAGTGTTATTCGTTGAGTTAACCTCCATTCTTTATTTTGATTCTATCTACAACATATGTGAGGAACCGAACGACTGAATCAGTCCCTAAGTTCTCTTCTTCGACGGCGGAGCCTAGATTAGCTAAGGTGTCGGCTTCAGTATTTTCCTCTTGAGGGATCTGTTTAACTTTCCACTCTTGAAATTTAGCCAAAATTTTCTGGGCTCAAGCTAAGAATTGTTACATCCTAGGCTCTCGAGCCGAATAGTCCCTGAGTACTTGATTCACCAATAGCTGTGAATCACTTCTCAACTCGACTCTGTCTACTCCAATTTCCTTGGCCAGTTTCAACCCTGCTATGGCCGCCTCGTACTCTGCTTCATTGTTGGTCACTTTTTTAAACCTAATAGAGTGCCTCATTTTTTCACCTATGGGAGCTATCCAAACTATCACTACTAGAAATTTGATTCAACGACCATTTCTTAACGAAAGGACATAAATCCATTTGTTATTGGCTTACTTATAGTGACTACCCTTTTGTCCGGTGGTTAGAAAGTCAATTTTAGTTCTGCTCTTTAGAAAAGCATAAATCCGGTTGTTAAACTTAAACTCAAAAAAGGCGGCAATTTGTTTTCACCAAAATTTTCTCCAACTCCTTCTCTACCCCACGCCTCCCCCAATCTAAAATTAGAAAAGAAAGAAATAATCTTAATTAAACCAAAAAAAAAAAAAAAACAAACAGGACTCATAGTAATCCTCATCGTATCCTTCGCCTACTCTCTATATGTTAGCTTCACCTATGGGGCTTGTAATTTGTCTCAAATTTTCGTCGTCCAATAACTGTGACACGAAGCTCCGGTAAGTTTGAGCCATTTTTTAGTTATGTTCTTTTAATCACTAATTTCTGCTCAATTTATTAGGCCCAAGGTTTTCCTGAAACTTATCGTCTTGATATCACCATTGCGAATCTGGTAAAGTCCATAGAGACTTCATCTATATAGGGTTATCTTTTTTGCGATGTGTTAGTAAATACTCCTTTCGTCCCAAAATGAGTGTCTACCTTTCCTTTTTTTTTTATCCCAAAATGAGTGCCTCTTTTTATATTTGGTAACTCTTTAATTTCAAAATCTGTTTTGGACCACAAAATTTAAAGACAGTGGCCCACATTACACACATCTTTAATATCAAGCCACATGATTTATAAGTTTTCCTTATTTTCTTAAACTCCTCATCCAGTCAAACCCAGACACTCATTTTGAGATGAAGGGAGTAGTACTTAATTCAAAATTATGTTAGAATATGAGAAAAAGCTTAATATTGTCTCGATAAGAGATCCCCCATTTTTTCTTGAGGGATTTCTCTTAGATATGAATAGCTATTAAAAGATATATGGATTAAGGTCTATTGTTATGGTTTCTTTTCCTAGCATCCTGGTATAGTCAAAACTTGTTAGGATTTCTCAACTGTTGACTTTTTTGTGATTGTGCTGTTGTCGCCCTTGTTATTGTTGTTGGAGACTCTGAACTATAGCATGTCTATGCCTAACTTTTATGTTTGTAAGTATGTGTGTTTTAGTTACCTTCGGAGCCTTAGGCGAAACGAAACATATAAAAGTAAAGATTATAGGTCTATGTTTTTTTTTTATTATGTCAAGTTATATAAACTAAAATAAAATGATATAGACCTCAATTACTTTTATCATTTGGAAAGTTAAATAAGGTAGCCTAGTATTTTGTTTAGTAGTGGCAAGTATCTTTTCTGGACTTCTTGCGCTACTTTGTAGTCCAAACGACCACCACCTTACTTAATAGGAGTAATCTTGAGTTACATTTTTGTGCTACTTGATTATAACCTTTAAGCAAAATGATCCTAAAACTTTGAAATTGAGGATTTGTATCAGTTTTCAAATTTGCATATAGCTAAGAAAAGTGTCCGAAGATATTTTTGATCATAAATAAATGTTCCAATGTTATTATCAATAATAATTGCAATGCATGAAAGTGACAAGCTAAAAATTATATTAGTTGAAGAGGCGCTCTCTCCCTCCCTAGGCGATTTTAGGGCCATTTTTTGGAGACTAGCGCGTCACCACCTACAAACGGCCACCATGTGCACGCCACTAGTTTGGCAGCCCCCTCCCGGGGTTGCTCAACCCGACCCCACTCCACCCACTGCTACAACGGCCCAAAATAACAATCCGAATAGCTTTTGGGCTCATATTTTGAAACCTCAAGTTCAAAAAGTTGATATTGATCAACGTCTTTTTCGTACTGTTTACTACTATCAAGGGCAAGCAACAATTAAATAGAAGACCTCAGAGGTTAAAAAATCACTCGTCAAGGAGCATTTATAATATGCAGTACTTGGGCAATTTTTTTCATATGGAAGGCCAGGCTTGGAGAATTTACGTAAATTGATCCCGGGCCAATATGATATTAAACGTGACTGTACTATTGATTATGTTGTTTTTCCCAGAGTCACCACTAAAGGACCAGTTCCTTCTGTGTGTTCCTTTACTTGTAAATTGCAGAAATAAGTTAAACACGAGTAAAAGACTACTGATTTTACCGTGGAGAAACCCCTTGAACTTGCGATAAAAAACTACGACCTACTTTCTCAAGTAGGATTTCAACTTCACTATTTGAAAGACTCACTTGGTTACAGGACTGCTCTCTTACTAACCTAGGACTAACTCTAATCCTATAGTGACCACTTTCACAATCAGTGAAGTTCCTCCAAGTAACAAGGCTTGAGTGACCAGTACTACTGCAGAACTTCTTATGAAAGCAAATAGTATAACTTGATATATCCTACTATAGATGAATTAAGACTTAACTTTGACAAGACTCAATCTAAGGAACAGGTTCTTCACTTAGTTCCCTGTAACTGCTTAAATACAATTTCGACTTGGCTGTGCTAAAGCTTTTTTTCTCTCTGTATTTGTGGGTACATCAACAACTGAAGTGCTCTTTGATTTATAGCCTCGAAATCTGAAGAGTCTTGAATGATTAGAACTCTAAAGCCTCCATGAATTTGAGTCCTAATAGAACTCCTTGCTTATCTCCAAGTCTTATCCTAAGCTTATGCAATCTTTTCTTATCACGTACGAATCTGCATGAATACCAAGATAAACATTAGATAATAGGATAATAATTAATTCCCTGCTTAAGTGATTTTGCAATATTAATTATTCTGCTTCCGTACTATAAAGGAACAAGTCCTTCGATCTGTTCCTTCATCATCAATCAAAACTCCAAGCGTATTCAAGCTAATATTTTCCCCCTATTTGATGATTACAAACACATAAACTTTGCTGCATGTCCTTAATGTCCTGATTTACAATTTTTAACATAAAAGCCCAATTAGTTGAAATCAATTTTAACATTAAGGAGCTGGTTAATAAATGTCACAAGCAAAATCATCCTTATTCTTCCCCCTTTTGGCATCATTGAAAAGGTTGCGTTAGTTAGAATAGTACATATCAAAAGAATCAGCAACTCATAGCCAAAGTAGGCAACTCAAAATGAAACGTAATGTAACTAGAAGTACTGCATAAAGATGACATTAGCCATCCAAGATAATTCATTATCAGCAAAAATAATTAACACCAGGGGTACATGCAAATACGACTAAACTAACCAAAACAAAAGGGTGCAAAGAGTAGCACCTAGAACTAAGCTAAATCCCACTGGTTAAATGGATGGCTAATGGCTTTTTGGGAGGTCAGGTGTTGGAAGGACCAGTTCCTGGAGGTGTACCCTTCATCATTTCAAACATCTGCTTAAGCATCCCCTCATTCATCTCCTTTGCCTTAGCAACTTCAGCCATCCAGAAATCCCTATCAGTTTCCAAACGATTAATTTCAGTAGCTTGCAAGTTCACTTGTTGCCTTAAAGCCCTCACTTTACTATTCAGGGGCTGCTTACTACCACCAGCTATGGGAAGTTAAGCCTGAACAGGCATATCACAACTAAGCAAAGTGGCCACTCCCAGTCTTTCCTTTTTAGTAGCCAATTTCACATCAACGAAGGGAATTCCAAGCTTAGCAAACAGGTCTGTTAGAAGAAAGCCAAAAGGCAGAGAATGCTTTTTCTTTCCAGTAACCACTCTTGTTATCAGATGAATTATGAACCTAGGCCGGTTAATCAATTTTTCTGTGTCCAAAAGCTCCATAAGGACCAGGTCCATAAAGCTAGCTATACCTCTATTTTCCTGTCGAGGAAACAAGATTTTGTTCACAAATTCAAACAAGAGTTGGTGCTGTGGATGTATCTCACTTTTCTACATAGCCCTAGACTTTTCTTCATTACAATTCTCTGAAAACTTCCTTGTAATTTCCAAATCAGTTGGGAGACCAGTCAGATCAGGCCAAACTAGTGTGGTGTAATCACTATATCCCTGTGAAGGGATACCAAGCAGTTCTCTCAATTCTTTGGTATCAAAACTGATGTCCTTGCCATTCACAGAGGTGGTGACCCTGTCCTAACTGATAGAGCAGTTAAAGAAGAATTCTCTAACCATAGTCTTTGAACACTTTCCTGTGATCTGAAGGACAATGTCCTTCCACCCCTGAGCTTCCAGTTTCTGAACAAGCCAAATCATCCCTTCTTCTTCTAAGTCAGACATTACTCTTCCCTTAAGCATATTCCTGGTCATAAAGTCATCATGCACAACAGGTTGATCACTTGTTTCTACAACTCCTGCATAGTCACTCTCACTGTCCTCCCCAGCAGATTTTTCAGAATCAGATTCTGAGCTTTCATCAATCAAAGCTCTCCTGGAGGACCTAGTCTTTTTAGCAAACTGACCAGTCCTGGAAGCAACCACAGCTCTTTTGGGGGTTCTTCTCTGACAAGTTTTTCTTTTCTTAGACAGAGGAGCACTAGTTTCCTCTTCAACAGGAGAGTCACTCTCTACAGCCACAGTTTTCTTTTCCACAATTACAGGTTCCACTATTTCATCAGAATCAACTACCTGTTTCCCTTTTCCCTTCCTACTTCTCTCCATTGCAGCATGCAGCCTCTCATCAGCTATCTTAACACTTACTCTAGTGGCTCTGGTAGAAGGAACTGGTTCCTTCTTTTTACCAGAACTTTCACCCTGTGTTTTCTTAAGTGTAAGTTTATAACTTTCACTAATTTTCTTTAATTTTGTATTGATATCAGCTGTCACTTTATGATCACTTAACCCTCTCTTCTTCAACTTCCTTTTCATTTTTTTCAAATTCAATAAGTTAATTATAGGAGTCTCATCCTCACTGTCACTTCTAAAGACATCCAGCATGTCATCATCAGCCATGGGGGTTCTAGGAGCAGCCATGGGTGACTAAGCCTCCCCCATACTTACATCTTCCCCTTGTTTTCCAGACACCTTAACGATATCTAAATTAGATTCAGTATCATCCGGATCAACAAATATTAATAAGTTCAGCATAGTTTACCTTGAATTCATGAAGAATCATTGCCCTAGATAAATCCTCCATTTGTTGCAGTATGGATTCAACTGTAGGAACGGATCCTTCTCCCTGAGTTTGAGACTCTGATTCTGTTTCAGTAACAGAAACTGATCCTTTCCCCTAAATTTGTGGTTCAAGCTCTGAATTCTTAGGATTTTCAGGGTTGACAGTGGTTTGCATGGGTGAATATGAGGTGTTATGAGTTTCAGAACTTTGGGTATTGTGAGTTTGCCTGGGTGAAGAAGGTTAATCAGTAGTGGAGTTTGTATCACTGTGGAGAGACATGGCTAATATCTACTTAAGGAGAAAATCCACAATTCTTTCTGAAATTTTGAAAAACTGAATAGGAAAATATGAATGGGAATTATAGGTTTATATAAGCAAAGAATTTATAGTTGAGAAGGAGTCTTGTTCTTTGCCCGTTTGGGATCAGAAAGGAGTGTAGTTGTTCTAGGTATCTCGATCGTTTCAAATAATGTAGCCGTTATAATGATGAGTCCTAGTGGGAGTCTAATCGTGGGATGGTTTCTTGAAGAAATTTTTTTACAGAAAATAGAGGTTGAGTGGAATTTAAGCTTATCTAGTTACATGCACTTCACAAACTCTATAATTTTTGGAATAATAAAGGAGTACATACCTGTAGCAATGGAACCGTTCCTTACACCCCAATGTATAATCAATTTTCATGATCTGAAATTCTAGGAACATAAGGGTAACATCATTTAAATTTAGCACATTCAAGAAGTAATCATGGCATGGAGTATACAATTAAGTATAGTACTGAGTTGAAAATTCAATTTGATTTTCATAAAATTAAATTTTAGCCCAATTTTCCTAGCCAAACTTTTGAAGAAAAATAAGGTAGACTTTAGGTGAATTTAATCATCCCTAACTCTAACCCGTTCCTTTCAAAATGATCTCTTCCTAAAGGCTTTGTGAAGGTATCAGCAATTTATTTTTTCAGTAGGACAAAAGGCTATTGTAATCAGCCCCTTCTCATAATTATCCCTCAAGAAATGATGTCTAATGTCAATGTGTTTAGTCCTTTTGTGATGTACTGGATTTTTTGTAATATTTATAGCACTAGTATTATCACAATAAATAAGAACAGTACCTAAATCCACACCAAAATCTTGTAATTGCTATTTTATCCATAGTAATTGTGAACAACATGAGGCGGCTGCCATTATTCAACCTCAGCACTGGAAAGTGCCACTGAGTTTTGTTTCTTGGTTCCCCATGAAACCAAGCGTTCACCAAGGAAGTGTGCCATACCTGAGGTACTCTTTCTATCAACAAGGAAACCTGCATAGTCAGCATCACTATATCCAACAAGGTTAAAATTACCACCTTTTGGATACCAAAGTCCCAAAGAACCTGTTCCTTTCAAGTATCTCAAAATTCTTTTAACAGCTTTCAAATGGGATTTGACTTGAATCTAGCACATAAGTCAACACTAAACACAGTGTCAGGTCTACTGGCAGTTAAGTAAAGCAAAGAACCAATCATGCCTCCATACATTTTTTGATCAACTGAATTACCATGTTCATCAAGATCTAATTTAGTGGCAGTGGCAATTGGTGTATCAATCTCTTTAGCTTTATCCATGTAAAACCTTTTGAGTAGTCCCTTAACATATTTCTGTTGATGGATCATAGTTCCATTTGAGGTTTGCTTAATTTGTAAACCAAAAAATAAATTGAGTTCACCAATCATGCTCATCTCAAACTCACTCCCCATCAAGTTTGCTAATTCCTTACTCAGATTTTCACAAGTAGCACCAAAAATTATATCATCTACATAAATTTGAACAATTAAGAGATGTTTAACCTTTTATTTCAGAAACAGTGTGCTATCAATCTTACCTCTTTTATAACCATGCTGAAGTAGGAATTTTTATAGACGTTCATACCAAGCTCTTGGTGCCTGCTTGAGTCCATATACGGCTTTATCCAACTTGTACACATGTTCAGGGAACTGTTCATTCTCAAAACCTGGTGGTTGTTTGATATATACTTCCTCCTTTAAATAGCCATTTAGATGCACTCTTAACATCCATCTAATGTAGAGTGAAATCCATGTAAGTAGCAAAGTCTATAAGAAGTCTTATTGCTTCCAATATTGCAACTGGAGCAAAAGTCTCATCATAGTCAATGCCCTATTCTTAACTACATCCTTGAAAAATCAATCTGGCTTTATTTCTAGTTACCATACCTCATCAAGTTTGTTTCTGAAAATCCATTTTGCTCCTATGATGGGCCTGTTCCTTGGCTTGGGTTCCAGGTGCCAAACTTGACTTCTTTGAAATTGATTCAACTCTTCTTGCATAGCATTTATCCAATCTGCATCCTTTAGTGCCTTTTATACATTTTTGGGTTCAACAAGCGATAAAAAGGCACTGAATGCACACAGATTATGATTCTTGATAGCTGATCTAGTTTGAATTCCAGCAGTCTTATCTGAGATTATTTGATCCACAGGATGTGAACCTTGATACTTGTAAGGTTTGAGAATTAAACCATCTTCAAAGATTTTTTGCTGAGGAACAGTTGCTGATGTAGTAGCAAAACAAGTCTGAGGAGTGGATCAAACATTTGTTCCCCCTCTTAGTGTGCTGCTTTTCTCAGTACTGTCTGAAGGAACAGTTCCTTGTAATTCACTTCTCACATTACACCCATCTAAGGCTTGAATTTGCTGAGGTCCAGGTTCACCATTCCTTAGCATTCCAATTTCGTCATCTTCATGTACCTGTTCTTGAGACAAGTTGTCAGATTCATCAAATTTGACATACACGCTTTCTTCAATTTTTGATGTTTTCTTGTTAAAGACTCTATAAGATTTATTGTTTGAAGAATAACCAACAAAAATTCCTTCATCACTTCTAGGATCAAATTTTCCTAGGGCATCTTTTCCATTGTTGTGTATGAAGCATTTACAGCCAAAGGTCCTGAGATGTGAAATATTTGGTTTTCTTCCTTTAAGTAATTCATATGGTGTCTTTTCTATTAGTGGCCTTGTCATACACCTATTAATTGTATAACATGCAGTATTAATGGCTTCAGCCCAAAAACTTTGTGGGAGGTTTCCAGATAGTAACATAGTCCTAGCCATTTCTTTTAAGGTTCTATTTTTCCTTTCCAGTACTCCATTTTGCTGTGGACTTCTAGGAGAGGAGACATTATGATCAATACCATCTTCATTGCAAAAGTGATAAAATATTTGATTCTCAAACTCAGTACCATGATCTGACCTTATAGCAACAGTATGACTATCTAGTGTTCTTTGAATTTTCTTGGAAAATATTGAAAATGCATTAAATGCTTCTTCTATAGATGCAAGAAATAGGGTCCACGTAAATCTAGAATAGTTATCTACTAGTACCATAACATACTTCTTACTTCCCCTGCTCATTGTTCTCATTGGT
This sequence comes from Petunia secreta, assembly GCA_029990175.1. Classification (NCBI taxonomy): domain Eukaryota; kingdom Viridiplantae; phylum Streptophyta; class Magnoliopsida; order Solanales; family Solanaceae; genus Petunia; species Petunia secreta. Next base: position 431,411 of record JARKIP010000112.1, read on the forward strand.
CCACAAAGATCAAGATGGACCAGTTCCAAGGGTTTGGTAGTACTTACCTGCTTCTTAGGTTTGAAAGAAGATTTTACCTGCTTCCCCCCGGCGTAAGCCTCACAGAACATTTCATCCTTAAACTTGATGTTAGAAAGTCCTATTACCAAATCTCTGGAAACCAGTTTATTCAACTGTGAGAGACTTGCATGACCAAGTCTTTTGTGCCACAAGAGGGGATCATTTTGCATGACACTCAGACAACTCAATCTTCCATCAAATAGTGTTGGTAAATCTACTTTGTAGATATTTCCGTGTCTGCTTCCCTGCAAAATAATCTCTCCAGAAGTATGATTAGTAACAGTACATCCAGTAGATGAGAAATTAACATTATTACCTTTGTCAACAATTGAGATATACTCAATAAACAATGCTTCAGTCCATCTACTAAAAACACATTCTCTATGCTATGTGAATCAGATCTTCCTACCTTTCCAATGCCAGTTATTTCTCCTTCTTACCATTATCGAATGAAACACTTCCTCCTTTGAAGGCTGAGAGTGCAAGGAACAGTTCCTTGTATCCTGTCATGTGCCTTGAGCAACCACTGTCCATGTACCATTTGTGGTTCCTCACCTTCACTCTAGCCTGCAAAAGAAAACTAAGGGTTAATTTTAAGAACCCAAACTAGTTTGGGTTCCTTTTCTTGAGAAAAAGGATGAATCAAATTTTTCTTAGCCCAAAGTGGTAGTGCATTCTTTGTGTGAACAGTTTTCTTTGCCACAGAGTTATGAACAAGTTTAAAGGACCTGTTCCTTTGTACAGCTCTTTCAAGAGATTGGCAATTTTCCTTTAAGTGACCAGTGTTCCCACAGTGTGTGCATAACCAATTTTCAGTAAGAGTCAGATACTTACTTTTAGGATCCCATTGAGTTGAAGATTGAGATTTCTCAAACCCAACACCTTTTCTATTATTACTCTGATTTTCCTGTAACCATTCTAATGCCTTAGAGGACTTATTCCACTTGACAGTTTTATTCAGTTCTTCTTTTGTTTTGATCAAGTCCTCTTCTAAGGATCTTATTTTTTCATCCTTTTCAAGCATTTCATTGACTGCAATTGTCAAATTTTCTTCAGCAATGAGCTGTAAGAATTAGCAATGCTTTTACATTTCCATCTGACCTAACTTCTAAAATTTCATGCTGAAATTCCTGAACAGTTGATTCAAGATTAAGGACCTGTTCCTTTAGCATGCTATTTTTCCTTTTCAAAGTATCATTTTTTATAACCATCTTTTTGTATTCAGTTTCTAAATTCTCAATTTCATCATGCAATTGATCTTTACAATCCCTTAGAGATTTTAACTCGTTTAGCACAGTGTGAAACACTTTGACTAATTTTTCCCTACGCATGTTTTTCACATCCTTTTTGAGTTTAGAAATAAATACCTCAGCCTCTTCTTCATTTTCGTAATCTTCAAGAGCCATTAGAGCAAGTTCATCATCAAGATCATCATCAGATTGCTCATCTTCACTGTCTTGCAAGCCAGAAATCATTGCTTTGGTTGTTCCACTTTTTCGACGGACCTGTTCTCTAGCCTTCTTTCTTTGCTCAACATATCTCTTCCTCCATTCTTCTTCCATAACTTGACATTTGCTGATGTAGTATTCCATGCTTCCACATTTGAAGCATTCTCCAGTCTGTTTCATGTCAGAAGGCCTACCCTGTACACTAGCCCCCTTTTTCTTATTCAAGTATCTTTGAACACTTTTAGCTATAAGAACCAGTTCCTTATCATCAACAAGCTTATTTGCAGCAGTTAAGGCTCAGTTAGGTTTAGTTTTCACTAGTTCCCCTAAGTTTTTAACCTTCCTTCTTAGTTCATAGGTTTTTAGATTGCCTATTAACTCATCTAATGATAGTGTGGTAAGATCCTTACTTTCTATTATAGCATATGCCTTAATCTCCCATAAGTCTGGGAGAACTCTTGTTAGAATCTTCTCAACTCTATCCTCAACAGTTAAGACCCTTCCTAATGAGATAAGTTCAGATGCAATCATATTAAATTTAGTGTACATCTCAGAGATAGAATCATTTTCTTTTATTTTAAAGCTCTCATACTCAGAAAAAAAGAAGTGTAACTCAAGATCTTTTCACCTGACTTGTTCCTTCATGAGCAACCTGCAAAGCATCCCAAATTTCTTTGGCAGTAGTGCATCCTCTTATCCTAGTTCATTCATCAGGACTGAGTCCACACACAAGCCACTTTCTGGCTTTAGCATATTTTTCCCATTGTCTCAAATCCTCACTAGTGCATCCCTTCTTGTTTTGGGAACTTCATTGCCTTCAGCATCCCTTTTCATCGGAATCATAGGACCCTCAGTAACTATGTCCCATAACTCATAATCCTCAGCTTGAAGATGATCTCTCATCATTTCTTTCCACCATGAGTAAAACTTTCTATTGCACAAAGGTGCCCTCACAGTAGACTGACCCTCACTGTTTTCTTGTAATGTACTCATTCTAATCCTAGGTGTTAGCCTTTTCATGGATAACCCGCTCTGATACCAATTTTTGTTTGTCCCAGAGTCATGACTGAAGGACCAGTTCCTTATGTGTGTTTCTTTACTTGTAAATTGCAGAATTAATTTAAACACGAGTAAAAGACTACTGATTTTAGCGTGGAAAAACCCCTTGAACTTGGGATAATAAAACCACGACCTACTTTCTGAAGTAGGATTTCAACTTCACTATTTGAAAGACTCACTTGGTTACAAGACTACTCTCTTACTAACCTAGGACTAACTCTAATCCTATGTGACCCCTTTCACAATCCGTGAAGTTCCTCCAAGTAACAAGACTTAAATGACCAGTACTATTACAGAACTTCTTATGAAAGCAAATAGTACAACTTCATATATCCTACTATAGATGAACTAAGACTGAACTTTGACAAGACTCAATCTAAGGAACAGGTTCTTCACTTAGTTCCCTGTAGCTTAATGACTGCTCAAATACAATTTCGACTCAATTGTGCTAAAGCTCTTTTTCTCTATGTATTTGTGCGTACATCAACAACTGAAGTGTTCCTTGATTTATAGCATCGAAATCTGAAGAGTCTTGAATGATTAGAACTCCAAAGCCTCCATGAATTGGAGTCCTAATAGAGCTCCTTTCTTATCTCCAAGTCTTATCCTAAGCTTATGCAATATTGTCTTATCACGTATGAATCTGCATGAATACTAAGATAAACATTAGATAATAGGATAATAATTAATTACCTGCTTAATTGATTTTGCAAAATTATTTATTCTGCTGCTGTAGTATAAAGGAACAAGTCCTTCGATCTTTTCCTCCGTCATCAATCAAAACTTCAAGTGTATTCAAGCTAACAGGTTACCTTGATCATCTTTACGTGTTGATTAGATTATCTTTGTTGGAAGGTTATGTGAATTTTCTATCAACACCTGCTTATTGGATCAAATTTAGAGGAAGCTCTTACCGTATGAGATCGTTGAAATTTACTAGACATTGGAAACCTGACGAAGAAACTTAAATGGCTCATGCATGGATAAGTTTTCCTAACTTACCTCCAATTTTTTTTGCATTGGAATTTATTTTTTCAATAGCATCAGCAGTGGGAACGCCATTGAAAGTTGATACGGCTACTCTAAATAAAACTAGACCAGTTGTGCTAGAGTGTAAGTTGAGCTTGATTTGCTGGCTAATCACCCTACAAAGGTTGTGATTAATGAAGAAGATGATGAGACGAGGGAAATTACTTCCTTTTGGGCTGATATTGAATATGATTAGCTTTCTTTGTGTTGCAAAATGTGTAGGCTTCAGGGTCACAATGAAGGTTCATGCAAAGTTGTGCACCCTGAGTTGTGGGAAGAACCAAAGAATATTGGAAATAAGTTTGAAAGTGTTGCACGTGACAAGCATGTCCCTCCACTCCTGGCACCCCCAATTCGCATTTTGACAAGTGGACAGGTGGTTGGCAATGTCAGGAATGAGGAAGAGTGGAATGAAGCAAAGAATAAGAAAGCTAGGAAAGTGAATAACTATAGGCTACAAAAAGTGTTGCGAAGCCCAATGACAAGCTAGCTTTGGTGCAGGCTGGGAATAATAAATTTGCAAGCTTTGCAGGAGGATGAAACTCAGGAAGTTGGTGAATTGGGTGACAAGGCAATAGTTATATCAAAAGATGATGTTCAACCTGCTAATGTTCAGAAAGGAGATGCTACAGCAAAGAATGGCATTAAGAAAAGTGCAACCAAGAATGGCGCTGCAACCCCAAAATCAGCCGGGAAAGGTACTATTTATATGCCTAAATCGACTGTGGACTGGGTAAAACAGACATGGTATAGTAAAAAAGGAGAGAATAATGGGAAACAGCTTGCTAATCCCCAGCCTCAGCAACAGAAGAAGAGTGAAAAAGTTGGTGGAACAGCTCCACTGGGAGCTCTTGTTACTGATGCAGCGCCTATTTCTGCTGTCCCTGTGCCTGTAAACACTTCCCAATAGGAGGATCCTTCAAACTCCTTGTTGGCCAACATTACTATAGATGATGCTGGTGCTGTAAGGAATGACCAGCTGGAGGTAGTTGATTTAGAGGATGATGATGATGATTTGGTGGATTATGGGGAGGAGAGTGAAAATGATGCTGCTGATCCACAAAATTTTGAAGACGATCCTTCTAATGAATACTTGGGGTTGGTGGGTAATATGTTAAGGGATAATAGTGGCAAGGAAGATAAGGAAGCCAAACATCACGGTGGTTTAAATCAGAAAAATGCAAGTGCTGAAAAGTCATAGGGTGGTTCTGAAAAGCCACGGGGTGATGCTGACATGCAGATTGATATGGTTAATGTCAGTCCTGTGTTATCAAGGGGTAGGCCAGCCACTGATAAGGAGCTGCAGGAGCTGAAAGCAGCCTTTGATAGTGCTAAAAAGAAGAATTCACAGCTGGTTGCAAAGAATTTTGAGCCCACACCAGCCTTAGTGCATCTTTTTGACAAACCGGCTGAAAAGCAGGTGGAAATTGGTAATGATGAAGAGCTTGATACTGAGTTTACTACTCAGAAATACGTGAATGTTGCTGAAAAAGGTGACATATCGCCCAGAAAGGTGGAACCACAAAAGAAGAAAACCAAGCAGGCACGGGTGAAAAGAGGTGCAAGCGTTTCTCCAGCTCCTGGAGGGGTTTCAACAAGGAGGACGGTTTCAACATTGAATAGCTCACTCAAATGGAATATATGGTCTGTCAACACTCAGCAGGCCTTTGATCGAGTGGTCACATTACATAGGCAAAAGCACTTTTCATTATTTCACTAATGGAGCCGTTTCTGCACCATAGACATATTGACAAGTATCGTCTGTGGTTAGGTATGGGTTTTCTTGGCATAATTTTAATGGAAAAATATGGGATTTTGTTGATGATGAATATCAGGTGGAGGTGTGTATGATACATCACAACTGTTGTCCTTGAAGCTGACGCATTTGCATGGTTTGCTGAAATTTGTAGTGTCGTTTGTTTATTCTAGTACTGATCGTTTCACTTGGCTTGAACTGTGGGACCTTTTGTATGCTCAAGCTAGTGATATGAAATCCCAGTGATAGGTGGGGGATGACTTTAATGTCATTGTGGATGAACTTGAAAAGTTTGGGGGGCTGCCTGTTAATTACCCGGAGGTTAAAGATTTTGTGCATTATATAAACATTTGTCAGCTGTCAGACATGGGTTTCAAGGGCAGCATGTACACTGGGTGGAATGGTAGATCGAATGATGCATGCATATTCAAAAGGCTTGATAGATGTCTTCTGAATCAAGCTCTGCAAGAATTATTTCCTCAATTTGCAGTGGAGCACTTGATTAGGTAGGGATCAGACCATGCACCATTGTTGATTACTACTAATATGGATAGCCTACTATGAAGAAGTCGTTTAGATTTTTGAACTTTTCGGTGCAGCATGACTCATTCCAGGCTGTTTTCAGAGAAAACTGGGCTGAAAACTTTAGTAGGGACCTTTTCAATAATTTTTCAGTACAAGATGAAAAAATTGAGAAAGCCATTGTCTGTCTGGAGCAAGGAGACATATGGTGACATTTTCAGGCAGATTTCTACGCTAGAGGAGGTGGTCCTAGTATATGAATAGGAGTTCGAGGAACATCCCACTTGGTACAATAGAGAGAGACTCCAGAGAGTTAATGTAGAGTTGATTCGTTTTTATGCTCTAGAGGAACAGTTTTGGAAGCAAAAAGCCGGTATATAGTGGTTCAAAGACGGGGATAGAAACACAAAATTTTTTCATGCTCATGTAAATAGAAAAAGAATGATTTTTGCAGGTTAGAAGAATTTACGATGCTACTGGCTCTTAGCTTGAGAACGATACAGACATAACCCAGGAAGCAATTAGATTTTTGCAGGTTCATTTTTCCAACTATCCGGTGCCAGATGATTTTTCTATACTGGATCGCCAGCCTAGTCTTGTTACACAGGACCAGAATGTTGTTGTTATCACTGAGCCAGATGAACAAGAGGTGAAAAAGGCGATTTTTAGCCTTAATGCTGACTGTCAGGGGGCCCTGATGGTTTTACGAGTGCCTTTTACCACTCTTGTTTGGATATTATTGGTGCTGATGTGGTTAAAATGGTATTGGCATTCTTTTGGGGTTACCTACTGCCTTATTACATCACTACTACTAACTTCGTTCTCCTGCCTAAAAGGAAAGATTTTGCTACCTTTTCAGATATGAGACCAATTAGTCTGAGCAACTTCATTAATAAGGTATTCTCCAGGGTAACTCATGATAGGCTCTCTATTTTATTGTCTGGAATGATTTCACCGCAGCAGTCTGGCTTTGTGAAGGGGAGGAGCATTTTTGAGAATATTCTGCTGGTGCACGAAATTGTGTGTGACATTGCTGACGGGGGAAATCGGCTAATGTGGTAATCAAGTTAGATATGTCAAAGGCGTATGATAGGGTGTCATGGTTGTTTCTGACAAAGATCCTGAGGAGGATGGGATTTTGTGAGATATCTATTGACATAGTCTACAGGGCCTTGTGTAATAACTGGTACTCTGTGCTAGTTAATGGCCAACCATATGGGTTCTTATAGTCTTCCAAGGGGTGAAACAAGGTGATCCTCTATCGCCTACCTTATTCTTACTTGCTGCTGAGTGCCTTTCTAGAGCTCTGAACGCACTGCATATGGATGATAACTTTATGCCGTATGGGATGCCATAGTGGAGTTAACTTTGTGCCGTATGGGATGCCACAGTGGAGTCCCAACCTTAATCACCTAGCGTATACAGATGCTATGATTATCTTTTCATTTGTTGAGGAGGGTTCTTTCAAATTGGTGATAAAGACTCTTACTAGATATGTGCTTTCCAGTGGTTAAAGATTCAATAAGGAGAAGAGTAATGTGTATATGCATGGACAGATTTCACAGTTGATAGCTGATAGGGTGCTTGATGTCACTGAGATACCGAGGGGTGATTTTCCTTCCAAGTATCTTGGTGTGCCTATTTGTTATGCTAGGAGGAAAAACATTCACTACAATGAGCTTGTAGAAATGGTGCAGAAAAAGCTTGACTCCTGGACTGGTAAAATGCTTTCCGTAGGTGGTCGGGCAACTCTAATTTCCTCAATACTTCAGAGCATGCCTATTAACTTATTATCTGCCTGTGACCTCCTATCTAGGGTGGTAGCTCAACTTCATAGGATTTTTGCCAAGTTCTTTTACAGTAACACTGTGGGCCAGGATAATAGGCATTGGCCTTCTTGGAAGACATTGTGTCATCCTCAGAATGAAGGTGAAGTTGTCTTTAGGAGCTTGTATGATATTTCCAAGGCTTTATTTGTAAAGCTTTTGTGGAAATTTCGTACCAAGCAGTCTTTGTGGAGGGACTATATAAGCAACAAATACTTGAAAAAGCATCACTCTGTGGTGGTGCCATCGAAGAAAGGGACTTATGCATGGAAGAAAATGTCGCAGTGGTGGACTGAGATGGATCATGAGATAAGGTGGCTGCTGAAAAAGGGAAATTATTACTTCTGGCTTGATAACTGGACTGGACTTGGTCCGTTGTATCATGCAGTTCCTCTTGAGTTTCCGTGTAATGAGACCGTAGTGTGTGTCTATAAAGTTGTTGAGGATGGAGTATGGCTGGAGCAGTGCCTTAGGGAGCTATTTCCTGAAGACATTACTTAGCACGTGATTCATTATGTCACGCCTCCTATTTGTCCTGACCAGAGGAACAGGCCTTTTTAGATACTGGAGCCTGGGGGCACTTTTTCAGTCCGGTCAGTTTATCACTTGGTGAGGCAAAGGATGAAGCCAAGTGATCTCTACAAGCATATCTGGATTAAAGGTATTCCTTTTAAGATGTCATTTTTCTTATGGAGGTTGTGAAAATTTAAGCTGCCCTTAGATGATATGCTGAAGAGGTGGGGAATTCAATTCCCTTCTAGGTGTCATTGTTGTATGAACCCTGATGTGGAAACTGTTTCTCATGTGTTTTTGAATACGCCTGTGGCACGATATGTCTGGAAATATTTTGGAGGTCCTGCAGGTCTTAATTTTGATGGGTTGCACTTGACAGAAGTGATAAATTTGTAGTGGGATGCTCCTGGTTCCCGGTCCTGAGGTTGATTTACCGTGCTATCCCCATCTTTATTTTTTGGGAGTTGTGGAAGCGAAAGAATAATTAGAGGCATGGTGGGTCAACCTCAACTCATAGGTTGTTGTATCTTGTCACTCAGCATATTATCATGTTGCTGAGAGTTCGTAGGAAAAACTTTCAGTATGCGCTGGTAGGTGGGAGGACTTGTTGTCGGTGTTAAGGGATCATACGCCTAAGTTTATGATGACAAAGGTTCTGTAGAGTCCGCCTCAGGTGGGGTGGATCAAAATTAATACAGATGGTGCTTCTAGAGGATGACAGGGGTGATATTGTGCATGCTTGTGCTAGGGAGATGACAGATTGCATGACCACAAATACTCAAGCGGAGGCAACTGCATTTCTTATGGCTTTGAGATTTGTGGTTTCTACTTCCTATGTACAAGTTATTGTTGAAATTGATTCAATGTTGCTTAAGAACGTAGTGACAAAAATTTGGGAGGTACCTTGGCAAATTTTGTATATAATGGAGGAGATTTGGAGTTTGATAGAGGGTAGAGAGGTGGTGGTGATGCATGTGTTTAGAGAAGGGAATAAATTGGCAGATTACTCGGCGAACATGGCTCTTGAGAAAGGGGATGTCATGGTGAATTCATTTTATGAATTGGATAGCATGGATAGGAGGTTGGTGAATGGTGATAAGTGTAATGAGCCATACATCCGCACTAGACCGAGGAGGAATGTCTAGAAACAAGGGAGGTTAAATTTTCCTTCATCTTCAAATCCTTGTGGAGAGAGCATGGAGGCTTTTACTACTAACTTTATTTTCTTTTTTGTAGGTACTTTAATGAAATTTTTTAAGAGGAGTATTCATTATAGTTCTTTTGAATGCATACTTCTGGGAATGTTACAAGATTTTAGCTGGAGCTTTATTTCGGATTGCTTTCAGTTGATGTGGCATGAAGATTTCCTTGGTTTTTTGCCGGGGCAGATTTTTAATTCACTCAACAAACTCATAGGCAAGCGTACTGGTGCATTGTTGACGGAGGATCAGATGTTTAGCTCATTCAACAAGAGGGTGAGCGAGCAAAACAAGGCAACGAGGTCATGGAACAAGCAAGCGGGCAGATTTTTGTTTGCTTGGCGAGCAAACTTGGCGAGCGCTGCTGGGTGTTTATTTTGGAAGCGGAAAGAAATTATGAGGGGTCAACGAGCGCTCTCAATAAGCATTTTTAGAAAAGCTGGAAGGCGGACAGAAATTGCACCAACTCAACGAGCTCACCTAGTGAGAAACCTTGGGAAGCGGGCAGATTTTTGGAGGCCTTAACGAGCGCTCCTAGTGAGCGTTCCTTGGACAGTTTGTACACGGGCGGATTTTATACGACCTCAACGAGCTCCTTAATGAGCTATTTTCATGATGGATGCTTCATTTTGGATGCTCTTCAACAACATCAAGGATCCATTTCAAGATTAATTGCTACAAATTTATTAGCATTACTCATATATTTAGTTACATACTTCATTAATTTTTCATTAAATTTATTTTTAGCCAGTGTGGTAACTCATGTGAAGCATATTACCAAGGTGTTAAATTTACTTCAATTGGTGGTATTAGCATCACACGATGCTCAATTCAATGAGGTATATGTAATGCTTGGGCATGTTGCTATTTTACCACTAATTAGTCATTATCTATTTTTAGAAAGTTCATATTTCATTCATAATTGTAAAGACCTTTTTTTTTTGTTTACTATAATTAAAATTAGTCGCGAAGCTATAAGCTTAGTGGTATTTTGCTGGAAAAAAATATAATAAATGCAAGGATGCATGAAAATGAATGTTGAAAAACAACAATTGTCACAAGGATAAGTTTGAAAGTTGTTTCGATAGCATTATCATTAATGAGAAATTCTAGAGTTTAAGTGAAAAATCCCGTTTGGTCAATTAAGCAACTCATTCAAGTCTAGGTATTCTTCAAGATTACAAAAAATAGAGGTCTAAAGAAATATGAAAATTTTCTAGAAAGAATTATAATATGATATTTATTGCTGAAAATTAAAAGAGTTTAAAAGGCATAAGATCAAATGGGGTAGTATCTAAATTACAAATCATGTAAAGAATCCCAGTTATGACTATATGCTACACAGTTTCTCCTTTTGAGTAGATACAGTCTTATTCATGAAAATTTATATAGAAAAAAGTTTATCTTAGTAAGCACATGCACTGTTTGTTCGTTTTGGTTTATCTTTCATGATCGCCAGACATATTTTCTTTTAGGATGTCTCAAGCTTAAGTATCTTCACATGACTACAGCCTGTACTGAAGTAGATGGTTTGTTACTTTTTTCCGTTCTTGAGAAATGACATACCCGAGGTACCTTTTCATATTAGTTTCTAGTCATTTGTCATGTGTTTAGTTTATTCCTATATGCTTGAAGTGGAAAGTTATATCATCCAGTTGTGCAGCAATCTACCTGCACTTCTTTGATGATTTCATTGCTCTTCTTTGGTTATGTGAAACTATGTGATGTTCTCACATTAGCTATTGTCATAATTATTCTTATTAATATTGTCATATGAATTAGTGGAACCTGATTAGCGGAAGATTTTTTGCCTTTACTAAGACTGAAATACAAAAGTGAATGTTGTTGTTCCCTTCTTATCTAATATTCTCCTAAGTAGGAATTCTTGGTTACAACATGTAAAACTGCCAAAAGAATGTAGCTAGAAGCTTTTCTTTTAGTTATGAACATGGAGTTTCATAGCATTACAAAGGCTAGTAATAGGAAGGCCAGTATAAACTATAGTCAATATTTTCAGACTCACATAAATTTTGTAAAAGATTGTTGTGGATATTGGTTCGTTAATCACTACAAAAGAATCTGGTATTGAGTTTGCAATGAATCACTAGCATTTTCTAGTATACTACTTTAGTATGGGCTGCATTTCTAATAAAAATCACTTTTGATTGTCCCAGGAGGGTCTAATTTAATTTCTTCTCTACATGACCACAAAACCTATTATATATTGATCTCATATTTACACATCTCTTTATTACAAAAATGTAAACACTACTAGCTCTTCTACCTGACAGCCCCATTAAAATTTAGAAGTACCAAATTTCTAGTTTTAAGTTACGAAGATACAACATTTGTCAGATCTCAGTTTGTTGGTATGTGTATCCCTGAAATAAAATACCACATTGCTTCAGGTGTCTTTTCCACTTTCTGCTATGAAAATTTTTTATTATGAAATATCACAGGTTTGTAAAATGTCACATGGAAAGCTTAGTGTTATGCCTCTTACCAGGACAGGACTGTTCAATTTCGTTAAAGTTTTCATTTTTACTAACAACATTTTTGTAGATATTTTGTCCTCCTTATCATTGTAGTATTTTGCATTTTTATAACTTGTCTGTAATAAAATAGAGGGAGTGGACTGAAAAGCTGAGAGCGAAAGACTTTGCAAGATATCTCCATCTTCTAGTTGAGGTGGCAGCTAAGAAAAATGTAACATATTCTTGTACTACTTATCTTTCTATTTTGTAGGTTAAATTTTACGAATTTTGCATAAATATGTTGCAGCCTGAAATGTGAAGGTGATAACGGCAGGACGATGTTTCAAGCTGTGATGTTGAGGAATTAAGTTTGTATTTTCTATTTGGTTAGTCTTGATTTCCACCTGCTGGTTTTGTGTTCATTGTTCTTAGTACTTTTGTCAAGTAAATTGTGCAGGTTAGTTCTCTTGGCGAATAAATTTATTTGGGCAGTTCCACAAGTTTTTTTTGCTTGGCTATGGTTAAACCTGATTTCTAGAAAAGGATAAAAGATTAAAAAAAAAGTAGCCATTAGGAATTTTGTTACTAAACTGACATAAACTTTTTTTTAAACATATCAGGAATCTGATGTCCAAAGAACTTGTCCATTGAAGCAAATGCAGAGCAACTAAATATGTTAAAGAAGGAGTTGAAGGCCTGAAGCACAAGAAGAACATATTTTTTGTCTTTTTAAGTGTTGTTTAATGATGTTTCAAGTTGTACATGGTACTATTTTATTTTCTATAATATAGGAGTTTAACAAATATAATATTATACAATTTGGATAGGTGTATTTTGAAAATGTTAAGCTTTTGATCTTTGTAATTAACTGTGAAATATTGTATGAATAAAATGATTATTTTGTATGTTCGATGTGTGTATAGTAATAATATATAACTGATCTTCGATATCGTTGAGAGTTAATTGGTCAATGAAAAAGCCGAAAACCAAAGATATTTATAACAGCCGGTTTATTGTCGTAAATGAAAGGTTCCGGTCATCTTAAAAGAACATCAACGAAGGGAGACAACTCGCTCATAAGAGTTTCAACATCCGAATTTTTGCAGTCGCTAAATATTTTTTAACGACCGGTTCTCAATCCGGTCATTAAACTTTTAACGTGAAAGATAATGACTGGTGACGATCGGTTTTTATCCAGTCGTCGTTGGTCTATAGTAACCGGATTTATACTTTTAACAACCAATTTTCCCCTCGCTAAAGGCTTTATTTCTTGTAGTGTGTACCAAGTCCCGAGCCTTTTGAATTAGTAGCACTATTATTACAGAGTATCCAAACCCCAGAAGTTGGCCCCCCTAGATATTAAATTTTCCTTCTCCGTCTTGGGGAATATCTTGGCGCTAAAATCAGCCACGAGGTCCGCCAACACTTGAGACTTTATGCTGTGCGAGGCAAATAAATGATGTCATATTCACTCAGCTCGACTACCCACTTAGCTAACCTTCCTGACAACTCATGCTTATGCAATATATTGTTCAAAGGGAAGGTAGTAAGTACGACTATGGGATGACATTGAAAGTAAGGCCGAAGTTTTCCAGCAGTAACAACTAAAGCAAGCGCCAACTTTTCTAAATGGGGGTACCTGATTTCAACATCGAGGAGTGTTTTGCTCACGTAGTATATTGGCTGTTGTTTTCCATCCTCCTCTTGAACCAGGACTGCGCTCACAGATACCTACGATATGGCCAAGTAAACCAACAATGTTTCTCCATCTTTTGGCTTAGTAGCAACGGTACGTTAGCTAAATAATGTTTCAACTCCTTCAATGCCTCTCTGCTCTCTGGAGTCCACTCGAAGGCAGTATTTTTCTTCAAGACTGAGAAGAATTTGTTGCATTGCTCGGAGGACCTCGAGATAAATCTACTCAAGGCACTGATTCGGCTAGTTAGGCGTTGAAATTATTTAGCCCCTCAGAGGACCTCGGGGATTTCCTCAATGGCCTTCATTTTTTCAGGATTCACCTCGATACCTCGCTCGGAGACGATGAATCCAAGAATTTTCCTGAACTGACTCCAAATGCACACTTCTGGGGGACAACTTCATATTATACTGCCTTAGGATGGCAAAGGCTTCCCTCAAGTGGTACATATGGTCCTTTATCCAAACCGACTTCACTAGAATATCATCTATATAACCTTCATTGACTTCCCGATGTTCCTTAAATATGCAACACACTAACCTTTAGTATGTTGCCTCAACATTTTTTAAGCCAAAAGGTATCCCTTTATTACAATATGTGGCTCGGTCAGTGATGAAAGAATTCTTCTCTTCATCATTCGGGTCCATCAAGATCTGATTGTACCCCAAGTATAGCATTCAAGAAGGTTAAAAGCTTATGTCTAGCCGTGGAGTCTATCAACCTATCTATTTGTGGCAACGTATACGAATCGTTTTTGCAAGACTTGTTCAAATCCGTGTAATTCAAACATCCTCCACATTCCATTCTTCTTTGGCACAACGACGACATTGGCGAGGCATTTAGGATATTTGACTTCCTTCACAAAGCCATTATCGAACAACTTCTTTGTCTCATCTTCAATCACTTCTCTCCTCACACCAGTGTTTGGCCTTTTCTTTTGCTTCACCAGAGTGTAGTGAGGATCCACATTGAGCTTATGAGTCATGATCTCTGGATCGATCCCAACCATATCAGCGTAGGACCAAGCAAAACAATCATCAAACTTTAGCAACGCGACTATGGCTCTTTTTGACTCTAGGTCCAACTCGAGCCAACAAATATTTTTCTATCTGGGAGTTCTTCAGTTAACTCGAATAATTCCAACTCCTTAATAGTTGAATCTTCAGATTTTTGCTTACCCTTGTCAGTTAAAATTCCTTCAACATGCCCTTCTTGAGCAAATGGACCACCTCGAGGTGTAGTGTCTTACAATCCTCGGTGAGGTGCCCACAGTCACAATGAAAGTCGTAGTAGAGGTTGTGATCCCTCTTCCCAGGGGCTACTCATATATCCTTAGGGAGCCTCACCCCCTGATCACTCATTCCCTTTAGGGCGTTCACTAACTCGTGCCTGACACGTTGAAATTATATTCAGAAATATGTATGGAAAAAAATACACCACCTACTATTACGGGGGTACGAGCCCAGCTGGCAAGACTAGGCTTATCTTACATGTCACCGGGCATAAAGGATACATGCCTGTTCTACGAGTTACAACCGTTCAGGCGGTACGGGCGTAGGAAGACAGGCATATATCTTGCCGCCTTAGGATTACAGTCTCCTAGTTAGGGTTTCGTATAAATCACCGCCATGAGTTATATGCCCATAGCCTTATTAGTCTTGATATTTTACCTTAATTAGGATTTGGTATCTTCTACTATAATTGCCAATCCTTATATTGTATTGCACAACAGAGCGATTCACCACAAAATCCGGCTATTCTCGAGGAATAAGATTACTTTATTTTTCTTGCTCATTATTCTTCTCTTTTATTTGTTACTTTTCCATCGTACTTACTGTACTGCTTGTGACCTCATTCTAAATTAATTTTTTAACCTAGGAGACAAATTTTAGGCATAAATAGTTGGCGCCCACTGTGGGGCCCAGGTACTTGTAGGTATTCTACGAAGGAAAAGGTGCAATCATGTCTGATGATAGTAGAAACATTTTGAAAAACACAACAGATACAGTAGATGAATCCGTAAAAGATCCCAGTGATCCCAACGTACAACCTAAGGATTATGTTGAACAATCGAAAGACCTTTCCCAGGATCCAATCCATGTTGCCAGTACCAGCAATAGGGAAGGTGACCAACCGCCGGAAGGTAATACTGAATTCAGAGGTTTTCTTGTCAATCTCCTCAACACTATGTCTGCACAAGCAGAGCGAAATTCTAGCAACATAGTCAAAGGGATATCTCAGAAGCTGGGAGCGATGTTTGCTAGATCGTCTCAGAGGCCAGCATCCCCGCGAGGACCAGCGCCCACGAACCATTCACCAGCATTCGTCCCTAACCGCGGGATAAACATGGATGCTGGCCCTGAAGGATCATCAACAATCACCAATCAAGATCTTAAGGGAGCACCTTTTATTCAGGACCTCATAAAGGAGATAAAGGCCATCCGCGACTGGATTAGTAATCTGTCGGGTGCTCCACCCCAAGTTACCTCGGTAGATGAGCAGAAAATTTACAAGCATGCTTACATAGCAACCGCTACATTGGTCCGCATATCAAAGTGATGTTTGGCAATATTTGCTTATTATACCTTAATATTTCATCGCATTTTGATACGTTATTCGCCCATTGCACGAAATAATTTTGATTGTTGTGCTCACCTATTGTGTTTGTGATTTTAGGAATAATTTGGATGAATACTAGTGCAAACAGAGCGAAATGGATAAAATCGAGCAAGAAATTGATGAACTTAGCTAATTGTGGAATATGGCATTAGAAGACAAAGCTATGGTGTAAGCTGTGGATCTGTCATAGCTTCAGACGTTGGAAAGCCATGAGCCATGTGACGCTTAGGGTATAGCACGCAACATCCAGATGCTATGAGCTATGCGACACCTTCCGCATAACGCGCGACATCCATTGGCTATGAGCCATGGGACGCCCAGAGAAAGCTTTTGGAGATTTGAGCACCACTGTTGTGGCAATGCTATGAGCCATGCGACGCTTGCCCTGTGGCTTTTAGTTCAGCAACCCCAACTTTTCCAACTTAGTTTAGGCTTTGGTTTAACTTTCCTAGTACTTTGTAAACACTATAAATACATTATTAGGAGGTCTTTTTAGGGGGTTAGACGTGGAGGAGAGTAGAGGAGCCCTAGATGTCTTTTAAACAAGTTCTTTCTCTCTTTCTCTTATTCTTCTCCTTAATTCTATAGTTTATTCGCTCTAGAGTTAGGGCAACTACATGAAGGTTGATGTTTTAAAGTTGATTTCTTCCTATTGATTTAGCACTATAGATTGTTTATTCTTTCTTGAGCCTAATTGTTTAGTTATTAGGGCCCAATAATTGAACACTATCTACGATTTACAGGTTGAACTCGACAGAGGGAACTTGTGAACGCACATAAGAAAGAATAGGGCTTGATTGTGAATCTGGGCATCAGGGAATCGATTTGCGGGTAGGATAGACATATATCTATTCACCTTGCTCAGCTAAATACAAAGTTCTTTAATGCATGCATGTGATTTAACTCCATAGACATATAGGTGTTAGAGTAGCTTGCGTAGACTCGTGAAGAATCAACAGGTTTTCACGAATATAATTAATCTGTTAGTTAGCAATCTAGGAAATCAAGAAGTAGAACTACCTGGAAAACTCAACTGGATTGTTTGTAGCTCTGACCCTGGACCGTTTCTCTTTTATTGATAACAACCAATAATTTGAACTCTATTACTTGATTTCAATTTCTTGCTTTTTAATTATTGTTTTCCTTAGTTAGTAAAAATCCCAAACCATCATCGAAAAAGATCCCTGAATAGTTTTTATGAAATTGTTTGCTAGGATTCAGTCGGATCAATAGTCCTCATGGGAACGATATTCAACTTATCACTTTATTACTTATCGACCACGTATACTTGCGTGTGCGTTTGGGAGCAACACAAAGCACTTTCATCTACCAGATAACTTGAAGTATGACAGGACAATTGATCGGGACGAGCATATTGCTGCATATAACATGGCTGTAAAAAGAAACAAGATCACTGAGGAAGAGATTCACTCTGCTCTAGTGAAGTGGTTTGGCTCAACTCTGACCAAAGGCGCCCTTGCTTGGTACACCCAGCTACCAATGGGATCTATCGAATCATTCAGTCAGATGTAGGACCTATTCAAGAAAGCGCATTATGGTGCCCGCAAGCGGAAGAAGCGCATGGAGGACATCGTCGAGATTCATCAGCATGACGAAAAACTGCTGAAGGACTACCTTGACAGGTTTCAGCAGGAACACATGGAGCTTCCACCAATCCCTACTAATATTGCTGCGGTAGCCTTTGGAAAAAGTCTGAACTTGAAAGGGTTGTTAGCTACCAGGTAATTGCAATGGAGTTTGACTCGACATCTTGTGACCATTGAATGCATTGCATCAGAGGTACACTAAAAAGCTTCGCTTAGAGCCAGACCACTCTTAGAACCCCAAAGCTGAGAGAAGGAAGAGAGTAGGGAGTCCCTCTCTAGAAAGTGAGGGACTTTCGCTGAGAACAAAAGCGAAAGTCTAGAACCAGGCAGGAATCAGAAAGCAGAGCAGTTCCCAAGGATTTAGATCCAAGAAAAGCGGACAGAGTCCCGAAGCTTCAGAGATTTTGGTTTACGTGTCAACGCTGTATATTTGGTTGCCAACCACTTTAGAAAACTAGGTCCGAGGGTCTGATGGCCGCCTACCATAAAAGGAGCAACGAGGAGAAACACAATGCTCTATTGTGATTTTCACTGTACTGGTGGCCATGCGACGGTTGATTGCAAGGCCTTGATAATCAAAATCGAGCATTTATTGAAAGAAGGGAACCTCAAAGATTTGATTGAAGAAGGACCACAATATTCGAGAGTGCCAGATTCTGAAAACTTGAGGACCATTAATGTAACCTTCACGGTTTTTGAACCAGCCACAACCTGGGGGACTACAGAGGTGGGGCAATTGCTCAGTCCAATCTCGTTCAGCCTGGAGGAAGAACAAGAGCACCAGAGCGACCTAGTCGTTTCCGTAGACGTGTACGACTTGGGCATCCAGCAAGCTTTGATCGATCGGGGGAGTAGCGTGACTATTATTCAGATGGAGATGTTGTAGAATACACGTAATGCCACCTAGTAACTTCAAGTCCTCGAAACATAGTTAGCTTGAATGGTTGTCGAGAAGAACCTGTCAGGGAACTAGCTCTACCGGACCATATACCGAGCGTGACTAGAATTACTCCCTTGCAGATGCTGAATTGCAACCAATCTTATGACTTCATCTTAGGATGGCCTTGGATACATAGCGTTAAGGGGATACCCTCAACACTCCATCAAGTCTTCAGATTCCCAACTTCTCACGAGGTTAATGACTTACGGAGTGAGCGGTATTCGCTTGGAGAATATTATCCTGCTTATGGTAAGGATCTTAGTGTCCGGTCAGTGGCCAAAGTAAATATGACCGAAGTGGAGTCTATCGAGTTTGAGGCCATGGAACGAGAAGTCAGAGATGAGATCAGCGAACTACAGGATCGATTGGCGGTGATGTCAGCTCCCTGAGGTGCGATGGAGACAAGAAGGACCCCTATGACTAATACAGAGTTACCTAACCATAGCCCAGGCAAAGATACAGCTCCTGCAGCTTCAGTGATAATCGATCCAAAGCCAGGTGAGCATCTATTACTGTATGTCTCGATCTCAGAAATAACATGGAATGCAGTCCTTGTACGAGAAGAGAACGGGAGGCAATTTCCCATGAAGTATGCTAATAAAAGACCTTCGCACCGAGATAGATTTTTGCCTTTACTCTTTCAGTTTATTGTGGCAGTGATAATGGCGACCCAGGAGTTACATTTGTATTTTCTTGACCATACGGCCAGCATGGTCTCCTCCACCGGTATCGACCATATTGTCTAAACACGGACTCTCAGAGGAGATGGCAGAATGGGCTGAGAAACTGGGAGAGTATGACGTTATTTACCAACCCCGAACAGCCATCGAGTGACATGAACTTGAAGATTTTACATCAGACTTCGTGGATAAACTGAAGCCAAAGGCGGAGGAGTCAATCAGGAGCAAAGAACAACCGAGCCCGGGCATTGGGAGATCAGCATTGATGTAGATCTCAAAGAGGAAGAAACCGACCTCGATCTGTGGGTCAGGGCACCTACTAATATGGTATTCCGCAAGACCACAAGAGATCAAAGCAACGAAGCAGAGTATAAAGCCATAATTCAAGCTCTTGACTTAGCCTACATACTGGGTGCCAAAAAAAGGTCACCTTCTTCAGCAGCTGCCAACTGGTCGTCGGCAAGTGAAGGAAGTTTTTACCATAGAAGGCATCTGCATGCCGGATCGGCAGGAAAATGAAAGCACTCTTGAAAACTTTTCAGACATGGAAGATTGTCTATTGGGAAGAAAGCTCAAGTGATGGTGAAGCGTCCAAGAATTCATACGAGTAGCAGATAGTGGTTGAGTTAACCCTCGTGGACATGATGAACTTGAAGTTCCAGACACAAAATCTGTCATAGGGCAGTGTTATGTGCTGATTAACTACCTAATCAAAAGAGTTCTCCACGAAGACAAATCAGAAAGCAGACAGCTGCGAAAGCAAGCAGTTTATTATTGTTTGATTGGCATAGAGTTATAAAATCGGGTCGTTAGCGGCCGAAAGGTAACATCTCTAGGCTCAGCACCCTCGAGTAGGGAAGCCCAAGTAGATGGCCCCTAACCTTCGGAGGATAGAGCATAAAGTATCTTTCGCTTTTTAAAGTATTTATTTTTTATGTTGAGTTTCTTTTAACTTTGATCGTAGTATTTGGTTCTCGCCCACAGCATATCAGGCCTAGTGCCCATTTATCAATAAAACTACTATTTTTACTTAGTCGATTTTACTTAATTATTCAGATCCATCTACGATCCTACTATTCATAGACCCGGCCACACCTAAGTTGAACATCTACGATCCTACTATTCATAGCTCCAACCAGACCTAAGTTGAAGTAATACGCTCACTTTTCGCTACAAAATGTAGGGCGCGCTACTCGCTTAGAGCTAGACCACATCTAGCTCAGCCACCAGGCATTACTCGTACGTTGAGCTCGTTAATTCAACAAATGCACCTACATGCCGACGGGGACGCCTGTTCGCATAGTGCCAGAAAATCTTAAACACTCGAGTCCCTAAGCAGAGACATTCGAAGTCGGACGCAAAAGTGCCTGTTTCCACACGGGCTAAATTCATCCCATTATGGGCGCAACTTAAGCCATCACCTAGTGACACAAATGAAGCGCCCTTCAGTACGCACGCTCGTCTCTTGAAGACACTAGCCCAGAAAGGCGCAAAAAACATTCTGCTTGACTACACATTACACCGCATGTAATTACACAAGTACGTATAAAACTATTGATGAACGACTATTTCATTAATAACGAACAGCCCATAGGCTCACAATATACAATTGGTTCCTCTTGAATACAACATTTGTTCATAACAATTGTAAAAAGAAAAAAACACGGAAAGGGAAAACTAAAAACAAAGAGCTCTTCAAGATTAATATGGCTGAAAATCCTTCATGTGATTGCAGCTTCAAGTCGTAAACAGTCCTAAATTCTTTTTTTCTTCTGGCAGCTCAAGATATGTTAGCTCGAGCATTCCTTCAAGACACGTGGCTGTTGATCCACCAAAGCCCGTCTGCTTGATCAAAGCAAGGGACCTCGGAAGCGTCTGAGTACAGGCCTAACATCCTCCACCTTGCCTGCTGAACTCGAAGAGGAACTTGAAGACTCGCCGCAGAGCTTAGCAAGAAAATGTGACCATCTGAGTCAACCTCATTTGTTCAAACCAGAGTGTACAACCTCGTAGATCTTCAAGCACAAACAGGAGCTCACCAGGGATAGAGAGGCCTGAGATGGG
Source organism: Petunia secreta (assembly GCA_029990175.1). NCBI lineage: Eukaryota > Viridiplantae > Streptophyta > Magnoliopsida > Solanales > Solanaceae > Petunia > Petunia secreta. The sequence continues at coordinate 452,903 of JARKIP010000112.1, forward strand.
AACCTACCACAAGGAAGCCTCTTTCCTTGGGTATCCCACAGCCAACGGCCGATGAAACGTTGCAATAGCAGTTCATCAGAAGTAGATAACCAAGTTGAAAGCCATGAATCACGAGGGGATCTAAAGCTAGTGACACTTTAATCACCCGACAACGTGAAGTTGTATCCTCTTGCCTCCCATGAAACGGAGTCAGACCAGTAGGCCTCAACCCTACTTCGTCAAAGAGGCAACCTAAGCACTAGAGAAATCATGGCGGAGAAGCCGCATGATAGCTGAAAGGGCTAAGTATCTTGATCACGCATGACAAGAAGAATATTACAGCAACCGCCATGTTAGAAGTTGAGCGCATCGTAATTAGTGCACATGACACAATGAAGATATTCCAAATTATGTCGTAAGAATCCCGATCAAACGTCATGACTCGGGGGACTTTATTCATTCCTTCGTGGACGAAGAAAGAAAAGAAGGTAACTGCAGATGAGTTTCCTCCTATTGTTCCCTCAGGCATCGTCCATTTGGAACAAAGAAGGTTTTCTGGGTATATCAAATTAGGATCAAAGGCGAACATTTTTGGGGAAAGAAAAGTTTCTCACTATCATTAGAAGTTCTTGAAGAAGAGAGATATTTTCTGAAGAGGAGTTTGTAATTTTTCTACTTTCACGAAGTCTCTATTTGTAGGCAGAAAAGAGATAAGGATGACACGATTCGAAGCAATTAATAGAAGTTCTTAGAAAGGTACATTGAATCGATATTAACCAATCAAATAAAAGCACACACAGTTCTCGAAGAAAGAAGCATTATTCTTGGTCAAAGAGACTGTGAGTCTTAACACGTCAGCGAGATATCTTTTCACATCCATATTGTACGCCGCATTCATTTCTTGACTACTTGCGTCAGCACGCATCATGTGGGGGGACTGAATGTGTAGACAAAAATACGCCACTAACTATTATGGGGGTACGAGCCCAGCTGGCGAGACTAGGCTTATCTTACAAGTCACCGCGAACAAAGGATGCACGCCTGTTCTACGAGTTATGACTGTTCAGGAGGTACGGGCGTAGGATGAAAGATACATCCTGCCGCCTTAGGGTTACAATCTGCTAGTTAGGGTTTCGTATATACCACCTCCTTGAGTTATATGCCCATAGCCTTATTAGTCTTTATATTTTACCTTAATTAGAACTGGGTATCCACTACTATAAATACTCTTCCTTACATTGTATTGTACAACAGAGCGATTCACCACATAATCCGGCTATTCTCAAGGAATAAGATTACTTTACTTTTCTTGCTCATTATTTCTCTCTTTTATTTATTAATTTTCCATCGTATTTGCTATATTTCTTGTGACCTCATTTTAAAGTAATTGTTTAACCAAGGCGACCAATCTTAGGCATAAACAAGATACGAGGCAAATCCTTTTCCGTAGACACTAAAGACAGCCCCATGGTATCCCTATGATTAGCATTAGTATTAACATTTACTCCGAGCCTCTAGATCACGTGTTGTCCTCCGAGCCTTTGACTCACATGTTGTTTTAAAGAGTTGTAGGGGTCGTATCGAAACTTTGAGTTTCCTTGCGATGTATCGGTGCGTCTAGAAGACTCGGAGCGATTTCTGTCACTAGAACTTCGACCAGCTTCCCTCCACTCTGCTTCCTCAAGTCTAACCTTAGAAGTAATTCTATCCTGCAACTCATCCCAGGTTCGAGCTTGCGACTCTTGGAGATCTTTCTTCAACTCGAAAGCGGCCTCGGAGTTCCTAGTGGTTATATTCCCTTCGACAGCCATGATTGCCAAATTATTATCCATGGTTGTCAATTCCATTCTCTCTGCTTTGAAGCGCTCGACGAAGTCCTGAAGAGTCTCGCGATACCACTGCTTAATTTCAAAAAATATCCTCTTTTCGCTTGAGGATCTTTTGTGCTCAAGTATGACCATTAATGAATAAGTCAGCCAATTCATTAAAATTCGAGATAGACTCGGAAGATAGGTGCATATACCAGCGTAATGCTCCTTTCTCAAGGGCGTCTCCAAATTTCTTCAAGAACATGGACTCTTTTTCTACCTAGCTCAGATCATTTCTCTTCATCATGGCCATGTATTCAACCACGTGATCAGTAGGGTCAGTCGTACCGTATATTTTTTTAAAGAACAATAGCTTGAAGTACTTCAATATGGGAGCCAGGGCTGCCTCAGGTTTCTAAACTTGCTGCCTATATTTGAAATGTCTAATATCCTCTGATCCTTTCTGACCCTGGGGACATTTTCGAGTCTGTTGACAGCTAATTTTGTCCCTACTGTTTCAATAGCCATTTTCAGACAAATCTTACTGATAACCATACAATTATTTTCACTCTGACTCCAATTCAAAATTCTTATCTCACACAAGCACTCCAATTTGACTATTTTTTTTGAAGACACTGTCACAAATTACCGTTATTTCACAACCTCATGCATGCCATTTACAAATCTTGCAATTACTTCCGCACTCTGACAAAATTACTAAAAATTATTTCAAACCTCAAAATCATATTTTTTACATTTCTTTACTCATTCCAGCATTTTAGAATAAATTTTATAATTTTTCTACAATTTTATAGCTATTTTATACTCATTGGTACCTATTTTATACTACTATATTCACAACATACACACTTCAACTATGCACTTCACACCCTTAAATTTATACACATCACCATGCCACGTACACCCACGTCAGATCCACGTGGGCATACGTGGCAAAATCCTAGTCACCCGATTACTTGATCCAACGGCCCTAAACAAAACTTCCATTTTTAATTATATACCCCACCCCCGAAACCCTAACACTCACCACATTTCCCCCCAAAATCTCCGCCGCCCCTCTCTTTCACTCTCTTTCCCACGCGAAACCCTAAACACCAATGTCCATGGCCACTTTTCGGCCATTTCTGCCGGCGAAACTCAAAGCCAAATATACCCCTATGTTCCCCTTGATCTCCGCAACAAAACTCCCTGACAATTTTCTCATTTGACGAAGGCCAAAATTCAACCTTCGTCGATCCTCGTCTCTATTACACAAAAGTGAACTCCGGCTATCTCTAAGAAAGACCTAAAGTGTCACTATCCAGCAGAGGAAAAAACCCTCGTATGCACGTGATTAGAAGACTGGTATCCGATTACAACTTTTAAATCGGATAATCCTTAACCCTTTTCGTTTAATTCTCGAACCTACGTGATGTCATGCCTAAATTGCGTAGTTTCTCTGTGAATTAACATGATTAATTTGTTACTTGATCAACTAGTTAAGATGAGATTCCTACGGTTACTGATTTTGGATTAATGTACTGGTTTAGTTGAACAATTGCTTTGAACTCTCGAATGCCTAAGTATAGTATTCTCATAGTTTATACCCTGTGTCATCTCTATTAGCTTATATATGTAAAATCAGTGATAGTGGTGATTTGAGCATGATCATTTGTGTTTTACAAATTATTTGCCCTTTTGTTATGATTATCTACATGATTTTCATGATTGTATGCTTAAAACTGAAATGGTAATCTGATTAGAAGGGTCTCAAATTGATTCAAATGGAATTCTTGATTGATCTTTTTGGTTCTTAAAAAGAAAGAGTTCGAGAAGGTTCAATTGGCAAAAACTTAAATGAAAGTTAGTTCAGTGATTGATATGATATCAATTAGAGCTTGTCAAGATTAGTTGATTGATTTCGAGCCTAAGATTGTTTGTAACATTGATTTTGAACTTAGACTTTATTAGGTTTAAGGGGAAGGAACTATATTTGTTAGAGGTTTGTTTGCCCTAAGTTTAGGGATTCTGATTGAGCCATATATGGAAATAACACCTAAGGGTGTCTTCTTTTATTTCTAGAAGGCAATATTATCTTTCCTTATGTGATTACCCATTTGAATTTAAACTTTCACCCCTCACACCTGTATAAACTGGCCTTCTTATCCACTACACACCCACAGACATATTGATACACTCAATTTTTACTACACATTGCAAACATCTCTCCTTCTCTCTTTCTAGATCACTCACTATTCTGTAAAATAGAAGACTTTACCTCACTGGTCCAAGCCCTCTCTTTTGCTGCACTCACACTGTCTGCTCTTCTTTTTTGTCCTGAAAATCCTAAGGTAATTAATCTTTCTTGATCCCCATGAACATGTGAATTTATAGTTCCATGGTGTTGTGCATATATGCTACTTGCCTGGGCCTCTTTTATCCATAACACTTGCTCGCAGGGTCCTTTGTGGGATATTCCTATGGACTATACGCTGATTTCTATTACTGGGTGCAGGAAACTATGGGAAAAAGGCATGAAAAGCCTTATGTTACTAGTCAGTTTTGGTCGATGGATGAATTTTGTTTGGCTTGAGTATTGCATAAGCCAATGGATTTTTTATCAGTGCACTAATAATGCTCTCCTTGTCTCTGTTTTTTTGTTATAGACTTTCCCCTTTATCTGTGTATTCATTAGGTTCTTCCTGCCTGTATTAATAAATTTTTGGTAGTTGTGCCATGGCTATCAAGGGGCCTTCTCTAACTCCTTACCCTTTATGTGCTTGCATCATGATCTAAAAAAGGATTATTACATTTTGAACTTAGTGATTAATATGCATGGAAATCTTTTTAAGTGAAGTATTGAACAGTTTAGGCGTTGGAATTCTGAAATCTGATCAGTTTTACTAAACAGGAGCTATATATGTAATGACGGTTAAAACTAAGACTATTTCTGCAAAGTTAAACCTGTTCCTCTATTGCATAACTGATACAGGCCCAAACCCTTCTTTTGCCTTTTATATATTTAAACTGATTTTTGACAAAGCTTACATCTCCTACACACTAACCTAATAGTGTATAGGAGAGTATAAGTTTCAAAGAAATTTGCTATACGCATATATATATATTCTTTGAAAGCTTAACTATTACCACTTAACAGGATTATTGTATGCCTATACTTATATGTATATATTTTGTGTGGTCAACCCCTACTTGCATTTATGTACTTTTGTGTACCATCTTTCAAATACAACCTCTTGATCTATTTTTATATATATATTTTCAAAGCTGACCCCTAAAGCAAATAGCCTCTAAGGCTAGGGTTTGACAATTAATGTCAAATCACACCGACCCGAAATGGCTAATATTTTTTTACAAAAATAACCAATATTTGGTTTTATGTCAAAAGTATAAAATCATTTTCAAAATCTATTTTTTTTGTAACTTGGCCCTGTTACCGGATTTGCATAAACCGATTTATGATATTTCTTGTGAATTCAGCCTCTTTTAAAATTGAAATTGTTGAGCTGTTGGACAAAAGTACGATTAAGCATAGGGCTTAGGTCGTTTCTACAAATATTGAAAAGCCCAATGCCTGTCTCGACCACGTACCACTCCCTATGTTTTTACTGTTGCGTAAATGCCCCCTGTGAGCATGACTGATTGAGATTTTGACCTTAGTCTTTGAAAATGACCTTGGAATTGAAGCATAATTTTGTACTTTAATTGTTTATCGCATGATTATTTCTCAACATCCCAAAATAAAAACTCGGACGGGAACCATCTTTCATGGGACTTGGGGAAGTGCGTAACACCTTCTTCCCCGAGTCATTTGGACTTCTTACCCGTTGAATCTCTGAAAATATGACTCCTGGAGTGAAACACGACCCTTAGACATTTTAGGTGACCTAATACACCTTAGAAGACTCTATTAGGTGGTAACTCCAAACTCAACTCAACTGAGTTACCTAGTCCAACTCGAGCCTTGACTCACTCCGAGTTAGGTAAAAGGTGGGTACGACAGAATGACGACTCCGCTGGGGATATTTGAAAAGTCCTAACCATAACGGGTTAATTTTTGGGATAAGGTTTATTTTTTTATTATTTATTTTTGAATTATTTATTATTATTATGTACTAACTTATTTCTTTGTTTCGTTTTATTATTTTTTTCCTCCTTTATTATTTTGTTAATTTATGTATTTTATATAATAATGAATATTGTAATTATTTTACATTTCTGTTCATATCGTCCGCCACTGCTGGCATCCTCCAACTCTTAGAGCCCATGGGTAGGGACGGTTTCATGGAACCCATAGCCGCCCCTTTTCCCCTCAAGATAAAACACTTAAGGGAAAGAGTTGCAAAATTAGCCAACTAGTGAAGCTGTTGGTAGTTTGTAACCTTTCAACTTTCAAGATTGTCCACGTGAAAGAACCGGTCTATTTGTACCGAAAATCTTAGTGGAGACGTTATAAAGTTCATGCATCATACCATTATTAGGAAATTATGACTCCGGCTATGCCTAAGTCTTTAGTTCACCATGTCCAAACCAAACCCAAATGAGTTACCAACTCCAAGGGGGCGTTTGGATATGATTATGTGCGCATCTCTTTTATAATTAAAAATGTCAAGTGTACGCCATTTGTTTCTCAAAAGGGAAGGGGGTTGAGTGTAATGGTTTTCATTTTTGTAGGGCACCATGAGTCACAAAAACTATCATCGGTTCGGCGTGATCATTGACATCCCAAGGGAGATAAGGGCATGCTATAGAAACTTGGGAGAGGCCACTCGATTTGAGTTGATCAAGACGTTGGGTCATTTGCCTTCGCAAATCGATGTTGAACTCAATAGATTTATCATCGAAGCTGCTATTTGCTATTGGGATGTCGCTAGAAATGTCTTTAGATTTGGAGAGTTCGAAATGACACCAATTTTGGAAGAAATAGGAGGCTTCATTGAGGATCCAGGCTTAAGGAGAGACAAGTGTACTATGGTTCCTAAAATACTGGCTGACATCCTCAGAGCTCTAGGGAAATGCAAAAATGGAGCTCTATACTTTGAAGGTTGCAATTTATTGTTGTAAGCATGGTTGACTAAACACCTAAAAACAAACCAAACGCATGTTAAGAATTTTATGACATGTGTCGTTCTAATAACATACTAGCACAACACTATGGCGTCAAGAAGTTCCAAGCACCTAGTACTACTCATGAGTGCTATATGTTGCTGAAAAATTTGAAAGATGAAGACATACAATGGATGTACCCTTGGTTTACCTCTCCGTAAGTTTTGCTCCGATCGAAGATGAAATCATTCGTGGTCCTTATGGGTATACGCGGTCTCCAGCCTTATATACCTATTAGAGCTTTAAAGTAAGCAGGCAGAAGATAAGACATCCCATTGATAAGAGACACCGCCCTATTCCAAGTAGATTACAAAAAGGACAGGATCCCGTTTGTACTAGAAATTCGCGAAATGTGGAATGAAAAGATGTTCGATGAAGAAAATTCAATTGAACCAGATAGATACCATGCAGGCTGTGGAGTTGGTTGCTTGGAATGGTTGCATAACGACATGAAAGATGCTCCCGTTCCTAAACCTGACATACCTGGGGCAGTTAAAGACAAGGAATCTTAATAACAATACAAGATTGATTGGTCCGTGGGGAAGTAGAAAATGACTGAGAGGTTGAGAAGGGAAGAACTAAAGAGGCACAGACGTGAGGTAGAGGACTTAGATCGGGATCTGGAAGAATTGGAAAAGGTTTTCGAGGGAAAATATAATGAAAGTTACAACCAAAGAGACGGGGGCCGAGGGCTACTAGCAATGACTTAGTTGATCATTGCTCAGTTGGACATTGGGAAGATGCAAAAGAAGCTAAAGAAGTCTGATGTTTAATCAAAGATGCCCGAAGAGCCAGACTTCTAGGACAGATTTTTTATTTTTTTGCATTTATTATTGTAATCAAACTTGGCTTGTTTATAAAAGCCCAATAGTTTTGGTGGTCAATTGAGAACAAATGGTAGGCACTTGCATGTTTATTTTTAAAATCATTCGAACTTAGAAAATCAGACGCTATTGGCGCATTATGGTCTGTTAGCGAACCTTGTCCAAACGTCAAAAGGGTCTATGACCCAAAAATGACAAATTTTCATATGCAAAAAAATGTTTGCGCCGAATGCTGATCGTTTTCTTGAGTGTGGTCAAAACAATAGGATTATTTTGATCTCTTTTTTTTTTTTTTTTTCAGAGTATGGCTGGAAGAGGTACACTCCATGTCGACACTGTCTTCCAAACTCCTTATCTGGTTAGACTGTGGTGGGATGATTTGGCTATAGCTAGCAGGGTGTGTGTCAGGAATTGGTTGGGGGACTTGGTATCCCTTATTGGGTACACGGCAATACCGGGTCTCGTCGAAGCGGCTACTCATTTCTGGGATTACAAAAGGGCGGTGTTTCATTTCAATGGCATAGAATTGGCTCCAATGCTAGAGGAAATTGGAGGTTTAGCAGGGTTGAAACCTGAGCCCGAGACTATGATTTATCCCACAGAAGTGCAGCCTAGAGAATTCTTCGAACTTCTACAAGTTCCATACGCACTGTACTTCAAGGGTGTCCAAGATGGAAAAGTTACTTTGGAGTTTTTGTATGCTAAGTTTGGAGACGTCACACTTTGACACAATATACAAGGGGCATCAGGAATCAAGGATTGAGAATGGACTGAATCTACGGCTTTCATCATTGTTTTTATAGGAGGCATGATATTCCCTAAAAAAGAAGGAATCATCGACATAAGAATGGGGTGGGTAGTCGAAGGGTTGCTCACCGGCATCAGGTAAGCTTTGTCCCGATGATTATGGGAGACATTTATAGAGCTTTAACTAAGTGTAGAAAGGGAGCAGACTTCTTTGAAGAGTGTAATTTCTTACTACAGATGTGGTTGATGGAGTATCTACATAAGACCATAATAAACACATTCGCACTAGTGGCACTAAGGATCGATGGCATCATTACACACGATATTCATATGATGAACGCAGTACCGTGGACGAAACCTACGGGCGTGCATGGGTGGTACACCAAATTCGAGGAGATGCAAAGTGTGCAGTGCGTGATAGAAAATTGTGCCTATTTTATCGTCTCTGTGCAGGGTCAAGATGCTATATTTTTAACACTGATCGGGTTCCGAGAGACACACCACTATGTTCCCTTAAGAAATTTCATGCAAGTTGGAATACCACAACAAATCCCTAAGTTGACAAAATGAAGGAGTTTCAGTGCTGACATGAATGACATTGAACGCCCAATGGTTGATGCAATACTGATGATATGGTAAAAAGAGAGCAACGGCACAGTTCCATTCTGGTCGAGACAATAGGGTGAATCCCGGCAACGCACTGGCCTATCTTCATTGGCTCGAAGAAGATAGGGAGAGAGTCCGATCAAAAGTCACTTTGAAAAGAAAAGCTGAAGCTTCAAGCCTTGAGGAAAAGTAAAAAAGGATGTGAAATAAGCTTGAGTAAAAGAGGAAGGAACTAAGGACAACACAAGAGAGGGAATTGAGAAGGCAACACAAAGGAACAAGACATTGGCGGCTAGACAAATTGCAGGAAGTTGATGGGAACGAAGATTTTCGAGTTCTTTACAAAAGCTTTGGCTGACATGCATGATGGAAAGATCTTATAGAAATATTCAAAGTCCCTCCGCCGAAGAGTTTAGGAAAAGGAATAGAGGAGGAACCTGAAGAAGGGGATGAACCTGAAGAAGAAGAGGATTTTGAAGAAGAAGAAGAAGAAGAGTGGGAAGAAAATGTCAAAACCGATGCTTGATCGGAGTACCTCTTTGCTTGGCACGTAGTCGAGTCGTCTTTAGTGGTGTCATTTTTTCCCTTTCCCAGTCGAGTCGTTCTTTATTTTAGTCGAGCCGCTGTCTTTTGATATTATTGTTTGTAATACATCCAAGAAAATCAAAGAGAATTTCTTTGTTTTGGGTATATACTTATTTTGATCGTTCTCAAGCAAATGAAACAACGTATTCGGCACAAATGTTACTTTAAATCATTGATTGGCCTACTTCTGGCATAAACTAGGTCCTCTGCATGATAGGACGCGATCGTACTATATTAATTTCCGCATTTAATTCTCTAACGCTTTATTCACATTTATCTTTGGCTGTTTTAAAGGTTGTTTTACTTCCTGTCCCCGAAGGTTGGTTTGTGCATTCTTGTCGCGCCGCAGTACCGGTTGAGATCTAGAGGGTCAATTTCAACACCTCCCCCATTTACCTACAAGGACAAGGATGAGACGAAATATCATTGTTGAGTTTGACAAATTTTACGGAACTGCTACCAATTACATAATTAGAGGGACTCCTGGAAAGCAAGGTGTAGTTGTGTACGAGGAGAATGCAAAGCTAGAGCAAAGGTTGTTTGAACTGGCGAACAGAGTTCCCCCAGTCTATGCTGATGGAACTACTGACCCAAACAAACCTACTGGCCCTCATGACAAAGATCCCCTATGTCCTGAGAAAGACATCCCACACCCTACCTATGCTGCACAACTAAAAGCATCCAAAAACGAACACACCACTCAGTTCCATACCTTCACCGCTGAAACCAAACCTATTTCATCACCTACCAAAGAGAGAGACATGTATTCATGGATAGCAGAAGACGCCGACAGCACCAAAGAGCAAGTCAAATGGTTGGTAGAAAAGTTCAAGCAGTTTCAAGTGGCCAAGGAAACTAGGGGCTTGGCTTACGAGGATCTGTGCCTTTATCACAATTTGAAGTTGCCTGACGGTTATAAGACACCCAAATTCAATCTGTTCGACGGCAGCGGAGACCAAATGGCTCATTTGAGGTCTTATTGTGGCAAGCTGGTTGGGGTTGGCATGATAAAAGATCAGGATGCAGTTGTTCAATCGCACTTTGACAGGTGACGCACTGACGTGATATTCTAAACAGCAATCGAAAAAGTGGACCAGCTGGGAAGCGATGGCTGGAGAATTTGTTGACAGTTTTGGGCATAACACTGATGCCATGCCCGATCGAAGATGACACAGGAAATTCGCCACAAGATGTAGAGCGGAGGCTGCAAAGGTCCAACCACCCATAGATGACACAGAGATAGTGGCGACCTTCATTAGTGACACGACCCGGATTTCGACTAGGCCGTGTGGGCACCCGACATCCTCCCCAAGACCCGTCGGGCGAACCCTTACCAATTAAATTAGGAAAATAAATATAAAAACTCATAAATAAGGACAAGACTTAAAACAAAAATACAGACATACTGATATCTCTAAGCTATACAAAAAAAATTACAGCTGACTACCCATCTTACTAGGTTTAGGGCTATCCAGACTAGACATCTAAGAGTACAAAAAAAGACTGATACCTCTTGAAGGGAGCAAAATGCAACTGAAATAACAACCCATAAACTGGTGGCCATCCGGAATAAAAGCTGGCTCACCCTGACAGCTGAAGTCGTCTTCGCTCCTTCACAACGTGGCGAACTCAACCCTGGAGCGAACCTGCCGAAACGAAATAGATAGACCAGAAACAAACAACAAACAAGGGTGAGTCAAAAAGACTCAATAAGTGGGGCAGACTAGCCACCTCAAAGAATAGGATAGCTAGCCAGGGAAAAGAAATATATAAATCAAATTCCTCTTATTTACATTATAAAAAGGCATAGCCAGATAATAACTAGAAGCACGTATGGAATCACAAACTCATTAACAACCAGTAACATAAAATAGCCAGAACATGTAGGTATCCCGAATATATCAACAATCAGAATTACATCCTGTTGCGGCGTGCAACCCGATCCATATAATTATCCTGTTGCGGCGTGCAACCCGATCCATATATTTATACTGTTGCGGCGTGCAACCCGATCCATATATTTATACCGTTGCGGCGTGCAATCCGATCCCCGCAACCCAGAATACGAGCCAGAAATATATAGGTAAACTGAGATATGTCCACGACATAGTGTACAAACCACATACATAAAACACAATACAATACATACAATAGTCAGTATGCGGTGCAATGAGATGGGATGAATGCGGTACAATGCAATGCATTCATATATGCCTAATACCCTTCACCGGCTCGGGACTCTCATCGATTACCGGGAAGTATATGCAATGATGACCCTTCACCGGCTCGGGACTCTCATCGATTACCGGGAAGTATATGCAATGATGACCTTTTCACCGGTGCGGGACTCTCATCGCCTACCGGGAAGTATGTGCAATGCTCAAAACCAGAGTGCAATGTTCATATGCTCAATGCAATACCAACAACAGGGCATAACATATAATATACAATGTAAATTCAAAGCTAAGGCGTAATGAGTACGCCTATCGGCAGCTACACACGTAAGGAAAACGTGGTAGAAAATCCATGAGGCCAAGTGCCTCCAAAGAAATGGATATAAACACTTACCTTGTTACAAAGTTAGAAAAACCACTCAATAATCGCTTGTCCTTTGGTTTTATTGCCAAACGATCCCACTGTGATCAATAAGCAGAAAAATATATCACATTAGGCTAAAGGCTTCATTCCTCACATTTTAGAACAATCCAGGTAGGAACCTGATACCCTATTCGCATACGCAATACGCAGGCCCGGCCTATGTACAGGGTTTAAGGTCACATAACCAAACCCCAAATAAATTACATTTATAAGTTGCCCATAACTCCCTGAGTACGAATATATAATCAATTCCATTATCGGGGTCCATTTGACCCTTTAAACTATTAATTGAACTTATTAAAACGATGTATAATATTCCAAGTTTTACCGTTAAAACATATTCAAACACACGTAATAAACTAGAATAATATATTAGGATCATTACCTGAATGTTTCAGGGTAAAAATTATACTTTTCTCCGGCCCCTTTTCCCATTTTCTGGCATTTTTCCACTGCGTACTTTCCATTTTTTGGACTCTCTGTTTCTCGCTCAATTGTTTCTCTGTTCGATTTTAAAGCTCACAAGGAGCTTCTGTGATCATCCTAATCACGCCGCCTAACTTTGTTCTTTTGTCTTCTTTCTCATTTTTCTTTTCCTTTTCTTTTACTTTCTTTTCTTTTCGCGACGAAAATTAAAACGGAATCCTACGATATTCAAATCAATTCCAACTTTTGCATAGCAGTTATACAAAATATATGTAACATACTCGCGAAGGCGGATCTCAAATCGGGTTCCCGAAACTCAAGATGCGAATTTAAATGGAAAAGAAGTCAAATTATTTAACTTTCGGCATTTTAGCGGAAACTAACCGAACAACATCGAAATTCAATTTCGAAAGTTTACAAAAATTACAAATAATCATACGAACCTAACGGCGCTTTCGAATTTCGAATCGGAGCTCATTCGGCAAAACCGAGCTCGAAAATCTCTTTTTTTAATATTTATCGCCAATAAAAACTGGAACCTTCTTCCGATGCCTACCAAACGAGGTCTGATTTAGCTCAAATTTTACAGACAGGTTCTAATGGACATTACAAATATTTCAAAATTATCGGCACGCCAACCGGAGTCCTAACTTCCGAAACGACTGGCCGAGGTCGTTTCAATTAGCATACAAGAGGACCTGTACTTCGACAAGATGTTGAACATGCAGGATAAGAAGTTCGTAGAGTTGATCAAAATTGGCGACATCGTTAAAGATAGTTTGAAAACTGGGAGATCGTCAGCTTAGCCGCACTACAGGCCATTAATAAAGCACTACAGACTGGTAGCACATGAATAACCAAGAAAAAGAAAGATGATGTCTCTTTCGTCACTACCTCGCTTGACCATGATCCTACCCACAACCACTACTACCAAACACCACTTCCTCTATACCCATATGCACCACCGTCACCTACTTACCCAGTGTACAACACACAACCTGCCTTCCAAATTCCACCTCCACAAAGACAATCCTACTCACCGAAGCCAGACTATAGAAACACTAATTTACACACCGAGGCCACGCCCAAATAACAACCAAAAACCCAGAAAAAACTATACCCCATTGGTCGAATCCCGGACCCAACTATTCGAAAGGCTCAAGGCAGCAGGTCACATACATCCCATTACATTTAAGATGCCTGACAAGTTTTCACCATTCTTTGATCGATCAAAAAACTGTGCCTACCACTCTAGAGGACCTGGCCATGACACAGAAAGATTCTTTGCTTTAAGGGACAAGATACAATACTTGATCGATCAAAAGGTGATACACCTGAAGGCACCGAATGTGCACAAAAATCCTCTACCCAATCATGGAGAGAACATGGTAAATTTGATTGAGCTTGATGGAGATTGCGACTTAGAAGGAACCATTGTCAAAGCAAAAGAGGCCGCACCAGCATCTGCTTCTGTTGCCCCAGCTGCTGAGGCACCTGGTCCTATCGAAGTGGAAGTAGCTCTAAGGTTCTCTTTGGACGTAATCCCTCCCTACAACCATAGAGCCATACCATGGGATTATGAAGCAGAGAAGAAAGGAAAGACAACGGTAGAGACTGCTGTAGCCCAAGGAATGACCAGAAGTGGAAAGATTTACACTCCCGAGCACCTCATTCAAGGCAAAAGAGGGACCAATGAGGAAGAATCAGAAGAGTTGAGCAAGAAGGTCCAGGCAAAAGAATACTCTATGGTCGAGCACTTGGGTAAAACTCCGGCACAAATCTTTTTTTTGGCTCTACTTTTGAAATCAGAAAGTCACCGGAATGCCTTGATAAAAGTGTTAGACGAAGCACATGTACCCGTAGACACCACTGTGAAGAATCTGGCTAGCATGGTTGGGCCGGTCATGGAATCCAACCGGATCACTTTCCACGAAGATGAGCTACCACCAGAAGGACTCAAGCATAACAAAGCTTTGCACGTCACTATCAAGTGCAAAGATTGGTTCGTAGGAAGAGTTTTAATTAGCGGAGGATCTGGGTTGAACATATACACGTTCATCACTTTAAAAAGAATGTGAGATGATCAAAGCGAGATCAGAGAAAGTGACATGAAGGTGAAGGCGTTTGATGGTTACTATTGGGGAGATTGACCAAACCATCATTGTTGGCCTTGCCGAATTCACTGCAGGGTTTCACGTTATGGACATTTCAGCTTCATACAACCTTCTATTGGGAAGACCTTTGATTCACATGGCTGGAGCAGTACCTTCCACTCTCCAACAGACAGTGAAGTTCGAATGGGACAACAAGGAGATTGCAGTATTCAGTGAAGGGAGCAATTCCATCTATAATGGGCAAACCATACTAACAATCGAGGGAAACGCTCTGGATGGACAAAATTTCTACACTATGGAGTTAGTGGGAACAGTACACGCTAGCTTAGGATAATATCGCAAGAGTTACGACCTGAAGTGGAACCGCAATGGCTACAGGAGGAATGTTGACAAGGTTCAAGGAGGGTATTCTGCACACTTCGCTCCTATACTCGTCAACGCACCAGAAGGGACTAAAAAGAAGAAAAATTTTTACAGTGCTTAGTGGGACGGTTGAGGCAAAGGCTATAAAGGAAGAAACTTGGTCTGGAAGCCTGTGATATCTAATTGGGGCGTACCTGTATGCGAATTCCGTAAGACAATACCTGCCAAGACAGAAAAGCAACTTGTATACCCGCCTAGCGCCCGTACAGACTGGAGACATATTGCTAGAGAGACAAAAGGTAAGCAGGTGTGGATACCTAAGATAACCGACCCTAAGCTTGAGGAGGTCGAGGAACTATACATACTCCTGCAACCTGCAAAATGGCCCGAAGATTGGGTGTTAGGCATCATGTTGAAGCAAGGCTATGAACCAGGAAAGGGTTTGGGCAAGAACTTGGATAGTATGGCAGAGCCCATTCAAATTGTGATACGGCCCGATGAGGAAAAGTCTGGCATATGATACGTCATACTTACGAGAAGGATATGGAAGAAGCCTCGTTGGATGTTGCTCCCAAACGCACACGCAAGTATACACAATCGACAAGTAATAAAGTGATAAATCGAGTATCGTTCCCACGAGGACTATTCAGACTGAATTCTAGCAAACAATTTATAGAAACTATTCAGGGATCTTTTTCCAATAATGAGGATTTTATCAACTAAAGAACAGTAATTAAATGGTAGAAGTGAATTCAAACAATGGAGCAAAAATGGGTTGTTATCAGTAATAAGGAGACGGTCCAGGGTCAGAGTTACGAACAATCCAGTTGAGTTTTCCAATTGATTCCACTTCTTAAATCCCGAATTACTAACTAACAGAGTAGATGTACCCATGAAAACCTTTCGATTCTTCACGGTCTATGCAGGCTACTTCAATCACTATATGTCTATGGGTTGAATCACGTGCACGCATTAACGAATTCTGTAATTAGTTAAACTAGGCGAGCAAGTATATGTCTATCCTACTCACAAAGTGGTTCCCCGATGCCCGGGTTCACAAACTAGTCCTACTCTTTCTTATTACGTAATTAAATTCCCTCTTTCGAGTTCAATCTAAAAACCATAGATAATGCGTAATAATCGGACCCTGACATTTACACAAGTGAAATCAAGAAAGAATAAGCAATCCGTTATGGGATTCAATTAATGAAAATCAATCTTCAAACATCAACTTTCATGTAATACTCTAACCCTAGAACGATAGATTTAGCCACGCATACTCATACTAACAACACAAGGATTAGATGAAATTATGAAATAATGATGTAATAGATTAATGGAAGGAAGAAAAACCCTTGTTCAAGATGTTATGAGCTCTCCAATTTGCTCCAAAGTCTGAACATCCATCAAAAACTAAGTAAAAGAGTATTTATATGGTTTACAAAGGCCTGGTAATAAGTTAGACCCAAGCCTAGACGAAATAGGACTCCAAAAAACGCTCCAGGGGCGCTATAACGGGCGCCCCGTGCCCCCGACCGCGCTGGGACTACCAGTGGACGCCAAACTTTGGGCGCTTTTAGGGTGCCCCACGTGGGAAAAAGCGCCAGGCACTGGGCGCTATAAGTGGCGCCCCACGTGCCCCAAAGCGCCAGGCCATTCTGATTGCTCCTTGGTCCGAAATCTCGCCTCGCGTCGTGCCTTCGTGTGCCCGATCCAATCCTCAATCAACCTCCAATCATTCCTTGCTCGGTCATGCTCTATAAAGCTCCAAATGCACTTCATAACAACCTACATACACACGACATAAAATTAGTGGAAAACCACATTTATAAACTATAAAACGGGCGAATAAAGTATCCAAAGGCAAGGAAATATTAAGGAAATATAGGCATAAAATGCCAAACATCACCACCCCACACTTGAACCTTTGCTCGCCCTCGAGCAATCACAAATAACTTTCCAACCTAGGTAGAACAGGTCTGCCTATGACTATGGTTGATACCGATCTTTGAACAAATGCCCACATGACTACTATAGGTCCAACAAACATGCCAACAATTTAACAAACTCATAAATATGAAAACAACCACCCCAAAATAGCCCAAATGCACAAACTCAACTCATTGCAACCATGCTCCCACAAAATCACACCTATCTACTCAACCAAGAAGCCATCAACTTCACCTATTTCATGCAAACCATGTGCCCTCACTAATATGAAGCAAAAGAGTGCCCCCCCCCCCTAAAGATCACACACAACAGTAAATATCATGAATAGAACGGGGCATTAACAAACGAATTCACTCACTCTGATGAAAGTCTCACATGTCACACACAATGTACCATAGGCTTGCCCGTAGTGTAGGACTCCACTAATGTAAGCTCACTCCAATCGGGATTAACAAAGACTTTTAAAAATGTTGTAATGTAGGCTAAGGGGCGGGTAGGATACATATGGTAATAGTGACTACCTCCCTAAGCACTTTAATACATCACAATTAATTTAAAACAAATCTCATCAAAGCCACCCAATCAACAACTTTCACACACACCCTTTCTCAACAAGTAGCAATACTTTTCTTCAAGCACACACTAGCAAGGAATGGATATTCTTCTCTCTTTATTTCTTTTTCTAACTTTTTTTTTCCTTCTTTTCAACTCATTACTTTCCAAACCTTGCCAATGTTCATAAACAACTACTACACAATTCATTACATATATTCCCCTTCATTAGTTCCACTCAAAAACCTCCCAATATCCAACCACAACTCCAAAATAATATCACAATATTAACTAAAGTACTTAAGGAGTAAAGGGCCAAAAGAGAACAATTTAGAACAAGTGGGTAGGCTCGGGGTGTGGGTGCCAACAAAAAGGTCAAAGAAATCACAACAATCAAGTCCAAGGTGTATATGTAAGGGTAGGCAAATCAAGAGAAGGCCTGTATCATTTCCCGACTAGAGCAAACCTAGGATTTCGCTTTGCACACATACGGGGCAAGTTCTAGACATCAATATGCAAACATGGAGCAAACAAAAATATGCCTCGGACACACATTACACATGATCCACACAAAAAGGTTCCATCAACAACTCTCAATCAAGCATTTAGAGTGCAACTTGTGGAAAATTAAGCAATAATGCACAAAGGTTCACAATAAAGTCAAGCAAGTGGACTCAAGCATCTCAAGGGGGTCATTCCATTTTTTCCTAGGCATGCATCACAATTAAAAACCCAAGGACACCACAAATAGCACATGCAATAAGTTCAAGTCCACCGGTATCAAACAAATCAAAGGCACCTAGCATTCCACCTATTCCTTTCCTCTAGGGCCACCTATAACTAACTACTCTAATCCTAAAATTAAAAAAAACTACCCGGTTCAAAGGCCTCCCCGTGGAAAAGAATCGAGGCCATAAGAAAAACCACGGGGTGGATGACATGTACCACTAATAAAAACTAAAAGGAAAATCTTTTTGAAATTTTTCATTAGTTTTCTAATTTTTTTTTCATATATTAAAGCAAGAAACAAATAAAAATAAAGTCAGGTGACAAAAGAAAAAATCCTACGGTACATGCATCCCTAACCTCAAAAATAAATAAAAGGGTAGTTCCCCACCCCACAATTAAACTAAGCATTGTCCTCAGTGCTAAAAATAAGAAAGTGCAAGGTAAAGAAAACTTCCCTGAAGACTCTAGTCATTGGTGCTAGCATCCTCCAAGCTTCCATATAGTATGAGGTACTCAGACTTCCCTCATCAGGTCATCAATATTAGGCAAAGGTAAGGACACCCCACACTTAGCCTCGACATTACATGAACCTGCAATCCAAGGAAAAACAAAAACTACGTGACACTATAAATAAAATAATACAAGTACAAACTCGGGTTGCCTCCCGAGAAGCGCCTTAGTTAACGTCGTGGCACGACGACACTTTTAGCTCACTTCTAGCATTTACGTCTTCTCCTCTTACGACGAACTTTTGCTTTCTTCCTTTCTTTGAGAGAACCCCTCTTCAACTTCACATGTGGTGTACTTCCATGTTCTTGTCTGACACATTCGATCATAGAGCACTCTTCAACCTTAGCTATGTACTCCTTCTCAGTATACACCTTGAAAGTAACCTTTTCTCCATGCGCTCTAACAGTCATCTCACCCAGCTCCATGTCAATAATTGCCTTCGAGGTAACTAAGAATGGTCTCCCCAAAATGATTGGTGCTTCTCGGTCCTCTTCATAATCTAGGACTACAAAATCAGCAGAGAATGTAAACTTACCAACTTTAAGCAACACATCCTCCAACTTACCATCAGGGTGAGTGAGAGATCCATCCGCCATATTAAGAGTAACTAAAGAGGGCTTGATTGCTCCTAGCCCTAACCTTTTGCAAACAGAGAGAGGCATGAGATTTATGCTCGCACCCAGATCACACAATGCACCAGAGATATTATGCCCTCCAATCGTGCAAGGAATAGTAAACCTCCCAGGATCTTGAAGTTTTGGAGGTAGCATGCTCAAGATTGTGTTACACTCCTCAGCTAACTCAACTGTATCTATCTCTTGGGGCTTTTTCTTCTTGAGTAAAATCTCTTTTAAGAACTTCACAAAGGATGGCGTCAATTCAACACATCAGTCAAAGGAATATTAACTTGAAGTTCTTTCAACATACTCACAAATTTTTGATACTGGGCCAAATCCTTCGATTGTATAAGTCTTTGCGGGAATGGTGGAGGTGGCAGAGGTGCCTCCTTTTTCTCTTCTTTCTTCTTTACCTTCTACACTTTTTCAACTTTTTCTATTTCAGCTCTCTCCTCGGACTTGGCCATCAGCTCTCCACCTTCAATTAAGGTCACTGCAAGACATTGTTCATGCTCTTTTTTAACAGTGCTTATTTCTCCCACCAACTGCCCCAACTGATGCTCCAGGTTTTTGTGAGCATTGGCAATATCTTGTATGGCCACTGCATGGGCTGCAGTGTCAGCATTCATTCTCTGCTGGCCCGCCATTATCTGCTTTAGCATATCTTCAACTGAATTGCTAACCTGCTGTGGTGGAGCTGGAAGTAGGTGGTAATTATTCGGGGCTCTCGTATTGCCTTGATAATAAGCATTACCAAACTGATTTTGACCCTGCAGCCTATTTTGATTACCCACGTAATAAGCTGACTCTGGATTAGAGGAGCAAACCTCTGTAGCATGATCTTGACCACAAACCTCACAAAAACTCTGGAGTTGTTGCACTGGAGCCACTGGTTGCTGAGTCTTTGGCAGAGCTAACTTGCTAATTTGATTGGAAATAGCATCCATCCTCGCCCTTAGCTCTGAAACTGCATCTAACATAAGTACCCCTGCAGATTTCTGCGTAATAGCTCTAACATCTCCTTGCCAATCAGGATTGCTCTGCGAAAACTTATCTAGCAAATCATAGATCTGGTCAAAATTAAAGGCTAATACTTTGCCTCCAGCAGCAGCATCTACCACGATCTTAGTATGCGCATTCAACCCCTCAACAAAAGTATGTGCAACAACCTCATTGTATTGGTTGTGGTGTGGAGAATCTCTCAATAAAGCTTTAAATCGCTCCCAGGCTGAATACAAAGACTCTCCTTCTAATTGTCTGAAGGACATAATTTCACTTCTCAGCCGGGCTGTCTTGGAAGATGGATAAAATTTAGCCAAGAACTTCTTAGCCAAATCCTCCCAAGTAGTGATAGACCCAGGCTTTTCAGCCTTTAACCACTTCCTTGCTGCCCCAATCAGTGAAAACGGGAACAACGTCAAGCGAACATAATCAGTAGGAACTCCCGCTGGTGTATAAGTATCACTGATCTCCAGGAAATTCTGAATGTGTTGCTGCGGATCTTCATGAAGTAATCCACCATATTACCCAGTCACATGCAGCAACTGAATCATACCGGACTTAATCTCAAAGTTCCCGGTGATAGCGGGCTTAACTATGCTAGACGCTACCCCCTCTAGGCTGGGGAGAGCAACCTCTCGCACAGCTAAAGCTAGTTCTGCTGCCATTCCTGTAGGTAAAGATCAAGCAGGACCTAATACCTGAAACAGCACAAAACTCAAAACAAAAATTAAACCTGAATAGAAATTAATAAACTGTTCAAAAAGAAATCAGTCAATTGTGTAGTCCCCGGCAACGGCACCAAAAACTTGTTGCTCCAAAACGCACACGCAAGTATACGTGGTCGACAAGTAATAAAGTGATAAATCGAGTATCGTTCCCACGAGGACTATTCAGACTGAATTCTAGCAAACAATTTATATAAACTATTCAGGGATCTTTTTCCAATAATGAGGATTTTATCAACTAAAGAACAGTAATTAAATGGTAGAAGTGAATTCAAACAACGGAGCAAAAATGGGTTGTTATCAGTAATAAGGAGACGGTCCAGGGTCAGAGTTACGAACAATCCAGTTGAGTTTTCAAATTGATTCCACTTCTTAAATCCCGAATTACTAACTAATAGAGTAGAAGTACCCATGAAAACCTTGGATTCTTCACGGTCTATGCAGGCTACTTCAATCCCTATATGTCTATGGGTTGAATCACGTGCACGCATTAATGAATTCTGTAATTACTTAAACTAGGCGAGCAAGTATATGTCTATCCTACTCACAAAGTGGTTCCCCGATGCCCGGGTTCACAAACTAGTTCTACTCTTTCTTATTAAGTAATTAAATTCCCTCTTTCGAGTTCAATCTAAAAACCATAGTAATGCGTAATAATCGGACCCTGACAATTACACAAGTGAAATCAAGAAAGAATAAACAATCCGTTATGGGATTCAATTAATGAAAATCAATATTCAAACATCAACTTTCATGTAATATTCTAACTCTAGAACGATAGATTTAGCCACGCATACTCATAATAACAACACAAGGATTTGATGAAATAATAAAATAATGATGTAATAGATTAATGGAAGGAAGAAAAACCCTTGTTCAAGATGTTATGAGCTCTCCAATTTGCTCCAAAGTCTGAACATCCATCAAAAACTAAGTAAAAGAGTATTTATAAGGTTTACAAAGGCCTGGTAATAAGTTAGACCCAAGCCTAGACGAAATAGGACTCCAAAAAACGCTCCAGGGGCGCTATAACAGGCGCCCCGCGCCCCCGACCCCGCTGGGACAACCAGTGGACGCCAAACTTTGGGCGCTTTTGGGGCGCCCCACGTGGGAAAAAGCGCCAGGCACTGGGCGCTATAAGTGGCGCCCCACATGCCCCAAAGCACCAGGCCATTCTGCGTGCTCCTTGGTCAGAAATCTCGCCTCGCGTCGTGCCTTCGTGTGCCCGATCCAATCCTCAATCAACCTCCAATCATTCCTTGCTCGATCATGCTCTATAAAGCTGCAAATGCACTTCATAACAACCTACATACACACGACATAAAATTAGTGCAAAACTATATTCATAAACTATAAAACGGGCGAATAAAGTATCCAAACGCAAGGAAATATTAAGGAAATATAGGCATAAAATGCCAAACATCATTGGACTTCAAGTACTATAAAAAAAGTGTCAAGTCTCTGCTACATATTTTCATTTCATCTGGTTACTTGGAAGGTTGCAAGGGGGAGGTATCTACAATACATAAGGATATCTCATGTAAGTTGCTTCGGCATTCTTTAAACCGAACGGCATCACATTGTAGCAGGCATGCAGAAGTTGTTTCTATATGATGAAGATTGTTGTGTGATCCTGGAAGAGCATGTTGAACCTCTTGGTCTCACAAAAGCGGAATCTGGATTTGCACTGAAAAATTGGTCTAGCAGCCTGGCCCGAGCATATCGTAGATATTGGTAGAGCTGGGCGGATCAGTTTTCTTTTTTCATGATTTCTAAAATAAAACCCGACCTCGAGTCGTGGAATTTGCACTTTTATTTTTGACACGTCTCCCTGCAAACATTGTTTTGCAAGGACTCATAAATTAAAGCATTGCTCTTTTTCTCTTTTATTTTATTTTTGACCTTTTAATTATGCATTATATTTTTTAAGCTTTCAAACTAATAATTCCATTGAATCCGTAACTGCAACGTGTGAAGAGACCACTGAATTTAAGGAATCTGACAATGATTATGATGAGTTTGACGAAGCAACACAGGAAGAAATTGGGGGGTTTAAAAATAGGCCTAACCCAAATTTGGAATAAATAGACGTGGTAAATCTGAGTGATGACAAAACAGTGAAAAAAACAAGAATTAGTATGTATCTCACCAGAGGTTTGAAATCAGTACATTGAATTCCTCAAGGAGTATGAGGACGCATTCGCATGGTCGTATGATGACATGACCGTCATAAGCATAGATTTTATGGCACACAAATTGCCCATTAATCTAGGATTTTCGCCAGTCACGCAAAAAGCTCGTACTTGCAAATCGTCAACTTTGGTGAAAATTGGAGAAGAGGTGACTAAACAGCTCAATGCAGGGATCTTGAAAATAGTCAAATACCCAACTTGGTTAGCTAACATCGTTCCAGTGCCAAAGAAAGATGGAAAAATCAGAGTTTGTGTGGATTGCCGGGACCTGAACAAAGTAAGCCTAAAAGATGACTTTCCTTTGCCTAACATACGCGTCTTGATTGACAATTGTGTGAAGCATGAATTACAATCCTTCATAGATTTCTTCACTTGCTATCATCAAGTGCTCATGGATGAGGAGGATGCGGAAAAGACAACTTTCACCACTTCCTGGGGAACTAACTGCTACAATGTGATGCCGTTCGGTTTAAAGAATGCCGAAGCAACTTACATGAGGGCAATGACTACGATGTTCCACTATTTGATGTGAAAAGAGATAGAGGTATATGTGGATGATGTGATTATCAAGTCAAGGAGAAGCTTGGAGCATCTGAATAATTTATGTAAGTTCTTCAATCGCTTGCGTAGATACAATTTGAAGCTGAATCCGACAAAGTGTGCTTTCGGTGTTCCAGATGGGTAGATATTGGGTTTCATAGTCAGCAGAAGATGCATTGAATTAGATCCAGCTAAGATCAAAGCCATTAGAGATTTGCTACCGCTGAAGAATAAGAAAGAGGTCGTGAGTTTCTTGGGATGACTCAACTATATCAGTCGATTCATAGCTCAGTCCACTGTCATCTGCGAGCCAACTATCAAATAACTAAAGAAGATGCAGCGATCGAGTGGACAGAGGATTGCCAAAAAGCATTTGACAAGATAAATGAGTATCTGTCTTGCCAGCCCATGCTGGTTCCACCTGAACTTGGGTGACCTCTGATATTGTACCTGGCTGTAGTAGATTCAGTATTCGGGTGTATACTGGGGCAGCATGACTCAACGGCAAGAAAGGAGTAGGTGATATATTATCTAAGCAATAAATTCACTCTGTACGAGGCTAAGTATACACTACTGGAACGCACCTGATGTGCGTTGACTTGGGTAGCACAGAAGCTGAGGCACTATCTGACATCCTATGTAACTTTGCTGATATCGAAAATGGACCCACTCAAGTATATCTTCTAGAGGCTGATGCCCACTGGGAAATTGGCCAAATGGCAAATTATACTGAGTGAATTTGACATCACCTTTGTCACTCAGAAGGCGGTGAAAGCTCAAGCCTGAGCTGATCACATGGCCGAGAATCTTGTATATGATGACTACGAGCCTTTGTACACTTATTTCTAAGACGAGGAGATCATGTTCGTTGGAGAAGATATTGTAGAAGAGTACGACGGTTGGAGACTATTCTTTGATGGTGCGGTGAATTTCAAAGGAGTCGGCATTGGAGCAGTAATGGTTTCCGAGACAGGCCAACATTATCCTTTCATGGCCAACTTTGATTCCCTTAAACCAACAACATGGCGGAATATGAAGCTTGCATCTTGGGGTTTAGAATGGCGGTGAACATGAACATACAATAATTGTTGGCAATCAGAGATTCCGATATGTTAGTCCATCAGGTCCGAGGTGAATGGACATCAAAGAATTCCAAGATATTGCCATACTAAGAGTGCATAAAAAAACTGAAGCAGAGGTTCGCCAAAATTGAATTCCCGCACGTGCCTAGACTACAGAATGAGTTCGCGGATGCCTTGGCTACCATATCTTCCATGATCCAGCATCCTGACAAGAACTATATTGATACCATACCCATAGCAGTGAAAGAAAAACTAGCATATTGCTTTCATGTAGAAGAAGAGTTAGAGGGGAAGCCATGGTCCCATGACATCAAGAATTTTCTCAAGGATAGCAGTTATCTAAAAAATACTACAAATCTCCAAAGAAGACGTTGCGGAGATTGGCAAGTGGTTACTTTCTGAATGGGCGACGTCCTGTACAAAAGAACACTTGATTTGGGTCTGCTGAGATCTGTAGATGCTAAAGAAGCCGCAAGACTGCTAGAAGAAGTACATGCTGGAATGTGCGGCCTGCACATGAATGGCTTCATCCTCGCAAAGAAGATCTTAAGAGCTAACTATTTCTGGATGACGATGGAGCATGATTTCATAAAACACGTAAAGAAATGTCATCAGTGCCAAGTCCATGAAGACATGATCCGAGTACCTCCGAGCGAGCTGAATGTTATGGGATCACCCTGGCCCTTTGCTGCCTGGGGGATGGACGTTATAGGACCAATTGAACCCACTGCATCAAGCAGACATCGATTCATATTGGTAATTGACTACATTACCAAATGGGTGGAGGCTGTGTCATATAAGTCGGTAGCGAAGCAAATGGTAGCAAATTTTGTCCGTGACAAAATGATCTGTCGGTTCGGCATTTCCGAGTGAATCATTACTGACAATGGATCAAATCTCAATAGTGACTTGATGAAAACAACCTGTGACACTTTCAAGATCAAGCACTGCAATTCTACCACATATAGACCTCAGATGAATAGAGCAGTTGAGGCAACCAACAAAAATATCAAGAAAATACTGCGCAAGATGATTGATAATTCTAAGCAATGGCATGAGAGTCTGCCATATGCTTAATTGGGATACCTCACTACCGTAAGGACATCAACATGAGCCACTCCTTACCTACTGTTTCACGGTCAGTGATACCAGCAGAAGTCGAGGTACCTTCTCTAAGAATCATCCAGGAAGCAGAATTGAAAGACACTGAATGGATTAAAGGAAGAATGGAACAGTTAGCACTCATTGATGGCAAGAGGATGAATGCGATATGTCATGGGCAGTTTATATAAGAAAAGGATGGAAAAGGCATTTAACAAGAAAGTCCAAGCGAGATCTTTCGAACCTGGGCAGTTGGTACTGAAGAAGATATTCCCTAACCAAGAAGAAGCGATAGGCAAGTTCGCACCAAATTGGAAAGGGTCGTACATGGTTCATTGAGTTCTGACCGAAGGAGCATTGGTACTAAAATTGATGGACGGAGAAATTTGGCCAAAATCGATGAATGCAGACGTTGTCAAAAGATACTATGTCTAAACATCTGCACTAGATAATAGCTTTATGGTTTATGCAATGTCCCCTGTAATCTAGAACTATGTTACGACCTGATTTCCTAAGCTGGGATACGTGGGCAACCTACCCAAGCTTTGGGAGCATTAATACAAAAATTTTATTTTCCCCACGAAGTAAACACTGGGGCAGAATTTTTGAGGGCCTCTCAAAAATTCCAAAAGTACAGACAGAACTGACACTGGGGCAGAATTTTTTGAGATCCTCCCAAAAATTTCAAAAGAAAGCGTAGTGCAGAAACTGGGGCAGAATTTTGAGGTCCCACCAAAATTCATTAAAAGAAGGTTTTAGTATGGCCTGCGGAGCAAGCAACATCAATATTGTACCCGAATTATACAATGCAGTCTACGATTCACTGGAAGTAAAGCATTTTCCTAACAAATCTTTTTCAAAACACTTACATTATTTTATTTATTTATATCCCCATTAGCTCGACTAAGGTCCTGGCATTCACAAAGATACTACAAGAAGAAGGCGCGGAGTAAACAAAGAATGCAGTCAAACCTTCCTCCCGCAACTCACAAATTTTTCTTTGAATGCAGGTACTATAAAAGTAGAAGAATGACAATCTTCCTAACAATATTGCAGACACAACAATGGCACCCTATTTTCACTTTACTTTTGTTCGTAGGGTACATTGCCCGACGCAACATGCATACATCTCACGACGAGAGGCAATAGCAGTAGGTTCTCATTACGAGGAGGCAATAGCAGTGCTGACGAGTAGTAGGTTCTCTTTACGAGGAGGCATACATCTCACGACGAGAGGTAGAAGCAGTGCTGACGAGCACATAGGCCTCTTTACGAGAGGCATTGGCAAGATGATCCAACAACAGGAAAGTCTATTTATGCATTTACTTACATATTATTTTACAAACCTCACTTTTATCATCTGACATACAATCCGGTGTTGCAAAAACTCTATAATCTGGCACCCCGCACAAACACCTACAATTTCATAGCACTCTCCAAAAGTCATGACAAAATTGGCCGTTCTGTCAACGTGTTTGTCCGAAGACTCCTTCCTCATCCCCGGGAAAGGAGGGGCAGTTGTTGACACCTCATTTTGTCTTTCCCGTTTCAATAGCCTTTTTTAGACAAATCGCACAGATAACCATACAAGTATTTTCACATTGACCCCTATTAAAAACCCTTATCCCACACAAGCACTCCAATTTGGCTATTTTTTTTAAAGACACCCTCACAAATTACCGTTATTTCGCAACCTCGTGCATGCCCAGTTACAAATCATACAAATACTTCCACACTCTGAAAAAATTATTCAAAACTATTTCAAACCTCAAAATTATATTTTTTACATTTCTATAATCATTCCAGCATTTTAGAATTAATCTTATAATTATTTCTACAATTTTATTCCTATTTTACACTCATTTATACCTATTTTACACTCATTTATACACTTCACCTATACACTTCACACCCTTACACTTATACATGTTACCATGCCATGTACACCCACGTCAGATCCACATGGGCATACGTGGCAAAATCCTATCCATCTGATTACTTGATCCAACGGCCCTAAAAATACTTCCATTTTTAATTTTATACCCCATTCCTGAAACCTTAACACACACCCAATTTACCCCAAAAATCTCTGTCGCCCTTCTCCTTCATTCTCTTTCCCACGCGAAACCCTAAACATCACTGTCCATGGCCACTTTCTAGCCATTTCCGGCGGCAAAACTCAAAGCCAAATATAACCCCCATGTTCCCGTTGATCTCCGCAGCAAAACCCCCATGACAATTTTCTCATTTGACGAAGGCCAAAATTCAACCTTCGTCGATCCTCGTCTCTATTGCACAAAAAAGAACTCCGGCCATGTCTAAGCAAGACCTAAAGTGTCACTATCCAGCAGAGGAAAAACCCTCGTACACGCATGATTAGAAGATGGGTCAAAGTTAATCCGATTACAACTTTTAAATCTGGTAACCCTTAATTCTTTTCATTTAATTCTCGAACCTACTTGATGTCATGCCTAAATTGCCTAGTTTCTCTGTGAATTAACATGATTCATTTGCTACTTGATCAACTAGTTAAGATGAGATTCCTACGGTTACTGATTTTGGATTAAGGCACTGGTTTAGTTGAACAATTGCTTTGAACTCTCGCATGCCTAAGTATAGTATTCTCATAGTTTGTACCCTGAGTCCTCTCTATTAGCTTATATATGTAAAATCAGTGATAGTGATGATTTGAGCATGATAAACTGTGTTTTACAATGTATTTTCCTTTTTCTTATGACTAGATACATGATTTTCATGATTGTATGCTTAAAACTGAAATGTTAATCTGATTAGAAGGGTCTCGAATTGATTCAATTGGAATTCTTGATTGAAAACTTAAATGAAAGTTAGTTATGTGATTGATATGATATCAATTAGAGCTTGTCAAGATTAGTTGATTGACTTCGATCCTAAGATAGTTTGGAACACTGATTTTTAGGTTTAAGGAGAAGGAACTATATTTGTTAGAGGTTTGTTTGCCTTAAGTTTAGGAATTCTGATTGAGCCATATATGGAAATAACACCTAAGGGTGTCTCCTTTTATTTCTGGAAGGCAATATTATCTTGCCTTATGTGTTTACCCATTTGAATTTAAACTTTCACCCTAACACCTATATAAACTGGCCTTCTTATTCACTACACACCCACAGACACATTGACAGACTGAATTTTTACTGCACATTGCAAACATCTCTCCTTCTCTCTTTCTTGATCCCTCCCTCTTCTGAAAAAATAGAAGACTTCACCTTACTAGTGCAAGCCCTCTCTTTTGTTGCACTCACACTGTCTGCTCTTCTTATTTGTCCTGATAATCCTAAGGTAATTAATCTTTCTTGATCCACATGAACATGTCAATTTCAGTTCCATGGTGTTGTGCATATATGCTGCTTGTCTGGGCCTCTTTTGGCCTTTAACACTTGCTTTCAGGGTCCTTTTGTTGTTGACTTTCCCCCTATCTGTGTATTCATTAGGTTATCCCTGCCTGTATTAACATATGTTTGGCAGTTATGCCATGCTATCAAGGAGTCTTCTCTAACTCCTTACCTTTTGTGTGCTTGCACCATGATCTGAAAAAGGATTATTACATATTAAACTTAGTGATTAAATATGCATGGAAATCTTTTTTAAGCAAAGTATTGAACATTTTAGGCGTTTGAATTGTAAAATCTGATCACTTTTACTAAACAAGGACTATATGTGTAATAACTGTTAAAACTGAGACTGTTCTGCAAAGTTAAACCTTCCCTTCTGTTGCATAACGTATACAGACCCAAACCCTTCTTTTAAAACTTGTTTAAACTGATTTTTGACAAAGCTTACATCTCCTATACACTAACCTAATAGTGTATAGGGGAGTATAAGTTGCAAAGGGGTCTACCGCGCGTGTGTGTGTGTGTGTATATATATTCTTTGAAAGCTTAGCTACTATCATTTAATATGATTATCGCATGCCTATACTTATATGTATATATTATGTGTGATCAGCCCCCTACATGCATTTATGTGCTATCGTGTACCCTCTTTCAAAAATAACCTATTCATCTGTTTATATATACATTTTCAAAATTGGCCCCTAAAGCAAATAGCCATCAAGGTTAAGGTTTGACAACTAATGTCAAATCACGCCGACTTCGAATGGCTAACATTTTTTTGAAAAAAATAACCAATATTGGTTTTATGTCAAAAGTTGAAAATTATTTTCAAAATATTTATGTTTTAAAAACTGGCCCAGTTACGAGATTAGCACAAATAGACCAATTTCTAACATTTCTTGCGAATTCAGCCTCTCTTAAAATTGAAATTTTTGAACTGCTGGACAAAAGTATTATTAGGTATAGGGCTTAGGTTGTTTCTGCAAATATTGAAATGCCCAATACCCGTCTCGACCATGTACCACACTGCCCATGTTTTAACTGTTGCGTAAATGCCCCTATAAGCATGACTGATTGAGATTTTGACCTTAGTCTTAGAAAATAACCTTGGAATTGAAGCATAATTTTATACTCTTATTGTTTATCGCATGATTATTTCTCAACATCCCAAAATGAAAACTCGGGCGGAAACCACCTTTCGTGGGACTTGGGGAAGTGCCTAACACTTCTTCCCCGAGTCATTTGGACTTCTTACCCGTTGAATCTCTGAAAATATGACTTCTGGAGTGAAACACGATCCTTAGGCATTCAACGTGACATAACACACCTTAGAAGACTCTAGTACATGGAGACACCAAACTCAACTCAAGTGAGTTACCTAGTCAAACCTGAGCCTTAAGTCACTCTGAGTTAGGTAAAAGGTGGGTGCGACAGAATGGCGACTCCGCTGGAGATATTTGAAAAATGCTAACCATAACTGGTTAATTTTTGGGATAAGGTTTATTTTTTTATTTTTTATTTTTGTATTATTTATTATTACTATGTACTAACTTATTTCTTTGTTTTGTTTTCTAATTTATTTTCCTCCTTTATTATTTTGTTAATTTATGTACTTTATATTATGATGAATATTGTAATTATTTGACATCTCCGTTCATATCGTCTGCCACTCCTGGAACCCTCCAACTCCTGGAACCCACGACCGCCCCTTTTCCCTTCAAGATAAAACACTTAAGGGAAAGACTTTCAAAATTAGCCAACTAGCGAAACTGTTGGCAGTTTGTAAGCTTTCAACTTTCAAGATTGTCCACTTGAAAGAACGAGTCTAGTTGTACCCAAAATCTTAGTGGAGACGTTACAAAGTTCATGCATCGTACCATTATTAGGATATTATGACTCCGACTATGCCTAAGTCCTTAGTTCACCATGTCCAAACCAAACCCAAACGAGTTACCAACTCCAAAGGGCGTTTGGATATGATTATGTGTGCATCTTTTAAAATTAAAAATGTCAAGTGTACGCCATTTGTTTCTTAAAAGGGAAGGGGGTTGAGTCTAATGGTTTTCTTTTTTGTAGGGCACCATGAGTCACAAAAACTATTATCGATTCTCATGATCATTGACATACCAAGGGAGATAAGGGCATGTATAGAAACTTGAGGGAGGCTGGTCGATTTGAGTTGAGTTAGACGTTGGGTCATTTACCTTCACTAATGGATGTTGAACCAAATAGATTTATCATCAAAGCTGCTACTTGCTTTTGGGATGTCGCTAGAAATGTCATTAGATTTGGAGAGCTCGAAATGACACCACTTTGGAAGAAATAGGAGGCTTCATTGAGGATCCAGGCTTAAGGCGAGACAAGTGCAGATGGGAAAACACCGAGTTATCATACCTCGCCAACCCACCGAAGAGGAGTTCTGTGAGGCGCTCGGTTTTCAAGACAATGATGTGTCTGAACTTTTGCAAAGGTCGAAATTCAGTTGTATGTAACTTTATGATAGATTTGGTCATGAAAAGGATTTTACAGATCACAAAACTGAGTTTGCATCCTACCAAGATTGGAAGAGTAAAAGGATTTGTGCTTTCTTCTACATTGTCATGCTCCCACAAGGAATGCATTATGAAATCAACACAAAGCTAGTTCATTTCAGACATGCACTATTTCATGGCATTAAAAACAAGACATGTACTATGGTTCCTACAATACTGGCTGACATCCTCAGAGTTCTAGGGAAATGCAAAAATGGAGCTCGATACTTTGAAGGTTGTAATTTGTTGTTGCTACTATGGTTGACTGAATACCTACAAAAGAAATCAAATGCATGTCAAGAATTTTACGACATGTGTCGTTCTAATCACGTACTAGCACAATGCTATGGCGTCAAGAAGTTCCAAGCACCTAGTACTACTCATGAGTGCTATATGTTGCTGAAAATTTAAACTACGAAGACATACAATGGACGTACCCTTGGTTTACCTCTCCGTAAGTTTTGCTCCGATCGAAGATGAAATCATTCGTGGTCCTTATGGGTATACGTGGTCTCCAGCCTTATATACCCATTAGAGCTTTAAGGCAAGCAGACAGAAGACAAGACATCTCATTGATAAGAGATATCGCCCGATTCCAAGTAGACTACAAAAAAGACAGGATCCCATTTGTACCAGAAATACGCAAAATATGGAATGAAAAGACGTCCGATGAAGAAAATTCAATTGAACCAGATAAATACCATGCAGGCTGTGGAGTTGGTTACTTGGAATGGTTGCGTAACAACATGAAAGATGCTCCCGTTCCTAAACATTACATACCTGGGGCAGTTAAAGACAAGGAAGCTGAAAACCAATACAAGATTGATTGGTCGGTGGGGAAGTAAACAATATCCGAGAGGTTGAGAAGGGAAGAACGAAAGAAGCACAGACGTGAGGTGGAGGACTTAGATCGGGAGCTGGAAGGGTTGAAAAAAGGTTTCGAGGGAAAATATATAATGAAAGTTACAACCAAAGAGACGAGGGCGGAGGGCTACTAGCCATTACTTACTTGATCATTACTCAGCTAGGCATTGGGAAGATGGAAAAGAAGCTAAAGAAGTATGATGCTGAATCAAAGATGCCCGAAGAACCAAACTTTTAGGATAGATTTTTTATTTTTTTGCATTTATTATTGTAATCAAACTTTGCTTATTTATAAAAGCCCAATGGTTTTTGTGGTCAATTTAGAACAAATGGTTGTCAATTGCATGTTTAATTTTAAAAATCATTCGAGCTTAGAAAATCAGACGCCATTGGCGCGTTATGGTCTGTTAGCAAACCTTGTCCATATGTCAAAAGGGTCCATGACCCAAAAATGGCAAATTTTCATATGCATAAAATGTTTGCGCCGAATGCTGATCGTTTGCTAGAGTGTGGTCAAAATAATAGGATTATTTTGATCTCTTTGTTTTTTTTGTTTGTTATCAGACTATGGGTGGAAGAGGTACCCTCCATTTTGACACTGTCTTCCAAACTCCTTATCTGGTCAGACCATGGTGGGATGATTTGGCTATAGCTAGCAGGATGTGTGTAAGGAATTTGTTGGGGGACTTGCTATCCCTTACGGGACACACGGCGCTATCGGGTCTAGCCGAAGCGGCTACTTATTTCTGGGATTACAAAAGGGCGGTGTTTCATTTTAATGGTATAGAACTGGCTCCAATGCTAGAGGAAATTGGAGGTTTAGCAGGGTTGACACCAGGGCCCGAGACTATGATTTACCCCTGAGAAGTGCAGCCTAGGGAATTCTTTGAACGTCTACAAGTTCCCTACGCAGTGTACTTTAAGGGTGTCCAAGATGGAAAAGTTACTTTGGAATTATTGTATGCTAAGTTTGGAAACGTGACTCTTCGGCACAGTATGCAAGGGGCATCAGGATTCCAAGATTGGGAATGGACTGAATCTACGACTTTCATCATTGTTTTTCTAGGAGGCATGATTTTCCCTAAAGAAGAAGGAATGATCGACATAAGAATGGGGTGGGTAGTCGAAGGCTAGCGTAGGGTTGCTCACCGACATCAGGTAAGCTTGGTCCCGATGATTGTGGGAGATATTTACAGAGCTTTAACCAAGTGTAGAAAGGGAGCAGACTTTATTGAGCGGTGTAACTTCTTGCTACAGATGTGGTTGATGGAGCATTTATATAAGACCATAATAAATTCGTTCGCACCAGTGGCGTTAAGGATCGATGGCATCATTACACACGACATTCGTTTGATGAACACAGTACCGTGGACAAAACCTACGGGCATGCATAGGTGGTACACCAAGTTCGAGGAGTTGTAAAGTGTGCAGTGGGTGATAGAAAATTATGTCTCTTTTATCGTCTCTGTACAGGGTCAAGACGCTATGATATGTTAGCATTTTGTGATTAAATGCAACTCATTCTGACTAGCTTTTAGCCTTTTTAGTAATGTTATTTGAATAAATCTTATGTTAATCTTCATGTTCAGGTTTTTAAGAGAATTTACATACAAAGCCGAAGAAAATGTACAAAAGAGCAAATTCAAGTGTGCTTTGGCTACAAAAATGAAGAACATGAAAACAAGGCAGCAGTAGAAATGGCGCCTCACCGAACATGAGGCTCAAAAGGCCAGCCATCCACCAAAGGAAGGGAAGTTCACAACAACTAGCAACTCAAAAGGGCAGCCCGCCAATATTTATACTAAACACATCTGGCGGCCCCACAATATGAGAGACGACACCGCCGGCTCTTCCAGTGAGATGATAAAATTTGCGACAATGAGGAGTTGGCCACAAACACAAGGGCGGCCTGCCTAACCAGCACCGCACAAGAAAATGCGAGTTAGCAAATGTGAAAGCTGCGAGCTAGCAACCAAATGTGTGGCTCACCTAACAAGAGGCGGCATGGTGTAAAAGCAAGGAAAATGGAATTTTTTTTAAATAATATCGTATTTTTGAAACCCATGCCTATAAATAGGTTGTTATGCCTCCGAGAAAACAGACCTTTTTTAGCTTAGAATATCACTTTAAAGCTTTTTGAATATTCTTGGAGTTGAAAGGGGGTTTCTACTTGAATCTTTATAAGGAATTCAATCTTCAATCTAAATTTCTTATATGATTTTGTCCATTTCATCTTATAATATGTGTGTGTTAGACCCTAGTATGACTAGCTAAACTCATACTAGGGGGTTTATTCATGAAGACATGATTATCTTAGCTTAAATCTTGTATTTAATCTTATAAAATTAATGGGTTAACATAAATCTAGCTCTCCATCACACTTTCTTAACTAGGTTTTAAGGCACGATCGTACTTGAACCTAACCCTACTTTGCTTTTATCACCCGAAAGGGGTTGAAGGCGTAGGTTAATAGAGACTAGCGAGAATTTGGGTTACATTGGTTGCAATCTACCCAATCTAAAGGGGTCGACTTAACCCCGCTCGGGACTTTGGACTAGGGTTTCTCACGCTTCATTATTAACCCGAGAGGGCTTGATGAAGTAAAATCCTCTCTATCCCGAGAGGGTTTTGAGGAATACATTAGAGGTCAGACCATGAGTGTTACCCATAAGATTTGTGGGATTAATATAAGTATTTAGCTAAGAGAACCGTGTTGGAATGGATAAACCCCTAGCTCATTCTCATAGTTTACCCAACTATCGTAATTTAGTTTGCTTTACATTATTTGTTAATTTAGTTGTAGTTAAACACCTTTACCCTCAATTATTAGGAACATTATGGATAATGCTTAGGACCTGTCACTATTCAACCTACGTCTAATAAATTTTCTTGCTAGCTCCCTGTGGAAATCGACCTCGACTCAATAGTTGAGCACTATTATCTTTGACGATCGCCCCATCACCCTTTGAGGTGAGTGGATTGAGCGTGGATCAAATTTTGGCACCGTTACCAGGAGCTACGATACATCTATTAGGTTGAATATTTCATGTTCTAGTCTTGTTAGTTGTTCCTACATTTTACCTCGTGCTTTATTTTACCGTGTGTAGGTGAATTCAAGTATGAGAAGGAATCCGGATAGAGCTATGAGGAACCCCCTCTACAATCATGCTAATGAGCGAGTTCCATTTCCAAATGCCCCAATTTCTCCGAATGATTATTATGAAGAGTGCGAGGATGATTATGATGACACTTCTCTTAGTGAGGAGAGTTATGGAATTTATGGTGCCCTTGAAGAAAATGAAGACCCTCAAGTGGAAAATGCAGCCCCAAATGATGCAATTCCTCATGGCAATGCTCAAGCCAATGAAGGAGTTCGAGTTGGTAAGAATGATGGTGTTGCGGGCAATGCAAACCGAAGAGGCAACAATGCTAATAGAGGAGGCCGAGGTACAAACCGAGGAGGCTGTGGTACTCAAGCTAATAGAAGAGTCAATGCCAATCGGGTGAATGTTCGCAATGACAACTGAAACCAAAGGAATGCAAGGGGTGGTCAAAATAATAATCAACATGTTCGAAAATTTGAAGATTCGGAGGAAGAAGTAAATTTAGATAATTTTGCAAGTGCCATTGTGCCACCACCAATTCGTGGAAATGTGACTTTCAATACCCCATAAGTGATTCTTCATGGACTTGATCAAAACAGATTTTTTGTGGAGGAAAGCATGATGACCCAACGGAACAGTTGAGGAATTTTGTGCAAATGTGTCATCTCTACAAGTCGGCACATTTGCACGGAAGAGTCGTTGCGCCTCAGAGTCTTTCCCTATTCTCTATCGGGGAAGGCCAAGGCATGGTTGAACAAGCTACCAAAGAATTCTATTTATACTTGGGAGGAACTTGTGAAGTAATGTTTGGCAAAGTTCTTGCCCAAAGGCAAGCAAGCATCAATGAAAGGCAAGGTGTATATGTTCAAGCATCAATGAAAGACAAGGTGTATATGTTCAAGCATCAATGAAAGACAAGGTGTATATGTTCAAGCAAGATCCTACCGATTCATTATATGAGTCATGGGAAGCTTTTCAAGAGGTTTTGCTACATTGCCCAACTCATGGTTTTGAAGATGATATGTTTTTGCAATGTTTCTACCAAGGGCTTAACAGGAACAACCAAGCGGCCGTGAACAACTTATGTGGAGGTGCTATCATGGACCATACTTTTCAAGAGGTCAAGAAAATTCTCAACAAAATTGCCAAACAATCTCAAGATTGGCAATCAAGAGCTCAATCCCAAATGGTGAAGGAGGAATAAATCAAATGATGATGAAAAGATTTGAGGATCAAGCAGAACAAATGGCTCAAATCATCACCAACATTGAGCTTCTTAGTGGTGCCAAGGAAGAGAAAGAGAAAACGGCAAGCAAGGTGGAAATTATTCAAGTTACAAAAATGGGCCATCAAGTAGCCCCAATTGGGTATGTCGACCCCGGAGGTCCACCTCTCACCATTCTTCAAAAAGGGCAAGAGGAGTATTACCTGGAACAATGTTTCAATGTCCAAAATAAAGGAGAAGCCAACTTTAAGGCTTACAAACAAGGTGGTTATCAAAGGCCGTATCAGGAAGGCCAATGGAGACAAGATCAAGGAAGAAAAAATTGGAACAACAATCTAGGTGGAAGAGGAGTTGGTGCTTCTCAAAATTATGCACCAAGAGCTCCTTACAAGTAAGGTGAAAATGAAGGGAGAAGTCAATCAAAATTGGAGGAAATGATGGGAGAAGTCCTCAAGAATCAAGAAAGTTATACCGGTGATATCAAGGATATTAAGCAAACGGTTAATGCCTATAGTACTTCCATCAAAGCCCTTGAATCTCAAATGAGCACCCTCTCTCACCAAGTGAATCAAAGACCTCAAGGAGAATTGCCAAGTCACACGGTGGTGAATCCTAAGAGGAATGAGAAAGATCATGTGATGGAAATTATGACATGGAGTGAAAAAGATGGGAAGATTCTAAATCACAAGATGGTGTGGATGAAGTAAAAATACAAAAGAGAGAGCAAAACAAGGAGGAGGAGTTACACTAAGACAAGGGAAATGATGTGGAAGTAGAGATTTCAAGAAATGAAGTTGATAATGAGGCAATCCCTCAAGAACCAATCCCGAAGACACTACCTCTCAAAAAAACTCCACCATCCAAACAAGGCCCTCCTAGTCCAAGCTCCATTCCCAAAATTCCACTTCCTTTCCCACAAAATAGTATGAAACAAAAACAAGCATCTCAAACTAAGAAAATTTGGGATAAGATAGCATCAACATCCATCAACCTCTATTTGGTTGACACATTGAGTCAAATGCCAAATTTTGCAAAGCTTGTGAAAGATCTTGTGACCAAAAAGAATTATGAGTACTATGAGCCAAGTAAGGTGACTCATCAATGTAGTTCAATTGTCTCAAAGCTTATGGCAAGGAAGATGGAGGATCCCGGAGCCTTCACCGTTCCATGCACATTTGGAGGGAAGCATTTCCCTAAAGCTCTATGTGATCTTGGAGCTAGCATCAATTTGATGCCGTATGAGGTCTACAAAAATTTTACTACCAAGGAAGTTCCCAAGGCTACCAATATTGAAGCAACCAAATGGAGTTGTCACCAATGTTCCAGTGAAGGTGCAGAAATTTATATTCCCGGTGGACTTTGTGATCCTTGATTGCCCCGTGGACTTTTATGTCCCCATTATTCTTGGGCGTCTATTTTTAGCTACTGAGAGAGCACTTTGTGACGTAGAGAAGGGGGAGTTAACATTTCTTTTCAATGGTGAGAAGGTGGTGTTTCATATATGCAAAACATTGAAACAACCCATGGAGGAGGAAGCCACTTGTTCTTATGTGGACATGGTTGTGGTAATACTTGTGGAAAAAAAAGAGTATTCTAATGAGTCAAGCGGATGAATTGGCCGCGGTGATTTGGAACATGGATATTGATAGTGAAGAGAGTGTTGCCGAATGTGTGAAAGCATTGAAGGACTTGGTACTAAACCCTACGTTCCCAAAAAGCTTTCCCTTGATCTTGAAAATCGAACCATTCCTCCCATAAATCCCTCCATTGAAGAACCTCCGACACTTGAACTCAAAGTACTCCCAAGCCACTTAAGATACACTTTCCTAGGCCAAAACTCCACTCTTCCTAGAATCATCTCTTCCCACTTGGAGAAGAATTAAAGCAATAAGATAGACTCATGCAGACATAAGAGGAATTGATCTGGGAGTATGCACTCACAAGATTCTTCTTGGAGAAGGATGTAAGCTAATGGTGGAACATAAAAGGAGGTTGAATCCTCCAATGCAAGAAGTTGTCAAAAAGGACATCATCAAATGGTTAGATGGGGGGTGATTGTTCCACTCTCCGATAGTGAATGGGTCTCACCCGTTCACTGTGTGCCCAAAAAGAGAGGGATGACCGTAGTTCACAATTAAAAAGGTAAGGTTATATCAATTCGAACCGTGACCGTTTGGTGAGTGTTCATGGACTACCAAAAGCTCCACGATGCAACAAGAAAAGATCATTTTTTCCTACCCTTCATTTACCAAATGCTTGATCATTTTGCGAGCCGAGCTTACAATTATTTTCTTGATGGATATTCGGGGTACAATCAAATCTCAATTACAGCAAATGATCAAGATAAGACAACGTTCACATGTCCTTATGGCACTTTTTCATTCCGCAAAATGCCTTTTGGACTTTGCAATATCCCGACCACTTTTCAAAGGTGTATGCTTGCACTCTTCCATGACATGGTGGAAAATTTCTTAGAGGTGTTCAGGGATGATTCTCTGTAGTGGGGGATTCTTTTGAAGATTGTTTGTCTAATTTAGAGAAAGTCTTAGAGAGGTGTGAAGAAATCAAACTTGTGCTCAATTGGGAGAAATGTCATTTCCTTGTTCAATAAGGAATTGTTCTAGGGCACAAGGTGTCAAGGAAAGGAATTGAAGTAGATCATGCAAAGATGGAAGTCATCTCCAAACTTTCACCTCCTACAACCGTCAAAGGAGTGGAAGCTTTTTGCGACATGCGAGATTTTATCGCAGCTTCATCAAAGATTTCTCCAAGATTGTCAACCCATTGTGAAAATTATTGGAAAAAGATGCTAAGTTTTAATTCAAAGAAGCATGTTTGAAAGCCTTTAAAGAAGTCAAATTGAGATTGACAACCGCACCGGTAATAGTGAGTCCAAGATGGGATCTCCCATTTGAGCTCATGTGTGATGCTAGCGATGTTGCATTAGGGGCCATGCTTGGCCAAAGGGTTGAGAAGATGTTTCACCCTATATATTATGCTAGAAAGACCATGAATGGAGCTCAACAAAATTACACGGTGATGGAAAGTAGTTGTTAGCCATTGTCTTTGGCTTTGAGAAATTTCGATCTTACTTGATTGGATCTAAGGTCATTATGCATACTGATCATTCCGTTATCCGATACTTGATGGCCAAGAAGGATTCAAAAGCAAGATTGATTAGATGGGTGTTATTATTACAAGAATTTGATCTTGAGGTACTTGATAGAAAGGGAACCGAGTATTCAGTGGCGGACCACTTATCCCGTTTGGAGGAGGAGTGTCGCCCAAAAGAAACCCTTGAGATCAATGATTCTTTCACGAATGAGAGGCTATTGGCGGTATCTTGGGAGGAAACTCCTTGGTATGTATTTAGCCAATTATGTTGCATGTGGAGAGATCCTGGAGCATTTCTCATTCAATCAAAAGAAGAAGTTGATCAAGGATGCACGACGATACTTTTGGGATAATCCCTTTCTTTTCAAAGTATGTGTCGATGGAATGATAAGAAGGTGTGTTGTTGTAGCCAAGAAAGGAGCTATTCTTGAAGGATGTCACTCCTCTCCTTATGGAGGACATCATCGAGGTGTTAGAACAGCGAGAAAGGTACTTGAATATGGTTTATTTTGGCCTACTTTGTACAAAGATGCTTATGAATACACAAAGATTTGTGATCAATGTCAAAGAATGAGAGGAATCTCAACGAGGTATGAAATGCCTCAAAATCCCA
The DNA here is from genome assembly GCA_029990175.1 of Petunia secreta. Classification (NCBI taxonomy): domain Eukaryota; kingdom Viridiplantae; phylum Streptophyta; class Magnoliopsida; order Solanales; family Solanaceae; genus Petunia; species Petunia secreta. The sequence continues at coordinate 493,899 of JARKIP010000112.1, forward strand.
TTGTGGAAGTTGATCTTTTTGATGTATGGGAATTGACTTCATGGGTCCTTTTTCAAGCTCGTATGGTATGAAGTATGGCGATTGATTATGTGTCAAAATGGGTGGAGGCAATAGCCTTACCGAACAATGAAGCAAGAAGTGTCACCGCCTTCCTCAAGAAGATCATTTTCTCAAGATTTGGCACCCCACGCACCATATAAGTGATGGGGGTACCCATTTTTGCAATCGAGCCTTTAGCTCCTTGTGGCAGAAGTATGGGGTGAGACACAAGGTTGCTACACCTTATCATCCCTAAACAAGTAGCCAAGTGGAAGTGTCAAATCGAGAGATCAAGCAAATCTTAGCCAAGTCGGTTAATCTGAACCGGACGGATTGGTCGAAGAAGTTGGATGATGCCTTATAGGAATATCGCACGGCATACAAGACTCCTATTGGAATGTCACCATTCTGGTTGGTCTTTGGAAAAGCTTGTCATCTCCCCGTGGAGTTGGAGTATAAAGCTCTTTGGGCATTGAAAAAACTCAACATGAATTAGGACGAAGCTTCTAAGTCCCGAGTAGAAAAGCTACATGAACTTGAGAAGATGAGATTCCTTGCCTATGAAAATGCGAAATTCTACAAGGAAAAGATGAAGACAATCCATGACAAGAAGATATGGAATCGAGAATTCAAGGTGGGGGACATGGTGCTATTGTTCAATTCAAGATTGCATTTGTTCCCCGGAAAGGTTAAATCCAAGTGGAGCGGACCTTTCAAAGTGGTGGGAACATCACCTTATGGATGGGTCGAGATGCAAGAAAAGGGAAGTTCTACAACTTTTCGAGTGAATGGCCAAAGAGTTAAGCATTAGTTGGGATATGAAGCCGAGCCTAGGAAGGTTGCTTGCATCAATTTCATAGATCCTTGGAGGTTGAGGTAATACCATCGTGCCGCAATGTTTAATCAAGCGCTTCTTGGGAGGCAACCCAAGTTTTACTTTTAGCAATTTTAGTTTTAACCATGCAGTTAGGGTAAAAATTTCATGTGAAGTTCTGTGATGAATGCATTTGATATTGGTCGGAGTGGTGTTAATGCAGGGAATTGCAAGGGATTAAAAGTGTGAAATGTTGAATAGGGGGAAAGGACCTCCGATTAAAGTGCGGAAGCAAAAGGGCAGCCCAACCAAAGAAAATGCAGACTGCCGGTACATGCAGTGAGCAAATTTTTTCTGTGGAGTGAAGGATTACTCAGCCTTTCATTAGGCGAGCCGCCCATTCAACTCCGCAGAACAATTGGCGAACCAACCCACTGGTGCACACTTGGAGGACTTAAGTCCTACTCACATTCACTTCGGCGACCCGCCGAATGAAGTACGAGTCGCCTCTTTCATGGGCCTAGCGGGTTTTTGCCCGACTATATAAGGCCCCAAGGTAAGTTTCTTTATTACTTTTCACCCTAATCGAGAAAGCACAACCACCACCGAACACCACTGTTCCGACGCACCACCACCACAAACAATACTCCAAATCACAACACACGCACTCGATTTTCACCAACCCTCCGTTAATCCCTCGACCCGATTTGAATTTCTTCACAGATCCGGTAAGAATTCAACCCCTCACTTTAAAATTTTCATGTTTTACATGTGGGGTAGTTAAAAACTTCATGTTCGGGTGGGATTTGGTTGATTAATATCATTATCTATGATTAGGTTGATTTTAGGGTTTGTTCTTCACTTCCATTTCATGAAATTAGAACCCTAGAGCGTGTAGTTGTGGGCTTACTTTGTTCTTAAGTGAAGAAATGAGTAGAAGGAGAGAGTAAAAGTAAAAATAACCAAAATTTGAACTTGAATGACACCATGAACGTACCTTGTTTGCCTTGAATTTTGAAAAAATTGTGAACTTGGTATGAAATTTGGTTGACTTTTCATGAATTTTTGTTGAAATCGTGGTCTCGTTCTTAAGAGAAAATATGAGAGATGTGCGAAGTTGAAAAGACCACCTAGGAGTGTGTTTGGGAGTGTAAAAGGAAGTGAGAAATGGAATAACTTGGACTCTGTGCACTGTAGAAAAATTGGGCCAAGGACTCAGCAAGCTGCCGATGCAGCGAGATGCCGTACAATTAACTGCGGATTACACTAGGCGTGCTTGCACAAGCAAGTACGAGGCTACCGGTGTCAACAGTGAGCTCGAAAAATAGGCGAGCTAAGCTTGCCAATCACACAAAAAGGGCGACTCGCCGACCCATTTGGTCAGAAGTTGTGCGAGTCGCCTAAGCCAAAGTGCGTTTCGCAGATGAAAGGGCGAAGTGAATAGGCGAGCATTCAATTGCAAGTGCGAGGCTCCGACCATATTAGAAAGTAAATTTTTCCCGCGGCTTGAGTAAAAGCCTCGCACTTCAATCGGCGATTGCCCGGTGCTTCCCAGCACTTGCTTCTGCGGGCCGTCTCTTCATGTCTGCAAGCCCGCCCCTTGTTCTGCGACCCGCCTTTTCTTTTGCACCCTCTGAACTGTTTAAATTTCCCAAGTTCTCCATTCCATGAACTTCACATGCAAATTTAGGAAATCATAGCTTAGTTAGGAGAAGGATAGTGTAACTAATTGAGTGACTCATATTGCTCTTTGAATTTAGTTTTGCACAGATATTCAAATGGCTCAAGCACCAAAGAAAAGAGGGATCTCACCTACACCACCCAGCCCTCCACCTTCTGACAATGACTCCTTCAGTATTGACATTAGCACATATGAGGAGAAAGGTGAAGTGATGTGTGAAAGAATGGTAATAATGAATAAGCTTGAGGAGCTCAACTCTAACTTCTACAATCGATTTATCGAGACTGGTTAGGCTAAAATTTTCACAAAGAGGTTAGGTGCAGCATGTATAGAGTTGATAGAGGAGTTCTACTTGGAGCTGAGTAATCAATCAGGACCTGAATGCATAATTGAATGTAAAGGCCAGGTGGTGGAAATGTCAGCTCAGGCCTTGAACCAACACCTGAACCTTCCTAATTTTACAGTAGATGAATACTTGGCTAAGTTAGGGATGGGAGAAAAAGCTCAAAGAAAATGGCTTATTCCCATTATCGGGAGAGAGAAAAGCCTGCATGGAGAAGATTTGGCTCACCAATTACCTTTCAAAACTTGAATTTTGAAGCCAAAGGATGGCATGCCATTGTGAACTCAAGAACCATGCCCTCAAGGGACACACAACTGATCTCTCTCAAGAAGGTTGTCATCATTGGATGCCTCATAACTTGGGTGAGAATTAATCTGGGGGCTGAAATGGTGAGAAATATGCTAGAAGCTGCCCACACTGGAAGTGACGACCTCCTCTTTGCAAACACACTGACTGAGTTTCACATGGAACAAGGGATCAGTACTGATGATGATGACTTTGCCTTTCCAATGAAAGCTTTTGACCTATATGCCATTGATGATGAGAACAACCCAAGTAATCTACTACCTCCTACACCCAATCAAAGGATGCCATCAAATGCTGCCGGCCCATCCTCTTTAAGAGCTCCTCCACTGCAGGTACATCATGTTGAGGTTGCCATTGCAAATCTCACTCGGGAACTTGAGGAGCTGCAAGATAAAATGCAAGAGTTTGGGGTACAGCTGTGTAACCTGTCGCAGATGCAACCATCTCTACCTTCCGCACGTAACATCAACCCAGCTGAATTTGATTAGTTGAGCGAGGCCATTGATGCACAGGCTAAAGATATCATAAATATAAAGAAGTACATTAATGTGTTCGCAATCAGATATTGAGACATGGCCAATAATGTGAATATACTATGGAATGAAAGGGAGCAAAGACAAGAAGGGGTGAACCATCCAATAGCCCCGGAATCTACACAGCAAGTGAACATGAGAAGAATGCAAGAAGAAGCACTTGGGAATTTAGGTGTGCTCAGAAACAGGGAGCTTGATGAGGAAATGCAGATGGATATAGCCAGAATGGCCTCAAAAGAGGAAGCTGTTAGAGAGAGAGAGAGGGGAAAGGACAAAGAAGGCAATCATCCCCGAGAAGACATGTTGAGAGCAAGGGCAAGGAAATTGCCCAAGATGAATAGGGAGTCCTTCTCTCCCTTTTTGGCTAGCTTTTTTGTTAATCAATCTTGTTCTATGTTTAGTTGCTTGGGTACATAGAAAATTTTCATATTGGGGGTGGGGTAATTATTTTTGTGTGATATATCCCAAACTATCTTTATGTTATGTTTGTTTTATGTTGACATGGATGTTACATTTAGGTTGTGTTTGCGATGTATATAATTGTGTGATGTTGTTTATATTCTTGTCTTATGTTATCTTATTTAGTGTGTAGTTGTTGTTAATATATATTTTTTTTTAAAAAGACAAAAGCCAAAAACCCAAACAAATTTAAAAACTTTGAAAAATCCCAAAAAGAAAAATGCTCAAAAGGTACTCCCGTGAACTACGCTTGGGATGTTGCCTTCTTTCCTCTGATTTGCACTTATTGCGATACGTAAGCAACCCTTGTGAAACTCATTTTTACTTGGGCCGAAACAACAACAACCACCTATTGTAAATACCACTTATGTAAATGGTCTTAACTTAGTAAATAACCTTCTTGGTTTTCTTTGACTCGGTTCTTTTCCCAAGAATGCAATTCTTTTGAACAGGGCACTTTTTAGGACTCTAATCATAGAAATGGCATCCTTGTTTCGTGACTTGTTTGATACCAACACATTAGGAGCACACATGAGAAAGTTTGTGGATTGTTTGTTGAGAGTCGCACCTATAACTTTTAGGTTCTTGTGATGACTTTGTGCATGTGTAGTATAGGTTAGATCCTCACCTTAAGTGTTGAAAAGCTTGTGATGACTTTGTGCATGTGTAGGTTAGATCCTCACCTTAAGTGTTGAAAAGTTTATGTTCTTGTCTGTTGTCCCTTATGCTAGTGAAGTGAGTTCTTACTCAAAAGCTTGTTAATTGCATATGCATGTTAGAACTTGGCTTGTGTGTCCTTGACGATGAATGAAGTGTCAATTTAATGGTTGGATATGATAATAGGCATTTCTTTGTCCTGTTTGAGCCTTTCAAGCCACCAAATAAAATTAATCCTCTGTTAGCCAACTCTGAACCTTAATATCCTTTCTTTTTTATAGCCATATAATTAGCCCGAGCCAATTATATGTACTTAATAGCAGTAACCCTTCTCTTGGCCCTAGCTCCTTGAGGTATTGAAAAACGTGCAACTAGTCTAAGTTTGGGGGAGGGGAACAAAGAAATGAAAGCTATGTGGCTCTTCGAAAAGGAAGATGATTGTATAAAGAAAAGTTGCAAAAGAGAAAAGAAGAAAATCAAGAAAAGTGCAAAAATAGCAAAAGACAAATCAAAAAGACAAAAATAGAAAGAGAAGCAAGTAAAAGAATAAGAGCCACAAAAAAGCAAAGATCAAGAATGAAAATGGAAATAAGAGCTAAAATGTGAAAAGAAAGCTCAAAGTGAAAAGTTTGCAAAGATGATGTAGTGTCCAAGGAGGGAATTTAATCATTCTTTATCCAAATTATACCCTACATTTATCCAAAATCCTACATACAACCTTAGAAGCCCTATTTGATTCTCTATTGATTGACATAAAAGGAAATGACAAGTGACACTAAGGTCAAGTTTATGACATTGTATGAGCTTAACTTGCATTCATTTTTTTGAGTGAGAGTTTAAATTTTAAGGGTCCCTTTTGTTTGCATTATATTGAGATATAGACCTATTCATTGTGGTGAGAGCATTAAGGGACTTGAGACTTGAAGGTACAACCAAGAAAACCTTAGGTGAGTTGAGAAAGCAATTGTGCTATACATGCTCTAGTCCCTACTAGAAGCTTTAGTCGATATAGTTGCGACTATGGATCTTGTGGATTGATTGGTTGGATTATCATGTGTGAAATTAAGTGTTAGTATCAACCAAAATCATGAACTCCTCTTTTACTCCATTCCCTTATTTAACTCAATCTCGTGCTAAGAAAATGAAACATGAGCTAAATTCTTAATGTTGCTTGAGGGCAAGCAATAGCTTAAGTTTGGGGGAGTTGATATGTTGGCATTTTGTGATTAAATGCAACTCATTCTGACTTTCTTTTTGCCTTTTTAGTGATGTTATTTGAATGAATCTTATGTTAATATTCATGTTCAGGTTTTTAAGAGAATTTACATACAAAGACAAAGAGAATGTACAAAAGAGCAAATTCAAGTGCGCTTTAGCTACAAAAGTGAAGAAGAAGAAAACAAGGCAGCAGTGGAAAGGGCGCCTCGCCGAACATGAGGCTCAAAAGGAACAGCCATCCACCAAAGAAAAGGAAGTTCATAGCAACCAGCAACTCAAAGGCAGCCCGCCGATATTTATGCTGAGCACATCCGGCGGACCCGCAGAATGAGAGGCGACATTGCAGGATCTTACGTGAGATGATAAAATCTGCGACGCTGAGGAGTTAGCCGCAAACACAAGGGCGGCCCGCCTAACCTGCACCGCACAAGAAAAGGCGAGTTAGAAAATGTGAAAGCTGCGAGCCAGCAACCAAATATGCAGCTCGCCTAACAAGAGGCGGCCTGGCGTAAAAGTAAGGAAAATGGAATTTTTGTAAATAATATTGTATTTTTGAAACCCATGCCTATAAATAGGCTGTTACGTCTCCGAGAAATTACACCTTTTGTAGCTTAAAATATCACTTTAAAGTTTTCTGAATATTGTTGGAGTTGAATGGGGGATTCTACTTGAATCTTTGCAAGGAATTCAATCTTGAATATAATTTCTTATATGATTCTTGCCATTTCATCTTATAATATGTGTGTTTTAGACCCTAGTATGAGTAGTTAAATTCATACTAGGGGTTTATTCATGAAGACATGATTATATAGCTTAAATCTTGTATTTAATCTTATAAAATTAATGGGTTAACATAAATCTAGCTCTCCATCGCACTTTCTTAACTAGGGTTTAAGGCACGGCCGTACTTAAACCTAATCCTACTTTGCTTTTACCACCAGAAAGGGATTGAAGGCGTAGGTTAATGGAAACTAGCAAGAATGTGGGTTACATTGGTTGCAACCTACCCCATCTAAAGGGGACGACCTAAATAGGTCCACCCCGCTCAGGTCTTTGGACTAGGATTTCTCGCGCTTCATTATTGACCCGAGAGGGCTTGATGAAGTAAAATCCTCTCTATCACGAGGGGGTTTTGAGGAATACATTAGAGGTCCGACCATAAGTGTTACCCATAAGATTTGTAAGATTAATATAAGTATTTAGCTATGAGAACCGTGTTGGAATGGATAAACCCCTAGCTCATTCCCATTGTTTACCCAATTATCGTCATTTAGTTTTCTTTACATTATTTGCTAATTTATTTGTAGTTAAACACCTTTACCCTCAATTATTAGGAACATTACAAACAATGCTTAGGACATGTCACTATTCAACCTACGTCTAATAGATTTTCTTGCTAGCTCCCTGTGGAAATCAACCCCGACTCAATAGTTGGGCACTATTATCTTTGACGATCACCCCATCACCCTTTGAGGTGAGTGGATTGAGCGAGGAACACGCTACATTTTTTACAGTAATCGGGTTCCGAGAGACTCACCACTCTCTTCCCTTAAAAACCTTCAGGCAAGTAGGAATGACACAGCAACTCCCTCAATTGACAATAGCAAGGCGTTTCAATGCTGACATGAATGACATTGAAAACCCAATGGTTGATGCAATACTGATGATGTGGGAAAAAGAGAGCAACAGAATAGTTCCGTCCTGGTTGAGACAATATGGTGAATCCCCGCACCGCACTGGCCTATCCTCATTGGCTCGAAGAAGATAGGGAGAGATTTCGATCAAAAGTCACTTTAAAAAGAAAAGCTGAAGCTCCAAGCCTCGAGGAAAAGTACAAAAGGATGAGAAATAAGCTTAAGAAAAAGAGGAAGGAACTAAGGGCAACACAAGAGAGGGAAATGAGAAGGCAACATAGGGACAAGATTAAAGGGGACGAAGGCAAATTTTGGATGGACAAGACATTGGCAGCTAGACAAGTCGCAGGAAGCTTGCACGATCTCCTCAGGGATTAAGCGAAGCATTTCAAAATGGTACTTTTGGCAGAAAAAGAAATGATGGGAACGGAGATTTGCGAGTTCTTTACAGAAGCTTTGGGTGACATGCATGATGGAAAGGATCTTATAGAAATATTCAATGTCCCTCCGCCGAAGAGTTTAGGAAAAGGAACAAAGGAGGAGCTTGAAGAAGAGGAAGAACCTAAAGAAGAGGAGGAATTTGAAGAAGAAGAAGAAGAAGAAGAGTGCGAACAAGATGTCAAAATTGATGCTTGATCGGAGTACCTCTTTGCTTGGCACGTAGTCGAGTCTTTTTTTCCCTTTCCCAGTCGAGTCGCTCTTTGTTTTAGTTGAGTCATTGTATTTCGATATTGGTGCTTGTAATAAAGCCAAGAAAATCAAATAAAATTTCTTTGTTTTGGGTTTATAGACTTATTTTGATTGCTCTCAAGCAAACGAAACGACGTATTCGGCACAAATGTTACTTTAAATTATTGATAGGCCTACTTCTGGCATAAAAGAGGTCCCATGCATGATAGGACACGATCGCGTTATATTAGTTTTTGCATTTAATTCTCTAACACTCTCCTCACATTTATCTTTGGCTTTTTAAAAGGTTATTTTACTCCCTGTCCCCGAAGGTTTGTTTGTGCATTCTGGCTGCGTCGCAGTACCGGTTGAGATCTAGAGGGTCAATTTCATCACCTTCCCTTTTACCTACAACGACAAGGACGAGACCAAATATCATGACTGAGTTTGACAAAGTTGACGGAACTGCTACCGATTCCATCATTGGAGGGACTCCGAGAAAGCAAGGTGCAGTTACATACGAGGAGTATGAAAAGCTAGAGAAAAGGTTGTTTAAACTGGAGAACAGAGTTCCCCCTGTCTATGCTGATGGAACTACTGACCCAAATAAACCTACCCACCCTCAAGGCAAAGATCCCCTATTTCCTAAGAAAGACATCCCATAGCCTAACTATGTTGCACCACCACAAGCACCCCAAAATAACCCCACCACTCAGTTCCAGACCTTCACTGCTGAAACCAAACCTGTTTCATCACCTACCAAAGAGAGATACATGTATGCATGGGTAGCGGAGGACGCCAATAGCACCAAAGAGCAAGTCAAATGGTTGGTAGAAAAGTTCAAGCAGTTTCAAGTGGCCAAGGAAACTAGGGGCTTGGCTTACGAGGATATGTGCCTTTATCCCAATTTGAAGTTGCCTGACGGTTACAAGACACCCAAGTTCAATCTGTTCGATGACAGCGGAGACCAAATGGCTTATTTGAGGTCTTACTATGGCAAGCTGGTTGGGTTTGGACATGATGAAAAGATAAGGATGCAGTTGTACAATCGCGGTTTGACAGGTGACACATTGACGTGGTATTCTAAACAGCAATCAAAAAAGTGGACCCGCTAGGAAGCGATGGCTGGAGACTTTGTTGACAGTTTTTGGCATAACACTGATGCCATGCCCGATCGGTTTTATCTAGAGAATTTGAAGAAAATTCCTGCTAAAACCTTCAGGGAATTCACCATAAGATGGAGAGCGGAGGCTGCAAAGGTCCAACCACCCATAGATGATGCAGAGATAGTGGCGACCTTAATCCTCATACAAGAGGACCTGTACTTCGACAAGATGTTGAACATGCAGGATAAGAAGTTTAAACAATTGATTAAAATTGGTGACATCGTTGAAGATGGTTTGAAAACAGGGAGAATCATCAGCTTAGCCGCGCTACAGGCCGCCAATAAAGCACTACAGACTGGTAGCACAGGAATAACCAAGAAAAAGAAAGACGATGTCTCTTTCGTCGGTGCCTCCCTTGACCATGATCCAACCCACAACCACTACTACCAAACACCTTTTCCTCCATACCCATATGCACCACCGTCACCTACTTACCCAATGTATAACACACAACCTACCTTCCAAAACCCACCTCTACAAAGACCACGCTACTCACCAAACCCAAACTACGGAAACACCAACACTTACGCACCGAGGCCACCCCCAGATAAAAACTAAAAATCCAGAAGAAACTACACCTCATTGGCTGAATCCCAGACCCAACTATTCAAAAGGCTCAAAGTATCAGGTCACATACAACCCATTCCATTTAGGATGCCTGACAAGATTTCACCATTCTTTGATCAATCCAAAACCTGTGCCTGCCACTCTGGAGGACCTGGCCATGACACGGAGAGATACTTTACTATAGACAAGATACAAGACTTGATCGATCAAAACATGATACACTTGAAGGCACCGAATGTGCACAAGATTCCTCGACCCGATCAAGGAAAAAGAGGCCGCACAAGCATCTGCTTCCGTTGCTCAAGCTGCTGAGGCATCTGGGCCTATCGAAGAGGAAGTAGCTTCAAGGTTCTATGTGGACGTAATCCCTCCCTACAACAACAGAGCCATACCATGGGATAATGAAGTAGTGAAGAAAGGAAAGACAACAGCAGAGACCGTTGAAGCCCAAGGAATGACTAGAAGTGGAAGGATTTACACTCCCGAGCACCTTATTCAAGGCAGAAGAGGGACCAATAAAGCAGAATCGGTAGAGTTTTGAAAGAAGGTCCAGGCAAAGGAATACTCAGTGGTCGAGCACTTGGGTAAAACTCCGGCACAAATACATGTTTTGGCTCTACTTTTGAAATCAGAAAGTCACCGGAATGCCTTGATGAAAGTGTTAGACAAAGCACATGTACCCGTAGACACCACTATGGAGAATCTGGCTAGCATGGTTGGGCGGGTCATGGAATCCAACCGGATCACTTTGCATGAGGATGAGCTACCACAAGAAGGAATCGGGCATAACAAAGCTTTGCAAGTCACTATCAAGTGCAATGATTGGTTCGTAGGAAGAGTTTTGATTTATGGAAGATCTGGTTTGAACATATGCTCGTTCATCACTTTGAAAAGAATGGGAGTTGATCAAGGCGAGATCAGAGAATGTAACATAAAGATTAAGGCGTTGGAAGGTTCACAGAGAAGGACTATTGGGGAGATCAACCTAACCATAATGGTTGGCCCTGTTGAATTCACTCACGTCATGGACATTTCAACTTCATACAACCTACTGTTGGGAAGACCTTGGATTCACATGGCTAAAGCAGTATCTTCCACCCTGCACCAGATCGTAAAGTTCGAATGGGACAACAAGGAGGTCGTAGTATTCGATGAAGGGAGCAATTCCATCTACAATGAGCAAACCATACCAGCAATCGAGAAAAATGCTCTGGATGGACAAACTTTTTACACTGTGGAATTAGTGAGAGCAGTGCACGGTAGCCGAGAAGAATAGCACAAGAGTTACAACCCGAATTGGAACCGCAATTGCTATAGGAGGAATGTTGACATCGTTCAAGGAGGGTATTTTGCACACTTCGCTCCTAAACTCATCAACGCACCAGAAGGGAATTAAAAGAACAGAAATTTTTACAGTGCTTACTTGGACGGTCGAGGAAAAGGCTATAAAGGAAGAAACTTGGTCTGGGAGCCTGTGATATCGGATTGGGGCGTACCTGCATGGGAATTCCGTAAGACAATACCTGCCAAGACAGAAAAGCAACTTGTATACCCGCCCAACGCCCGTCCACACTGGAGACGTATTGCTAGAGAGACAAAAAGTAAGCAGGTGTGGATTCCTAAGATAGCCGACCATGAGCTTGAGGAGGTCGAGGAACCGTACATACTCCGGAAACCTACAAAATGGCCCAAAGACTGGGTGTTAGGCATCATGTTGAAGCAAGGCTATGAACTAGAAAAGGGTTTGGGCAAGAACTTGGATAGTATGGTAGAGCCCATTCGAATTGTGATAAGGCCCGACGAGGAAAAATCTGGCAAAGTATACTTCATTACTTACGAGAAGGGTATGGAAGAAGCCTCATTGGACTTCAAGTAGTACAAAAGAAGTATCAAGTCTTTGCTACATATTTTCATTTCGTCTGGCTACTTGGATGGTTGCAAAGGGGGCGTATCTACAATATATAAGGATGAATCAAAGACCACCAATGCTGAAGAGGATTTGCTAGTAGGCATGCAGAAGCTGTTCCTATCTGACGAAGATTGTTTTATGATCCTGGAAGAGCATGTTGAACCTCCTGGTCTCAAAAAAGCATAATCTGGATTTGCAATGAACAATTGGTCCACCAGCCTAGCCCGAGCATGTCGTGGACCTTGGTGGAGCTGGGGGGATCAGTTTTCTTGTTTCATGATGAAACGACCTCGATCAGTCGTTTCGGAAGTTAGGACTCAAATTGGCGTGCCGGTAATTTTAAAAACTTTTTAATGTCCATTAGGACCAATCTGTAAAATTTGAGCTAAATCAGACCTCGTTTGGTAGGCATCGGAAGAAGGTTTCAGTTTTTATTATCAATAAATATTAAAAAGAGATTTTCGAGCTCGGTTTTGGCGAACGAGCTCTGATTCAAAATCTGAAAGCGCCTTTAGGTTCGTATGATTATTTGTGACTTTTTTGAACTTTCGAAAGTTAATTTCGAGGTTGTTCGACTAGTTTCCGCTAAAATGTCGAAAGTTAAATAATTTGATATTTTTCCATTTAAATTCGCATCTTGAGTTTCGGGAACCCGATTTGAGATCTGCTTTTGTGAGTATGCTATACATATTTTGTATAACTTGCTTGAGAAATTTGGGATCATTTCGAATATCGTAGGGTACCATTTTAACTTTCGTTAAGAAAAGAAAATAAAATAAAAGGAAAAAAGAAAAGAAAAGAAAGTACAAGAAACGAGGCGGTAGGGGGTCCTTAGCATGATGCTAAGGACGAACAGAACATAAACAACATAAGAACAGAACAAAGCAGCGGAAAAATGTAAAGAGAAAATGCCAGAAAATTAGAAAAGAGCCGGAAAAAGATAGAACTTCTACCCCCGAAATATTCAGGTAATGATGTTAATGCTTATTTGAGTTTATTACGTGTGTTTGAATATATTTTAACGGTAAAAAATGGAATATTATACCTCGTTTTAATAAATTCAATTGATAATATAAAGGGACAATTGGACCCCGATAGTGGGATTGATTATATATTCATACTCAGTGAGTTATGGGCAACATGTAAATGTAATTTATTTTGGGTTTGGTTATGTGACCTTAAACCCTATATATAGGCCTGGCCTATGCATTGCGTATTCGAATAGGGTATCAGGTTCCTACCTGGATTGTCCTAAGATGTGAGGAATGAAGACTGTAGCCTTATGTGATATATTTTTCTGCTAGTGGGATCGTTTGGGAATGAAACCAAAGGATATAGCGGTTGTTGATTAGCAATGCTAACTTTTGGAAGAGATAAGTGCTTATATCTATTTCTTTGGAGGCATCTCGCCTCGTGCATTTTCTACCTCGTGTTCCTTACGTGTGTAGCTGCCGATAGGCGTATTCCTTACGCCTTAGCCTTGGATTTACATTGTATATTATATGTTATGTCCTGTTGTTGATACTGCATTAAGGATCTGAGCATTGTACTCTAGCTGTGAGCTGGCATCTACTTTTCGGCTGTCGATGAGAGTCCCGCGCCGGTGAAGGGTTATTATTGCATCATATTGCATTCATATGCATTACATTGCATTCATATTGGGGGTAGGAGGATTCCGCCCTAGGAGAAGGAGGATTCCACTCCTTTGCATCATATTGAGGGTAGGAGGATTCCGCCCTAGGAGCAGGAGGATTCCGCTCCATTGCATCATATTGTGGGTAAGAGGATTCCGCCCTCGGAGTAGGAGGATTCCGCTCCATTGCATCATATTGAGGGTAGGACGATTCCGCCCTCAGAGCAGGAGGATTCCGCTCCATTTATTTGGCACATGTGACCCTTTGCATCATATTTCATTTCATTGCATTTCATTTCATTTCATTTCATACCATTGTGTCAACTTGTGGTATATAACTACTGTTCTTCTTATACGTGCATTGCTTATTTGTTGATATGTTTCTGGCTCGTATTCCTGGTTGAGTTTATGGTTTCATACGTATTTTCGGTTATTATTTGCCTCTGCCTGTTTATAATTTAAATAAGAGGAATTTGGTTTACCTGTGTCTTTTCTCCCTGGCTAGCTATCCTATTCTTTGAGGTGGCTAGTCTGCCCCACTTATTGAGTCATTATGACTCACCCTTGTTTGTTGTTTGTTTCTTGTCTATCTATTTCGTTTCGGTAGGTTTGCTCCAGGATTATGTCCGCCACGTTGTGAAGGAGCGAAGACGACTCGGCTGTCAGGGTGAGCCAGCTATTATTCCGGATGGCCACTAGTTTATTGTTTATTATTTCAGTTGCATTTTGCTCCCTTCAGGAGGTATCTGTCTTCTTTTGTACTCTTAGATGTCTAGTCTGGATAGCCCTAAACCTAGTATGTTGGGTAGTCAGCTGTAATTTCTTTTGTACATCCTGGAGGTATCAGTATGCCTGTGTTTTTTTTAAGTATTGTCCTTATTTAAAAATTGAATTATATTTATTTTCTTAATTTAATTGGTAAGGGTTCGTCCGATGGGTCTAGGGGAGGATGTCGGGTGCCCGCACGGCCTACCCGGATTCCAGGTCGTGTCAGTTGGTATCAGAGCCCAGTTTAGAGTTTATCCAGACTAAGACAGTGTGTAGTAAAGTCTCGCTGATGGGTACGTAGACATCTGTACTTATCTACGAGAGGCTTTGATGAAATTTAGGAAGTTTCACTTCCTTCATTTCTGATCGTGCATCGGTCTAGGATTCAAAAGTATTTTCATTAATTCGTTTGTGGTAATGATGAACCCTCGTACGACAAATCAGCAAATGGTATGAGTTCAAGACGAAGCAGTCTAGCCTGGGGTTAGCACTGACGAAGCCCCGAGAGTTTTGATCATGCTGGTGATCTAGTTACGGAGGTCCCAGCTGTACGAGCTCGTGATGGGCAAGAGAGCAGGGCATTGTGGTTCTCTTAGCTCTCTACGATGCTTTTACGAGAATCTTGGCGACGCAGATACCGCAAGAACCTATTATTCGCTAGCTGATTATCAGGTTGCTGCAGATGTAGACGTTCGGTCTTAGGGAGCTCTTATTCTAGTTCTTAATATTACCCCAGTAAATTATGTTCCAGAAGTAGCATGTGTTGTGCCTTTGGTTATTCTGGCTGATTAGCCAGCCCAAGTAATAGCTCGGTCCGAGTGTCCGAAGATGCTGCATTATTTTATCTGGTTGAACCTTCCGATATTCTCAAGCCATGCATCAGATAATCCCTGTTTTCAGGGTCCAGCCTTGATTGGTGGGCCGCTCTCTTATTAGCTAACTTGGTTCGATTTTTCTTCTAGATTCGTGGAAAAGTTCCTTTCGAGTAGCGAGCGAGATGAAGAGTGTTGCCAGTTTGAGTGGATTAGACAAGGTAGCCTGTCAGTTAGCCTTTTTGGTGTTTCAGAATATGAGATTGAATTCTATAGAATGGCTGAATATGCATTAGAACTAGTCCATGAGCCTTTCGAGAGATTCAAAGATTTATTAATGACCTTTCTCCTTCCTTGAGATCCTAGATGGCTCAAAAAATTGAGGTTGGAACTTCATTTGATGTCATTGTTGATATTGCTCAAAGGTATTAGGCATACCATAAGTTAGAGGGGGAAGAGTTAGAGCGGGAGAGCAAGAAATTCTGTGGCCCTAGTGGCTAACCATGGTACCTCATTTGGAGGTAAGAGTTCTAATTCTTTTGGGAGGTCACCTTCAAGGTTATCTCAGCTTGTGTCCCGTAATTCTCAAAGTGCACGAGCAGTTTATCAGGATTAGGCTCATCTTTCACTTTGTAGCTATCAACAACCTGTCCAGCTTCCGTTTTCACTGAAAAGGTGTTATCATTGTCGTGAGCCTATCATTTTTGGTGGAGTTCTCCCTTAGTCCGGCAAGTAGGCAGTCGTCTTTTCTCTCGTCAGGCACAAGCACAGTCGCAGGGGATAGATCTGAATCAGCCAGAGAAATGCCACTATCCAGTAGAGGTTGAGTGTGTGGTAGCAGTGGTTCTTCAGAAAGTAATTGTCAGGGTAGTTTCACAGCTCAGCTGCAGAGGCAGTTATATGAACTGCCAGTCTGGCAGGATGCTGAAGTATCCGATGTAGTACACCTATGTATTTCATCTTCCATTATATGTGTGTAAGATTTGATTCTTCCGATCAGTCTGGACTTCGTTTATTTTACCATGGTATCCTTGGATGTCGTTTCTATTAAGAATCGGTTGCGGTAGAGGGGTGAAATTCTGATATGATTTATTCATAGCATTGGTGAGACCCTACTAGTTTATCTGGTTTAAATGTGAAGATTTGGGAGTGAGTGTCGGTATTGTCTACCTAGCATTTTGTTGTGTCACCTTCTGTTATTATGTCAAATTAGTTTACCTCTCTTCTCGAAATTTCGTGTTGGTTGGATGATGGGATTCTAGTTCATCACCATCAGAGAGTGTCACTGTTTCTTCCGGTGTAAAGCGTTTAGTAATTAATATTCAATCTACATATCTCCTCTTGGTTCAAAATGCTAGTAAAGTCATGTTATTCTATGAGCTTGTTTCGGTTATAAAAGGGTTTTCTGGAAAATTGTCGGAGTTTCCTTCTTATTGGGAGGTTAAATTGGCATGGATGTTGTTCCATAAAACTCACTTAATGTCTATTTCTTCAATTGTGATTCTTTGGTTAGCCTGACTTGTAAGTAGTCTAGCTCTGGTAGCCAAGCAAATAATAAGATGAGATTTCTAAAGCTTTAAATATTCCCATCCTCAGTTCATTTCCATCTATTCTTCTTCCGGCACTAGTGAGCTCGGGCGGTTAGTAGCCGCTTGTGATGCTCCCTGTGTTGAGACAGTGCGTGTCAAGGTAGCCGGGTAAGTACATTGTTGTTTTACAAGGCTACTAAGGGTAATGAGAGGCGTCATTTGACCTTTGATTTGATCTATCAGGCGGTGGTGCTTATAGAAAATGTATGGAGTTGTGACTCGAGAGTTGCAGCTGTTTGGCAACTCAAAAGGGTAGTTGGTAGCTTAGGTCTGCCTACGTTCAGCTTTTAGCTAAATCTTCTTTAGTCCAGCAGACTGTGTAGGGATGGTTGTTCCTATTAAAATAGCTGCATGAGTTTGTGCTTTAAGTAGAGGAGTCTTCCTCCAAATACTGAATGGTAATACTAAATCTCTAAGGCGTTGATATCACATTTGTCACGACCCAACCTAGGGCCGACAGAAACCTACAATGAGTGTCGATCATTGTTAAACCCACTAATAATCTATTAATGCTAGAGATACGCTGGCAACCTAATCATATATACGTACCTATATACTGAAAGCATAAAGTCTAGAAAGATGACACGACTTTAACTTGTTGGCAATTAGAACACTGAGCCACAAATTTTTCTATGTCACACTTCATTCCATCCCACCAATAAATCTGCTTAAGATCATGGTACATATTAGTCAAACCTGAATGAACAGTGTATTTGGAATAATGTGCCACTATCATAATCTGTCCACGTAAATCTGCAACATCAAGGACACAAAGTCTATCTTTATACATGAGAACACCGTCAGTAGTAACCATGTATGGTGACTCCGATTTTCTTCTGGCTATCTGTCTGTATTCAACTAGAACTAGATCCTCATACTGACACTGTTTTACTTAATGAAAATTTAAAGTTAAAGGTCTAGTGCAGTTTGTCGTCCATCTATCATTGACATATCTCTTTCACACCTCAGCTCTTTGAGAAGTTACTTCAGCGTTATAAGTGCACATGTAATCAACTCTGTTGCTGGTATTCTGCCTCAGCTCAAGGTCTAACTACATGTCTTTTTATTTTTTCAAGTCATAATATTTCCAATTCAAAAACAATACCCTGAAGTAGATGTTCAGTCTGAACATCATTCTTGGTCTGCATCATACAATCCAGTAGTATTTGCATGATCCTTATCCTTATATGATAGACCCTGTTCAGATGAACCTTTAACATACATTAGAATATGAGTAACTACATTCCCACAAGGAGCTTGCAGAACAACACTAACATCAACTGAGATATTGCATACTGCGTTCGTAAAAATAATATAGCGTGCATCAAATCTTCTATAGTGTGTAATGACAAGGTACTTCAAAAGCTCCCCCATTGCATCAAGCGTGAGCTAATTCTTAGTTCCATCGACCTGTTCTATATCGAAACATATATAAAAGATGTGATTATCGGTTGAATCATGTTAACCCATTCAAAGTTTTACGTATCTTTGTTTCGAAAATGTAGAACTCTCCTCTCGTGATCGAGGAAGGGACAGTTTAGTTAAAATAAGTTGGGTAATGGCGTTATGATATTATCCAGATATGTTTTATTCCAAGAGTTCGGTGTTCGTGTTATAATTCTGATTCTGCAATCATGAGATAATGTCCGTGGAGTAGCTTATGAAGGTCGTGCAAGTTCTTTTGTTATCTGTGCGAATGTTTCTTTAAACTTGGGCTCGCTCGAGGACGAACAAGAGTATAAGTGGAGGAGAATGAAACGACCTCGGTCAGTCGTTTCGAAAGTTAGGAATCCGATTGGCGTGCCGGTAATTTTAAAAACTTTATAATATCCATTAGGACCTGTCTGTAAAATTTGAGCTAAATCAGACCTCGTTTGGTAGGCATCGGATGAAGGTTTAAGTTTTCATTATCGATAAATATTAAAAAGAGATTTTCGAGCTCGGTTTTGGCGGACGAGCTCCGATTTGAAATCCGAAAGCACCGTTAGGTTCGTATGATTATTTGTGACTTTTGTGAACTTTCGAAAGTAAATTTCGAGGTTGTTCGACTAGTTTCCGCTAAAATGCCGAAAGTTAAATAATCTAACATTTTTCCATTTAAATTCTCATCTTGAATTTCGGGAACCCGATTTGAGATCTGCCTTAGTGAGTCTGCTATATATATTTTGTATAACTTGGTTGAGAAATTTGGGATCTTTTCGAATTTCGTAGGGTACCGTTTTAATTTTCGTTAAGAAAAAAAATATAATAAAATAATAGAAAAGAAATAAAAGGAAAAAGGAAAAGAAAAGAATGTACAAGAAAGGAGGCGGTGGGGTTTCCTTACCATGAGACGAACAAAACATAAACAACATAAGAACAGAATGAAGCAACAGAAAAATGTAAAGAGAAAATGCCAGAAAATGAGAACAGAGCCGGAAAAAGATAGAACTTCTACCTCAAAATATTCAGGTAATGATGTTAATGCATTATTTGAGTTTAATACGTGTGTTTGAATATATTTTAACGGTAAAAATTGGCATATTATACCTCGTTCTAATAAATTCAATTTAATTTAAAGGGTCAATTGGACCCCGATAGTGGAATTGATTATATATTCACACTCAGTGAGTTATGGGCAACATATAAATGTAATTTATTTGGGGGTTGGTTATGTGACCTTAAACCCTGTACATAGGCCTGGCCTACGTATTGCGTATGCGAATAGGGTATCAGGTTCCTACTTGGATTGGTCTAAGATGTGAGAAATGAAGACTGTAGCCTTATGTGATATATTTTTCTGCTTATTGAACACAGTGGGATCGTTTGGTAATGAAACCAAAGGATAAAGCAGTTGTTGATTAGCAATGTTAACTTTTGGAAGAGGTAAGTGTTTATATCCATTTCTTTGGAGGCATCTGGCCTCGTGGATTTTCTACCACGTGTTCCTTACGTGTGTAGCTGCCGATAGGCATATTTCTTACGCCTTAGCTTTGGATTTACATTGTATATTATATGTTATGTCTTGTTGTTGGTAGTTCATTGAGGATCTGAGCATTGTTCTCTGGCTGTGAGTTGGCATTTACTTCCCGGCTGTCGTTGAGAGTCCCGCGTCGGTGAAGGGTTATTATTGCATCATATTGCATTCATATGTATTACATTGCATTGTATTGGGGGTAGGAGGATTCCGCCCAGGAGCAGGAGGATTCCGCACCATTGCATCATATTGAGGTTAGGAGGATTCCGCCCTCGGAGCAGGAGGATTCCGCTCCATTGCATCATATTGAGGGTAGAAGGATTCCGCCCTCGGAGTAGGAAGATTCCGCTCCATTGCATCATATTGAGGGTAGGAGGATTCCGCCCTCGGAGCAGGAGGATTCCGCTCCATTCATTTGGCACATGTGACCCTTTGCATCATATTTCATCTCATTTAATTTCATTTCATTTCATTTCATACCATTGTGTAAACTTGTGGTATATAACTACTGTTCTTCTTATACGTGCATTGCTTATTTGTTGATATGTTTCTGGCTCGTATTCCTGGTTGAGTTTATGGTTTCATATGTGTTTTCGGTTATTATTTGCCTCTACCTGTTTATAATTTAAATAAGAAGAATTCGGTTTACCTGTTTCTTTTCTTTCTGGCTAGCTATCCTATTCTTTGAGGTGGTTAGTCTGCCCACTTATTGAGTCCTTTTGACTCACCCTTGTTTGTTGTTTGTTTCTTGTCTATCCATTTCGTTTCGGCAGGTTCGCTCCAGAATTGAGTCTGCCACGTTGTGAAGGAGCGAAGACGACTCAGCTATCAGGGTGAGCCAGCTTTTATTCCGGATGGCCACCAGTTTATTGTTTATAATTTCAGTTGCATTTTACTCCCTTCAGGAAGTATCTGTCTTCTTTTGTACTCTTAGATGTCTAGTCTGGATAGCCCTAAACCTAGTCTGCTGGATAGTCAGCTGTAATTTCTTTTTGTACAGCTTGGAGGTATAAGTATGTCTGTGTTTTTTTTTAAGTATTGTCCTTATTTATAAATTGAATTATATTTATTTTTCTAATTTAATTGGTAAAGGTTCGCCCGACGGGTCTAGGGGAGGATGTCGGGTGCCCGCACGGCCTAACCGGATTCCGGGTCGTGTCACATGATTTCTAAAATAAAACCCGACCTCGAGTCGTAGAATTTTCACTTTTCTTTTTTACATGTCTCCCTACAAACATTGTTTTGCAAGGATTCATAAATAAAAGCATTGCTCTTTTTCTCTTTTATTTTATTTTTGACCTTTAGTTATGCATTATTTTTTTTCCAGCTTTCAAATTAATAATTTCATTGAATCCGCAACTGGAATGTGTAGCAAAACCACTGAGTTTAAGGAATATGACCATGATTATGATGAGTTTGACGAAGCAACACAGGAAGAAATTGAGAGGTTTGAAAATAAGCCTAAATCGAATTTGGAAGAAAACAAAGTGGTAATTCTGGGTAATGACAAAACAATGTAAGAAACGAGAATTAGTATGCATATCACCCCAGAGGTTAGGAAGCAGTACATTGAATTCATCAAGGATTATGAGGACGTATTCTCATGGTCGTATGATGACATGACCGGAATAAGCACGGATGTTGTGGAACATAAATTACCTATTAATCCAGGTTTTTCGCCAGTCAAGTAAAAAGCTCAGACTTTCAAATCGTCAACTTTGGGTGAAAATTAGAGAAGAGGTGACTAAACAGCTCAATGCAGGGATCCTGAAAATAGTCAAACACCCAACTTGGTTAGCCAACATCATTCCAGTGCCAAAGAAAGATGGGAAAATCAGAGTTTGTATGGATTACCGGGAGTTGAACAAAGCAAGCCCAAAAGATGACTTTTCTTTGCCAAACATACACGTCTTGATTGACAATTGTGTGAAGCATGAATTACAATTCTTTGTATATTGCTTCACATGCTATCATCAAGTGCTCATGGATGAGGAGGATGCGGAAAAGACAACTTTCACCACTTCTTGGGGAACTTACTACTACAAAGTGATTTCGTTCGGTTTGATGAATACTGGAGCTACTTACATGATGGCAATGACTACTATGTTCCACGATTTGATGCACAAAGAGATAGAGGTATATCTGGATGATGTGATTATCAAGTCAAAGAGAAGCTCGGAGCATCAGAATAATTTGCGCAAGTTCTTCAATAGCTTGCGTAGATACAATTTAAAGTTGAATCTGGCAAAGTATGCATTCTGTGTTCCAGCTGCGAAGCTATTGGGTTTCATAGTCAGCAGAGGAGGCATTGAATTAGTTCCAGCTAAGATCAAAGCCAACAGAGAATTGCCACCGCCGAAGAGTAAGAAAGAGGTCATGAGTTTCTTGGGACGACTCAACTATATCAGCTGATTCATAGCTCAGTCCACTGTCATCTGCGAGCCAATTATCAAATTACTGAAGAAAGATGCAGCGATCGAGTGGACAGAGGATTGCTAGAAAGCATTTGACAAGATAAAGGAGTATATGTCTTGCCCGCCCGTGCTGGTTCCACCCGAACCTAGGTGACCTTTGATATTGTACCTGTCTGTAGTAGATTCAGCATTAGGGTGTGTACTGGGGCAGCATGACTCAATGGGAAGAAAAGAGCAGGCAATATATTATATAGGCGAGAAATTCACTTCGTACGATGCTAAGTACACACTACTGGAACGCACCTGTTGTGCGTTGAAATGGGTAGCACAGAAGCTGAGGCGCTATCTAACATCCTATGCAACCTTGTTGATATCGAGAATGGACCTACTCAAGTATATCTTCTAGAGGCCGATGCCCACTGGGAAATTGGCCAAATGGAAAATTTTACTAAGTAAATTTGACATCACCTTTGTAACTCAGAAGGCGGTGAAAGCTCAAGCCCTAGCTGATCACATTGCTGAGAATCATGTAGATGAAGACTACGAGCCTTTACACACTTATTTCCCAGACGAGGAGGTCATGTTTGTTGGAGAAGACATTGTAAAAGAGCACGACGGTTGGAGACTATTCTTTGATAGAGCGGTAAATTTCAAAGGAGTACCTGGGCATAGAGGTGAGCCGGCTCGGAGCTCGGCTCAGCGCGATTGCCTTTTAGCTCGGCTCGGTTCGGCTCGATCTTATTTAAATTTTGTCTCAGCTCAGCTCGGCTCGGCTCGGTTAAAGCTCGATCAAAGCTCGATCAAGCTCGGCTCGTTCAAAGCTTAGCTCGACACGATTAGCTTGATTAATCATGTAACTTTTTCTTTAAAATATAACTTCCATTCATTAGGCTTAATTATCAAAAAAAAATTAGAAGTTAACGTGTTATTTAATACTTTAATGAAATAGCTAACAATTGATAAATTAGTTTTTTTATCCTTATATATTATTACGATCAAAAGGAAAATTAAAATATTATTTTTATATTATTAAGTATAGGGACCCAAGAAAAAAAGTCAGCTCGGGCTCAGCTCGGGCTCAGCCAAACTCTAGCAAAGCTCGATTGATCTCGGCTCGGGCTCGGGCTCGGCTCAGCTCGGTATATATAAAGCTCGATTCGGCTCGAGCTCGGCTTGCTCGCTCGATGCCCAGGCCATTGGAGCAGTATTGGTTTCTGAGACAAGCCAGCATTATCCTGTCATGGCCAAACTTAGATTCCCTTGCACCAATAACATGGCAGAATATGAAGCTTGCATCTTGGGGTTTAGAATGGCGGTGGACATGAACACACAAGAATTGTTGGTAATCGGAGATTCCGATCTGTTAGTGTATCAGGTCCGAGGTGAATGGATATCAAAGAATTCCAAGATATTGCCATACTTAGAGTGCATAAAAGAACTGAAGCATAAGTTCACCAAAATTGAATTCCGGCATGTGCCTAGACTACATAATGAGTTCGCGGATGCCTTAGCTACCATATCCTCCATGATCCAGCATCCTGATAAGAACTACATTGATTCCATACCCGTAGGAATGAAAGAACAACTAGCATATTGCTTTCATGCAGAATAAGAGTTAGAGTGGAAGCCATCGTTCCATGACATCAAGAATATCCTCAAGGATAGCAGTTATCCAGAAAATACTACAAGCCTCCAAAAGAAGAGGAGATTGGCAAGTAGTTTCTTTCTGAATGGCGAAGTCCTGTACAAAAGAACACCTGATTTGGGTTTGCTGAGATGTGTAGATGCTAAAGAAGCCGCAAGACTGCTAGAAAAAGTACATGCTGGAACGTGTGGCCCACACATGAATATCTTCGTGCTCGCAAAGAAGATCTTAAGAGCCGGCTATTTATGTATGACGATGGAGCATGACTGCATAAAGGACGTAAAGAAATGTCATCAATGCCAAATCCACGGAGAGATGATCCGAGTACCTCCGAGCGAGCTGAATGTTATGGGATCACCCTGGCCCTTTGCTACATGGGGGATGGACGTTATAGGACAAATTGAACCTGCTGCATCAAACGAACATCGGTTCATATTGGTAGACATTGACTACTTTACCAAATGGGCGGAAGCTGCATACAAGTCGGTAACGAAGAAATTGGTGGCGAATTTCATCCGTGTCAAATTGATCTATCGGTTCAGCATTCTCGAGTCAATCATCACTGACAATAGATCCAATCTCAATAATGACTTGATGAAAGCAACCTGTGATACTTTCAAGATCAAGCACCACAATTCTACTGCATACAGACCTCAGATGAATGGAGCAGTTGAGGCAGCCAACAAAAATATCAAGAAAATACTGCGCAAAATGATTGATAATTCTAAGAAATGGCATGAGAGTCTGCCATATGCTTTGTTGGGATACCGCACTACCGTAAGGACATCAATAGGAGCCACTCCTTAATGGTTGGTCTACAGCACGGAAGCAGTGATACCAGCAGAAGTCAAGGTAACCTCTCTAAGAATCATCTAGGAAGCATAACTAAAGGACCCTGAATGGATTAAATGAAGAATGCAACAGTTAGCACTCATTGACGGCAAAAGGATGAATGCGATATGTCATGGGCAGCTATATCAGAAAAGGATGGCAAAGGCATTTAACAAGAAAGTCCAAGCGAGATCTTTCGAACCTGGGCAGTTGGTACTAAAGAAGATATTCCCTAACCAAGAAGAAGTGAAAGGCAAGTTCGCACCGAATTGGCAAGCGCCGTGCAAGGTTCATCAAGTTTTGACCGGAGGAGCATTGGTACTAGCAGAGATGGACAAAAAAATTTGGCCAAAATCGAGCAATGCAGACGCTGCCAAAAGATACTATGTCTAAACACCTGCACTAGATAATAGATTTATGGTTTATACAATGTCCCCTGTAATCTGGAACTATGTTACGGCCTGATTTCCCAAGCTGGGATACATATGAAAATTTTATTCCGCCACGAAGTAGACACTGGGGTAGAATTATTGAGGACCTCTAAAAAATTCCAAAAGGATAGAACTGACACTGGGGTAGAAATTTTTTAGATTCAAAACAAAGCGAAGTGCAGAAACTGGGGCAGAATTTTGAGGTCTGAGGAGCAAGCAGTATCAATATTGTGCCCGAATTATACAATGCAGTCTGCGATTCGATGAAAATAAAGCATTTTTCTAACAAATCTTTTTCAAAACACTTACATTATTTTATTTATTTATATCCCCATTAGCTCGACTAAGGTCCTGGCATTCACAAAGGTGCGGAGCAAACAAAGAATGCATAAGTCAAACCTTCCTCCCACAACTCACAAATTTTTCTGTGAACGCAGGCACTATAAAAGCAGAAGAATGATAATCTTCCTAACGATATTGCAGATATAACAGTGGCACCCTATTTTTCACTTCACTTTATTTTTGTTCGCATGGTACACAGCCCGATGCGACAGCCATACATCTCACAATGAGAGGCAGTAGCAGTAGGTTCTCATTATGGGGAGGCAATAGCAGTTTTCATTCCCTTGACATGCATGTAGGTTCTCATTACGAGGAGGCGATAGTAGTGCTGACGAGCAGTAGGTTCTCTTTACGAGGAGGCATACATCTCACAACGATAGGCAGTAGCAGTGCTGACGAGCACATAAGTCTCTTTACGAAAGGCATTGGCAAGACGATCCAACGATAGGAAAGTGTATTTATGCATTCACTTACATATTATTTTACAAAATTCACTTTTATTACAGGACATACAATCCGGCGCTGCACAAACACCTACAATTTCATAGCACTCTCCAAGACTCATGAAAAAATTGGCCGCTCTGTCAGCGTCTTTGCCCGAAAACTCCTTCCTCATCCCCGGGCAAAGAGGGGTAGTTGTTGACACCTAATTTTGTCCCTCCTGTTTCAATAGCAATTTTCAGACAAATCGCACTGATAACCATACAATTATTTTCACTCTGACTCCTATTCAAAACCCTTATCTCACACAAGCACTCCAATTTGGCTATTTTTTGTAAAGACATCCTCACAAATTACCGTTATTTCACTAACTCGTGCATGCCCAGTTACAAATCTTGCAATTACTTCCACACTCTGACAAAATTAATCAAAATTATTTCAAATCTCAAAATTATATTTTTTACATTTCTATAGTTACTCCAGCATTTTAGAATTAATTTTATATTTTTTTCTACAATTTTATACCTATTTTATACTACTATATACACTTCACCTATACACTTCACACCCTTACACTTATACACGTCACCATGCCACGTACACCCATGTTAGATCCACATGGGCATACGTGGCAAAATCCTATCCACCCGATTACTTGATCCATCGGCCCTAAACAAAACTTCCACTTTTAATTATATACCCTACGCCCGAAACCTTAACACTCACCCCATTTCCCTCCAAAATCTCCGCCACGTCCTCTTCTTCATTCTCTTTCCCACACGAATACCTAAACACCACTGTCCATGGCCACTTTCCGGCCATTTCCACCGGTGAAACTCAAAGCAAAATATACCCCCCATGTTCCCCTTGAACTCCACAACAAAACCCCCCATGACAATTTTCTCATCTGACAAAGGCAAAACTTCAACCTTCATCGATCCTCGTCTCTATCACTGGAAGGAGAACTTCGGCCATGTCTAAGCAAGACCTAAAGTGTCACTATCCAGCAGAAGAAAAAACCCTCGTACACAAGTGATTAAAAGACGGGTCAAAGTTAATCTGATTAAAACTTTTAAATCAGATAACCCTTAACCGTTTTCATTTAATTCTCGAACCTACATGATGTCATGCCTAAATTGCCTAGTTTCTATGTAAATTAACATGATTCATTTGCTACTTGATCAACTAGTTAAGAAGAGATTCCTATGATTACTGATTTTAGATTAATGCACTGGTTAAGTTGAACAATTGCTTTGAACTCTCGCATGCCTAAGTATAGTGTTCTCATAGTTTGTACCGTGCATCGTCTTTATTAGCTTCTATCTGTAAAATCAGTGATAGTGTTGATTTGAGCATGATCATTTGCGTTTTACAGTGTATTTGCCTTTTTGTTATGACTAGATACATTATTTTCATGATTGTATGCTTAAAACTGAAATGGTAATCTGATTAGAAGGGTTTCGAATTGATTCAATTGGAATTCTTGATTGAAAACTTAAATGAAAGTTAGTTCTGTGATTGATATGATATCAATTAGAGATTATCAAGAATAGTTGATTGATTTTGAGCCTAAGATAGTTTGGAACACTGATTGTTAGAAGTTTGTTTGCCCTAAGTTTTGGGGATTCTAATTGAGCCATATATAGAAATAACAACTAAGAGTGTCCCTTTTTATTTTGCGAAGGCAATATTCTCTTGCCTTATGTGTTTACCCATTTGAATTTAAACTTTCACCCCTCACACCTATATAAACTGGCCTTTGTTATTCACTACACACATAGAGACACATTGATACACTGAATTTTTACTGCACATTGCAAACATCTTTCCTTCTCTCTATCTTGATCATTCCCTGTTCTGAAAAATAGAAGACTTCACCTCCACTAGTGCAAGCCCTCTCTTTTGCTGCATTCACATTGTCTGCTCTTCTTATTTGTCCTGACAATCTTAAGGTAATTAATCTTTCTTGATCCCCATGAACATGTGAGTTTCTAGTTCCATGGTGTTGTGCATACGCCGCTTTTGGCCATTAACACTTGCTTGCAGGGTTCTTTTTGGGATAGTCTTATGGACTATACCCTGTTTTCTATTACAGGGTACAGGAAACTATGGGAAAAAGGCATGAAAAGCCTTATGTTACTAATCAGTTTTGGTGCAGGGATGAATTCTGTTTGGCTTGACTATTGCATAAGCCAATGGATTTTTTATCAGTGCACTAATAGTGCTCTCTTTGTCTCTGTTTTTTTTTTTTTTTTTTTTTTTTTTTTTTTTTTTTTTGTAGAGTTTCCCCCTTATCTGTGTATTCATTAGGTTATCCCTTCCTATATTCATATATGCTTGGAAGTTATGCCATGACTATCTAGGGGCCTTCTCTAACTCCTTAACCTTTGTGTCCTTGCATCATGATCTTAATAAGGATTATTACATGTTGAACTTAGTGATTAAATATGCATGGCAATCTTTTTTAAGTGAAGTATTGAACAGTTTAGGCGTTTGAGTTGTGAAATCTGATCACTTTACTAAACAGGGGCTATATGTGTAATGACTGTTAAAACTGAAACTGTTTCTACAAAGCTAAATCTGCCCCTCTGTTGCATAACTGATACAGGCCCAAACCCTTGTTTTAAAACTTAGCCTTTTATATGTTTAAACTAATTTTGATAAAGCTTACATCTCCTATACACTAACCTAATAGTGTATAGGGGAGTATAAGTTTTAAAGGAGTCTACTATACGTGTGTGTGTATGTGTGTGTGTGTGTGTGTGTGTGTGTGTGTATTCTTTGAAAGCTTAACTATTATCACTTAACATGATTATTGCATACCTATACTTATATGTATATATTATGTGTGATCAGCCCCCTACTTGCATTTATGTGCTTTCGTTTACCCTCTTTTAAAAATAGCCTCTTTATCTATCTATATATATATTTTTTTTTAAACTGACCCCAGAAGCAAATAATCATTAAGGTTAGGGTTTGACAATTAATGTCAAATCACGCCGACCCGGAATGGCTAATATTTTTGACAAAAATAACCAATATTTGATTTTATATAAAAAGTTTAAAATCATTTTAAAAATCTGTTTGTTTTGTAAACTGGCCCAGTTACGGAATTTGCACAAATAAATCAATTTCTGACATTTCTTCTGAATTAAGCCTCTGTTAAAATTGAAATTGTTGAACTGTTGGACAAAAGTACGATTTGTCATAGGGCTTAGGTCGTTTTGTAAATATTGAAAAGCCCAATACGCATCTCGACCATGTACCACTGCCCATGTTTTAACTGTTGCGTAAATGCCCCTGTTAGCATGACTAATTGAGATTTTGATCTTAGTCTTAGAAAATGACCTTGGAATTGAACCATAATTTTGTACTTTAATTATTTATCGCATGATTATTTCTCAACATCACAAAATGAAAACTCGGGCAGGAACCACCTTTCTTGGGACTTGGGAAGTGCCTAACACCTTCTTCCCCCAGTCATTTGGACTTCTTACCCGTTGCATTTCTGAAAATATGACTCCTGGAGTGAAACACGACCCTTAGACATTTTAGGTGACCTAATACACCTTAGAAGACTCTATTAGGTGGCGAATACAAAATTAATTCAACTTAGTTACCTAGTCAAACCCGAGCCTTGACTCACTTCGAGTTAGGTAAAAAGTGGGTGCAATAGAGTCGCTTTTCAAATTGGGCCTCGAAATCTTTCTTCCATTTCTCGAAGTCTACCGAGACACTTGTTTCCACCACCGTGGGAGCTGTTCCAAAAGGCGGAGTGCCATGTGGAGCAGTCCCCGAGCCTCCAGACGTAGCACCATTTGGAAGTACCGCTATTGTTGCACCCGTAGGAACAAAGGTCGGGATGCTTCCATTGGGTGTCGCGGGTAGAGTGTTGGTGGCAGTGGTATTGGTCCTCATGTTACTTGAGAGGGTTTGTAGTGAATTACGCACCTCAGCATTAATAGCTGCTTGTTCAGTAAGTTGCCCCTGAGCTTGTTGATAGGAGTTCCAAGCATCATTTGACCCTAATGAAAAAGGGTCAGTTGGAGGCGAAGGAGGTGGAGGTACGAATGCTCTACCGACAGGAGGAAGTGGAGGTATAAATGCTCTGTCAACAGCGTCAGTCTACCCTTAGGGACGCAGCTGATTTCCATCAACACTATCATTGTTTGTCAACCATTATTGAAAAAGGAGAAAAAAGAAATGTGGAAAAACGTGTCGCGCAACTTTGTAACAGTGTGTAATTGCCTGATCCCCATAGACGACGCCAAATTGTATTGGCCTAATTCGGATTAGGGCTACAATCGAATTTGTTAAGGGATTTATAAGCAATCCGATGTATCAAAGTTGGTAAAACAAACGAATTAACTTCAATAGATAAACAATAAGAATACAAATTGTATGATTTCAATATAACTACTTTGAGATTACGATTGGACAAGGTTTTCCTTAAGTATTTTTGGATGCCTTTACAAGATAAATGAGATGTTATTTATAGATCACGAATCTGGGGACAATCAAGAGCATTAACTAGCTACTCTCCCACATCCAAGTCGTGGTTTGCCCACGATCTTACCCATTAAATGATGAGTTAATGGGCGGAGATCGTTGGATGATTCTTTCGCTGGAGTTAAACTGCCTCCTCAAGGCTAGGATCATTCCGCCTCGGGGAGATGAGCTTTCTGTTCCCTGAGGCAACTCTTCCTCGTAGCTTTCATATGACCTTGACCTCGGGACAACGCCTCGAGGGACATGCTGTTTACCTCATGGCCCTCTTATGAATCTTTGTGAGATACATCTCGAGCTATGCGCTCGAGGTGCCACGTATGCAAGCTATATTTCACCCAATACACTTCATTCATTAGAACAACATCGTTACTTCGACTCTCTTTCACACTCTCCTTTGGTGCAAATGAAAACTTGTTCTCATAAAACGTAACATCTCAAGACATCAAATACTCTTCCATATCAAAATCAGACAACTTCCATGCCTTTTCCCATTAGGATATCCCAAAAATACACATCGACGACTTCTGCTTTCAAACTTATCACTTATTCGTCCTTGGTTGCAAGCATAGCATAAGCATCCGAACACTCTTAAGTGATCATAGTTCGGTGTCACATTCAGCAAGGCATCATACAGAGTCTTTCTATTTAACACCAAAGAAATAGTCTGATTAATCAAGTCACATACTGTCATAATACACTCTCCCCAAAACTCAATCGGTAAGTGTGGTTGAAATTTAAGCGCATAAGCTACATTTAAAATATGTCGATGTTTTTTTTTAACTCTTCTATTTTGAAGTGGCGTCCCCATACACAAGGTTTGAAAGAGAATTTCTTGTTCACAAAAACATTCTTTCATACTTGTAAGCTAGGCTCCATTATCACTTCGGACAATCTTGATAAGTTTATGAAATTGTCTATCTACCAATGCAAAGAAATTTATTACTCGTCCGACCTCTTTCTTATCAATCAACAAAAACACCCATACAGCTCGTGAAAAATCATCAATAATTGTTAAAAAAAGAGGCACCACGGGAGGTTTCAGTTCTATACGGACCCCACAAGTCACAATGTATCAACTCAAAACTTTCGAAGGCTTTATGTTCGCAAAGGAAATACATTCCTAGTTTATTTTGCTCGATGACATATATAACATGCTTTTTCATATTTCTTACTACTACAATTCCTAACTTCTTGAATTGGAAGAGATTTGGTTACTTGAATCGAAGGATGTCCTAACATTTGATGCCACAGATCCAAAACATCCACTTTCAAGGCCTTTATTCGTGATACTGTCTGGAAGTAGTACAGTCCACCATTCATTCACTTGTGCCAATCAATGTGCCCGTGGTCCTATCCGGCATAACACACAAATCATTAGTGAATTGCACACTACAATCAAACTGATCAATTAACTGAGACACCAAAACCAAATTCCATTTATTTCGCAGACATAAAGAACATTTAGAATGTCACGTACTCATTAAGCTGGATTGACCCTTCTTTTGTGGCCATGGTACTGCTTCCGTTAAGAAAACCTACCGCATAGTGTGTAATGTCCTGTAGGCCCCTCAATATTTCAACGCTCTAGTCATATGATTCGAGGCTCCAATATAAATTATCCATAAACTATGAGTTGTCTTATCATTTACTCGATCAGCTGTGTGTGACTTTTTCTGATTCAACAAACTCAACAACACATGCACCTGTTCACTACTCAATCCGGGGATACCAGAGTTCCCAGGTCCAATTTCATTCACTACACAAGCCGCATTTACTCGTGTTTCTTCATGACCACTCGCAGTCATATTGAGCATATCTCTTTCATGACTATTAGACACTGCATCTCGAGTAGACGACCAATTCTCATTTCGTGAGTCAAATTTCCACCACTTTGAATACGGCTGATTTGCAAAAATATAACAAGGGAAGCAATGGTTTGCCTTTTTTCCCGTGCTAACAGATGGTTTTCAAAAATGCCCCCGTTAAGGTCTAATGAAAAAAATCTGGATGAAAATACTCCTGTCAAGTTTTTAGGTCAGGGCCAAGACTTGCCTTTATATTTCTGCGCTTTTCAACACTTATCGCTTCAAGTATTGGCAAAAGGCAATACTTGCCGCACTTGGCCGTAAGTCTTGGCAAAAGGCAAGACTTGCCTTTGACCTCTGCTCGATTTGCCAATACTTGAACGACAAGTGTTGGCAAAAGGCATAACTTGCCGCACTTCGTCGTAAGTCTTGGCAATTGCCAAGACTTGCCCCTTCCAGTCTTCCCTGCATTCTCGCCATATAACTTGAAGTATTAGCAAAACAGCACTTGCTCTTGAAGTTAGCCAATTGCCAAGACTTACAAAATTTTTGCCTTGATGTCTTGGCTCCGGACTAAATAAGGGAGTTTTGCTAAAACATTTCTTAGCACGGGCAATTTTGCAAAACCACTCCTTATGGAGGGCATGCGGTGAAATTTTTTGTTCGGATACTCGATGACCTCTTAGCAATATTTTGATTATGCCCTAAACGATCACAGTTCGGACACTTCACTCCTTTCCACTTGTTTTCCACACTTCTTGGAGAGAATATTTCTATTTTCACGACAAAAGTTACAACTCTCCCTCGGTCTTCTGAACTCTCTCCGAGCCTCTTAATGGTTTCATCCCCGAAACCTGTCTTTTTCAAGGCACTCAAGACTATTTGAACCAACCAATCTCGTCCTTTCATCATGTCTCACAGCGACCTCGTCTGTCGCAGACTATTCCCTCTGTCGACGTGACTTCTGGTGATTGCAACACCAGTTCCTTTTCCGTCGAACGCCATCACTACACTCTTATTCACACTTTTACGGGGAAATTTTTACGATTCCGTTCACTTTCCAATCAATAGCATGGTGGCTCTGATAGCATGTTAAAATTCACAGTTGGGCACCTTTAGGATTTGGCCTAACTCCACCCCAAAAGCTTGCTCAAAGGGAGGAGGATCAATCTTATAAAAGGCTTTCTTACCCTTCCATTCACCAATGTGGGACTCCTTATCCCAACACCACTCAGTTCATTCAACACGGATCGATCAATGTTTAAATCATAATTTCTCCTCTAATCACTGATCCATCCTTGCTACAATTGTCGTTTTTCTCTCAAACTATATGACCATTGTTGCTGCTTTGTGTTAGAGGCTAGAGTGAGATAATTTAAACTTGGAAAGTTTAATATTAAAGTTCTAAGCATGGGTAATTTTGATCAATTGCCATTTTTGGATGCACTCATTGGGGACTATCCACCGTTTCAAAATTCATTGAAGAATAGCCAAAAATTCGCGCGCGCACACTTAAGCTCCATTAGCGTTGGAAAAATACCCCCAGACTAGTCCCAAGTATTTTGTTATGGGACTGAAGAAATCCCATAACAAAATAATTAGACCTTGAACTAACATGTTCAAAGGTCCCATTAATTTGTTATGAGACTTTATCCCATAACAAAATAATGGGATTTATTCCCATTAAAAAGGTCCCATCAAAGGGATAAATCTCATTATTTTGTTATGGGACTTTATATATAAAGCTTCAGTCCCCCGAGCTTTGAACAAGTTTTGTTCACAGCCCCAGCATTTTGTTGTGGGACTGAAGCTTTATACAAAGTCCCATAACAAAAAAAGGGGCTTTGAACAAAACTTGTTCAAAGCCCCAGTATTTTATACTGGGGTTAGTTCACTGAAGCTTCCCCAGTATAAATACTGGGGTTGTTCAAAGCCTCAGTATTTATACTGGAACTTGTCCGGAAATGATTAGTCTTCAAACAGTTTTGCATCGCTGGCTAGTATTCATTTAACGCGGTCAAAACAGACTGCGTGACTAAATTTTTACTCTAAGCATTGCACTTCTATTGAGTTTAATTTTCACGTATACAATATTATATCATGTGTCGAAATCACTAAGTTTAGATGGGTAGCCAACAAAAGCTACATCCGCTCTGCCTTATGCTATTTCGACAGCAGGGAAAGAGCTAAGTTCGTAAGCCATGCATGCTGCATGAAAAGTGAATAAACACGTGCCTCCAAGAAGAAATTAAGATCGATAGTACTCTGGTCTCTGGCCATGCGGTCCAATTCCATTTCTTTGCCTTTCTTACATTCAAAGGTTCGAAAAGCAGCGCAAAAAAGAAGAAAGCCAGAGTTTGACCGAGTTTTGTCGTGTCGGTCCGGGATCCCTGGCTGAACTCTCATTGGCCACGTACATCATTTGGCAAGTCATATCATTATCTAACGGGAAAATGAAAAAGATCAAGATCATATGTTATGAGGGTGTAAGGAATTTTTATATATTTCGGCTATTTAAACCTTTAAACCTTTTGTGTTTCTTATTTTCAGGTTATTAATTTCAATAGAATATAGGTATCATAAATACACACGAATATAAATTTTTACATCAAAGTCACACAATTTAATTTTTGCACTTAAAAGTCATAGTATCATCACATTGGTGGCCAAATTATCACAATAGCCGAAAAGAGTAACTTTTCGTTGCGCTTTTCTTTCTTTTATTTTTTTACCGTTCACTTTTGTTAACAGAAATGATCTGCGAAACAAAATAAATAATGAAAATTTACCAATAAACTCTTAGCTTAATGATGTTCTCGTTTTTTTTCATCACTTCTTTATGTACTCTATTTCCATGATAAACTTCAAAATCAAGAAAACATTTTCTTATCTTCACTGTGTTAGTATATACAAGTCAAATACGAAGCAAAACGATGACAAAAAACTCTAGGATTTTTCTTGCTTAAAGAAGAGGCAAATCTAATTCCTCAAATGAATCAAAGAGAAGATTATTGTCATCCGTTTTTCCAATTTGCTAGAGGGATTGAGATCAGACACTGTTGAACGCATGACTTTTGCAAGTGTAACTCACCTGCTTTGTAAATGGTGCAAAAGTGGAGAAAAACAATTCAACTATTAAGAAACGACAAAAGTAAACTACATTTTTTTTCATGCCTATAATGTCTAACCAGTTTAAAAAACTGTCTAAACGAGCATATAATGCAAAAAGAATAGCAGGATAAGTTTGTGCTGGTAGGACTACAGCAGAAACTACTACTTCTCAAAAGCTATGAGATTGACAACTATAACAAAAAGATATGACACTACAACATTTTGCCCAAAGGTCTCAATTCCCTAGGCATGCCATCAAAATTCCCGGAATTCACATCAGATTGAAGTAATGGTCTCTTCCCAACTTTCCAGTGTATGCCTTCTGCCAAATGCTCCTTGGTTGGTGTCAGCATTACAAAGTTTGGATCAGCCCTTTGATAACTGCAATTTCAAAGATATCAAGCATTGAGAAATTTGAAAACCAAAAAGACGCTCCTATGAATTGTTTTTGGGGAACCCTCAGAATGGAGAAATTCCTGGTAAGGATGGATAATAGGCCGCACACAGCGCGGATCTGGATTAATACGGCCAATTCTGGATACCAAATGGTTAGACTAAAACAGAAATAGAAATGAAGGCAAAGAATGCGTTAAGAGGCTCCTATGAATTTTTTGGCTAGGAATCAGGGATGGATCTTCATTATATATTTTGTGGTTCACATGAACCCATGATTCTCCCACGAAACTAGATATATTATGTACAATTGTACATAATTTTAAATATGTCTATGTTCAGGAACTCATGCTCTAAAAGTTTAAAGGGTTAACTTGATCAAGCGACGGTTCACTTAAATGCCTTTTAATATTTTCTCCTTAATATATCTTATATAAAATAATATTTGACCTATATACTTTCGACGAAGGTTGTTCATTGGTAAGCTGTAATTTCGCCCCTAACAATGGTGAACCCATCCTCTTAGAATCCTAGATCTGCCTCTGCTAGGAATCACGATTTTGATAAGAGGACAATTAAGACAAATTAAATTCAGTAGACGCATTACACAGGATAAATCAATCCCCTTGCAATCAAAGGGAAATCTCAGCCAGCTTTGATAACTTGCTAGCTGTAACACCAGTTTTATCTACCAATCATGAAAGGACATGTACTCCATATAAAAAAGAAAGAGAACCAACCTTCCTTCTCTAATATTGTCAACACGAATGCCAAATCCAAAGGCTGTCGCTCCTTTGGTACGATCTCTAGTAGCTGTCAACCAATACGAGCAGATTTTCAGACTCGAAATATCCGAACAAAGATTAGGAACATAAAAATTATAATTCCAGCACATCTTAGTTGTTCAACTGGGAACAGCTATCATCAGCCACCGAGGCTCAACAGTTATGATCTGTCCATCTTAATATAGAGGCAGACTCCAATTGTTTATCACCAGTTGGAACGAGAATCAAACAGTTGAAATTATTATTTTCGATATCAAACATATAGTGATACAACTAATGGTACAGCCAAGGTTTGTGATAAACATAATAAATACAGCTGTAAACCAAATATACGGTGTAATTATGTTATATCTAGTGTAAAACTCCATTACCTGAAACATTGAAAGTGAAGGATGGTTTCCACCATGACTTAAACGCCAACGCTACAGATGAGCTTAGAGGCCCCACCTTTCCCTGTGGCAGTAACCTTTGCAGTTATTGTCCCTTGTTTCAGTTAGTACGTACAAATGAGCAAAGGATTCAGAGGTGCTTACCTTAAGCAAAAAGTTCTTATTAGCTTGCCAAGATGCAGCAACTTGAAAGGTGGAATCTTGGATGCTGCTTGAAGCTTTCTCATCATTAACCCTACCGAAAAAATTTACAACCAAGTTTAGATCCTACTCTACGCTGATCAGCTTACAGCTTACTACACTATCTTGGAATACCTTGTCTGCAACTCAAATCCAAAATCAATATAGTTAGTAATTCCAACTACTTCATCTTCTTCTAGAGGATTCTTCACCTGTCATTAAGTAACTTGCATCAATACTACTTGAACGAAGCACAGAAAAACTTCCATGATGATAAAGAACTAGATCAAAACAAGAGATTCTGATCCTAATCACACATTGTTCTGTTTTCCAAATTACCCGTCATGCAACCAATACATCTCAAGCAAAATCTTTTGACACCAATAAGAAATTTTATCTTCCCCATATATTTCACTAAACTGTGGTTCACCATTCTCATGTGATTAGTAGTACGGCCTCTATGGTTTTCCTGTTTGCCTCTTTTTGGCATCCCAGATTGGCTATTGCACACAATTCCTGATGAATTGAACTATACATACTTTCTGCCCGACAACTGATATATTAGGCCTCAACTGATACGAGGAACAGCTAAAATTTCAAAAATGTTCTGCTACATTGACAATTAACAGCTTCCGATCCATGGACACCATTGATGCACATTTCCTCCTTGACCAACAACACAAAAGAAAAGGCTTACCAAGTTCCAAGGAATGCCGTATATGTACCAATTTTTCCTATAAGGTATATGCATCAAATTGGTGTAACGGCGAATCACTTACAACAAATTTCTAAATTCTAGATTAAAGAAAAAAGAAGCAAGTGGCACATTATAAACATAATTCTTGTGGATCAATCAGCAGACTTGAAATTTTATTACCATACACTGCTATGTTTTTCACAGACGGTACAGCAAAAATAAGTTGAACTTGAAGCAACTCCAACTGGAATTTAAAGCAAACCATGCTGAATGGCATTTGCAATTTTTTAAACTATGATTTCTTTTAAGGGAGAGAAGCATACCCGTCTTTGAACCACCACATGTTGATAGAATGAAGCAATAAACTGCATTAAAAAAAGAAAAAAAAACCTAGGTAATATTAAAAGTTTACCCCAGGTATAATACAATCGTGCAATTGAAGACAATTGCCAGGGCAAAACTTCACAAATATTATCCTTTTCCAATGAAAAAAATGGACTAGGAGTCACAAGTACAAATGTCAATATCACCAAAGTGAAAACTGGGAGTCTGCAGAAGTATATACTGATTAGTAAGCGTACAAAACATAGCACACCACACAAATAAGGAAATGTTCCAGACCTGTGAATTTTTAGCAAGCTCAAGACCAAAATTGAAGGATGGGCTCAAGGGGCTGCCTGATCCTACTCCATAGCCAATGGCACAGCTCCAATTTTCTAAGTTCTTGTACTTTGGGACATTTTTGCTTCCAACTACCAACAGTAAACAGAACAAATAAACAAATCATCCTATATAAATTTAAACAGCAGAGAGCATGATCAGATACATGCTCGTCCTCTCTTTCTGCCAAACATAGAGAAACCAGCCAACTACATATGGACACATTTTAAGTTGCTTACCTTCTCTTTCACTCTCTTTCACTCCCTCTGCATGCCAAAATTGTTGGGTAAAGAAACAACAATTGCACAGTTAAAAAAAAAAAAAAACATTCTCTGACTAGATACCGTAGTTTTCACTCTTAGAACATCAAAATAAGCTTATAGCCACTTCCTCCATGTGAAGTAGCCAAGCATGTTCACAGCAAATAAATTCCTTAGACAGGATCACAAGCATGAATTACACATCTTTCTTTCTGGTAGACCAAAGTCACACATGTGATGCATAAATAGGAAGAATATGAGAAATGGAAGAAACATAGCACAGAACAAACAGCACTGGCTGATATCATTTACACAAGGTAAAGTAGTTTCTTTTTCTTTTTGGTTGGATTAGCTACACAGGAACAAATGTTGGAACAAGGAACTAATATATTTAGTTTACCAGTGAATATCTCTGTACCGGGAAAATTAAAAGAATGATCAGTATCCAAGAAAATTACACTGTGATTCGTACTGCACCCCAGTGGTTAACCTTCCCAACTTGCTTACCAGCCATGCGCTTTTGGGAACATCGTCTCCTACTGCACCATATGATAATTAGTCTATTAATAAAATAAAATAAAAAATAGAAAAAAGATGATTTCATTCACAGCTGTTTTGAAGGAATGCCTAGATAAGAAAACTTGGCAAAAACAAGTTTGAAAAAGAATTATCAGGTCCAGTTAAGTATGAAAATTGAGATTTAATTTATCATTCCATGTAACATACAAGCGAAAGGCATAAGAGTAGCTCCAACCGACAGATTTGATGAGCCATATCTCAAACCCATGATTCCATAATCTTTGGAAGATACTCTGGATGGTCAAAAATGATCATGTCAGACGGTGCAAGTTCACAAATCTAGTCCTACAAATTTGAGATTCTGACAAACCTATTCTTTAAAAGCACTGGGAAAATGCCATAAGCTCCAAACCCAAATTTAGGGTAGAATGCACATGATCTCATCAGCAGTATCCTAGGGAAGAAGCAAACCAAAACAGTGAAAGTGTTGCTTCGACTAAAAAAAATAAACTTCTCACGAAAGGATTGAGCCTTACGGTTCATCATTTGATACGAAAAGGTCAACAAATGTATGTGGATCCTCAACATCACTGGAACAAAATTTGGATTTTCAGAGATAATCAACAAATTAACCATCATGGAGATAATAAATCTGCAAGGGACAAAAAAAAAAAGATAGAGTAGAAGGTTAACAACACCTTTGCCAACGAAACTGCGCATTTCCTACAATTTTCTCTTCAGGCTTGTGGTCCAGTGGACCTTCAACCTGAAAGCGCTAAGGAAAAACTTTGTTTCTGGTAACTTTAACCCGTCATTGACAACCATACCCAATCTAATGTCTATAACCAACTTGATGGAACACGCAAGGCAAGGTACAAGGTAATCTTTTACAACAGAAGCTACAATTAATGAGGAAGTTTTGAAAGTGAGTTTGGCACCACGTTCCTCGACATTCAACGGCGGACGCAGAATAATAGCGCAAGTGTGGCAGACCTACTGCTTCAGCTCGACCTATTCAATAATTTTTTAAAAGATATATTTAAGCCAAGTTTGAGACATTGTCACAAAGAAGTAACTTATGTCATGGTACACAGCAGTACCGACTTAAAATGCTAAATATATTGCTCTGTTACAATTGGAATCACAAAGCTATAAATTTCAAATTGACAAACAGAAACCCATTCAATTTGAAGCTGCTCTTGATAGTGATATATTGTGTGAGAAAAGGTACTCCTGAATTATGCCGGCAGGCACATTGCCAAACAAAAGAACAAAAAGGACTGAAAACTGAAGGAATATAAAGCATATTGGTTAGCTAACATAACCAAATTATGGATACAGTTGCAATCAAATCAACGTGTGGATCATCAATTGGCTTAAGCATAATTCTCGTACTAAAGTGTCTAGCTTCCTCGAAATAATCCTCAAAGAGGCCTCTCAATGCCAGTTTCCCAAATAACATATTATACGATGATTCCAGCATCCTACATTGCAAAACGACCAAACGTAACTACATCTTAACAAAATCGCAAAAATGCAACCGATAGAAATAACATTTAAAAAAAAAAAAAAAAAGCAACAAATTGTGATTGCTAGAGTTGTTAAATCCAGGTAAATAACATTGTCTGTCCACTCAGAAATGAGAAGTGGTAAAATTACGATGTATAATCATCTAATTGCCTATCTTCAAATTCTAATTTCTTACTTTTTAATAGATTTACATAGACACTTTTGTGAAACTTTTTCGAAGTTACTTTTTTTATTAAAAAAAATAGAAAAAACAAAAAATGCATTCACCCATCCAATAACAATTTTGTCAGAAGATGGAGTAATTACTTTAATTCAAGTTATATACAACGACAGTTTATATAATTTTTACATTATATGTGAAATGTAACATGCTATAGGAGGTTATCACTTTATTTTCCTTGTTAAAATATTAAGTTTTCTGTGAAGAATTACCCATAA
This sequence comes from Petunia secreta, assembly GCA_029990175.1. Lineage (NCBI taxonomy): Eukaryota > Viridiplantae > Streptophyta > Magnoliopsida > Solanales > Solanaceae > Petunia > Petunia secreta. Next base: position 535,032 of record JARKIP010000112.1, read on the forward strand.
CTATTTTTGTAGGTAAACTTAACTTGATGGCGTAAAAAATCTATATACGTGAGCAAATAATTTAAACTCACTTTTTTTTTTCTTTTTAAATAAAAGCTAACATCGGCACTGTATATAACTTTTACACTATCTCTGTAATGTAAAGAGTCTTTGAGCTAACTGGTAAAGTTGTCACCTATAGGTTACAGATTCAAGCCGTGGAAACAGCCACGAGACTAGGTTAGCTATACATCACACCTCTATTCACTATCAGTGCATGCAACTTAAACTCGATATAAAATAAAAGTTTAACATTATGAAGAAAACGAAATCAACCTTGTGCGGGCAGCGAGAGGAGGAAAATCGAAAAGCGGCGGAACTAACACCATAGGCGGCGGAGGTTCAGCGGCGGCCGACCACAAATTCCCCATCGAAATTTTAACAAAAATTACAGTGAAGTGAACAAAGGAAAACTGATAATTGTAAATGAAATGTGGGAATTGAAAGGATTAAAAGGAAGTTGCCGAAATTGCCGAATCCTTTTTACCGGGCATTTCTCGTTTCCTTGTCCCCGCGAGAGACTCTTTCAACTTTCAAATTGGTGCGCGAATTCAGTGACGTGGCATGTGATTTAACTACCATCTGTCATTGTAGGTTCCATCACTCATGTGGTGCACCACCAAATGTTGGGGAATACTTACCAACATCGGTGCTTACAATATACTCCCTCTGTTCCAAAATGGTTGTCATAGTTCGGATTTCGAGAGTCAAACGAGTTCATTTTGACCGTAAATTTAAACATATAATCTTTAAGTTTTTTGTAACGATATTTATATGTTTAGAAACTACATAAAAGGTACTATAAGTCACAATAATTAATAATTTAAAATATTTAAAAGACATATAAAAATATTACGGTCAAAGTTAAACTCGTTTGACTCTCGAAATCCGAGCTATGACAACCATTTTGGAACGGAGGGAGTATCATGTTTACTTGCCACGATTAAGTGATTTAATTGTATAAAAATAGGCATTACTTATAATTAGATGTTGGAACTCTATTTTTTTATACACATGGAAAAATCGTTGATTTGGTATAAACACTCAGGTGTGGATAAGCTTTTACCTAAATGGTGAGTGCACCAAGTCAAGTGCTTAAAAGACAAGGATGACACAGTAATAGTTGAAGGAGCCCACATTAAACGAAGATGGCATGCATACTTCCACAAACTCTTAAATGAAGAGGACATCCATCTTTTGGGAAATTTTGATCAGTAGCCATTTTTGAACGCGCTCATTGAAGACTATCCACCGTTTCAAAATTCATTGAAGAATAGCCAAAAATTCGCGCGCATACTTAGCTCCATTAGTGTTGGAAAAAAAACCCCAGACCAGTCCCATAACAAAATACTAGGGCTTTGAACAATTCAAAGCCCTAGTATTTTGTTATGGGACTGAAGCTTTATACAAAGTTCCATAACAAAATAATGGGACCTTGAACTAATATGTTCAAAGGTCCCATTATTTTGTTATACGATATCATAACAAAATAATGGAATTTATCCCATAATAAAGGTCCCATCAAAGGGAGAAATCCCATTATTTTGTTATGAGACTTTATATATAAAGCTTCAGTCCCATAACAAAATGTTGGGGCTTTGAACAAGTTTTGTTCACTGCCCCAACATTTTGTTATGAGACTGAAGCTTTATACAAAGTCTCATAACAAAATGCTGGGGCCTTGAACAAAACTTGTTCAAAGCCCCAGTATTTTATACTGGGCTTAGTTTACTGAAGCTTCCCAGTTTAAATACTGGGATTTGTCCGGAGGTGGCTATTTCTCAGCGAATTTATTTTTGACGGCTACAAATCAATTAGCGCGCGCCAAACAGGCCCCTACACGAAATTTTTACTATTGTGGTGCGTGATTTAGAACATTTCGAGAATCATCGGGATTATGGGTATTGCGGCGTATAAAATTGGAGGAGGTTAGAGGGGAAATCTGGAATATGCGAGGGGGATGATGATATGTTGGTATTTTGCATATATTGCAACTCTTTTAGACTAACTTTCACGTCCTAAAAGCTTTGTTATTTGAGTAAATCTTATGTTTATTTCCATATTTCAAGGTGTCAGAAAGAATTAGTATACAAAGCCAAAAGAATGAAGAAAAGAGCAAAAATAATTGCACATTGACTATAATGGAAGAACAGGGAGATAGGGCAGCAGCTTGATCGGCGCCTCGCCGAATCACCGGCCGAAGGAGGAGAGAGTTCAAGAGCTCAACACATTCCATTGAAGCAAAGAGGCGGACTGCCTGATAAAATGTTGAACGCACTTTGCGACGCAGCAGAAGAAACTGCGGATCCACCGGTCATCACAGAGAGCTCAGAAAATCTGCGGTTTGCTGAAGTTGTCCGCCGCTTAGATTGTGACTCCACTGGACCTGCACCACAGAACAAGACAAAAGGAAGAGTTAGACTTATCTTCGGCGGCCGCACACTTCAATAGACGGCCCGCCAAATAGTCGGCGGTCTAGCATAAAACAGGGCAAAATGGCAAACTTGTAATTATTAGCCTAGTTTTCAAATCCATGCCTCTGAATAGGTTGCTATGCCTCCAAGGAAAATATACCTTTTTCAGCTTAGAATACACTCATTACACTTTTTGAATATTCTTGGAGGCTAAGGAAGGGTTCTAACTTGAATCTTTTGTAAGGATTTCATTTCTTAATTAATCTATTTCTTTACATGATTCTTGCCATTTCATCTCGTACTGTATGTGTGTTAGACCCTAGTATGAGTAGCTAAACTCATACTAGGGGTTTATTCATGATGATTTGATTGTTTTAACTTAAACTTATTTTTAATCTTATATAATCTATGGGTTAAGATGACTCTAAGCTAGTTCTCTATCGTACTTTTCTTAACTCGGGTTTAAGGCACGACCATACTTGAACCTACCCCTACTTTGCTTTCATCACCCTAACGGGATTGGAGGCATAGGTTAATGGAAACTAGTGAGCATTTGGATTACATTGGCTATGGTCTACCCATAAAAGGAAAAGACCTGAAAAGGTCATTCTCGCTTGGGTCCTTGGACTAGGGTTTCCTGCACCCATTATTGACCCTAACGGGCTAGATAAGGTAATTCCTCCTTATCCTTAACGGGTTTTGAGGAATACAATTGTGGTCCGACCATTGATGTTACCCATATGATTTATAAGGTTAAAGCAAGAGTTTAGTTAAAGGAATCGTGTCGGAATGAGTAAACCTCTAGCCCATTCTCCATATTTACAAATATTCTAAAGTGTTGAGTTAATTTTATGCTCTTAGTGTTAATCGTTAGTTGTAGTTATAGTTAAATTCAATTTCTATCAATTTATACTTAGGAATAGACGAACAATTCGTAGAACTCTTTACAATTCAATCTAAGACTAATAGATTACAAGCTAGCTCCCTGAGGAAATCGAATCCTAGTAGGGTACTACTATCTTTGACGATCGCCCCACACTTTTATAGGTGAGTAGATTGAGCGTGGATAAAATTTTGGTGCCGTTTTCAGGGAGCTACGGTACATCTATTAGATTGAATATTTTGTGTTCTTTTCTAATTAGTTATTCCTACAATTTTATCTCTTGCTTTGGTTTTACCGTGTGTAGGTGAATATTAGCAATGAAATGAAATCCAAATCGAGCTATGCGGAACCCCCTCCACAATCGTGCAAACGAGGGAGCTCCAATTCCAAATGCTCTGATGGCTTCAAATGACTATAATGGAGAAACCGAAGAAGATTGTGATAACACTTCTCTTAGTGAGGAGAGTTACGGAATTCATGATGTGTTTGAATAGAATGATCAACCTTAAGTTGAAGATGTTTCCCCAATTGATGGAGACCCTATTGGTAACAATCAAGCCAATGGGGGAGTCAATGTTGGTAACAATATTGGTGTTGCGAACAATGCATGCCAAGGAGGAAACAATGCTAACCAAGGAGGTCGAGGTACAAACCGAGGTGCTCGTGTTAATCAAGCTAATTAAAGAGGCAATGACTATCGAGAATGTTCGCAATATCAACCGGAACCAAAAAAATGCAAGTGGTGCCCACATGAAAATCCACATGTACAAGATGTGGAAGAATCCGATGAAGAAGTGAATATGGAAGGTTTTTCTAGTGCAATTATTTCTCTACCCATTCGTGGTAATGTTACTTTCAACACTCCACAAGTGATCTTTAGTGGAAGCAAGCATGATAATCTAAATGAGCATTTAAGGAATTTGGCAAAATGGGTAAAGTCCACCTTGAACTATACCATTTTTGCCAAGATGACACTTTAACTTTGCGGGGGTCCTAATAGCCCCCTGAACAATTTCAAACTGGTATTAATACCCACTTCCGAGCACACGTGGCATGGAGAGTGTATATCAGTCTCTTTAAGAGAGTGAGGGATGAAAAAGAAAAATAAAAAATAATTAATACCCGGTAAGATGTTTTTAGTGTAATTTTTTTGCTTTTTTTTAAAAATTTTTATTTCATTTTCTTAATTTGTTCTTTTCTCTTTTCTCCTTTCTCTTTTCTCTTTCTTCTTCATTAAGCTACTGCCATCTCCTCCACCTGTGGTCTCCTCTACTACTTGCACCATCTCTAATTCTCCATATCCATCACTACCAAAAATTAGAAAAAGAAAAAATGTCACACTTTCCTTATTCAATCAGAGACTAAAATCATACCCACCACCACCTTGATCACCACATTCTCCACCACATCAGATTCGAAAAGCTCATGAAGCTTCGAAAAATTCGCTGATTCAATTTTTATAATATTGGTGAGGCAACCAGACAAAGAACATCACCCATCATAATTTAATTTTATGCTAAAGTATTTAAAAAATTATTAGTAATTAACTGGAGCTCCGATCTGAAAATTCTTTACTGACCTTCATATATGAAATCAGAAACTAAATGAAAAGTTATTTTCTTGAAATAATAATGTTCTTCCCTTTAAAAATGCTAATTCTTTTTGTGCTCCATTGAAAGGGTTGGAGATTGTGCTTAGTAAATAAGGAGAGGGACATAAATGGGGTTACGGGGAGGGGATGAAAAGGAGTGGGGTTGCTGGAAAGAAATTTTAGGAGTGGAGGTGTGAATAAACAAAGGATTTTTTGTTTTATTTTAATTTTTTAAGCATTTAACACGTGTCAACCAATGATTGGTGCGTGCCAATCAACTCTTTTTGTAAAAACTGGTCTTACCTCGGAAGGAGGCATTAATACCAATTCAAAATTGTTCAAGGGGGTACTAGGACGCCCGCAAAGTTGAAGTGTCATTTTGAAAAAAATGGCATAGTTCAAGGTGGACTTTAGCTATTTTGCCTAAGGAATTTTATCCAAACATGTCATCTCTACAAGTCAGCCCATTGTTTGGAAGAATCTTTGCACCTAAGGGTCTTTCTCTATTCTTTATCCGAGAAGGCCAAGACATGGTTGAACAAGCTACCGAAGAACTCAATTCATACTTAGGAGGAACTTGTAAAGCAATTCTTGGCGAAATTCTTGCCTAAGGGTAAGAAGGCTTCAATGAGGGACAAGGTGTATATGTTCAAGCAAGATCCTATCGATTCATTGTCTGAAGCTTGGGAAACTTTCCAAGAAGTTTTACTATATTGTTTAACTCATGGTTTTGGAGATGATATGCTCCTACAATGTTTCTACTAAGGGCTCAATAATGTCAACCAATCGGCCGTGAAAAATTTGTGTGGAGGTGCTATCATGGATAAGACTTAGCAAGAATTTAAGGAAATTCTCAACAAGGTTGCCAATAAATCTTAAGATTGGAAATCTAGGGCCCAAAACCCAAGTGCTGATGGAGGAATGAATCCAATGATGATAAAGAGATTTGAAGATCAAGAAGAGCAAATGGTTCGGATCTTTACCAACATTGAGCTTCTTAAAGGATACAAGGAAGATAATGAGAAGAAGGTGAACAAAGTGGAAAATTTTCAAATTACAAATGCCGGTCATCAAGTAGCCCCTATGGGCTATGTGAACCCGGAGCTCCACCTCTTTCTCTTCTCCAAAGAGGACAAAAAGAGTACTTTCCGGAATAATGTTTCAATATCCATGGTGAAGAAGAAGTCAATTATGTGTCTAATTATCAAGGTGGGTATCAAAGGCCATATCAATAAGGCCAATGGAGTCAAGATAGAGGACGCCAAAATTGGAGCAACAATCAAGATGGGAGAGGAATTGGTGCCTCTCAAAGCTATGTACCAAGAGCTCCATACAAGCAATGTGAGAATGAAGGGAAAAATCAATCCAAGTTGGAAGATATGATGGGAGAAGTGCTTAAGAATCAAGAAAGTTACTCCAGTGACATCAAGGATATCAAGAAAACGGTCAAATCTCACAACCCTTCCATCAAGGCTCTTGAATCTCAAGTGAGTAGCCTATCTCACCAAGTGAATCAACGACCTCAAGGAGTAGTAGAGTGGAAAAATATGGGATGATCCTAAGGCAAATGATGATGGTGTTGAACTAGAGGTGAAAGATCATGAGCAAAACAATAGGGAAGAGTTGAATCAAGGTAAGGCAAATTTATGTGGATATAGAGATTCCAAGGCATAAAATTGATGATGAGGCAATCTCTTAAGAACCAAGTCCGAAGTCAGCATCACTCAAAAATCCAAACTAAAGAAAGCTCCACCACCAAAACAAAGCCCTCCTACTCCAAACTCCATTCCCAAAATCCCACTCCTTTCCCACAAAAGAGTGTCAAGCAAAGACAAGCATCTTAAGCCAAGAAGATTTGAGAGAGAATAGTAACAACATCTATCAACCCCTCTTTGGTTGATGCATTAAGCCAAATGCCAAATGTTGCCAAACTTGTGGAAAATTTTGTGACAAAAAAGACCTATGAGGATTATGAACCAAGCAAGGTGGCTCATCAATGTAGTTCAATTGTCTCAATGCATATGACAAGAAAGATGGAAGACCCCGGAGCTTTCACGGTCCCATGTACAATTGTACGGACACATTTCTCTAAAGCTCTATGTGATCTTGGAGCAAGCATCAATTTGATGCCGTATACGGTGTACAAGACTTTGTCTACCAAGGAAGTCCCAAAAGCAACAACAATTGGAGCAAGCATCAATTTTATTCCGTATACGGTGTACAAGACTTTGTCTACCAAGGAAGTCCCAAAAGCAACAACAATGAACTTGCAAATAGCCGACTGTTCCATAGAGCAACTAATTGGGATTGTCACTAATGCTCTAGTGAAGGTGGAGAAGTTCATATTCCTGGCAGATTTTATGATTCTTGATTGTCCGATGGACTTTGATGTCCCCATCATTCTTGGGCGTCCATTTCTAGATACCGGGAGAGCATTATGTGATGTGCAGAAGAGAGATCTCACTTTCTAATTTAATGGAGAGAAGGTTGTGTTCCATACATGCAAAATATTAAAACAACCTGTGGAGGAGGAAGCCACTTGTTCCTATATGGATATGGTTGTGGATGCACTTGTAGAAAATGAGAGTGTCCTAGTAAGTCAAGTGGATGAAATGTCCGCAGTGATTTGGAACATGGACATTGACAATGAGGAGAGTGTTTCCGAATGTGTAAAAGAACTGGAAGGATTTATTGTCGTGGTGATTTGGAACATGGACATTGACAATGAGGAGAGTGTTGCCGAATGTGTAAAAGAATTAGAAGGATTTGGCACTAGACCTTATGTGCCCAGAAAGCTTTCCCTTGATCTTGAAACCGAACCACTCCACCTACAAAACCATCCATTGAAGAACCTCCCACTCTTGAACTCAAAGTCCTACCAACCCACATGAGATATACCTTCCTAGGTCCAAACTCCACTCTTCCCATAATCATTTCTTCCCACTTAACCAAAGAACAAGAAGACCAACTCATTGAAGCGGTAAAGCGGAGAATTAAAGCCATTGGGTGGACTCTCGCGGATATAAGAGGAATTGATCTGGGAGTATGCACTCACGAGATTCTACTTGAAGAGGGTTGAGAATCCACGGTGGAGCATCAAAGGAAGTTCAATCCTCCAATGGAAGAAGTTGTCAAGAAAGAGAACATAAAATGGTTAGATCCGGGGCTGATTGTTCCACTCTCGATAGTGAATGGGTCTCAACCGTCAATGTGTGCCCAAGAAGGGAGGGATGACGGTAATTCACAATGAGACCGGTGAAGCTATATCAACTCGAACTGTGACAGGTTGGTGAGTATGCATGGACTACCGAAAGCTCAACAATGCAACAAGAAAAGATCATTTTTCCCTGCCTTTCATTGACCAAATGCTTGATCGTTTGATAGGTCGTGCTTATTATTGTTTCCTTGATGGATATTCGAGGTACAATCAAATCTCAGTTGAAGCAAATGATCAAGATAAGATAACTTTCACATGCCTATATGGCACTTTTGCATTTTGCAAGATGCCTTTTGGACTTTGGATGCCTCGCCTACTTTTCAAAGATGGATGCTTGCACTTTTCCATGATATAGTGGAGAACTTCAGGGAAGTATTAATGGAATATTTCTCGGTAATCGGTGATTCCTTTGAAGATTGTCTATCTAACTTTGAGAAAGTCTTGGAGAGGTGTGAAGAGACGAAACTAGTGTTAAATTAGGAGAAATGCCACTTTCTTGTTCAAGAAGGAATAGTCCTAGGGTATAAGGTGTCCAAGAAAGAAATTGAAGTGGATCATGCCAAGATTGAAGTTATCTCTAAACTTCTACCTCTTACAACCGTCAAAGGTGTGAGAAGCTTCTTGGGACATGCGGGTTTTTATCACTGCTTTATTAAAGACTTTTCCAAGATTGTTAATCCTTTGTGAAAATTGTTTGAGAAAGATGCCAAGTTTGAATTCAATAAGGCATGCTTGAAAGCCTTTGAAGAGGTGAAGAAAAGATTAACAACCGCACTACTGATAGTGAGTCCAATATGGGATCTTCTATTTGAACTTATATGTGATGCTAGCGATGTGGCATTGAGGGTCGTGCTTGGCCAAAGAATTGAGAAGATGTTTCATCCTATCTACTATGCTAGCAAGACAATGAATGGGGCTCAACTAAACTATATGGTGATGGAGAAGGAGTTATTGGCCATTGTATTTGCTTTTGAGAAATTTCGATCTTATTTGGTGGGATCGAAGAGTCATTCTGCACACCGACCACTCCGCTATCCAGTATTTGATGGCCAAGAAGGACTCAAAAGTATGTTTTTCGCAAAGCTTGCCACCTCCCCATTGAGTTGGAGCACAAAGCCTTATGTGCATTAAAGAAGCTTAACATGAATTGGGAAGAAGTTTCCAAGTCACAGGTGGAGAAATTGCATGAACTCGAAGAGATGAGATTTCTTGCTTATGAAAATGCCAAACTCTACAAGGAGAAGATGAAGATCATCCATGACAAGACGATATGGAACCATGCATTCAAGGCATGGGATATGGTGCTATTGTTCAACTCAAGGTTGCACCTTTTTTCCGGGAAATTGAAGTCCAAATGGAGTGGACCCTACAAGGTGGTGGACACATGGATGGGTAGAGTTGCAAGAGAAGGGAAGTTCCAAAACTTTTCGAGTGAATGGCCAAAGGGTAAAGCAGTACTTGGGATGTGAAGCCGAACCTAGAGAGGTTTCTTGCATCTATCTCCCGGACCCTTAATGGGATTAGATAACAGTCTATAGGTGTCAAACGGGTATACGGGTCCGGGTTCGGGTTATAAAATTGTAACCCTGTGGGTTCCGGGTACGGGTACGGGTATGGGTTTAAATTACGGGTTCTTAACGGGTCCGGGTTTCGGGAAGAAAAAAAAAACCCGTGCGGGTTCGGGTCTTAGCGGATACGGGTACGGGTTCGGGTCTTAACAAATCGGGTTTAGGTCCGGATTTTAACTTTTTTTAATAATATTATTTTAAATACTTTAAAAAAAAAAAAAAGATGAATGATAAGAGAAGCTGAAAGACTTACTTTAGTTAAGATACTTGAACTATTAAAGTCTTGAACATTAAACTTCTAAATTTGAAAAGTGCAACATCAAAATTAGATAATGAAAATTCAAATTACAAATTTAAATATTCCTATTTCTTTGTGTAATTTCTTTCATGTCATTTCCCTCATGCTCCAGTGTAGGTGCCATTGATGGTGCTTGATCACTTAACAGAATTTCTTCAAGGTTATCATCTTGTTCTAGTGAGTCTCCAATTCCTCGGTATCTTCGCTCCGATCTAATTCAGTCTCGTAAACAAAAAAGCATTATTACCCAAAGAGTGGCGGGTATCACCTATCATTTCTTTTCCTTGGCTAAATGTAATCTCTGATACAACTGTTGAAACTTGTACAACTAAAATATTTTATGTAGTGAATTAAATAATTATTTTTTCTAATAATATACGCTCAATAATTACTTTGCCCGACTCCAAGTAGCTTATTTTCTGAGGTATATATCGAAGTTAATAGTTGAAGTTCTATACCATATTTGAGTAATATATATTCAAATTATTGATTTGTTATGGAATATCAAGTTTCTTTTTTAGTTAAATAAATAAACTTGTTTCTCTTGAACATATTTCACTAGTAACAATATGGACACAAAACGAATTAAACAATGAGTGGAAAACTTGTGTATACTTTTCTCTCCACATACAAGTTTTATTACTCAGTTTATTTTAACGGGTACGGGTATATCCAATAATACCCCATAATTTTGACGGGTCTTAACGGATACGGGTATTTGTTAAGGGAAAAAAACCCGTTCGGGTAGGGGTATTTTAGGGGGTTTACGGGTCCGGGTCCGGGTCCGAATTTTTGCGGGTCCGGATGAGGTTGGGTTTTAATGAGTCCGGGTTCGGGTTTTGACGGATAGACCCCTATCCGTTTGACACTCATAGGTAACACCGTCGTGCCGCGACATTAAATCAAGCGATTTTTGGGAGGAAACCCAAATTTTACGTTTAGCATTTTTAATTTTTAAATTTAGTATTTTATTAGTGTAAAAATTGCACATGAAGTTCTTTGATACCTTGATTGAGTGGTGTTAGTGAAGGTACAATGCAAAGTGTGAAAAGAAAAGTTTCAACCCCAAGCAAAATGGAAAAAAGCCAAAACATGGGAAGGAACTGCCGAGGGAAATGCGGAAGGAGTTATGCAGCCTGCCTAAATGAATGCGGGACGCCAGTTTAGGGGGAAAGGATAATTTTTCTGCGGCGTGGAGAGGTATCTAGCCGGTCAATCGGCGTGACGTCGAACCAACTCCGCAGAATGCCCTGCGGCTCTCCCACCTGTGCGCTAAAAAGGGACATGCATCTACAGTGCCGAAGCTTCGGCGACCTGCAACTCTTATGGCCAAGTCGGTTTAACCAACTATAAAAAGCCCCAGATAAGGTTTATTTTTTAATTTTTACACACCAACTCGGAAAAACTTTGCACCCACTCACCGGAACTCACTATTCTTACCGACCAAAACCAAAACCAACACTCCAATTCACTCAAGCATATTAAATTTTATCGATCCACTACCACCCCGTTGGCTCATTTTCATTTTTCAAGCAGATCCAGTAAGTTATAACCCCGATTTTAATTGCTCGTTATTTTAAGAATGTGGTAAGTTAGAACATCATGTTGGGTGTGGGCTTTGGTGACTTGATTTTTCACATGAACTTAGGGAAATCTAGTGCCTTAGTTTTAGGGTTTGTTTTTAACATTATTTTGTAAAGTTTTAAGCCTTATGGTGTATGATATTGTTTGAATTTGTTATTGAGTGAAGAAAGGGGTAGAGGAAGAGAGTAAAAGATAAAAATGACCAAAATAAACTCCAAAAGTAACCTTGAACATACTTTGTGATGCTTTACTATCTTGAAAAGATTTGAACTTGGTATGATTTTTGGTTGAATTTTCATTGAAAATTGATTAAAAATGTGGTCTCGGTCATGAGAGTGTTTGAGCGTAGTGAGAAGTTGAATAGACCACATAAGAGTGTGTTTTGGGGTGTTAAGAGATGTGAGAATGGAATATCTTGGGATCTGTACACTGTAGCCAAATCTGGCCAATGACTCGGCGGGCCGCCGATAAGGAATGGTGCCGCAACTTTAAGTGCGAAAATGACACGACCCAAAATCTGGTTAGGCCGTGCGGGCACCCGACATCCTTCCCTAGACCCGTCGGGCGAACTCTTACCAATTAAATTAGGCAAATAAATATAATTCAATTCATTAATAAGAACAAGGCTTAAAAAAAACACTGACATACTGATACCTCTAAGTTGTACAAAAGAAATTACAGCTGACTACCCAACATACTAGGTTTAGGGTTATCCAGACCAGACATCTAAGAGTACAAAAGAAGACAAATACCTCCTATACCGAATCATAATATTAAATCTCTAAGGCGTTGCTGAAAGCATAAATTCTGGAAAGATGACACGACTTTAACTGGCTGGCAATTAGAACACTAAGCCACAAATTCTGTTATGTCACACTTCATTTTTTCCTACCAATAAATCTGCTTAAGATCATGGTACATCTTAGTCGAACCTGGATGAATACTGTATTTGGAATAATGTGTCTCTATCACAATCTGTCCACGTAAATCTGCAACATCAGGAACACAAAGTCTATCTTTATACATGGAAACACCGTCAAAAGTAACCCTGTATGGTGACTCCAATTTTCTTCTGGATATCTGTCTGTATTCAACTAGAACTGGATCCTCATACTGACGCTGTTTTACTTCATGGAAATTTAGAGTTAAAGGTCTAGTGCAGCTTGTCGACAATCCATCATTGGTGTGTATATCTCTTCCACACCTCAACTCTTTAAGAAGTTACTTTAACATTATAAGTGAACATGTAATCAACTTTATTGCTGGTATTTTGCCTCGACTCATGGTCCAACTATATGTCTCTTTTATTTGCACTTTTTCAAGTTACAATATTTCCAATCCGAAGACAATACCTTGAAGTAGATGTTCAGTCTGAAGATCATTCTTGGTCTGCATCATACTATCCAGTAATATTTGCATGATCCGTATCCTGATATGATAGACCCTGTTCAGATGAACCTTTGGCATACATTAGAATATGAGTAACTACATTCCCACGAGGAGCTTGCGGAACAACACTAAGATCAACTGAGATGTTGCATAATGCGTTCGTAAAAATTATATAGCTTGCATCAAATCTTCTAGAGTGTGTAGAGACAAGGTACTTCAAAATCTTCCCCTGTTGTATCAAGCGTAAGCTAATTCTGAGTTCCATCGACCTGTTTTATATCGAAAGGTATATCGAAGAGGGATTATCGGCTGAATCATGCTAACCCATTCAAAGTTCCGTGTATCTTTATTTCAAAAATGTAGAACTCTCCTCTCGTGATCGAGGAAGGATCATCTTAGTCAGAATAATCCGCGCAATGGTGTTATCATATTATCCAGATATATTTTATTTTAAAAGTTCAATATGCGTGTTATAATTCTGATCCTGTAATCAAGAGATAAGGTCCGTGGAGTAGCTTATGAAGATCGTGCAAGTTCTTTTGTTATCTATGCGAATTTTCCTTTAGACTTAGGCTCGTTCGAGGACGAACGAGAGTTTAAGTGGAGGAGAATGAAACGACCTCGGTCAGTCGTTTCGGAAGTTAAGACTCCTATTGGCGTGCCGATAATTTTAAAATATTCGTAATATCCATTAGGACCTGTCTGTAAAATTTGAGCTAAATCAGACCTCGTTTGGTAGGCATCGGAAGAAGGTTTCAGTTTTTATTGGCGATAAATATTAAAAAGAGATTTTCGAGCTCGGTTTGTGCCGAATGAGCTCCGATTCGAAATCCGAAAGCGCCGTTGGGTTCGTATGATTATTTGTGACTTTTATGAACTTTCGAAAGTGAATTTCAATGTTGTTCGGCTAGTTTCCGCTAAAATGCCGAAAGTTAAATAATTTGACTTCTTTTCATTTAAATTCGCATCTTGAGTTTCGGGAGTCCAATTTGAGATCCGCCTTCGCGAGTATGTTACATATATTTTGTACAACTTGTATGAAAAAGTTGGAATTATTTCGAATATTGTAGGGTACTATTTTAATTTTCATTAAGAAAAAAAATACAATAAAATAAAAAAAATAAAAAAAAGGACAAAATTAAAAGTCGGTGGGTTCTTATAGTCCTAATCTTATATAGATTAGGATTGTACAGAAACAAAAAAACGGCAGAGAGAAAAATACGACAAGCAGAGAAAATTTTCAGAAAAAGTGGCAGAAAATAAGAAAAGGGGCAGGAGAAAAGTAGAATTTCATCATGAAACATTCAGGTAATGATCCTAATATATTATTTGAGTTTATTACGTGTGTTTGAATATATTTTTACGGTAAAATTGAGATATTAGCCATCGTTTTAATAAGTTCAATTAATAGTTTGAAGGGTCAAATGGACCCCGATAATGAAATTGATTATGTATTCGTGCTCAGTGAGTTATGGGCAACTTATAAATATAATTTATTTGGGATTTGGTTATGTGGCCTTAAACCCTGTATATAGGCCTAACCTGCGTATTGCGTATGCGAATAGGGTATCAGGTTCCTACCTGGATTGCCCTAAGATGTGAGGAATGAAGCCTTTAGCCTAATGTGATATGTTTTTCTGCTTATTGATCACTCGTTTGGCAATGAATTCAAAAAATAACGCGGTTGTTGGTCGCAATGCTAACTTTTGAGAGAGGTAAGTGTTTATATCCATTTCTTTGGAGGCACCTGGCCTCGTGGATCTTCTACCACGTATTCCTTACGTGTGTAGCTGCCGATAGGCGTACTCATTACGCCTTAACTTTGGATTTATATTGTATATTATATGTTAAGTCCTATTGTTGGTATTGCATTGAGGATTTGAGCATTGTACCCTGGCTGCGAGTTGGCATCTACTTCCCGGTTGTCGATGAGAGTCCCGCACCGGTGAAGGGTTATTGCATCACATTGCATTCATATGCATTACATTGCATATCATATTGAGGGCAGGAGTATTCCGCCCCAGGAGCAGGAGTATTCCGCTCCATTGTATCATATTGAGGGCAGGAGTATTCCGCCCCAGGAGCAGGAGTATTCCGCTCTATTGTATCATATTGAGGGCAGGAGTATTCCGCCCCAGGAGCAGGAGTATTCCGCTCCATTGTATCATATTGAGGGCCGGAGTATTCCGCCCCAGGAGCAGGAGTATTCCGCTCCATTGTATCACATTGAGGGTAGGAGGATTCCGCCCCAAGAGCAGGAGTATTCCGCTCTTATGTCAGATATCGGGTGCAGGAGTATTCCGCCCCAGGAGAGTGCAGGAGTATTCCGCCTCTGGTTTATATTATATCGGGTGCAGGAGTATTCCGCCCCAGGAGCAGGAGTATTCCGCTCCAGTTGGTTATCATATTAGATTCCCCTCGAATGCAGGAGTATTCCGCTTCGGGATGGGATTACGGGCACATGTGACCCTTCGCATCATATTTCATCTCACTTAATTTTATTTCATTTTATTTCATACCATTGTGTAAACTTGTGGTACATAACTATTGTCCTGCTTATATGTGCATTTCTTATTTGTTGTTATGTTTCTGGCACGCATCCTTGGTTGAGTTTATAAGTTTCTTACGTGTTTTCGGTTGTTATCTGGCTCTACCTTTTTATAATTTAAATAAAAGAAATTTGGTTTATCTGTTTCTTCTCCCCGGCTAGCTATCCTATTCTTTGAGGTGGCTAGTCTGCCCCACTTATTGAGTCCTTTTGACTCACCCTTGTTTGTTGTTTGTTTCTTTTTCTATCTATTTCATTTCGGCAGGTTCGCTCCAGGATTGAGTTCGCCACGTTGTGAAGGAGCGAAGACGACTTCAGCTGTCAGGGTGAGCCAGCTTTTATTCCGGATGGCCACCAGTTTATTGGTTATTATTTCAGTTGCATTTTGCTCCCTTCAGGAGGTATTTTTCTTCTTTTGTACTCTTAGATGTCTGGTCTGGATAACCCTAAACCTAGTATGTTGGGTAGTCAGCTGTAATTTCTTTTGTACAGCTTAGAGGTATCAGTATGTCAGTGTTTTTTTAAGCCTTGTTCTTATTAATGAATTGAATTATATTTATTTGCCTAATTCAATTGGTAAGGGTTCGCCCGACGGGTCTAGGGAAGGATGTCGGGTGCCCGCACGGCCTAACCGGATTTTGGGTCGTGTCAGAAAAGCACTCGGTGGGCCTGCAGTTCCACCTGCGACCCTGCCGGTGCTAATAGATTGCTCGAAAAATGGGTGCGGGATGCTTATCTCTCGCACCTCAATCGGCGCCCTGCCGAATCCTTTCAGCAGGATTTTTTGCGGCATCTAATGTCTATTTGTGCGGGCCGCATGAGTTTCTGCGGGCCGCCGAATCTTTTTCCCAAATGAAAACTTCTTGAAATTTCACTTCTTTCTTAGACTTCATGTGTAGTAATTTAACTTAATCTTAGTATAATATAAGAGTAGAATAATGTAGCTAGTTCTTGTGCTCATCTTTTGCATGGTGTTGATTTTGTTTAGGTATTAAAATAAAAAAGCACCAAACACCCAAGAAAAGAGAAAGAGAACCCACACCACCAAGTCCTCCATCCTCTGGGAGTGACTCCTTTGATATCAATCTGAGCACTGATTAAGAACATGGTGAAGTAATTTGTGAAAGAAGGGTTTGTGGATAGATTTGAGGAGTTCAACCCAAGGTTTTATAATGCATTCCTGGAGACTAGATGGGCTAAAATATTCACAAGAAAATTGGGTTTAGACGCTGTAGATTTGATTGAGGAATTCTACACTGAGTTGAGTAACCAGACAGAACCAGAATGCATAGTAGAATGCAGGGTCAAGGCAGTGGAAGTATCTGAAAGGGCTCTGAATCAACATCTGAACCTTCCCAACTTCACTCCAACAGTTACATAGCCAAGCTAGCAATGAGCGAGAAAGCATAAAGGAAGTGACTTGTTCCCATTATTGGTTGAGAAAAGAAGCCAGCCTGGAGTAGAGTAGGTGTACTAATCACAGTCCAGGATCTCAACTGTGAAGCCAAGGGTTGGAACGTAATTGTCAGCTCAAGAATTCTTCCATCAAGAGAAAACCACATAGTCATCTTGAGAAGAACAATTATGATTGGTTGCATTATGACTTGGAGAAGGATCAACTTGGGAGCTGAAATGGTGAGAGTGATGCTAGTGGCTGCTAGATCTGGTAGTGAAAATCTTCCTTATGCCAACACCTTTACAGAATCCCTCATAGACCAAGGTTGCAACACTTTAGGAAATGATGATTATGCATTTTCCATGCGAACTTTTGACTTTATGCTATCGAGGATGAGAACAACCCAATACATTCCACACCTGCTGCTGTCGCACCCCACTTTAAAGCAAGTAAAGTGGTGTCCAACTTGGGGTAACTCGTTTGGAGTTAGTGTTTTAGAGTCGCCACCTAATAAATTTCCTAGGCGTATTAGGTCACCTATTAATTTCTTATTATAGAATTAACTAAGGGTTGGTCTACGGGTCAGAGATTCGGGTAAGTGTTCGAAATAACCTAGAAGGAAGGGGTTAGGCACCTCCTAGGTTCCACAAATATGGTTCCCGGCCGATTTCTATATTGGGTTTTAACATGTAACGAAACTAAGAGGATAAAAATTAAATAAAATAAGCAAAGAAGACATGTATGCAAACAAGTTAAAATATGAAAATAGGCAGTTAGATATGAACAGTCTCAATTTGCAGACATGTTACATATATAGCTACAACTTACAATGTTAGGTAAAATTAACCAATATTGTCATATCAACACAAGTTGACTTTTAAGCAACAAAATATGGAGTAAACATATAGTAAAAAAATGTGCGCCACTAAAGGATTGCATCATGACATTATTGGTCACATACTTTTAACTTTGGTGGCGACTTTTAATGAGAGGTCGCGTTTAAAATAGTTTTGCTTAAAACAAGAAAATAAATTTAAAATATTTATATATACATATAAAGTTATATCTAATTGAAATATGGTGAAAATGTTGAGAAAATATTAATGTAATGAGCGAATAGTGATATATCTAAATTAAGTAGGAAATAGATATCAATTTAAGAGGTATTACTATATTCGCAATTTAATAAGAAAATAACGATAAATATGTATAGATAAATTAATGAATGAGTAAGGTATTTAGGAAACACTAATAAGTAATGTGATAAATGAATAATATAGATTTAAAAGATTAACTTACGAATTTAATAAGAAAATAGTATAACTTCTTAAGACTTGACCTCCAACGTCCAAAATCACTCACAAGTTATTAATTAACTTGGAGAAATTTACAAGTGTAGCATGGATAACTCTTTAGAAAAAAGAATGTTCACAGATTATAAATTGTAGGTACAAACTTTTTTTAAAATAATCCTCAGCTTTTAACCCATTGCAAAAATAGTCTCACTTTATAAACCCTTACTACACTTTTACCTTTCAAAATCGTCATTTCATAAACCTAAATTTTTCAAAATTTAGCATTTGCGGAAAACAGTCAACTTTTAAGTAACGATTTCAGCTTTGGCCACTTTATTATGTTTTGTAGAAAATACATCCTACTGAATCAATCCCTGTAACTGCCCTGCTTAACATAATATTTCAGATTCTAACCTGGGACAGTTTCACATTTAACTTTGCACAAACAGACCTGTTTTTAAACCAGGTTCATTTTTAACCTTTTCAACGTGTAAGATAAATAGATCAGTGGTAAAGGGTGGGGGAATGGCTATGTTTTACTGCATATACATAATATCTGTCTCAATCAACTATATTGCACCTCATGATGCTTAATACAAAACAAGTAAACTCTAATGTATATAAGTGTTTCACGTTTCTAACTACAACAATACATTATCAAGAAATAAGGAAAAAGGGAAGAGGAAGGCCTTTGTCCCTTCAATAAGTTCTCACTGAACTTCAGCATTACAAATCCTGCTTTAAAGAATGCTAACTCCATTTGCAATAACCTGTACAGAATATAAATGAAAGGTATAGCTTTCGCTATCCTTGGTTTAACCCTGGTTGGACTATAAGCTGCACAAAAGGGTTAGGAGCTTGGCCATAATAGCCCACACACGCATGTAAGTAAATAGACATCAAAACATGACTGGAAATGTCATCATTTTAACAAATGTCATGTAGCTAACAGAAGCAGTTTATGAAGGCCAACAAGATGTCATTCCATTAGTTCATAAAGTGTACCTTAACTTGAGTATTGATCGAGGCACAATAAGAAACAAACAGAGCACACAAGTAGCAGCCAAATGAGCAACGATTGAGGCCTAGATCCTGCCTTGGCTTAGGAACTTTTAAGCAACAAAACCAGTGAAGCTATTACTAGCGCCAGGCAAAAGTAATTGAAATGAAAGGGAAGAAAAAGCAATATGTTTTCAGAGAGGAGAGAGTAGAGGTAGTCTGAGACTGTTTTTCAGCTTGTATAGAGGTGTAGAGAGTGTGTTCCAGATTCTATCTAACTGTAGATGGAGGTCTGAAGGTGTTTTGTAGATGTATCAGTGTATTTAGAGGGGAGAGGAGAAGCTGTCCCTTTCTAGTGTTAAAAGAGCTAGTATTTATAGTGTTTAAGAGAGAGGCAGAGAATTTCAAAGAAATATTCAATATCACTCCGTAAAAGGTAAATGTCAATTCTGTTTCATCAAGGATGGAATCCAATATTTGATTAGCCAAAAAGTTAGGTAGGTATTCAGTTTTCTATAACAGGAAGGAGCCATTTGATTTGAATTTCAACACACATTAATGGCAGCTATCGCAAATATAGAAATACACTAACACTGATTTTCTCTTATTCTTTTACACAATTTAGCAAAAATAGCAGGCATATACAAAGTTCCAAACATAAGAAGGGAAGACTGTTTTTTTTTCCTCGTGTAGAGCTATAGCTTCATCGAGAGCTTAACATCAAATTAAACGTAGTCGATTCTGAAAAGGTCGGATGCTTCTCGACTCAGTATGAAACTAACATGAGCTTAAGTTAGCAAAACTCATATAATCAGTCATCAATGAATAACACGAGTTAACAAATGTCTTATCAATTTGTGAAGGCGAGAATAACAACAGGCCCATTTCTTACAAATTTCAGAATGGTATTATTGATTGTCATAAGAGCCAAACATTAACTCTAAGCATGTAGTATTTCAAGTTGTTTTTCATGGAAATTCAAAGAATCCAAATAAAATAAATAAATGAAATAAACTAAAAGAGGGGGTAGTACCCGTTCTGCATCCAAAGTGGGTCGGGTCAGGGACGTGAAATCCGGGTCGGGTTTTGTTTATCTTCGCTCGTTTATGCTTGATTTGTGGGGATTCAAATTCAAATCCCTTGATTTTTACCTTATGTGCACATTACCGTTGAAGATTCTCAAAATATTGCCTTGATTACATTTGGATCCGGATGATTTGTACTCCGAATCTTTCATTCCTTCTCGGGTCAGAGAGAGAGAGAGAGGCTGACGCGGGAGGAGGGATCGGCATGACTGACGGGATTTGGGTGGAGATATGGTGATGTTGTGGGGTGAACTTGGACTGAAATTATGGGAAGGAGAGAGAGAGAGAGGAAACATAGATGGCGGCTGGTGTAGGGGAATGGGAAAGAGGAGAGTGATTAGGGTTTATTTGGTAAGTGAAGGGAGTATACATATTTAGAAGCTAGATTTATTTCTAGCCGTTGGATTTATGGGATGGACGACTGTGATTGTGCCACGCGGGCACGTTTGATGTTAAGTGTAGATGTTGTGTGTAAGTATATATGCTGAAGTGTAAGGAAAATGTGCTTTAAAGGGTAGTACCACGCGCTTATGAGAGTTGTACATACGCTTAAAGAAGTTGTACATGTTGCTAAGAGTGTGATAAGTGAGGTGTAGGCTTATGTGGAGCCTAGGTGGCATACATGTGGATAAAAATGATGACGAGGACTAGATGTAGTATATTTGGAGTTGTAAATTGACAATTTGGCTTGTATTTAATTAAAATACTTGTAAATATAAATAATTAGTATAAAAATAGGAAATTTTGTAAATAATTATAAATAAATATAGATGACCACAAATAATACTAATTAGATATAAATAAGTCACAAATAATTATTAAATAATGTCATAATGCATTAATTTGCATGAAATAGCATACGTAGTTTGAAAAATAGCCTAAATGAATGTAATTACGTAATATAGTCACAATTAAGTGAATGTTATATAAATAGGTGATTAATAATAATATTACACACGTAAATGCATGTTGTCTAATGCAGTTTTGTTTGGAAAATTACTATTACCAATTTTAATTAAATATAGCCAAATTGCGAAAAATGGAGGGACAAAATTGGGTGTCAACAGTTGCCCTACTCATGGAGCACCATCATATGTTAATAGGCCATCCTCCTCAAGAGCTCTTCCACTTCGCATTCATAGGGATGCAAAAGCTGCAGTAGCAAACGTCACTCAAGAGCTTGAGCGGCTGCAAGGCAAGATGTAAGAATTCAATGTGCTTCTATGTAACATACCTCAAGTTCAACCACCTCCACCATTATCAAGTAGAGTCACCCCAACTCAATTTGATTAGTTAAGTGCAGCCATAGATGCAAATGCCAAGGATATTGTGAAGATAAAAAAGTGCATTCATGTGTTTGCCGTAACACAAGCTGATGTGGTGAAGCATATGAATGTGTTGTGGAATGAGAGAGAGCAAGGGCAAGGAATATCGGGTCTATCAACAGCTGTAGAACCTACACGCCAGAGAAACCTGAGAAGAATGAAAAAAGAGGCTCTTGGAGATTTGGAGCTGCTAAGAAATATGCAGTTTGATGAAGAATTGCATGTACAGTTGGATAGGCAAGCCTCATTGAAAGAGGCAGTAAGAGCTAGAGAATCAAGAAGACAGGGAAGAGCAAAAGCGCCAAAGGAACATGTGGAAAGCAAGGGCAAAGGAATTGCCCGAGATGAATAGAGATTTCTTCTCTCTTTTTTTGACTGACCCCATGAACTTGAATGTTTTTGTTGTTGATTAGTTGCTTAGGGACATAGAAACTTTTCATGTTGGGGGTGGGGTATTAAATTTTCAATGAATATCCTAAACTATATTGGGGTATTAAATTTTTGATGAATGTCCTAAATTATGTTGATAAATTTAAAAAATCCAAAAAATATGCTATGGGTACTTTAATTTAGGATGTTTAATTTCTTATTTTTAAATGCTCGCCTTTTTAAATTCTTAGTGTAATTGTCTTTAGTTGATAAAAAGGAAAACCCAAAAATACTGAAAAAGTGGAAAATCTAAAAAAAAAAAAAAAAAAAATTTGAAAAATCCTAAAAATATGCTATGGGTACTCCCATGAACTACACTTGCGATGTTGCCTTCTCTCCTCTAATTTTGCACTTGTTGCGATACGTAGGCAACTCTTGTGAAACTTACTTTCACTTGGCCCTGAAACAACAACTATCTCCATTGTAAATACCATTTGTGTAAATAGTTTAGAAATAGTAAATAACCTTCTTGGTATTTCTTTGACTCGGTTCTTTTCCAAGAATGAAATTCTTTTGAACCGGGGACTTTTTAGGACTTAATTATAGAAGTGCCATTTTTATCCTTGTTTTGTGACTTGTTTGATACCAACATGTTAGGAGCTCACATGAGAAAGTTTAGTGGATTGTTTGTTGAGAGTTGCACCTATAACCTTTAGGTTCCTTTGATAACTCTATGCATGTGTAGTATAGGCTAAATCCTTATCTTAGATGCTTGAGAAAGTTGATGTTCCTGTCTCTTGTCCCTTGTGCTAGTGAGGTGAGTCTTTGATTAAGCTTGTTAATTGCATATGCGTGTTAGAACTTGGCTTGTGTGTCCTTATAAATGTATTGAGTGTCAAATTCATGATTGGAGAGGATAATAGGCATTTTTTTGACCCGTTTGAGCCTTTCAACCCTACCAAATGAAATTAATCTGTAATTAGCCAACTTTGAGCCTTAATATCTTTTCTTTTGATAGCCACATAAATAGCCCGAGCCTTTTCTAAGTGCTTGATAGCACTGACTTTCTCTTTGCCCTATCTCCTTGAGGCATTGAAAGACATACAACTTAGACTAAAGTCTATTTTTGGGGGAGGGGAGTGAGGAAAAGAAAGCTAAGTGGCTCTTCAAAAGGAAGATGATTGTATAGAAAAATTGCAAAAGAGAAAAAGAAGAAAATCAAGAAAACACAAAAATAACAAATGAAAAGACAAAAATGGAAAAGAAAAACAAAAAGAGGAATAAGAGCCACAAAAAAAAAAAATTGGGAATAAGAGATAATGTGAAAGGAAAAGCTCAATGTGAAATGAATGAAAAAGATAATGCAGTGCCCAAGGAGGAAGATTAGTCACTTTTTATCCAAATTATACCATACCTATGTCCAAAAGCCTACATTACAATCTTAGAAGTCCTATTTGATCCTTCAATAATTGACATGAAAGAAATGACAAGTGACACTAAGGCCAAGCTTATGACATTGTATGCGCATAACTTGTATTAGTTTGTGAGACTGAGAAGTTAGACTTGAGGGGCCCTTTTGTTTGAATGATATTGAGAGATAAGGACCAATTCCTTTCGGTGAGAGCATTAGGGGACTTGAGACTTGAAAATGCAACTAAGAGGGCCTCAGGTGAGTTGAGAGAGTAATTGTGCTATGCATGCTTTAGTCACCACTAGAAGCTCTAGTAGATATAGTTGTAATTTTGGCGCTTGTGGTTGATTGGTTGGATTCTCATGTGTGAAACTAACTGTTGGTATCAACCAAAGTCATGAACTTCTTCTTGTCTAAGTCTCATTGTTGAACTCAATTTCGATGTTAAATTGTAAATCATAAGATACTTCTTAATGTTGCTTGAGGAAAAGAATAATATTAAGTTTGGGGGAGCTGATATGTTGGTATTTTGTGTATATTTGCGACTCCTTTATACTATCTTTCACATCCTAAAAGCTTTTTTATTTGTGTAAATCTTAAGTTTATCTCAATGTTTCAGGGTATCAAAGAGAATTAGTGTTCAAAGCCAAAACAATGAAGAAAAGTGCAAAAATAAGTGCACTTTGGCTACAATTAGAGAACAAGAAGATAGGGCATCAGCTTGATCGGCGCCTCGCCGAATCACCGGCAGAAGGAGGAGAGAGTTCAGGAGCTCAGCACATTCCATTGAAGAAAAGAGGTGGACCGCCTGATAAAATGATAAACGCATTCTGTGACGCAGCAGAAGAAGATGCGGCTCTGCCTGTCATCATAGAGAGCTCAGAAAATCTGCGGTTTGCGGAAGTTGTCCGCCACATAGCCTGCAAATCCTCCAGACCTGCACCGCAGAACAAGACAAAAAGAAGAGTTAGACTTGTCTTCGGCGACCGCACACTTCAATAGGTAGCCCGCCAAATAACCAGCGGTCTAGCATAAAATAAGGTAGAAAGGAAAACTTGTAATTATTAGCCTAGTTATCAAACCCATGCCTATAAATAGGTTGTTATGCCTCCAAGAAAAATATACCTTTTTCAGCTTAGAATATACTTAAGACACTTTTTGAATATTCTTGGAGGCTAAGGAAGGGTTCTAACTTGAATCTTTTGTAAGGATTTCATTTCTTAATCTATTTCTTTACATGATTCTTGCCTTTTCATCTCTTATCATATGTGTGTTAGACCCTAGTATGAGTAGGTTTATTCATGATAACTTGATTGTTTCAACTTAAAACCTATTTCTAATCTTATAAAATCTATGGGTTAAGGTAAATCTAAGCTAGTTCTCTATCGTACTTTTCTTAACTAGGGTTTAGGGCACGACCATACTTGAACCTAATGCTACTTTGCTTTCATCACCCTAATGGGGTTGGAGGCGTAGGTTAATGGAAACTAGCAATCTTTTTTGTTACATTGGCCACGGCCTATCCCATCTAAAGGGAAAAGACCTAAAAAGGTCATTCCTGTTCGGGTCCTTAGACTAGGGTTTCTTGCGCTCCATTATTGACCCTTGTTGACACCCAATTTTGTCCAGGAATTTTCAATTAACGTCTTATTATTTTTAAAATAAGGTTAATTTTAAGAATAAATTAAGTTCATAATTTTTAAGATAAAAAGGCCGCAATCGTTCTTCATTTTAATTCTTAGCTTATTTACGCAATATGCATTTCCCACTTTCCTAGCCCAATTTATGAAAAACCCTAACCCTCACCCCTATAAATTCTAAAACCCTAGCTATATACATTATTCACTAATCATCATCTCAACACAAAAATTCAGATCATCACACTATTCATCATCCTCCTTCCTACATAATTTCCCTCTTTTTCTCTCTATACAATACATACATATACACGCACACCATTCCCTTTCACTATTTCAGAAACACATCATCATCATCATCACATACAAAACCATACGACCAACACCATTAAAATCCACACACCATCGTTGAAGATCTGTAACAGAGGGGTGACAGGAGATCGGGAAAGGAGATTTCCAGTCCAAAACAGTGGCGAAATGCCACCACCTTCGCCGGATTTTCCACCGGTAAACCGCCATCACTATTTGCTTTGTTCTTTCTGTTTCCTCTGTGGTTGTTTATCGTTAGCTGAACAAGAAATATAACAAAAGGGGCAGGATCGTAGCGATTACATCCGTGTCTCTCCCCTGAAAGCCATGGCCGGTAGTCGTTCTTCCTCCTCTATGTTTGATTGTTGTCGCCGCTACCTCACCGGAAAATCTATCCAGCACGCTGTTTTTTTTGTTGTTTCTGATGTTGGACCGATGATGGGTTTTGATGGACCGATGATGGGTTTTGATGGATTTGGAGATTGACGCTAGCTTACAGTGATCTTTTATCCTACCAGTGGCTTCGATGTTTGTTTGTTTCTATGTTTCCGTTCACCGGAATTTTGAATGGATTTTTGACCAGCGATGGTCATTGGTCTAGATTGATTCTAATGTTGTCCCGTGGTTTGTTACTGTTTGCATCGCCTGAAAATTTTCTCCGGTGGTGTTTAGATCTTGGATGGGTTTCTGACGTTCTTGACCCATTCCCTATTTGCATTTGACCCATTACTTGGTTTTTGCATTTGACCCGTTACTTGATTTCTGGAGTTTAACCCGGTTGAATTATTGGTTTGACCCATTTATATGATTGGACTACTGTTATGCATTAACAGATTTTTCTGAGTGCAGGAATCCATTTTGGATAAATTTTATCCATTATGGAATATTGAACTGATTTGGACAGATACTACGCTAATTGGCCAATGAAAAAATACATATACATGTATTGAGGCCTCGGGATTGATTTTAACATGATACTACACTTGAACAGTCCCGTCCCCGTATCCCTAAAGCAAATAGGCGATGATGAATGTATGAAATTAATGCAAAGCAAGCCGAATAGAGTGGTGGGCTTGGTACTGGGTATGGCAACCGGCCCGGGCTCCGTGTTTGCAGCCGTACAGAATCCCGAGCCTCTATTCGACATGCCATACAAACCTGAGCCTAAATTTTACAAAAACAAAACCCCATTATTATTATTATTATTATTATTATTATTATTATTATTATTATTATTATTATTATTATATATTTTATCATTATTATTAATATTATTATTACTATTATTATTATTACTTTATTATTATTTTATTTTTATTAGTTATTACACTTTACTATCGTACTAATCTAATCAATTTTGTTGTTTTGCGAGGTACATTTAATTGAATGAATATGCCGCTCCCGGGTTCTGTCTTTTAACTTATTCTCATTATTTATGTAGTTGGACTTAATAGAATTTGTACAGTTCATTTGTAGAATGATTATTCAATGAACCTTTGATTATATGATTATTTGATTGTTTGCTTTGCTTTTATGTTCATTATCCTTATTTTGGAGTTGTTATTTAAGTATCGCAAATTGGGGCCATCTTAGCAAATGCGTGCAAGTAAAAAAAATATTTTTGCAAATAAGCTTTTATTCGATTAATTATTCCTATTATTATTACTATTATTATTTATTACCATTTTTAAATAATTCTTTCGCCAGAAAAGCGCACTTGTAAATATTTGGGAACCTGTCGGATTAACCGTTGTTTACGGAATTTCGAAAGTGCCTTAAAAACCTTCTTTCAAAATTAACAAAACCTGTTACCTTTAGAATCTCTTAAAGAAAGACGGCCGTTTTATAAAAACGGAGTTTTTGCATGCATTTGCTTATTTGGTTCCATGTTTTTCCTTAAATTGGGTGGCGACTCCAAAAACTCCAAAAGAGTTAGTCCATTCAGTTGATATTCCAAAATTTATCCTTTTCGGGGTAATTTTTGGTGTTCAACAGCATGGCGACTCTGCTGGGGAGTAATAAAGGTTTTGACCATAAAGATTTTCAATTATTTGCAACTAGCATGCCTAATTTATTTGCTTTATTATATATGTTTGTTTGGTTTGTTATGGAAAGCATGTATTATATTTTATTTGTGCATAGTTCGCATTCCGTTCATATTTCCTCCCTCATGGAACCTGTCAATTCTCTTTCACCTCCTCGATTTCATCACGGGGCACCCGCTTGACGGGTAGTTATGCAGGAAGGGTATTGCCCCTACCTCACTCTTTGAATTTTTTTCGTGTCACCAAAGTTAGTTGGGGTATGGTTTGCCTGGTTTTGTCATGGCCGGTTTTACTGGTTTATGAGGCCAGGTTTATCCCGCATAGGTCGAATCAGCCTCAACTGTTAGCCCACTCTTAGAAGAAGATTAGGTCATGCATGCATATACACCTTAGTTTGGACCCG
Organism: Petunia secreta; assembly: GCA_029990175.1. Classification (NCBI taxonomy): domain Eukaryota; kingdom Viridiplantae; phylum Streptophyta; class Magnoliopsida; order Solanales; family Solanaceae; genus Petunia; species Petunia secreta. The sequence continues at coordinate 562,837 of JARKIP010000112.1, forward strand.
GTCCTTGGTACCGTTTCCAAGAATTAAGAAACCGCCCTTTTGTTGATGGGTTATTTAATCCCAACGACACTGCATATTATGTGATCGTGTGGATATTATAATGAATCCCAAACCATTTGCCATGTCAAATTTGAGAAGTTGACAATTATGTCGATTTAATTTTATCTCAGATGTTGTATTGACAAATGGCTTGTGCCGTTATAATAACCACATGTGCGTGCAACTTGACGATTAGGGTTACCTCTAGCAAAGAGACACCTTACAGGGTACGACGCGTTTGCATATTTATTTACGCTCAACTACTTGTGATTGTCACATGTTAATTGTCTGCCTTGCTTTATTTGCTCAAAATGCATTAAATACTAGGTGTTGTTTGCTTGTGTGCAATCTTATAAATGACATGCAAACTAACATAATTACCCTTTGAGGTTTTATTGTTTTGTCTATTTCTTTAGCATAAGTTTGATTTATAAAGTGGTTGACCACGCGAATCACGTAAGATTCAAGATCTGATTGATGGTAGACGCTTTAGCTCGTGAACGATGCAGTACCAGAAGCTAATGGCATTGTTTGAAAGAACTTGACGATTGAACTTAGTAGCATTATTTTCAATTTTAATTCAGATTGAGGCCCTGAATTGCATTCTACCTCAAAAGCTTCTGTTAATCTGAATCAACTCATTTTGAATTTATGAAAGTTGACATAAAATGCATCGCATTCTTATTATATTATTTACGCTTGCATTTATATTTGTTTATGTTTCAAAATTAAAATTGATAAACCTGCCAAAGCTTTGCTTGTGACGTATGGCAAAACAACTGAACAGTTTGAAAACGACGCACCGAAAAGTTATTATCTGCGGCTCTTTGGAAGGACAACTGGGGTAATTTTTACAAAACGAGTTAGAGATGCGGAAGATAATAACTGGGGCAGAATTTTGCAAGAAGCGGCGTTGGGTATTAAAGATGAGTTGGCAAGAATTTTGAAATTGGTTAAGCAAACAGTGCAAAGTCTAAGACAAAGGACGTTCAGTTTGTTTTAAAATATGTTATAAGTTTAAGTCAAGGCAAAAATTTTAAAAATGCATGACTACATTTGCATGCTTGCTTTGCTTACTATATTGCATTAAATTAATTTACCCTTGCCTCTATTTTTTCAAAAAACTCCTATGCTATTAAGTTCATGAGCCAAGTTTCTGAACATGATGCGCAAATGCAAGTCCGAGGAAGGCAAGGAAACAGTAGTAGCAGCAGCAACAAGATCAAGATCAAGATCAAGCCAGCACAATTCAAATGCTTCTCCCTTCCTCCCTAAATCTAACAAGTTTTCTTTGAGAGAAGGAATATGAAAGCTTGCAATGAAAGGATCATTCGCACTATGGATGAACAATTTATTGAACGAGCATCCAAAGTTGCCTTGCAGATTGCGTTGCATTGCCTTTTCATAACCTAAAGCATTATGCTTTGTCACGAGTTACTGCCGAACAGGCGGCATTTCTACCTCTATGACTTTCATTCCTAATAGGCGACAAAGCCGAGGCTTGTTTTGTGTCTTCAAAACTAAGCCAAATAGGGCATCGCTTTGTTTCAGGATTGACCATCGGCTACGAGGATTCCTTTAGTTGGACTATCTCGCCTACTGATTCGCCAAATGGCTCTTGCATTGCTCTACATTCCCGCAGTGTTTTTCTTTGCACTTGCTTTAAATTATGTCATTTCACTTTCTTTAAAATTGATGCCATGCTTTACGTTTCTCAGGTTGACCACCAGGCGGGGCTTTTCTCTTGTTGGACTTTTATGCATGTTGATTCGCTAAATCGCTTTTGCATTGCTTTACATTTCACGCTAAATTGCTTTGCACTTGCTTTCAATTATGACTTCGCACTTGCTTTATATTATGACTTGCTTTACTTTTAGTTTAACAGGTTAACAGGTCAGCCCTGAGACCCTCCTTGCTTTGTGCCGGATCGGATCACCAGCTGATTTGTAGGCAATCAACGCCAAGACCCTCCTTGCTTCGTGCCCGACCGGCTTGCCAGTTGATTTTCGTGATTGTTGAAAAGGATTTGCACTATGCCTTCGCACTTGCTTTATTGCTTCGCCAGTTGATTGGAAGGCAATTTATTAAAGATATTGCAGCTTGCACTTAAAAATTACGTCATGCCTACCGTAAGCAATCGGGGGCCTTATTATCAAGTCTATCGTGAGCAAGCGAAGACTTCATTAGCATTGAAGCCTACCATAAGCAATTGGAGGCATTATTCTGAAGCCTATCATAGATAATTGAAGGCGCTTTTGTTATTAGTCCTACCGTAAGCAATCGGGGGTCTTATTATCAAGTCTATCGTGAGCAAGCGAAGACATCATTATCATTTGAAGCCTACCATAAGAAATTGGAGGCATTATTCTGAAGCCTATCATAGACAATTGAAGGCATTTTTGTTATTGATCTTACTGTAAGCAATCGGGGGTCTTATTATCAAGTCTATCATGACCAAGCGAAGACGTCATTATCATTTGAAGCCTACCATAAGCAATTGGAGGCATTATTCTGAAGCCTATCATAGACAATTGAAGGTGCTTTTGTTATTGATCCTACCCTAAGCAATCAGGGGTCTTATTATCAAGTCTATCGTGAGCAAGCGAAGACATCATTATCATTTGAAGCCTACCATAAACAATTGGAGGCATTATTATGAAACCTATCATAGACAATCAAAGGGCGTTATTGTTATGGAGCCCACCGTAGGCTCGATCATGGTTTATTGTCGAATTGCGGCATTTCTATTTCCTACAGTTCTTGCAAATTGTTAAACATATCCATTTCATCTTTATTTTGCTTTATGAGAACGTTTACTAAAATTTCATTTTGTGATTTGCAGATATTGCTAAGTCTGAAGAAGTACCTGCTTTAATAAGTTTTGCGTCTTTTGCTTGCCTTATGGTTTAGGCTCATTCGCCTTATTATTGAACGTTTTAGGCTCGTTCGCCTTATAATTGAACGTTTTAGGCTCATTCGCCTTATAATTGAATGTTTTGGGCTCGTTCGCCTTATAAATGAACGTTATGTTACCTGTATAGAGTATAGATTGGACAAGTCAACTTGAGATATTATGTCTCGTTAGTCAACTTATTTTATGAAACCCTTGCATTTACAATTCGTTCTCGCTTTATCTATTTCTTGTTCCAATTATTACAATTTATTAGCAGTTGCTCGCTCATCGTTTGTTGAGATTATTAAGGATTTTTAGCAGCACCGCAGCAGCGTTTGAAGCATAACATGGAACTTTTCTTAGCGGTGAACTGGGGCACTCGTTGATATGAGCTAGACTCATCAACGCATCAACGAAGACCTGAAGAATCGCACCCGCATAAGTCGTCAACCCTAGAGGTAAGTCTCTTGTTAACCTTAGAGTCTGAGGTTTGAGATTGAAGACAAGATGGCTCGGTTATCGAGGTGCAGTGGAAGCTATGTCCGTGTAAACCCCTCTTTATGGGTGTGTCGTAGACCACATTTTCATAACTTGGGTGATTACAAGCCTCTTTTCCCGCGCTTGAGTAGTCGTTACTATCTCGTCTTTGATTTTCAAATTGCGTCGAACTACATATGGCCTGATTCTCTTTCAGCCCGACATATGTAGGCAACTCGAAAACTGGAGCTCGGCCATGTCCATAAGCCTCACATTTGATCCTAGGAATCAGAATCTTGGCTTTACCGTGACAAAATTGGCTTTCACGTCAACTTTCTTTACCATGAAAACTCTTTCATCCTTTTTGGATAAAGAGGGGCAGCTGTTGACACCCAATTTTGTCCCGGAATTTTCAATTAACGACTAATTATTTTTAAAATAAGGTTAATTTTTAGAATAAATTAAGTTCATAATTTTAACGATAAAAAGGCCGCAATCGTTCTTCATTTTAAGTCTTAGCTTATTTACGCAATATGCATTTCCCACTTTCCTAGCCCAATTTTGGAAAAACCCTAACCCTCACCCCTATAAATTCTAAAACCCTAGCCATATACACTATTCACTAATCATCATCTTCAACACAAAAATTTAGATCATCACACTATTCATCATCCTCCTCCCTACACAATTTCACTCTTTTTCTCTCTATACAATACATGCATATACACGCACACCATTCCCTTTCACTGTTTCGGAAACACATCATCATCATCATCATATACAAAACCATACGACCAACACCATTAAAACCCACACACCATCGTTGAAGATCTGAAATTGAGGGGTGACGGGAGATCGGGAAAGGAGATTTCCAGTCCAAAACATTGGCGAAACGCCACCACCTTCGCCGAATTTTTCACCGGAAAACTGCCATCACTGTTTGCTTTGTTCTTTCTGTTTCCTCTGTGGTTGTTTATCGTTAGCTGAACCAGAAATATAACATAAGGGGCGGGATCATAGCGATTACATCCGTGTCTCTCCCCTGAAAGCCATGGCCGGTAGTCGTTCTTCCTCCTCTATGTTTGGTTGTTGTCGCCGCTACCTCACCGGAAAATCTATCCAGCACGCTGTTTTTTTGTTGTTTCTGTTGTTGGACCGATGATGGGTTTTGATGGATTTGGAGATTGACGCTGGCTTACATTGATCTTTTATCCTACCAGTGGCTTCGATGTTTGTTTGTTTCTGTGTTGCCGTTCATCGTAATTTTGAATGGATTTTTGACCAGCGATGGTCATTGGTCTAGATTGATTCTAATGTTGTCCCGTGGTTTGTTACTGTTTGCATCGCCTAAAAATTTTCTCCGGTGGTGTTTAGATCTTGGATGGGTTTCTGACGTTCTTGACCCATTCCCTATTTGCATTTGACCCATTACCTGGTTTTTGCATTTGACCCGTTACTTGATTTCTGGAGTTTAACCCGGTTGAATTATTGGTTTGACCCATTTACATGATTGGACTACTGTTATGCATTAACAGATTTTTCTGAGTGCACAAATCCATTTTGGATAAATTTTATGCATTATGGAATATTGAACTGATTTGGACAAATACTAAGCTAATTGGCCAATGAAACAATACATATACATGTATTGAGGCCTCGGGGTTGATTTGAACATGATACTACACTTGAACAGTCCCGTCCCCGTGTCCCTAAAGCAAATAGGCGATGATGAATGTATGAAATTAATGCAAAGCAAGCCGAATAGAGTGGTGGGTTTGGTACTTGACATGGCAACCGGCCCGGGCTCCGTGTTTGCAGCCGTACAGAATCCCGAGCCTCTATTCGACGCGCCATACAAACCTGAGCCTAAATTTTATAAAAACAAAACCTCATTACTATTATTGTTATTATTATTATTATATATTTTATCATTATTATTATTATTATTATTATTATTATTATTATTATTATTACTATTATTATTATTACTTTATTATTATTTTATTTTTATTAGTTATTACACTTTATTATCGTAATAATCCAATCCATTTTGTTTGTTTTACGAGGTACATTTGATTGAATGAAAATGTCGCTCCCGGGTTCTGTCTTTTAACTTATTCCCATTATTTATGTAGTTAGACTTAATAGAATTTGTACAATTTATTTCTAGAATGATTAGTCAATGAACCTTTGATTATATGATTATTTGATTGTTTGTTTTTATTTTATGTTCATTATCCTTATTTTGGAGTTGTTATTTAAGTATCACAAATTGGGGCCATCTTAGCACATGCATGCAAGTAAAAAAATATTTTTGCAAATAAGCTTTTATTCGATTAATTATTCCTATTATTATTACTATTATTATTTATTACCATTTTTAAATAATTCTTTCGCCAGAAAAGCACACTTGTAAATATTTGAAAACCTGTCGGATTGACCGTTGTTAACGAAATTTTGAAAATGCCTTAAAAACCTTCTTTCGAAATTAACAAAACCTCTTGCCTTTAGAATCTCTGAAAGAACGACGACCTTCTTATAGAAACGGAGTTTTTGCACGCATTTGCTTATTTGATTCCCTATTTTTCCTTAAATTGGGTGGCGACTCCAAAAATACCAAAAGAGTTAGTCCATTCAGTTGATTTTCCGGAATTTATCATTTTCGGTGTAATTTTTGGGGTTCAACAACCCTAACGGGCTTGATGAGGTAAATCCTCCTTATCCCTAACGGGTTTTGAGGCATACAATTGTGATCCGACCATTGATGTTACCCATATAATTTGTATTAAAGTAAGAGTTTAGTTAAAGAAATCTTGTCGAAATGAATAAACCCCTAACTCATTCTCCATTTACAAATATTCTAAAGTATTGAGTTAATTTGATGCTCTTAGTGTTAATCGTTAGTTTTAGTTGTAGTTAATTCAATTTCTATCAATTTATACTTAGGAATAGACGAACAATTTGTAGAACTCATTACTACTTAATCTAGGACTAATAGATTGCAAGCTAGCTCCTTGAGGAAATCAACCCCGACTCCTAGTTGGGTACTACTATCTTTGACGATCTCCCACACCTTTATAGGTAAGTGGATTGAGCGTGGATCAGATGAACTTATGGGCAAGACAAGATCCAGTAATGTTTTAGAACAACACAAAAAAAGTAGGCATGGAGTTGCTAATTAGGTTGTTTAATGTCATCTTTAACTATTCTAAAATGCCTGAAAAGTGGAGGTGGAGCATGATGATCCTGTTGTATAAGAACGTGGGTGATATCTAAAGTTGCAATATCAGTAGGGGTATCAAACTATTGATCAACACTATGAAAGTGTAGGAGAGGGTGGTAAAGATGACGATGAGGACAGAGGTAAATATTTCCAAGAAATAATTTGGATTCATGCCTCGGTGATAGACGACGAAATTCATTCATCTAGTTAGGAGGTTGATAAAGCAGTACAACGATAAGAATTGGACTTACATAAAGTGCCTATCGATCTAGAAAAGGCATATGACAAAGTTCCACGGGATGTTTTATGGAGGTTCTTGGAATCTAGAGGTGTACATATAGCATATATTAAAGCACTTAAGGATAGGTATGATGGAGCCAACACCGGAGTACGAACTATATAAGGGGACTCAGAGCACTTTCCAGTTGAGATGGGGTTGCATCACAGATCAGCCCTTGGCCCATTCTTATTTGCCTTGGTGATGGATGAACTAGATCATCAGGGAAACAGAAAAAAAGGGGCGACTGCCATCTAATTTTCAGCAGAATCGTGGCTTCGCTACCACGCTGGTGTTGCACTGTACTATTCCCCCTTCGATCTCTCTTTTGTGGTCTCCTCTCTCTATTTTTCCATTGTCTTTCTCACCCTTTTTTCTGTGATATCAATTTAGAAAACAAGAATTTGGATCGGGACCCCTCTGTTTTCGTATCGTTGTATGTATTGTGTGTGTTGCTGATTTGGTGTATGTATCTGTTCTTGTTGCCTATGGTGTGTGCCTAGTTTCTTTTGTTGGTGATCTCTATTCAAGACAAGGAATTGGAAAAGAGTCGTTGGGGGAAGATATCTAATTGGAGTGATTAGGGGGATAGTGAGAGATTGAAAGAGATCATGAGAGATTGAACGTTGAGGAAAAGATCTGATAATGATAAAAGGTGCCAAGAGGGACGTTGGGAGGATTTATTTTGGGAATCAGATTGAAGGAGATTTTATAAATGTTGGGGTGATTTGAGGGATTAGGGGATCTGATCAAAATAACTTGAGATGTATTGGAAAGGAAATGGTTTATGGGATATTTATTCAAAATAGGAGTAAAAGAGAAATATAAATTACTTTAAAAAATGGGGGATGCATTTGGCTAGATATTGTGTCTAGGTTCCAATAAAATTTGAAAGAATTCAAGTGTCATTAAATAAAGTGGATTGAGTATTTTGTTTAAAATATATGGAAAAGGAAAATGCATGGTGTATCTGATCGAACTTTTGTCAAGGTTCAAAGAAAATTCAAATTTAAATAAACATGTCAAAAATAAAAAATAGGTGGTATAAATTTTGGACTAGACATCTTAATCGAATTGATATTTAACTAAACGTGCAAAATAAATGAGAATATGTTAAATATAAAGAAAAGAAATATGCAAATAATAAAGCAATTGGGGTCAAGTTAAATGATTTTGTATAAATAGTGACAATTAATTATTATTAAATATTATAAATGCAGTAATTAATTTGCACAAATGATCACAATACACATATTTAAAAAATAGCCTAAAATGATGAACTTGCATGATATAGCCACAAATAAATATAATGTATAAATAGGGGATAACACAAATAAATGTATGTTTTCTAATGCATATCTCGCTCGAACAATTAATAGTGCACCTTTAAGTTAATTATAGCCAATATTGGAAAAGAAGGGACAAAATTGGGTGCCAACAAGTGTACCATGTCAGGGCCCGCTTGGTCAGGGTTGAACGAAACCTCTCTACCAAGGCAGACTGGATCTCTTCTTCCGTGATCTCATTGTTCTTTACGGCTATGAAGTGTGTGGCTATATGTTTTTCAGGGTTTGTGGTTCCATCATACTTAAGATTTCTCGTCATGCCGAAGTGCTTAGGTATTCGAACCGGTGCAACGCTCACCTTGCATACGTGCTTGGAGAATTTTTGCTCGTCCACGGCGGTCACCTGGGTTGGTGCGCTTGAAATATTGCCTTTTCGATCGTGAATCACCTTTTAACTTCTTTAGTATACCCTGAATGACAGGAGACTCAGTGTGATACCCCTTAGCTGGGGTAGTATCCCACATCAGCATAACACAATAGAGATGCTGGATATATAAGTACACATACCTTAGACTCTAGTGATACGTTTTAAAGCCATGCAGGCCTAGGCCAAAAGCGGACAATATCACTAGTGTGCTGGCTATTACAGATGGTATCAGAGCCACTCTATGTCTATCGAACTGAGTTCAGGCGATTCCCCGGTATGCGGGGCAAACATCAGCGAGTACTCTGAGTCCATAAGAGGGGATGTTTGTGACACCCCCAACTAAGGAATAATATCCCACATCAACGTAACACGTGAGAGATGTTGGATATATAATAGACATGCCTTAGACTATAATGAAGCATTTTAAAGCAGTGCAGGCCTAGGTCCAAAGCGGACAATATCACTAGTAGGCTAGGCTATTACAACTATCGTGAGTCAGAAGAGAACTAAGAAAAGTAAGAAGGGTAGACCTGCTAAGAAAGCTCTAGTGCCCCATAATGAACAAAAAGAAGAGGTGGAGCTGGTTGAGCGAGCTACTCATGATCAAGTTCCACCCCCAGCATCAGTTCCAGCTCTGATGGTTATACCTCCAGAGGTGGGGCATGTGCTTAACGCTATTGGCAAGACTATGGATATGTTTCAGTCTTTCATGGCCAACCAGAACTAAAGGAGAGAGAACAGTCCAAAGCTATCTAGAGTGGATAAGTTTATCAAGTTGAACCCTCAATTGTTTCATGGCAACAAAGTTGAAGAAGACCCCATGCTATGGTTAGAGGGTGTCCAAAAACCCTCTGCATTATTGTTGCTCCCAACGCACACGCAAGTATACGTGGTCGACAAGTAATAAAGTGATAAGTAGAGTATCGTTCCCACGAGGACTATTCAGACTGGACTCCTAACAAACAATTTCTTAACAACTATTCAGGGATCTTTTCCAATGGTTGAGATTTTTACTAACTAAATGCAATAATTAAAACAAATAATTGAGATCAAGTAACAGAGCAAATTCTAAGTTGTTATCAATAAAAGATGACGGTCCCGGGTCAGAGTTACGAACAATCCAGTTGAGTTTTCCAGTTGATTCTACTTCTTGATTTCCTAGATTGCTAACTACAGGCTAAATGTACCCATGAAAACCTTTCGATTCTTCACGGTCTATGCAGGCTACTCCAATCTCTATATGTCTATGGGTTGAATCACGTGCACGCATTAACGAATTCTGTAATGAGTTAAACTAGGCGAGCAAGTATATGTCTATCCTACTCACAAATTGGTTCCCCGATGCCCGGGTTCACAAACTAGTCCTATTCTTTCTTATTGCGTAATTAAATTCCCTCTTTCGAGGTCAATCTAATAACCATAGATAGTGTTCAATTATCAGGCCTCAATAATCAAACAATTATGATCAAGAAAGAATAAACAATCCATAATGGTAAATCAATATATAGAAATCAACTTTCAAACATCAACCTTCATGTATTTACTCTAACCCGAGAACAAACAAACTATAGAATTAAAGAGAAGAATAAGAGAAAGAGAGAAAGAACTTGTGTAGAAGACATCTAGGGCTCCTCCCCTCTCCTCCAAAACTTGCTCCAAAGTCTGAACTCGCATAAAAAATTAAGTAAAAGAGTATTTATAGGGTTTACAAAGGCCTGGTAATAAGTTAGACCCAAGCCTAGACGAAATAGGAAGTTCCAAAACGCTCCAGTGGCGCTATAACGGGCGCCCCGCGCCCCCAAACGCGCAACCCAAGGCAGACCCCGTCAAACTTTGCACGCTATGGCTCCGCGCCGCGCAGCCAAACAAGCCAGAAAGCTGGGCGCGGTGGCTGGCGCGGCGCGCCCCCTGTGGCGCCCAGCCAATCTGCTCCTCTCCTTCCTCCTTTGCTCGCTCGTGTCGAGCCTTCGTGTGCTCGATCCAATCCTCAATCAAAATCCAATCTTTTCTTGCTCAATCATGCTCTTAAAAGCTCCAATTGTACTGCATAACAACCTACATACACACGACATAAAATTAGTGCAAAATCACCTTCACAAACTATTAAACAAGCGAATAACAAGCTCAAACATGCGGAAATATTAAGGAAATATTGGCATAAAATGCGAAACATCACCACCCCACACTTGAACCATTGCTCGCCCTCGAGCAAGTCACAACTAACTTCCCAACCTAGGTAAAACAGGTCTGCCTATGACTATGGTTGATACCGACCATTGAACCAATGCACACATGACTACTATGGATCCACAACATGCCAACAATTTTCCAAACTCAAAAATATGAGAACAACCACCCCAAAATAGCTCAAATGCACAAACTCAACTCATTGCAACCATGCTCCCACAAAATCACACCTATCTACTCAACCAAGAAACCATCAACTTCACCTATTTCATGCAAACCATGTGCCCTCACCAACATGAAGCAAAAGAGTGTCCCCCAAATATCACACACAACAATGAATATCATGAATAGAATGAGGACAATAGCATAGAAAGAATTCACTCACTCTCATGAAAGTCTCACATGTTGCACACAATGTACCATAGGCTTGCCCGTAGTGTAGGACTCCACTAATGTAAGCTCACTCCAATCGGGATTAACTAGGACTTTAAAAAGGTTGTAATGTAGGCTAAGGGGCGGGTAGGATACATATGGTAATAGTGACTACCTCCCTAAGCACTTTAATACATCACAATTAACTTAAGCACAAATCTCATCAAAGCAACCCAATCAACAACTTTCACACACACCTTCTCTACAAGTAGCAATATTCTTTTAAGCACACACTAGCAAGGAATGAATATCTTTTTCTCTTTTTTATTTCTTTTTCCACAATTTTTTTCTTTTCTTTTCAACTTTGCTCTTTTTTTTTTCTTTTTTCTATTTCATTATCTTCCACCCTTGCCAATGCTTTTTACTACTTCACAACTTTTACAATTATTCCCCTTCATTAGTTCCACTCAAAAACCTCCCAACATCTAACCACAACTCCAATCAACAACAAAATATCAATAAAGTGCTTAAGGAGTAAGGGCCAAAAGAGTCAATTTAGAACAAATGGGTAGGCTCGGGGTGTGGGTACCAACAAAAAGGATCAAAGAAATCACAACAACAATTTTTTTCAAGGTATATATGTAAGGGTAGGCTAACAAAAGAAGGCCTTGTATCATTTCCCGACTAGAGCAAACCTAGGATTTCGCTTTGCACACACACGGGGCAAGTTCTAGACATTAACATGCAACATGGAGTGAACAAGAACATGCCTCACACACACATCGCACATGGTCCACACTAAAAGGTTCCATCAACAACTCTCAATCAAGCATCTATAATGCAATTTGTGGAAAATTAAGCACTAATGCACAAAGGTTCACAACAAAGTCAAGCAAGCGGATTCAAGCATCTCAAGAGGGTCGTTCCATGTTTTTCCTAGGCATGCATCAAAATTAAACTCAAGGACACCACAAATAGCACATGCAATCAAGTCCAAGTCCATCGGTATCAAACAAATCAAAGGCACCTAGCATTCTACCTTTTTCTTTCGTCTAGGGCCACTTATAACTAACTATCCTAATCCTAAAAATAAAAACTACCCGGTTCAAAGGCCTACCCGTGGAAAAGAACCGAGGCCATAAGAAAAACCACGGGGCGGATGACATGTACCACTAATAAAACTAAAAGGAAAATCTTTTTGGAATTTTTTTCATTGGTTTTCTAATTTTTTTTTTCATATATTAAAGCAAGAAACAAATCAAACTAAAGTCAAGTTACAAAAGAAAAATCCTATGGTACATGCATCCTAACCTTAAAAATAAATAAAGGGCAGTTCCCCCACCCCATACTTAAACTAAGCACTGTCCTCAGTGCTAAAAATAAGAAAGTGCAAGGTAAAGAAAACTTCCCTGAAGATTCTAGTCCTTGGTGCTAGCATCCTCCAAGCTTCCATATAGTATGAGGTACTCAGACTTCCCTCATCAGGTCATCAACATTAGGCAAGGGTGAGGACACCCCACACTTAGCCTCGACATTACATGAACCTGCAATCCAAAGAATCACCCAAAATAATATACAACCATAAAAATACTAATAAAAATAAATAAAAGTAAAGCAAGCAAATTGGGTTGCCTCCCAAGAAGCGCCTTAGTTAACGTCGCGGCACGACGAAGACAACTTCATCACTTTTGTCTCCACCTTGAACTAGTGAATTGAATCCCCAACTTTGCCTCAAGCTTACGACTATGGTATTGGGGTGGTGGCAAAAATACAAAAGGACCAAGTAACCATTGTCGCATTTTACACTTCTTGGCCTTTACATGAGGGATGTCGTTTTGTCTCCTCGGCATCACAAACTTTAGAATATAAGCACCTTGTTCCTCCTCCTTTGGTTTCTTCATAGGCTCGAGTGGCTCAATTTTCATGTCACCATCCAAACACAATGTTGAAAAATGATTGGAATGAGGTCCAATGCGCTTCAATTCTAAAGTTGCATTACTTTTGACACCCTCACTTGCACAAACACTAGAGTCCTCAAATATGATGTTCTCTATTTCCTCACTTGACTCTAATGTAATTTCCTCAACCTTGGCATCATCAACTAATATTGGGTCGAATGGTAGGAATTCCACTTTTTGCTCCTCAAATTGGCTTCTAAGCTCTTCTATCTCAACTCTACCATTCACGACAACTGATAATTGGTCATTAGACACCTCAACCATATCACTCAAATTCTCCTCCAAGTCGTGAATAGTCAAGCCAAATTCGTCTATCTCTTGCCTGAGCACAACCCTTTCTTCCATAAATTGCCTCGTCATATTTGTAAGTTCACTCCTAAAATCCCCATAAGCTTCTAAGAGTTTGGCTTGCTCCATTAGCCAAGTTTCGCTAACAACCTGCACTTTATCGCTCCTGTCAAACTCACGAACATCATTAGAATCATCACAATTATTGGGGGAAGGAGCATGACACTTAGGACAATCATTCCACCGACCACCACACAATTTACAAAAATTCCAATCAAAGGTGATAGAAAATTCACATAACCAGTCTCGCAGGGTTGAAAGACTCGGACAATTTTCCCAAAAGTGATGTCTTCCACAAAGTAGACAAGAATCAATAAAATTTGAGCAACCATCATTCAACCCACTTTCATTAATAGATGCCATGATAACAAACAACACAATAATAAACTAAACGAAAATTAAACCTGAATAGAAAATAACAAATCGTTCAAAAGAAAACAGTCAATGCTTAGTCCCCGGCAACGGCGCCAAAAACTTGTTGCTCCTAACGCACACGCAAGTATACGTGGCCGACAAGTAATAAAGTGATAAGTAGAGTATCATTCCCACGAGGACTATTCAGACTGGACTCCTAACAAATAATTTCTTAACAACTATTCAGGGATCTTTTCCAATGGTTGAGATTTTTACTAACTAAATGCAATAATTAAAACAAATAATTTAGATCAAGTAACAGAGCAAATTCTAAGTTGTTATCAATAAAAGATGACGGTCCCGGGTCAGAGTTACGAACAATCCAGTTGAGTTTTCCAGTTGATTCTACTTCTTGATTTCCTATGAAAACCTTTCGATTCTTCACGGTCTATGCAGGCCACTCCAATCCCTATATGTCTATGGGTTGAATCACGTGCACGCATTAACGAATTCTGTAATGAGTTAAACTAGGCGAGCAAGTATATGTCTATCCTACTCACAAATTGGTTCCCCGATGCCCGGGTTCACAAACTAGTCCTATTCTTTCTTATTGCGTAATTAAATTCCCTCTTTCGAGGTCAATCTAATAACCATAGATAGTGTTCAATTATCAGGCCTCAATAATCAAACAATTATGATCAAGAAAGAATAAACAATCCATAATGATAAATCAATATATAGAAATCAACTTTCAAACATCAACCTTCATGTATTTACTCTAACCCGAGAACAAACAAACTATAGAATTAAAGAGAAGAATAAGAGAAAGAGAGAAAGAACTTGTGTAGAAGACATCTAGGGCTCCTCCCCTCTCCTCCAAAACTTGCTCCAAAGTCTGAACTCCCATAAAAAAATAAGTAAAAGAGTATTTATAGGGTTTACAAAGGCCTGGTAATAAGTTAGACCCAAGCCTAGACGAAATAGGAAGTTCCAAAACGCTCCAGTGGCGCTATAACGGGCGCCCCGCGCCCCCGAACGCGCAACCCAAGGCAGACCCCGTCAAACTTTGCACGCTATGGCTCCGCACCGCACAGCCAAACGCGCCAGAAGCTGGGCGCGGTGGCTGGCGCGCGCGCCCCCTGTGGCGCCCAGCCAATCTGCTCCTCTCCTTGCTCCTTTGCTCGCTCGTGTCGTGCCTTCGTGTGCTCGATCCAATCCTCAATCAAAATCCAATCTTTTCTTGCTCAATCATGCTCTTAAAAGCTCCAATTGCACTGCATAACAACCTACATACACACGACATAAAATTAGTGCAAAATCACCTTCACAAACTATAAAACAAGCGAATAACAAGCTCAAACATGCGGAAATATTAAGGAAATATTGGCATAAAATGCCAAACATCAATTATGAAAGTACTTGATGATGATGTTGTTGAATTTGCTGCCTTCCAGCTCAGAGATGTAGGTAGATCCTGGTTTCAAATGTGGGATAGAGAAAGAGTTGAAAAAGATGGTCTGCCTACTTGGAAAGAATTTGAAGAGGCATTTATAGCTATCTTCATACTAGAAGAAGATAAGAAAGCTAAAGCTACACAATTTGAGCAGCTCAAGCAGCGGATCAAAAGTGTACTAGAGTATCAAATGGAATTCATCAGTTTGGGTAAATATGCTCAACACATGGTCAAGACTGAAAGAGCAAAGATTCGCAGGTTTGTCAATAGTTTGGGTAGTCGCATCAAGGAACATAAAGTAGTTGCAATGGTAGGGATGACAGCTTTCTCTTCAGTTATAGGATTTTCTAAGAATTTGGAAAGAGACAAACAGCAAAGGAGGGAAGAAATGAAGCACAACAAGAAAGCCCGCACAACGAGTGGGTATAGCTGTTCAGCCAGTAGAGCAGAAAGAGGTTCCTTCAGCAAGGGGTCATTTGCACTAGCACTGTCCACTCATCATTCAGTTTGTGGGTCATCTTTCAAAATGAGTCAGAGCTATGGTAATCAATCCCTCCAGAATCGGAATTTCAAGTCACAGATCTCTCAGAGTGAGAGCAGCATTGGACAATAGTTTCAGCAGAAAGATCCTTGCAATTCATATGGGCGTGCATATTTATGGCCGTGTATGATGGGTACCGAGGTTGTTTCTAATATAAAAAAGAAGGGCATTTCATGTTTGAATGCCCAAAGTTGCATCAAAATTTTAGTGGGGGAGTTGCACGTCCAACAAGTTCTTTAGCTACTACAGTTGCACCACCTCAAGCTCGTGGCCCTCAGAATCTGGCCGGGCGAGGGGCAACTAGAGGTTCAGGCTCAGCTAATCAGGGAGGGGACGACCCCGTTTATATGATACACTTGATCGTCAGAGTGTAAAGGCATCTCTAGCAGTTGTCAAATGTATACTTCAAGTTTTTTTCACAGAATGCATATGTGTTGATTGATCCAGGTTATACATTTTCTTATGTCACTCCGTATTTTGCTATTAGTCTAGGGTTAGAACCTCAACAGTTAAGTGAGTCCTTCTAAAAATATACTCGAGTTGGTGAGCCGGTGAAAGCAACGAGAGTTTATAAGGGTTTCTCAATTTCAGTCCAAGGCTGTAATACCACGACCAATCTCATAGAGTTAGAAATGGTGGACTTCGATATGATCATGGTATGGGTTGGCTATCTTCCTGCCATGCTATATTGAATTGTTGTGCCAAGATAGTTAGAATCAAGATTCTAAATGAAGAAGTACTAAAATGGAAGGGTAGTCCAACATCGCATGTGGGTAATTTCCTTTCTTACCTTAAGGTGCAAAAGATGATAAGTAAAGGGTGTGTTGCCTATTTGGCTCATATCATTAGTGTAAAATCTGAGGCACCAACTCTCTAGTTTGTGCTAGTTGTTAGGGAATTTCAAGAAGTTTTCCCAGATGACCTTCCTAGACTTCTTCCAAAAAGATTCATTGACTTGGTATTGACCTCGTCCCGGGCACTAAACCCATATCTATTCCTCCCTATAGAATGGCCCCAGGAGAACTTAAAGAATTGAAAGAGTAGTTGAAAGATCTTCTTGACAAGGGCTTCATCAGAGCGAGTGTGTTACAGTGGGATGTTACGGTCCTGTTTGTCATGAAGAAAGATGGGTCTCTCAGAATATTTATCAGTTATAGACAATTGAACAAAGTGACAGTTAAAAATAAGTATCCATTGCCTAGGATTGACGACTTATTTGATGTGCAAAGTGCTTCTAAAAGATAGGCTTGAGGTTGGGGTATCACCAGTGAGAATCAGAGAAGAAGATATCCCAAAGACAGCCTTCATGACTCGCTACGAGCACTATGAATTTCTAGTGATATCATTCGGGTTGACCAATGCACCAGCAACATTCATGAACCCGATGAACAGAGTCTTCAACCCATACTTAGACACCTTCATTATCGTGTTCATAGACAATATTTTGGTATATTCTAAAAGAAAGGAAGAACATGTAGAACACCTCAGGATAACATTGCAGACTATGACAGAGAATCAAATTTATGCCAAGTTTTCTAAATGTGAATTTTGGCTCCAGTCTGTGGCATTCTTAAGCCATGTGGTATCTAGCAAAGGCATTAAAGTATATCCTCAAAAGATAGAAGCGGTTAAGAACTGGTCGAGGCCGACAACACCGACCGAAATCTGAAGTTTCTTTGGTTTGGCAGGCTACTACAGGAGATTTATAGAGCGTTTTTCTTCACTTGCAGCACCGTCGACCAAGTTGACTCAGAAATCCGTTAAATTTCAGTTATCAAATGCGTGCGAGCAGAGCTTCAGGAATTGAAAAAGAGGTTGACTACTGCACCTGTGTTAACATTGATGACAAGTTAGGGTAGATTCATAGTGTATTGTGATGCCTCCAGAGTAGGGCTTGTTTGTGTCCTCATGCAAGAAGAAAAGGTTGTTTCCTATGCTTCAAGGTAGCTGAAAAACCACGAGAACTACTACCCCCACTCATGACTTAGAGCTTGCAGCAGTGGTATTTGCTTTGAAAATATAGCGGCACTACTTATATGGCGAGCGTTCTGATTTATTCATAGACCATAAGAGTCTCAAGTACATTTTCAAGCAAAATAAGTTAAGTTTGAGGCAGAGAAGGTGACTCGAGTTGTTGAATGATTATGGCATTAATATCCTTTACCATCCGGGCAAAGCTAATATGGTAGCAGACTCACTCAACAAAAAGTCAATCGGTGTCTTAGTTTATTTATTAGTTCAGAGGATACCGTTAGGCCGAGAAATGCAAAAGTTGGCAAATAATGTGGTCAAACTGGATGAGACAGAAGGAGGAGATGTGATTGCTTATGCCTTAGCACGTTCATCACTTGTTGCACATATTAAGGCTAAGCAAGATGAGGATTCGTACTCGGTGAAAATAAAAGAAGGAGCCAAAAATAAAGAAATCACTGCTTTCACTCTTGGAAGTGATGGAGTTTTGAAAATAAATGGTAGGTTATGTGTAACAGATGTGGATGATCTCAAAAAAACTATCATGGAAGAAGCTCATAGCTCGAGGTACTCTATTCACCCAGGTGCTACTAAAATGTATCAAATTTGAAGGATTCGTATTGGTGGAAAGGCATGAAGAAGAAAGTGACAGACCATGTGCTAAATATTTAAATTTTCAGTAGGTCAAGGTAGAGTATCAAAGGTCAGGTGGTCTACTTCAGAAAATAGAGATACCACAATGGAAATGGGGGGCGATAAACATGGACTTCGTGGTAGGATTTTCTCGCACGTACCGGTAAACATGATTCAATTTGGGTGATTTTAGATAGACTTACAAAGTAAGCTTACTTTTTTCCAGTAAAGACGAACAGCATGCTCAGTTGTACATCAAGGAAATTGTTGAGTTGCATGGCACCTCATTCTCGATAAGCTTTCTAAAAAAGGTTGGGTACTAAGGTCAACTTGAGCACTACATTCTACCCACAGATTGATGGTCAAGCAGAAAGGCCCATTCAAACTCTCGAGGATATGTTACGAACTTGTGTTATAGATTTTTGAGGTAATTGGGATGACCACATGCCGCTCATTGAGTTTTCCTACAATAACAGCTATCAGGTTAGTATCGGCATGGCTCCATGTAAGGCATTGTATGAGCGTAGATGTAGATCTCCAGTTGGTTGGTTTGAACCAGTAGAGGTGCCGTTACTTAGCCCAAAGTTTGTTTATGAGGCTCTAGAGAAAGTCCAGTTAATTAGAGAAAGGCTTAAAGCGGCTCAGAGTCATCAGAAGTCTTATTCTGACAAGAGGCACTGAGATTTAGAGTTCAATGTAGCTGATATGGTGTTTTTAAAAGTGTCACCTATGAAAGAAGTTATGAGATTCGGTCAAAAAGGAAAGCTTAGTCTTAGATTTACCAGACCTTATGAATTTGGAGCAAGACTTGTAAAGTGGCTTATGAGTTAGCCTTGCCAGTTGAGCTGTCTTCAGACCATCCGGTTTTTCACGTGTCTATGCTAAAAAAGTACACCCATGATGAGTCATATGTTATTCATGCCGACACTATAGAAATTAATACAGACTTGACTTACGAAGAGATACCAGTCCAGATTCTTGATAGACATGTTAGAAAGTTAAGAACAAAGGATATAGCTTCGGTGAAGGTATTTTGGCGTAATCATAACCCAAAAGAGCCTACATGGCAAGCTG
The DNA here is from genome assembly GCA_029990175.1 of Petunia secreta. Lineage (NCBI taxonomy): Eukaryota > Viridiplantae > Streptophyta > Magnoliopsida > Solanales > Solanaceae > Petunia > Petunia secreta. The sequence goes on from JARKIP010000112.1 coordinate 582,350, forward strand.
AGGAAGATATGAAGGAAAGATATCCCCATCTATTTGAGGAACAAGGTATGTGAACTTTAAAGACTTAGCTTGTATTTAAATTTTTCTTATTAATTATAGGTTTTCTTGTAGCATAGTTCCTTGCTAGAGTATAATTAATTCGTTATTGTTATTTAGCTCCTTGTCGGAGTATGTTTGATTTATTAATGAGATTTATCTCCTTGTCGGAGCATGTTTCATTTATTGTTGAGATTTTCCTCCTTGCTGAAGTGGTAGTGATTATTTTGAACTATTATTGGTGCCTATACATGGCCTGTTATGGTGTATTAGTTGTTGTTAGTGTAGTTGTGTATTTCTGATAAAGATATTTTTTTGGATAGTCCAGTTACATAGGAGATTCTGCCGAAATTTTAATAAATCAACCACTTAGCCAAATTTTGGAACATTTGGCAAGTTGGTAGAATGTAAAAGTGGCCTAGGAGTGAGGAATAAAAATTATTTGAGTACGAATAATTTTAATGGGAAATAATGTGATGTTCCTCAAAAAAATTTAAGTTTTAGGGTACTTATTGGCATGAGAAATATTTATGTAAAATTATTTTTTATGCTATGGCGAGGTCCGAGTATGAAGTGTATGTGAAAATAATTTAAACATTTATCATGGATGATGTGCAAATATTTAATTATATTTGAAATGGATGAAGAAATTGCAAGAAGTGCGAAAAGTTAATGCCAACTTAATGTGGCTAGAGTTTAAAGAATATTATGTTGGCTAGTCATAGTTAGCCAAAGCAAATAGGTTCTGGCGAGGACCCACTATACATATTTGTCCAAATAAAATTTTCATAAGTAAATAAAATAATTAAATATTACGGAAAAGGGTAGAAAAATCAGATGCTTGGTCCTTTAAGCGTAGACCTAAGAAAACAAAGTCTTGCGGTAACTAACTAGTCCCCTTTGTCGTAAATCTGAAGCAGAGGAGTAAACAATTCACTGTTTCGTTCCTAAGGGCTATTCGGCTTAACCCATCTCGAAGCCGACGCACAGGTACGACTTTCTTACGAACTCGTGACGATTATAAATTCGTTATACACAAGAATCTAGCACCATTATACACAATATTCATTGGAAAGTTTCCTCAAAACCTAGAAAGTTAAGGGTTGAACCTAAGTTCTTGAATTGAGAAAAAGATTGAAACTTTGGTATTGATTACTCAAATTGGTGGTTATCGTATTTGTTAGGTGATGTGAAGTGCGTGAATTGGAGCTTATGTTTAGGCTCAAGGAATAATTGAAGTGAATTGATATAACCCTTTACTAAAGAGGTTCTACTCACAAAAGCCCACTTACAAAGCATTTAATAAAATATCTTAAAGAGCTAATATGTGTTTAGTTAGAACGAGAGAGTGCATCTTAGCTAAACCTCATTCTGATTAACATTCAAGAGTTTATCGTTGAGTTATAGAAATTTTTTTTCATATTTTATTATGTTTAATTTATGTGATATTATATGTCAAGTTTTCATTAAATTTTAAAGCATAATGAATAATCACTTCATATATTCATGTCATGTTTTACTCAAGACTATTTTGATTTATGTTCATGGATAATGTTCAAAGAATGTATTGGAAAGTGGTCACGAAAAAGTTTTATACCTTGAGATTCTGAGTAGGATTTTGTGACCTTTAGTGGTTAATGTTGACCCCAAAACTACTCGTGCCAGAGTAGGAGTTTATGATAAGATTGTCTGACATGGCCAAGGCACAAAAATGCATAGCATGCTATCACCTAGAACTGTGTGGCGCCACAGAGAAGGGCCCTATTCAATCAGGCGGGGATTGAACTCGTGCCTATCACATGGTGACTTTATGGAATCATGTTATGTCTGAGTTAATTAGTACTCCCTAGAAAAGAAAAGAAACTATATTTATATATAATTAAAGTTCAGAATTTTATTTTTTCAAGTTATTTCAATTTTCTTTAAATATTTTATGTTCTCATGGTTTTAAAGAATGATGTGCATTTCATATTTCTTTTAAATGTCTCGCTCCCACTTTAGTGGGGGTGTCGTTGAGACTCACCGAGTACCGCTATTTTGTACTGACGTTCTCCTTTGGGAACCTATGTTGGCCTGTGGCGCAATGTAGAAACCAGTGTTGCAGATACACATGCGACAGGCTAGGATTTCCCCCCCCCCCCCACTTCTAGTGCTATTAAGAGCTACACTTTTGTTCGTGGAGTACTTTCTTTTCGAGTCAGGATTATTTATTTATTTATTACGTTGTGACTAGCCAAGAAGTTTATGTCCTGAGCAGTGTGTCCATTTATTTAGTAGAAGCTTCATAGACAGTCTAGTAGTTGGTATTGTGGTCCAGCCTTGCATTGTTTTGCACGAAAACACAATTTGACCGTGTTGCTTTCAAGGAAAATATTTCAATAAGAGTATTATTATTTTAAAATATTTATATTGAAGAGAATTGTTTAAGTTTCATAGATAAGTACAGGAGGTTCGCTCGGTCAAGCTTAGGTATCGGATGCCGGGTCACAGCTTGTTTAGAAAATGGGTCGTGACACTCAGCGGGTGCTGGGTTGTTGGCCGTGGTCAAACTCCCTGGGGCATTCTCCAAGTGATCCTTCGTCTGCCGCTGAAGCTGGGGTGTTACCCTCGGGCTCCGATCCACCTGGGGATCATGGCCTTGGCATTGACTTGGCGAAGATTTCCTCCAAATGCTTGGCTAGAGTTTTGGCTAGGGCTATTCATTTTTTAGTTTTACCGATTAACCCAAACCAATAAAAAAATGATGGGTTATTGGTATCGATTTATTGGGTTAATGGTTCGATAATAATTTAGATTTTTTTGATATTGGGTTATCGGTTCGGAGCTCGGTTTTACCCATTTCCTTAATGGTTTAACCGAAAACCCGATAAGGTATAAGTATATTATATATTTACTCTTATAGTATATAAAGTCACTTTAGTAACCCTAAGTCTTTCATTTTAGCTTTCACGCAGCTTTCCTTTGAACCTTCACTGTATAATTTATTTCCTAGTTGTAACACGTTTCTTGTTATGTTAAATAGGTAGAGTCGTCAACGACAATGTTGATAACATATTGGATTCATTTTGAAACAGTTGGGATTCAGGATAATGAATGGTGCAATATGAAATGCATTTACTGTGGCTCTAATTTTCGTTACAATCTGCGACTCAGAGGCACACAACCTTTGATGTATCATTATAACCGTTACTTGGAGCGCATGGAGTGTGCAAGTATATCAAGCTTAATTAATCACCAATTTTTGGATTAAACTAGATTTTTTTGATGGTCTAATGTTTTATTTTCTACTTTGTTTTGAACCTGCTAGTTTGCTACTGTTGCTTAGCTTTGTTCGGATGGTTTAATATTCAAATTTGCTACAGCTTTCTATTTGAATCTGCTACTGTTTTCTGTGCGGATCTAATGCTACTTTCTATGCAGATTTGTTGCTGCTTTCTGTGTTAATCTGATGTTGTTTAAAGCAGCTAGTCTTGTTCAAATGTTGGGCTCGCTCAGTTTTTTAGGCTGTTGCCGCTTTGTTCAAATGTCTGGATTGCTCTGTTTTCTACCAAATTGTTGCAACTCGGTTTAAATTCTGTTACCGCAGCTCTGTTTTTTAGGTTGCTGCTTTGAATTTGCTTGCAGCAATACTAGTTTACAGAAGTCTGAAAAGATGTAGTTAGCTCATAGTTGGTAATATAGAAGTCTGAAATAATATTGAGTAGTACTAGTTTATGATTACTTGAATTGTTGGATGGAGGTAGTTAAATGTTTTGGGGTAGTCCAAAGTCAAGTTTATTGGGATAGAGGGATCGATGTGCTTATCAGGTTTCAGAGGTATCATTGTTCTATATATTGCGTGGTTACATGAGATTTTATTGGTTAGAAAAATGTAGGTAATGATTGATTAAGGTTGGCAAAGCCTTGGTTTTCGTTCAAGGCTAAAGATGAATGCATTCTGTTTGGGGGTTTTAGATATACCAGGAATCTTTGCATTCTATGTTTGTAAGTTCATTGAGCTTGCTGGTTGCCAATGACAGACAAATGGAGTAGCAAAGAGTATTGTTTGCAGCAGAATGAAAAAAATACTACAATTGGTAGGCCTAAGTTACTTAAAAGTTAAACCAAAAACCGAACCGATAAGAACCTAAAACTGATAAACTGATAACCGATAACTGATACCTTATTTGGTTTAGCACTTTTAAAAACTGAAAGCCAATAGCCAAACCGATAAGATTCAAAACCGAACCAAATCGACTGATAAGCACCCCCAGTTTCGGCCATAGTCACCGCATTCTGAGCCGACTGCTGCTTTTGAGCTTTGGGCAACCTGTCCAAGGTTTTCTCAAACTTATCGGTAGCCCTATCGGGGCTTTCATGTCGTGAATCGTCATGATTTCTTTATTCTCTTACGTGGATTGGTTCCTTGGACGTATGCTTCTCTAGTTTATGAGTTGTATTTTATGGGAGACCGTCATTTTTATTTGACATGGTCACGTGTTTCCTTTGTAAAAACTAACAATTGCCTAGGACCCACAGTGGGCGTCAAACTGTTTATGCATAAAACTTGCCAAACAGGTTAAACATATAAATTTATAGAAGGGTCACCGACATTAAAGTTAATAAAAAGGAAGATGTATGAAAGCAGTAAAAGGGATATATTATTCCTTTAGAATACGAGGATTCATAGTGAATCGCTTGATGTCGAATACAATGGGGAAGACGGGTATATATAGTATTAGGTTAACCTTAATCCTAATTATGATAAAATACTCTGTTTATAGGTCGTGTGCCTGATTACATAAGGCGGTGATACTAAGTAAACCCTAACTAGGTGACTGTTAATCTGAAGGCAGCTGGGTGTGTGCGTTACAACCCTGAGCACGTGCCTAATGAGCGGTCATGACTATGGGGCAGGCGTATATCCTTAGCGCCTGATAACTTGTAGAGTAAGGCTAGTCTTTGCTAGCTGGACTCGTATCACCATAATCATAGGTGGTGTATTTTTACCTACATATTCATTTTAAGATAAAAGCTAAAACGTCAGCTAACGATGAAACTAGCTAGAGGGTTGGATATTGTTAAGTTGTGACAAAAGGAGAATAGCTGTGACCACCACTTTCAAAATTATTAACTAGTACTTGGAACAACGTCATTTATTGAGTGCACAAAAAAAGTTCACAACTTTTCTTACGTACAGTAAGATGGCATAGGATCCTTATTTTACACTAATCTCCCTTTTATTTAATTATTGAGAAATGTAAACCTAGTATTCGTCAATGACGAATAAATACAACAACAAACAGATTGAGTTACATAGGAAACGAAACAACGTGCTTGGGAGATCGATATTGTTTTTTCCTGCCCTGACAATGCTGGTTGAGATCATAGAGAAAGACAAGGAGAAAGACTAAAGTCGAGTCCCCAGAGCTCAAATCCTCCTTTAATGAAATCGTAGTAGCCTCCCTTCAGTGCTAAAGTTTTATTCTCCAAACCTTCTTTCACAAATGGATATGTTAGCAGATTGGATAGTGATACGTTCACAGCTTCCTGCGGTTTATTCATTTCCATTTTTAACAAATAAACTACTATTATAGTTGTTAAGAAACAACAATAGATAAAATAAAAATATGTAAGACTATTTTTTATTTACCTTCTCACAAAGTTTGCATTGTTCTTCAAAAGTTTTATCCCCATGTTTAGCGAGCACCTTAGCCTTGGCAGGTAATCCAATTTTCACCCAGTTCTCAATGAAGTCACTGCATCATCATCACATATGTAATTTCTTCAATTAGAAACATAACAGAATCAATGGTGCAAAAAATGTGTTTGATTTTATTAATTGTTATACTGTCCATATGTATAACTTAAATAGTTTAATTTATGACACGTTGATTCCGAACCATCTTCTGGCAGGTTCATGAGCCCCTTAATACCTCCACAAGCACTGTGGCCAATGACTACAATATTGCCAACCTTAAGATGGAGAACAGCATATTCGATGGCAGCTCCTACTCCCGAATATCTGATCTGTTGCAATCCAATTCAGCACAAAAGAATGGTAAATTAACAAATTAATGTATGACAGAAAGAAGAAACTAACGTATTCATATATAGAGAAGTACTGGATATATGACCTTGTCATAAGGAGGGACCATATTGGCGATGTTTCGAAACATAAAAGCTTCACCAGGTTGGAAGTTCAGTACATGAGATGGGCTTACTCGTGAGTCGGAGCAAGCAAAGACCATAAACTGTCACATGATTAAGAGTAATCGTTTTTCAGCTATGGAAATTAAATTAAATCACAAAGTCCTAACTAGTGTGTGACGAGTTCAATTTCAGTGCTAACTAGTGCACGGTACAATGGAAATAACAATAATATTGACGATAAAATAGCAAGATATTGCACCTTGGGTTCCTGGCCTTCCTTGAGCGGCTCAAATATTTCTGGATATTTGCTGATGACATGCAAGAGAAAAGGTTATAAGTTCTTTTTTTTTCTTTTAAATTTCAAGGTCATTTGTGCTGCACTTATTTCTTTTATTACATAGTAGTACCTCTTTTTCTTTTTAAACTTAGAAGCAAATTTGTTAGGACACAATTCTCAATTATCATAGTATAGATATGAAACACTTCTAATAGGGGCTTACTTATATTTTTCAGTTTTGAAATGACAAAAGCCATTCATGATCCTGTCAACAGGGTCGAAGGTTTTGCTGTCTGTTGTTTGCAACTCAGTTGTGATTTGATCAATTTTTGCTGCTGCAACCGATCCCAGTTGTGTCTTCTCGCTGCAGTTGCATGATTCCCAAATTCAACACTTAATATTGATTTGTTCTTCTTTCATTTTATTCAAAAACAAATTAAAAAGCACGTCATAAAATTTATTCTTTATCCGTATTCCTGTAATGCTGATGGTCCATACCTGAGGACCTTCTGGAGTGCAACAATGGACTCTTCGTAACTTGATCCCTTTGCCATGTCGTCGCTCTGCAATTCCCCATTTTCATCAGAATTCAGAAAACAAAAACTCTTTTTGTCTCTATTATACGTCGACAAGATAGAGAAAATTAAATATAAAAATAGATGGTGAATGGCCGCGCCTATATATTTTAGTATATGTATATAATTGAATTAGAAGTTGGTGTAGTAGTGAAGATATATATTCAAGAAATTGGGTTTTGTGGACTTAGCTATCAGGATCGAAAGTACAACAACATATAATTTCCACATGTATGTATTTTCTTGCATGCATTCTTATTGATCTTTTTTTTTCTCCAAATATGTAGTAAAGAAAGCGACAAACTTAAGGTGAGGTGAATTTAAAGGGATGGGAGAAATCAGAAACGTATGCCAGCATGCATTGTTAACAAGGTTGCTGACTTGGCTAACAGAAAAGATTTATGCTAGCTATATACACTAAGGGTCGTTTGGTAGAAAAACATGTTATATAGGGATTAACAATACATGTATTAGTAATATAGGAATAAGTAATGCAGGGATTAATAATGCAGAAATTATTTTTATCATATGTTTGGTAACTTGTATAAAAATTGAATATAAACCTGTATAAAATTTTGTTTTCAATTATACCCTTAAAATTTTATAGGATATTTCTCTTTTACATTTAATTCAATGATAAGTTTGTGAGCTAATATTCACAAGCTAGTGAACAATTAACATCATTTCCACTTTCTGATTTTGTGATTCTCTTCTGCACTGCGTATAATGGCCTGCTCAAGAATAATAGACCATAGGAATGGCAATTACAAGTTCTAAAAATGCAACAATCATTTGACGTTCTCTATTCACAAATCAGAATAATCCTGGAGTAAGAAGTGATCTTTACTGGGAACATCCGATTAACTTGTTCTTTGACCTATTTTACAAATTATTTTATTCTTTGAGTTATAGACTTATCAGTTCTATAGCAATAGAGAAAAAGCTTCAAACTTTTGTACATATTTCAACATACAAATAAAAATAAAGGTACACAAAATAAAGGGCAGTTATAGAATGAAGAAAATTCCAAATGAGAGGAATGAAGCGATTGTTGATTCTAGCCATCTTAAATTCGGCCCTAATTACTGAAGAATATGTTACTTCACTTTTTATTATTTTTCCTTCAATTTGGAACAAGAGAAACAAACTTGACTAGAAAAGTTAGGATTTGGATAAATTTTTTAATCTTGTAGATAAATTAAATAGTAAAAGAAAGGTTTGGGAAGAAGATTTGCAGTTATCCCGTCACATTGTTCTTGTTGCCATAGCAGCCGCTTCTCTTCCTCTTCTGTTTTAAAAATGAGTTTCAGATGAAAAAGGTTAAGACGAGGGTAATTTTGTCATTTCACATTTTTTATCCAGGTATTGTAATCCTGGTATTAGCTATTCCATGTGGGGCTCGGTATTAAATTATACAGGATTTGAGACATTAGTAATACTGGTATTATTTGAAAACTAGTACCAAACAATTTATAAATTTATACATGTTCTAATACCTGGATTATTCTATGCAATACAGCATATCAAACGAGCACTAACAATGATAAAATATTGTTACGCCATCTGTATAATTTAATATGGTAGTACTATTTTCCAAGTTATCGGATCAGATCCTTATTAGCTACAAATTGTTAGTCTGTAAAGCCGTGGATCTAGTCCCTAATAATACTAATCACACTATGAAATATCAATCACACTGTTGAAGTTAATAATTAAGTTTATTAAAGATATATCTTTCTAACAATTTACTAAATTTTTAGATGAGATGACTACAAAATTTTGAGCATTCAACATAGTATCGGGACAGACAGTGCTCACGAGTTCGAGTTTAACAGACACCCTTTATCAATAAGAATTTTTATGTGTTTGATCCATGAAAAGCAACCGGACCTCACGTGAGGGGGCAACATTATAGATTAATTAAGTAATAAAACTTCAACATAGACTAGTTAGGTTTATCATTTAGTAATATGCACTGGTAATATGTGTATATTAACAAAGATAAAAGAGAGTTACCGAAGTCGGGTGATGAGAGGAGCAAGAGGGGTTTCTGGTGATAGTTGAGACTAGGAGTACAGGAGAAGCTGAAGAATTGTTTATTTCTTTGGGAAAATGAGGGTAACTTTAGCCTTCAATTTATACTACTCGATAAGCTAGTTGTGTAGTTGATGCATCTTCATTTTTCTCATTCACGTTTTAAGTTTGCTACACATATATGACCAACCCAATGACTGTGTTGACAAGGATTGCGTGGTAAATGACAACTTCGATTCGTTCAGATCACACGGTCGGCCCTCTCCCAAACTGGTGAAGCCACCACTTTAGGCCCCGTATTTGTGAGGCCCCATTTATTGCTAGACATAATAGGTTATATTATCTCTGTTTTTTAATAGGTGCTTATTTTTTCTTTTTATTTTTGTCAAAATAAGTATCATTTTAAAAAATCAACGCAAACTTTATTATTCTTTCTTAGTCTTACTCGTGCAATTAAAGATGTAAGAAATGAATAGTTGTACTTAAGTTTGGTATTCGAGATTAGTAAATTGGGGCAATGTGGTAAAATCTGAACTCCATCCGTTTTAATTTATATGAGCTTGTTTGACATGACACAATATTTAATAAAAAAATGAAGACTTTTGAAACTTGTGGTTTAACTAAGCCATTGATATTTGTGTGGATATAAATCATTTCGTTAAGGCACAGTGGTAAACTTGTGGTTAAGTAGTTTCCAAGTTTAGAAATAGGTCACTTTTTTTAATGGACTAAAAAAAAAAAAAATTCACATAAACTGAAACGGATGGAGTACTATTTAATATTTTATTAATGGACGTGAAAAAAAGTAAAATGAACACTTTATAATGGGACTAAGGTAGTATGTGAGTTAAAAAATTTCATCTGAAGTAAAAAAGTAAGATACGCGGGAAGTTACAAAAAAATTGATCAAATGTTATTTAAGAATCTAATATCAACAATGTCTCAAGAAAGATTAAATGGATTGCCTATATTATCAATTGAGAAAGACTAATTAGAAGAATTGATTATAAAATATTTATTAATAACTTTACATCTCAAAAAGCTCAAAATATAGGCTTCAAATTTTTATATACTACTGTTAATATATATATGTCTACTATTTTCAATTTTTTTCCTCTTACCTTCGGAGTGAATAAATTAAGATCAAAGGAAAAAATTTGTTATGGTTCATTGATATGAGGGCCCATAGAAGTCATACCATTAAAACTTCAATATAAAAAAGAAACGATTGAGTTCTACTTGCTGACCATTAGTTTTTTTCATTATTTTTTTGGGAAGAGTTTAGAGTCCTACTATTAGATAAGAATAGGAAGAATACTTGTTAAGGAAAATATCGTTTGGCTGAGAATATGTTCTCTTATAGTTAAAAAAAATTCACTTCATAATTTTAACTTTTCTCATCAACACATAAACTTGTGTAGTACACTATAATTTTGAGCTTTATTCTTCAATTAAAATCTTCATTTGGCATAGCTAAATATCAAGTATTATTATTTTGAAAAATAATGGAGCACTTTCTTACAACAAGTATACTTGAGCAAAATATTTAATTTGATATCAAGTTATCTATCCTTGAACCATGTTCTATCCTTTTAATTTTTTATTATTTTATCATCTAAAATTTAACATTTTTACTATTTTTATTTCATCCATATATATTGTCTTTTTAAATCATTTATAAGAAGATAAGTATGTCAAATAGAAAATGTGAATGTGGTTATGAAAAAACTCAAGAAAAAAAAAAGAATTGAGAATTTAATAAAATCCCAAAAAGGTGCTCTAGATAAATTTTTATTAAATAAGAAAAAAATTTAGTAAGAAAATTTGGAAGAATGTTCCTTGGATGAGCAAGTTACTAATTCGATTGAATTAGATAATTTAGAAATAATAACATTTAAAAAGAAGAACAACTAAGTGACAATATAAACGAATTATTATTAACTTCGCATCTCGAAAAACTAAAAAAATAGACTTCACATAAAAATATATATATTTTTTTATATAATACAGACGATTTTTTAAAAAGAAACTTAAAGCCCCTTATTAGAGTCTTGCTTTAGGCAACAAAATTCATTGGGCCGCCCCTGATCAAGAGACAATATGGGTTGATGAAAATAATATTTATATAATTACGTCACTTATTAGGCTACTACAGGTACGTCTCTTGATAGAAGATAAGTGATGATTTTGTAAGTAAGATAGTAAAAGCCTGTTTTGTCAAGCTGTCAAAATCAGCTTATTTTGATAAGTACTTTTTATCAAAACTGCTTTTCAAAGAAGTGCTTTACAAGATAAGCAATTTGTGTTTGGCCAAATTTTGGAAAAGTATTTTTGTTATTAATTTGAGTTTGACCAATATGTAAAACATTACCAAATTACAAAAATGGATATATAATAATATTAATTTGATTAAATATGGAAGCTTGAAATGAGTATTCTTGTCCCAAATAATCAAAAGCACTTATTTTTTCAAGAAGCTACTTTTTTCAGCTTCTTCCCCCACAGTAGAAAAACAGCTTCTGCTGCCACTCAAAAGCACTTGCTTTTTCATAGAAGCTCGGCCAAACACCCCAAAAATTTAAAATAAGCACTTTTTTTTAAAAAAAATAACCACTTTTTGCTCCCCAGAAGTTTGGCCAACAGGATCTAGGTAGCCTGTTATTACATGTTAAAATTATTTATAATGTAAAATCAATATTTGCATTGACAATGTATAAATCCAAAATATAAAGGAAATAGCATTTCGAGCCTACATTGGCATCACATATGTTAAACAAGAGTTTTATCATATATATTAGTAGTTGCGTAAATACTTTTTGCACTATTAAAGTTTTTTGATGAGATGTAGTCACTAACTTGCTTTTTGGCATGCACTATTTGAGTCCTGTATAGAAGTTTCGTCAAATCGTTCTATTGTAAAAGTTATGCGTCTCTTTCGTGGATTTGGACATGCGGCACACTGGCCAATCGTTATTCGCGGGCCACTCCTTGGCATAAACTTAAGTAATGTTGGAGGATCAACATAATACTTTTCTATTTTATTTTATGTGGCTGTGTTTAATTTCATATAAGCTTAAGGAAAAAAAAAGACTTTTAAAATTCTTACTAAGATATTCTTGCGTATCCTATAACGTGTCAGGAGCTCCTGAAGTGCTACTAAAAACAAACGTTAAGACTCAGAAATATGAATGGTCAGACGTGAGATCAGACGTGAGAGGTGAGATTTTAGATGAAAGGAGATAAAAGTCTTATCTTCTAGCTATATTGCTACTAGTGTTCTGCGTCGATATCTCTTTAGTTTATGTGGAATATTTCGTATCTGCAACGTGAATAGTATGTGTATATATCCTTCTGCTTTTCTGCTAACATACTAGGAACAAATACAACTATAGATGAAGGTAGAGAGCTCCAGCTGAAGAAGCAAAAATGTAGAAGAGCTTGTAATTTTTTGAGCATGGAAAAATATCTATGTATCGACAGTTCTCCACGTTATTGTTTAGTTGAATCACAACAATGGAATTCTTCATCACAAGCATCCTACTGTAATTAACCTGAAAAATATTAAAGTAACAACAGATTAAATTGAATAGAACGTGTACATTTTACTTACACACTATCAGTATATATATAACTTAATTGAGCTGTGATTATTTAGAAGTACGACTAACAAATAAACTACAACCAATTATTGCTAACAGTTGAAAGAAATATTTGTAAGTCCTACATGTTGGATCTTAATTGTAGATTAAACTATATCTACCTCAGGATCTACTATGTCAAATCATCAAGAATTATAAACTGAAAGCGAAAGCGTACCTGGATCCATAGCAACTGATGTGGTTCTTCTTCTTTGTCTTGGTTTTGGGTCTTCCAAATCTAGACGTGAGCCTCTCTATTCAACTGATGATGGGATATCAGTTAAAAAAAAACCTACGTCTGATTTGGGGACCATAACCCCTTTTTTATACTAGAGTATAGTTTATGTAATTCTAGTTTAGCCCATCATTAAACTAGAATTACATCCGAGTATCTACACATAGGCCCCCACACTTTACGAGGTGTCTAAATAGGTCCACATAACTTAAACCTTAGTAGATCACGTTTAATCTGGACCAACTTTTTAATGATAGCAACTGACATTTAATTATTATGAATTTATATATTTGCAAGTCCATATAATCTTACAATCTCCCACTTGGACTACACATATATACATTCACATAACCTTATAATTTTATGTCACCTAATGAGCTCCAAATATTCGCCATCATAAACCGAAGTACCTCTTAACAATCTCGTCCATCAATCATGCCAGCATAGAACCAAGGCGGCTTTCGCTACATTTATATCATAACTAAACCTTCCTTGATCATGAATACCAGCATAACTGAATGACATAGATCAAGCATGGATGCGTAGCATGGAAATTACATGTAATGTGATCTAAACATGCCTACTTCCAACTGGTCCAACCGAAAAACAAGTCAGGGAGGATAATAAACTGAATACTTTATTTCGGCAGAAATATTCTTAAAATATCCATATACTGAAAACCATAAACCTGAACCAAAAATTGAAAACCAAATTGTGTCTAAGAATAGAACATTAAAAGTTACAAACTCCCACTAAAACTGAATATCCTCAGATAACATAACACCCATACGAGCAGTGTGCTCATGAAAGACATTGGGTGGTAGTCCCTTAGTAAACGGATCCGCAACCATGGAGTTTGTACTAATATGCTCTATAGACAGCTCACCTCCCTGAACCTTTTGCTTAACAACCAAGAACTTTATGTCAACGTGTTTCTTTAACCTCTTGTTGTTATTAGCAAACCTGACTGCCGTTTCATTGTCACAGAATATCTTAAGTGGTCTTTCAATTCCATCTACAATTCGCAGCCCAGTGACAAAATCTCGCAGCCATGATGCACGTTCAGATGCCTCAAAACACGCTACATATTCAGCTGCAAATGTGGACGGAGTAACGAGTGACTGTTTAGCACTTCTCCAAGAGACAGCTCCTCCAGCAAGCAGAAATATGTAGCCTGAAGTAGATTTTAAACTATCTTGGCATCCCGCATAGTCGGAGTCTGAATATCCAATGATCTCCAACTTATCCGACCTTCTGTATATGAGCATGTGCTCTTTTGTTCTCTGTAGATACCGTAAGACTCGTTTGGCTGCTTTCTAATGATCCATTCCCGGATTACTCAGGTATCTGCCCAACATGCCAACAATGAACGCAATATCCGGACGTGTACAAACTTGAGCATACATCAGACTTCCTACTGCTGAAGCATACGGAATCATCTCCATTTCCTTATGCTCAAATTTATTTTTCGGGCACTGTTCGAGACTGAACTTGTCTCCTTTAGCCACAGGGGTATCACCTGGTTTACAATTTTGCATGCCAAATCTCTTTAATATCTTTTCAATATAGGCCTTTTGTGATAATCCAAGAATACCTCGAGAGCGATCTCGATGTATCTGAATCCCTAATACAAAATTTGCATCACCAAGATCTTTCAACTCAAAATTCTTTCTCAGAAATTTCTTGGTATCATGCAACAAGCCCATATCGTTTGTGGCAAGCAATATGTCATCGACATATAAAACCAGAAAAATATGCTTACTCCCACTGAACTTGTGGTATACACAATCTTCAACAAGATTCATGTCGAAACCGAATGAGGTGATAACTTGATGAAATTTGTGATTCCACTGACGAGACGCCTGTTTAAGCCCATAGATGGATTTCTTTAATTTGCAGACCATAGACTTTGCATCACCAGACACAAAGTTTTCAGGTTGCACCATATAAATTATCTCATCAATGTCACCATTGAGAAACGCAGTCTTAACATCCATCTGATGTAGCTCAAGATCAAAATGTGCGACTAATGCCATTATAGTTCTGAAAGAGTCTTTCGATGAAACCGGAGAGAAAGTCTCTGTATAATCGATGCCTTCTTTCTGGGTGAAGTCTTTAGCAACAAGACGTGCCTTGAACCTTTCCACATTGCCCTTCGAATCCTTCTTGGTTTTAAATATCCATTTGCAACCAATGGGCTTCGCACCTTCAGGCAATTGGACAAGCTCTCATACGTCATTGTCGTTCATAGACTTCATCTCCTCATTCATGGCATCAATCCACTTTTGAGAGTTAGAACTTTCCATGGCTTGACGGAAGCTGATTGGATCGGCTTCAGTCATTCCAATGTCATCTTCATGTTCTTGGAGAAACACAAAATAATCGTCTTGAATTGCATTTCTCTTCTCTCTAGTGGATTTCCTTAATGGCATTGGTTCTTGAGGCTGTAGAGTTTGTTCAATGACATTGTCTTGATCTGGAGTTGTTTCTCGAGCAACGTCAGGTATAAGAGACTATTCCTGAGCATTGTCAATAGCAATTTGAGGAATATCAATATGCTCCTCTTCAAAGACAAAGTCACTTATTCTTTCTTTCCCCGCAAACTCAACATCCTCAAAGAACCGCGCATTATTCGTCTCAAAAATAGCCTTAGTTGTGGGATCATAAAATTTGTAACCCCTGGATCTTTCAGAGTATCCAATAAAATAACAACTGATAGTCCTTGAGTCCAGTTTCTTTTCATTTGGCCTATAAGGCCTTGCCTCAGCTGGACATCCCCAAATGTGCAAATGATTTAAGCTAGGCTTTTTGCCTGTCCAAAGCTCATAAGGGGTCTTCTCAGTTGCTTTAGTTGGAACTCTGTTGAGTATATATGCTGCGGTCTTTAATGCTTCTCCCCAGAGTGATTCAGGCAAGGTAGAATGACTAATCATACTTCTCACCATGTCTTTAAGCGTTCTGTTTCGTCTTTCAGCAACACCATTCATAGTGGGCGAACCCGGCATGGTGTACTGTGGGACGATACCGCATTCCTCTAGGAATTTCGCAAATGGTCCTGGACGTTGTTCACCTGATCCGTCATATCTACCATAGTATTCACCACCACGGTCAGATCTAACGCTTTTAATATGTTTGCCAAGTTGATTTTCAACTTCAGCCTTAAATTTTTGAACACATCCAGTGCTTGCGATTTTTCATGAATGAGATATATATAGCCATATCTTGAAAAGTCGTCTATGAACGTTATGAAATACTGTTGACCATTCCAAGAAGCTGTAGGGAATGGTCCACAAATATCAGTATGTATTAGTTCTAAGACGTCAAGTTTTCTGTTGGCTCCAAATCTCCTAACATTTGTTTGTTTCCCCTTTATACAATTCACACATACATCAAAATCTAAAAAATCAAGGGGATCGAGAATACCGTCGGACACAAGTCTCTCTATTCTCCTTTTGGAGATGTGACCTAATCTCTTGTGCCACAACGAAGCTGAATTCTCGCTAGTTAATTTGCGCCTTTTACCAATTATATTAACATGCAAGGATTCATTATACGAAGCAATTGTGTCAAGCAAATATAGATTATCGTAACCTGATAAAGAACCAGATCCAACCAATTTTGAATTATGAAAAAGACTAAATTTCCCATTTCCAAATGAACAACAATAACCAAATTTGTCCAAAGCTGAAATGGAAATCAAATTCCGTCTAAAAGACGGTACAACAAAAGTCTCATTCAAATCCAAATAAAAACCAGTTCTTAACAATAATCTAAAAGTTCCAATTGCTTTGACTTCCACCATCTTGCCATCACCTACGTAGATGTATCTTTCACCATCACTTGGCTTTCCGCAATTCAGGCAACCCTGCACAGACACACTGATGTGAGTTGTTGCACCAGAATCTATCCACCACGTGTGTCTTGGCACTGAAGTCAAATTAACCTCTGAACAAATAAAATTAAGAAGCGTACCTTTCTTTGCACGCCAAGCGTGATAGTTGGTACACTGCTTCTTCTTATGCCCAGCAGCTCCACAAAAGAAACAACCATCATTATCCTTAGGTGGTTCCTTATGTTGCTTCTTTTGTGTTGCCGTATTTGCAGCTTCCTTATTCTTTCTTTTCTTGTCTTTCCTTTTGTCCTTTGGCACAACGGCTAAGTGAGCACTTTCTGTCCTTTCTTGCTTCAATCTATCCTCTTCCTGAACACAGTGTGAGATGAGCTCATTCAGAGACCAAGTCTCTTTCTGACAGTTATAGCTCACCTTAAACTGGCTAAACTGTGGAGGAAGGGATATCAAAACCAGATGCACTAGGAAGTCCTCAGAGAGTTCCAGCTTAAGTGCTTTCAACTTTGAAGCAAGATGAGACATTTGCATAATGTACTCCCTGATGTTACCTTTTCCTTGGTACCTCATTGAAATCAGACTTGTCAAAAGTGTACCAATTTCAGCCTTTTCACTCTTGACAAATACTTTTTCAATTTCAGCTATAAATTCCTTAGCCGTATTCACCTTATCAGACATAGTGCCCCTGAAAGTTTCTGGAATGGCTTTCTTCATGATCATCATACACATGCGATTTGATCTCTCCCACCTTTCCATCTCTTTCTTCTATTCAGAAGTACTGTCATAAGTAAGAGGTGGTGGAGAATCAACCCTTAACGCAAGGTCGAGATCCATGACTCCGAGAACTATGTTGAGGTTCTCTTGCCACGATTTGAAGTTAGTGCCATTTAGCATAGGAATGGAATTGATGTTGGCAGTAATACTTGCAGGAGTAATTTCAGCTGAATCAGAGAACAATAACAAAATAAGCTCACATTAAATTTATACCAAAACTGAAAATAAATTTTGAATAAAGGTAAATCCCACTCAAGATACCGGACACTCCATTAATATTTCATCTTTGGATAAAATATTAACTTGTAAGTGATATCTTGTCGCAGTAATAAAACACTTATAATAAAATAACATGTCAAATAAAAATCTTTCTTTGGGCCGATTTATTATTCACATGTAAACCAAATAATCATCACATGTTTATTACCACAAAATGTACGTGTAATTCTGTCAAACATTTACCTTCCTTTGGGCCGATTAATATTTACATATAATACACGCACACAACCTTTTATATTTCAAAATAAATAAATCTCCACAAGAGAGGTCACTTTGGCGGCGTCTAGTTTCAATTTATTCATCTCAAAATACATACAACCATACCAATATCCAAATTTAAATTTAAATTTACCAAATAGGATCATAAAATTCACAAGCCAAAACAAATTATGGTGGGCCCAAATTAAATTTTTAATACTATAGACTTGAGAATTCGCCTGTAAACCAAGAACTGCCAGTACTTTTCATGTTCTTAATTTACTATACAAGAAAATTAATTGACCCAAAAAAAAAAAAATGAAATAACTTAAGGATTCCAAAACTTTTCTGGCAGTGATTATAAGGGGAGGACAAGCCTTCATCCATTACTTTAATACCGTAAAAGCGGCCTCCGTAATCTGTCATCTTAAAGCCCTTTCTTTTAAATTGTTGCTTACAACAAAATTATGAAATCCAAATAAATTTTGTTTTAAAAGTAAATAGAATAGCTTCAAGAGGACTATAAGTGATGGACAAAACCCAAAATAACAGGAGGGATAACCATTCTGCCGGCGAATCTATAAGCAGCAGCAGCATCACAATTCTTCTTCTAACCATTTTTGGTTTTTGTTTTCATATATTTATTTAATTACCACAATAATATATAAAACAATAATAGTAACCAAAAGGGTAAACCTTAAAGTATCATACCACAACTTTCTGAATGCCACCTTACGCCGCAAAACACAACTAAATCAATCACTTATTATAGTTACACGAAAACCAAAGCAAATCATGAGAGTAGTTGGAGGAGAACCAAAACTTCATATTCAAAACAACCTAATTTGTCTTTCACGGATTAGGATTTCCAATTTAATTTTCAGCAAGTACTGTTTCTTGAATTACTTTAATTTCGAAACAGAAGAATTGCTGAAATTTTGGTATTACGACAACCCGTATACTTTAGCAGACAATTTACCAAATTTTTATTCTTAATAATTTAACACAATAGAGGCTCTTGATACCACTTGTTGGATCTTAATTGTAGATTAAACTACATCTACCTCAGGATCTACTATGTCAAATCATCAAGAATTATAAACTGAAAGCGGAAGCGTACCTGGATCCATAGCAACTGATGTGGTTCTTCTTCTTTGTCTTGGTTTTGGGTCTTCCAAATCTAGACGTGAGCCGTTCTCTCTATTCAACTGATGATGGGATATCAGTTAAAAAAAAAACCTACGTCTGATTTGGGGACCATAACCCCTTTTTTATACTAGAGTATAGTTTATGTAATTCTAGTTTAGCCCATCATTAAACTAGAATTACATCCGAGTATCTACACATAGGCCCCCACACTTTACGAGGTGTCTAAATAGGTCCACATAACTTAAACCTTAGTAGATCACGTTTAATCTGGACCAACTTTTTAATGATAGCAACTGACATTTAATTATTATGAATTTATATATTTGCAAGTCCATATAATCTTACATAAGTACGACTTGTGATAGCTGTGATTATTTAAAAGTACGACTAACAAATAAACTACAACCAATTATTGCTAACAGTCGAAAGAAATATTTGTAAGTCCTACACGGATGAGCAGCTAAGTAGATATACTGACTTGTGTACTCCAAATCTACTGACTCTACATCTGATATTAACTTACTACGGCGTTGCTGTGGTACTGCTTCAATGCTGCCCTTCTTGTGAGTATGCTTGCTAACTATATCATGTACCTATGCTTTCTCAGGAACTATTAAGGCCTCGAATACAAAGACCATAAGAGGAATATTTATCTACCATCTTCCTTGAGAGTGATATAAGAAGTGGAAAGGCATTCATCTCATCTAGGCAGTGGAAGCTAGAGAAATTAGATATTCACTTCCACGCCTAATTATAAACGACTAGGTCATGAAGCCTCCTAGGCTTTTTAAAATGCATCACTTTGCCATCTTGTCGACACAGTGAGCTCATTGCATGGGAACGTCCATCTTGTCGACATAGTGAGCACATTGCCATTTTAACGATGTGCAGCGAGTGCTTCACATATGTCCAAATTCTTATTGTACATGTGACGGCCATCTCATCAACATAACTAAGACTCTTAAGGAGAGCTAGCTTATGATTAATTATTTAATTATATGTTAAACACTCTTGTATATCTTAAAATTTGGTTCAGGTATTACAATTAAATTTATTTTTAGTTGAGTCACAGACAACCCTTTTATATCAAGATTCATTGGTTAGAATTCAAATTCACGTTTATAGACTTAGTTAATTATGCGATTCGTGAAATCGGGATAAACAATAATCGAACAATGATTAGCTAGACTATTCAATCGATTAAAGCTAATGTAGACAGGCAAGAACAACGATTAAACTGTTTAAAACGGCAATGGAATGAAACAATGATACGAATCAATAAGCACCATGTTGAAGGATAGTTTTGAAGATGAAAAAGAACCTGGTACTGAGTGGACTACGAAAAAGTTCACAGTTGAGTAAGAAGACTCGATTGTTTGTTGGGTTATTTGAGTTAGAGTTGAAGAAGGAAAATGAGAACAGCTGGAGTCAATGTTTCAATCCTATTCGGGGAAAGAAGAAGCGTGAGGCGGTGCTGAAACAGGATGTGGTTCCTAGATGGAAAAGGATTGAAGACTTAGGCAAATTAACTTGGAGTTTCAAATAAGGTAATATGGGTAAACCTTATTTGAAACAGAATCCAAATTATAAAATGAGTTCTAAGCTTGATTGGAATCGGCTATGTTAAACTCTATAAATACAAGTTAATTTGGCCAGAATTCTTTACGCACTCAAAAAATCTCAATAGAGAAAATCAAGAACAAAACTAATCGCGATAAGTATTGTGTACAAGAACACAGGCTAGGCAGCAGAACCTGAAGGGGGAGCAGTTTCATAGTTTAGCTTGGTGTCTTAGTTCTTTGTTATAAGCTATCGATTTGTAATCTATCAGCTTGTTAAGAAGCATATAGTAGAGGTTACTCTTTGGTATGGTAGGGTCAACCTGACAAGCTAACGTGTGGCTTGGAAGGTTCTCGATATTAGGAGGTCTAGTTCCTTGATTGCATTGCGTTGTAATCTAAAATTTGCTCGATTTTCCTTTAGTGAAAAGGTTGAAATCCCAAGAGTTTGGGTCGTGGTTTTTGATCCCTTGAACAAGTATTTTCCCACGTAACAATCTCTATGTTCTTTACGTTTCCGCATTGTGTTAAGTTTCAGAGATAGGTGAAACTTACAAGGAACCTGGTTCTTTGTGAGTTAGGTGATCAAACAAGCCTCCGCAGTTCAATGGTCAACACAACAAATTCTGGAAGTTTAGGATGGAAACCTTCCTACAGGCAAAGAATTATCAACTATGGAAAATTACAAGGCATGGCCCTATGATTCCAACAAAAATTGATGCATCAGGGAACAAGGTTCAAAATCCTGTAGAAGAATTTAATGAAGATGATTTCAAACTATTTCAGATGAATGCAGAAGCTATGAAAATTCTTTACTGTGGGGTAGGAATTAATGTCTATGCACGTATTCTCAAGTGCTCAACTGCAAAAGAAATCTAGGATGCGCTAGATAGTGTCTATCGAGAAGAAACATAAAAGACATAAGGAAGTTCAATTAAAGCCACTCCTGATGAGAATAATATTGTGGACAATCCGGACTACTCAGGGTGTTTCAAGTGCTGCAAGAAGGACCATGTTATTAAAAATTATCGTACATGGGGACTATCTGAAAGCGAAAGTGGAGGAGAAGAAGAATTTGAAGATAACTCTTCATTGGCATTGATGGCTCTTGATGATTAACCTTCCACTGACGATCCACCTGAAGTAAGTCTCGATGAACTGAAAACTAGACTTTACACTTGCTCCCCTAGAAAACTAAATTTGCTTGCTCTGACTTTAATTGAATGCATTGAAAATTTAAGGGCTGAAAAGGAATTAGTGCTTTCAGACAAGGACCGACTAATTTCAGTTGTGTCTGAATGCTCAACGAAAATTAAAAACATGGAAAATGCTAAAACTGATCTTAAAAAGGAATTAATTGCAAGTGAAACTCATATTTTTGAACTGAAATAGAGAGTCTCAGCCTTTGAATTTTAAAGTCGTCAATTAAAGGAACGGTTGGTCAGCGAGCAAAAGAATTTTTCTGCACTCGAACTTGAAAATCAAAAATTGAAAGAAGTGTCTGATAAGCAAGTAGTTAGTGAGGCTCAAATCAACCTTGAAGCTGAGCTTAAAAAGAAAAATCAGGTTCTCTATCAGAAAACTGAGAAGAACCGGGTTCTTCAAGAAAAGGTTGAGAAAGGTAAGTATGAGCTCACCAGACTCACTAAGTGGAACAAGTCTTCTGAAGCTTTGAATTGGTTGCATGAAAATCATAATAGAGGTAAAACTGGTTTAGGACATTGAAAACCGCTACCTACTTGGAATCCTAATAATAAATATGTAGGACTTCCTTGCAACAAACTTTTCTTCTTGTGTGGAAAAACTTGTCATATTAAGAATGAATGCAGTGTTGAAAAAGAGCAGCTCAAAAGAATACGAAGTAGTTTTACCCTATTGTGCTAGGAAAGATTTGATTCATCTATTTTATAACAAAAAGGGACCCAAGCTAGTCTGGGTTCCTTTTACTAACCCCCGATCTTCTTTTGCAGGCTGGAGTGAGAAGGAACAACTCAAGCTGGATTCATGATAATGGGTGTTCCAGGCACATGACCGGAGATAGAAGAAACTTTCTCTCACTCGCAGCATTTCAAGGGGGTAGTGTGGATTTTGGAGGAGGCAAGAGCGGTGAAATTGTTAGAATTGGAAAGGTTGGGAGGTCCCTTAATCATGCTATTGATAATGTGATAGAGGAAATCTAGTGTGTATCACATCTATAGGTTGTACTGTAAAGAACCTGCAGACTGGTGAAGTGTTAATGGAAGGGAAACGCGCAAATAATGTGTACAAGGCTACATTAGGTTCTCTTTCTGAGAGTAATTTGACTTGTCTGAATGTGCTGGAAAATGACAGTCAGTTGTGGCACAAGAGATTAGAACACGCAAGCCTGACTCAGTTGAATAAGTTGGTGTCAAAGGACCTAGTCTGTGGAATGCCAAGCAAGAGGTTCAATAGATCTGTGATTCATGTGTAAGGAGGAAACATGTAAGATCTTCATTCAAGTCAAAGAAAGTGGTTAGTACGTCTAAGCCACTTGAGCTGGTTCACACGGACTTGTGTGGACCAATGAGGGCGAGGAGCAGAGGAGGCAAGAGGTTCATGATGGTGATTGATGATGACTACTCAAGATACACATGGACCCTGTTCCTCAGATACAAAGATGAAGCGTTTAATTTGTTCGAGGACTGGGTTAGAGTTATTCAGAAGAAACTAGGGTTTCACCTAGTAAGTATCAGGTCCGACCATGGAATTGAGTTTGAGAATGCTAAGTTTGCTGAATATTGTAACAAACTTGGTGTGGATCACAACTTCTCTGCACCAAAGACCTCTCAGCAGAATGGTGTAGTTGAAAGGAAGAACAGGTCCTTAGCGGATATGGCTAGAACTATGTTGTTGTCAAGTGGCTTGGCTAAGAGTTTCTGGGCTGAAGCAATAAACACCGCTTGCTACTTATTGAACCGTTGCTCTATCCATCCTTTGTTGGAGAAAACTCCATATGAGCTGATTATAGGCAGGAACTCAAATATTGCACATCTTAGAGCTTTTGGGTGCAAGTGTTTCGTGCATAACAATGGAAAAGAATCTTTAAGGAAGTTTGATGCTAGAAGTGATGAGGCCATATTCTTGGGATATTCTTCACAAAGTAAAGCCTATAAAGTGTTCAACAAGAGGACCATGATTATGGAAGAAAGTGTGCATGTGGTATTTGATGAATCTGAAGCTATTGCAAATAGACAAGAAGATGATGATCAGGAGATTGGTCTTGCTAGAGATGAACCTGCTGAAGACCCTAAGAACCTTAAAGGGAATAAAGATGATCATGCTGATAAGGATCAGACTCATGGGGAACTAGAAGGCAATCGGACAGGGGGAACTGAAGATCAAGAGAAGACAATCCAGATGAACCAGCTCCTCCTGGAAACACTACTCAGCAAATTCAGCTGAAACCTTGGAAGCTGTTGCTCCCAAACGCACACGCAAGTATACGCGGTCGCCAAGTAATAAAGTGACAAAGTCGAGTATCGTTCCCACGAGGACTATGCAGACTAGTGCTTAATAAACAATTCCTGAACAAACTATCCAGGGGTCTCTTTCCAATGGTTGTAAGAGTTTTTATACTAAAATGCAGTAATTAAAGTGCTAAAGATGTAATCGAGCAATGGGGCAAAACTTTGGTTGTTAACAATATCAAGAGAGCGATCCAGGGTAAGAGTTACGAACAATCCAGTTGATGTATTCAATTGATTCCACTTCTTAAATCCCGGGTTACTAACTGACAGGTTAATTGTAATTACGAAAACCTTTCAGTTCTTCACAATCTATGCAAGCTACTTTAATCCCTGTATGTCTACGGGTTAAATCACATGCACGCATTAACGATCCTGTAATTAGTTAAACTAGGCAAGCAAGTATATGTCTATCCTACCCGCGAATTGATTCCCCGATGCCCGGGTTCACAAACTAGTTCTATTCTTCCTTATTACGTAATTAGATTCTCTCTTTCGAGTTCAACCCAAAAACCATAGATGATGTATAACTATCGAGCTCTAACAATTATACAAGTTAAATCAAGGAAGAATAAGTAACCCGTTATGGGATTCGATCAATGGAATTCAATCTTCAACAATCAACTTTCATGTAAACTCTAACCCCAGAACGTTAGGAAATTAGCCACACATATTCATAATCACAAGGCAAAGATTTGGTGTAATAATGAAATACTTGATGTAATAGATGAAAGATTTGGGAATAACCCTTGTTCAATGAAGTGTGTAGCTCTCCATATTGCTCCAAAGTCAAGAACCCTCTACAAAAACTAAGTAATAAACTATTTATAATGTTTCCAAACCCTTGGTAATAAGTTAAACCCAAAACTAGAAGGAATAGGGAGTAAAATCGCGCACAAGGGGCGCTACAACGGGCGCCCCGCGCCTCGAAAACCGTGACACCAAACAGAAGACGCCACCAGCCTTCGTGCCATAGGCCTGCGGCGCGCCATGAACCGCGCAAGCCTCCTCGCGCCATAGGCTGCGCGGCGCGGGGGCTGCAGCGCCAGGCCATAACGCCCTTCTTTCTCTCCAAAACTCGGCTTGTGTCGTGCCTTTGTGTGCTCAATCCAATCTTCAAACATCCTTCAACCAATTCATGCTCAATCAAGCTCCGAAACGCTCCAAATGCATCGCGTAACGACCTACACACGAACAACACAACATCAGCGTAAAACCACATTCACAAGCTACCAAACAAGTGCAAAACAAGATCAAATGTGCGGAAATATTAAGGAAAAGTAGGCATAAAATGCCGAACATCACCACCCCACACTTGAACCTTTGCTCGCCCTCGAGCAAGTCAAAACTAACTCCCCAACCTAGGTAAAACAGGTCTGCCTATGACTATGGTTGATACCGACCATTGAACCAATGCGCACATGACTACCATGAATCCACAACATGCCAACAATTTACCAAACTCAAAAATATGAGAACAACCACCCCAAAATAGCTCAAATGCACAAACTCAACTCAATGCAACCATGCTCCCACAAAATTACACCTATCTACTCAATCAAAAGCCATCAACTTTACCTACTTCATGCAAACCACGTGCCCTCACCAATATGAAAGAGAGTGCCCCCCAAAGATCACACACAAAAACAAATATCATGAATAGAACGGGGCAATAACAAATGAATTCTCTCACTCTCATGAAAGCTCACATGTCACACACAACGTACCATAGGCTTGCCCGTAGTGTAGGACTCCACTAATGTAGACTCACTCCAATCGGGATTAACTAGGACTTTAGCAAGGTCGTAATGTAGGCTAAGGTGCAGGTAGGATACATATGGGTAATAGTGACTACCTCCCTAAGCACTTTTAATACATCACATTTAATTTCAAGCACAATCCTCATCAAACCACCCAATCACAAGTATCACACATACCTTCTCAATAAGTAGCATATTTTCTTTTCAATCACACACTAGCAAGGACGGGATATCTTTCTCTTTTTTTTTTCTTTTCCACAATTTTTTCAACTTTGCTATTTTTTCTTTTCTTATCATTTCATTTTTTTTTTCAATTTCATTAACTTCCATCCTTGCCAATGTTTTCCACTACTTCACAATTTTCATAAGTATTTCCCTTTTATTAGCTCCACTCAAAAGTCTCCCAACATCCAACCACAACTCCAATCATCTACACAATGTCAATAAAGTGCTTAAGGAGTAAGGGCCAAAAGAGTCAATTAAGAACAAATGGGTAGGCTCGGGGTGTGGGTGCCAATCAAAAAGGGTCAATGAAATCACAACAACAATTTTTCAAGGTATATATGTAAGGGTAGGCAAGTAAAAGAAGGCCTTGTATCATCTCCCGACTAGAGCAAACCTAGGATTTCGCTTTGCACACACACGGGGCAAGTTCTAGACATTAATATGCAACATGGAGCAAATAAGAACATGCCTCACAACACACATTGCACGTAATCCACACAAAAAGGCTCAATCAACAACTCTCAACCAAGCTTCTAGAATGCAACTTGTGGAAATTTAAGCACTCATGCACAAAAGTTAGCAATCAAGTCAAGCAAGCGGACTCAAGCATCTCAAGGGGGTTGTTCCATTTTTCTTTTCTTTTCTAGGCATGCATCAAATTAAAACCAAGGACACCACAAATAGCACATGCAATCAAGTCCAAGTCTACCGGTATCAAACAAATCAAAGGCACCTAGCATTCTACCTTTTTCCTTAGCCTAGGGTCATCTACAACTAACTATCCTAATACTAAAAATGAAAAACTACCCGGTTCAAAGGTCACCCCGTGGAAAAGAACCGCGGCCATAAGAAAAACCACGGGGCGGATGACATGTACCACTAATAAAACTAAAAGGAAAATCTTTTTGGAATTTTTCATTGGTTTTCTAATTTTTTTTTCCATTTTTGCATATAGTAAAGCAAGAAATAAATCAAAACAAAGTCAAGTGACAAAATAAAAAGTCCTAAGGTACATGCATCCTAAACCTCAAAATAAAAACTAGATAAAGGGCAGTACCCCACCCCACACTTAAACTAAGCAATGTCCCAGTGCGACAAAGAAGTAAGTGCAAAAGTAAGAGTACAAGAAAACTGCCCTGAAAGCTGGATGGTGCACAGGAGTGTGGACCTAGGCCTCCGCCTCATGATCAGTCTCATACTCACTGTCTGGATCATTGGCCACAATATCTGAATCAGTGTTCTCATCCTCCCGCGGATCCACCGTTCCAGCCTCAACCTCGCCCAGCAGGACCTTCGAGGTCTCCGTCAGCGGGACCTGGCGGTCAATAGTAGTCATATCAACGCCCGACTGACGGGCCATAGCCTCTATCATCAAGTACTGACGCGCGGCCAAGTTGGCACTTGTCTCCCGCCAATCGTCCGCCGTCAGCTTCACCGGTGCTGTGGTGATCACCCCCTTGACCGAGGCAATGTCAAAAGGCCTCCCGAAATCAAGGACAATGCGATCCCCAACCTCATCTGCGGGGACGCCCGCCTTCTCTAAGTACCGGGTCAAGAGGTTCCCAAAATACAACCGACTACATGATTTTTCATACCTCTCTTGTTTCATCATTCTCAACATGTAGTACCCAATGTTCACCGGCCTCCCGGTCATGAAAAAGTACACCATGCACGCCCGAGTCTTAGTGACCTCGGAGTAATGGGAACATGGAAGAATCCGTGCATTTATGAACCGCATCCATACACGCGCCGGCTGGATAAACTGTGAGAAGTGCATAAACTTATGTCGCCCAGACGCTCCTCGCCCCCACTTATGCGTGGAGCCCTCACCACACAAGGTCTCCCGCAAGGCCGTGTAATCCGATTTCTTGATGTAATTTCTCAACTCATCATAATCGGGGTCCGCTACCCCCAAGAAGGCATTCAATGCCGTTGGATCTAACTTCACCTTCACTCCCCTAACCGTCACCATGTTATCATCCCTCCACACCTCATCGGGCTCCCAGTTAGCATAAAGTTCTTGGACCATGTCCAAGTTGGCGTGCCCCGAACTCTCAAACACTGAGTCCCACTTGAGGGCAATGATCTTCTCGGCCACATCTCTAAACTTTTGTAGCACTGGCCGTTTATCAATGGCTTGCTCGGGGATGTACCCCGCAAGCCGCACATTTTTATACCATGTTTGGCAATCTCCCTTCTTCACGAAAGGGAGGCCATACCGAGTCTTGCCTCCGGGACGTGGTATCGGCACCGCGTCCTTTGGAATCTTGGCCTTAGCCTTTGCTTTTGCCTTGGGCTTGGCCGGTGCCTTACCCTTTTGCTTTGAGGAGGAAGGCTCGGCTTGAGGTTCTCTCCTCGGGCCCGCAGTAGATGAAGAACTCGCCTTTTGAGATGTGGCTACCATGGTACCTACACAAACACAAACATCAATGTTAGATGTATAGCTATGCACCAAAAACAATTCAAGCTCAAGGGTACCACCCCACACTTAGCACACACTCTATGTGGCAATCACTTGTTTCAATGGCACGAGCACCCCACACTTGAACAAAACTAGCCTTGGCAAAATATGCCACGTTTTGAATTTTTAAAATCAAGCTAGTGTGGGTGCCTCATGATCAAATCTAGTGTGTATGCAACACCTAATGTTCATTGTAAGCCTAAGGAATGCATTGCTACTCAAGAATTCACAATGTCATTGATATTTCATCTTTGAGGCTTTTTCACAATCACCTAGTGTGCACAACTTTGAACTAGCAATTTCAATGGATTTTGTAATGTGCCAATCCTCCCAAATTGTTGGGAGATCTCTTTTTACAAGTCACAAGGTCTATACTAAGCATCATAGACAATTAAGCATATCAAGATTGAATTTTTATGAAGAAGCTTGTAACTAGTTAAGAGAATCACCCATGAGCAATAATGAAGACAACTTACATGTTATTGAGAAGGAAGAGTAGTAATGTACTTACTTGATGGTGTTAGAAGTGAGTGCACAAGATTTGGGATGAGTTCAATTGTTGCAAGTGAATTAGTGTGTGTGTAGAGAGTGTTTGTGGTGAAAGTAAGGAAGAAATAGTGTTAGGAATCGGGGTTATAGGGGTGGGGAATTAAAGAATTTCGGGTCAAACCCGTTGACCCATTTTTCAAACCAAAAATTGGCCCTCCGCGTTCAGTTCCGCGCCGCAGGCCAACCGCGTGCTCCCTTTTGAAGTCTCTGCCAAGCTCAGCGCGTTTGGGCTCGCGCCGCAGGCCAATAGCGCGCCTGGTTTTTGACTTTCTGCCTAGCTCAGCGCGGTGGGAGGCGCGGGGCGCTCCCAACCGCGCCAAGCTTCTTGCTTCACTCTTTTTCTTGCGCGTTT
Organism: Petunia secreta; assembly: GCA_029990175.1. Taxonomy (NCBI): domain Eukaryota; kingdom Viridiplantae; phylum Streptophyta; class Magnoliopsida; order Solanales; family Solanaceae; genus Petunia; species Petunia secreta. The sequence goes on from JARKIP010000112.1 coordinate 611,915, forward strand.
GGATGCGCGGGGCACTCCCGAACGCGCCTAAACACATTTTTTCGCACCGAATTTTGGTTCCAAGTACAAACCCAAGCGTGGGACATATCTCGAGACGTCCCATACCCCTTAACGCATTCATTTCACCTTATTTAGCTCACCCGATTCCTGCAAAAACGACACACAAAAACAACAAAAACGTGACACTATAAAAACAAAAGAAAACTAAACTATTACAAGTACAAACTCGGGTTGCCTCCCGAGAAGCGCCTTATTTAACGTCGTGGCACGACGGGTATAAATCAAGGGTCCCTCAAAGTGATTGAAGTGCGGTGATTCACCGTACCTCCCCAATAGTGTTTCACCCGTTGACCATTAACCAAAAATGTGCTTTCAGAACCCGGGGCTCTCAATGCAACCGCTCCATGTGCGGTAACCCGAACAACTTCAAAAGGCCCCGACCATCTCGACTTCAATTTGCCCGGAAACAATTTCAACCTCGAGTTGAACAACAATACTCGCTGCCCGGGCTCAAAAGAGCGATGCTCAATGTGCTTATCATGCCACTTCTTTGTCCGTTCCTTATATAATTTCGCATTTTCATACGCATGGAAACGGAACTCTTCAAGTTCATGCAACTGGAGCATCCTCTTCTCACCCGCTAAGGCCATATCAAAGTTGAGCTTTTGAATAGCCCAATACGCCTTATGCTCTAATTCAACCGGCAAGTGACAAGCCTTCCCATAAACAAGCCTATATGGAGAGGTTCCAATAGGCGTTTTGAATGCAGTTCGATAGGCCCAGAGAGCATCATCTAACTTCATAGCCCAATCCTTCCTCGAGGCATTCACAGTCTTCTCAAGGATTTACTTGATCTCTCTGTTAGACACTTCCACTTGGCCACTAGTTTGGGGATGATACGCAGTAGCCACCTTGTGGCGAACCCCATACTTAGCCAATAATTTATTGAACAACCGGTTACAGAAATGCGTACCTTCATCACTAATGATAGCCCGCGGTGTCCCAAAACGAGTGAAAATATTCTTCTTCACGAACTTCACCACCACACTCGCATCATTTGTAGGAAGTGAAATGGCCTCCACCCATTTAGATACATAATCAACTGCTACAAGGATATATTTATTGCCCATAGAAGGTGGGAATGGACCCATAAAATCAATACCCCAACAATCAAACAGCTCAATCTCCAAACTATTGTTCAAAGGCATCTCGTGACGCCTAGTAATGGTACCCGTTCTTTGGCAACGATCACATTGCTTCACTAATACATGAGCATCTTTAAATAAAGTAGGCCAAAAGAAACCAGATTGAAGTACCTTTGCAGCTGTTCGATCTCCACCAAGGTGGCCACCATAAGGAGAGGAATGGCAGCTCTGTAGAATCGGCTCTACTTCTTCCCTTGGAACACATCTCCTAGCTAGTTGATCAACACCTATCTTGTACAAATAGGGCTCATCCCACACATAAAATCTGCTCTCATGAAGGAGTTTACGCTTCTGCTCAGCAGTTGCCCCAGGGGGATACACATCACTCACAAGAAAATTTACCATGTCAGCATACCATGGTGTTTCAGCTTCTTCTAGAGCAAAAAGTTGCTCATTAGGAAATACCTCTTTAATCTCAGGCCCCTCATCTACATGATCTCTATTCTCCAGCCTTGACAAATGATCAGCTACTTGATTCTCAGTCCCCTTGCGATCTCGAATTTCAACATCAAACTCTTGCAATAGGAGAACCCATCGAATAAGTCTCGGCTTGGAGTCCTTCTTTTCAAACAAATACCGGATTGCGGCATGATCAGTGTAGACAACAACACGAGTGCCAACCAAATAAGATCTGAATTTATCAAAACCATAAACCACGGCTAGCAACTCCTTTTCAGTGGTAGTATAATTGGACTGGGCTGCATCAAGCGTCTTGCTTGCATAATAGATGGAGTGAAAAATTCTTCCTATTCTTTGGCCTAGAACAGCCCCAATAGCATTATCACTCGCATCACACATCAATTCAAATGGCAAAGACCAGTCAGGAGCAATGATGATTGGTGCGGTCACCAACCTTTTCTTCAACTCTTCAAACGCCTTAATACAAGCGTCATCAAACACAAATTTCACATCCTTCGCCAACAATTTGCACAAGGGAGTGGAAATTTTGGAGAAGTCCTTTATGAACCGTCTATAGAACCCTGCATGTCCCAAGAAACTACGCACCCCCTTAACAGAGATAGGTGGTGGTAATTTCTCAATAGCCTCTATCTTCGCCTTGTCAACCTCAATCCCTTGCTTTGACACCTTGTGCCCAAGTACTATGCCTTCTTGAACCATAAAGTGACATTTTTCCCAATTCAGCACCAGATATGTTTCTTCACAACGGCTCAGCACAGCATCAAGATTCTTCAAGCATTCATCAAAAGAGTCACCAACCACTGAAAAATCATCCATAAACACCTCCACAAATTTTTCCACCATGTCAGTGAAAATAGCCATCATGCACCGCTGAAAAGTCCCCGGGGCATTACACAACCCAAATGGCATCCTCCTAAATGCATAGGTGCCATATGGACAAGTAAAAGTGGTCTTCTCTTGGTCTTCAGGAGCTATCACAATTTGATTGTAGCCCGAATAACCATCCAAGAAACAATAATACTCATGGCCTGCTAGTCTATCCAACATCTGATCAATAAAAGGGAGTGGGAAGTGATCTTTCCTGGTGGCCTTGTTCAGCTTCCTATAATCAATGCAAATTCGCCACCCTGTAACAGTTCTTGTAGGAATCAACTCATTGTTCTCATTCTTCACCACTGTCATGCCCCCTTTCTTAGGAACACACTGCACCGGACTCACCCACTTGCTGTCAGAGATAGGAAAAATAATACCAGCATCCAGCCACTTGATGACTTCTTTCTTCACCACCTCCTTCATGATTGGATTTAGCCTCCTCTGCTGCTCTATGGATGGCTTATGATCTTCTTCCAAGAGAATTTTATGCATGCAGAAGGAAGGACTAATCCCTCTAATATCAGCAATAGTCCAGCCAATAGCTCTCTTGCGCTCTCGCAATACCCGCAACACCTTCTCAACCTGCACATCAGACAACAAAGAAGAAAGGATCACGGGCAAAGTATTACCTTCACCCAAATAAGCATAACGTAAATGTGCGGGTAAAGGTTTGAGCTCAAGATTAGGAGCTTTCTCAATAGACGGTTTAGCAGGAGCTAAGGTCAACGGTCTATCAAGCTCCTCAAATTTCTTCCACCCTGGGATGAATCTACTCTGCATATTAAGAACCTCCACAAATTCTTCAGTATCTTCATCCTTCAGGATATCATCATCATCACATAAGAGTGCCCTTTCCAAAGAATCAACATTAGAAGCCAAGAATGACCTCTCATCAGCAGTCAACTCATCATCTATTACTTTTACCATGGACAACTCTTCATAATGAGAAGGAAGCTGGGTAGCTCTGAACACATTAAACACAGCTTCTTCCCCATTTACCTTCATGATCATCTTGCCAGCTCTGACTCTAATAACAGCATCCGCAGTAGCCAAAAATCCTCTTCCCAAGATGAGAGGAACCTCAGGATCAGCTTCATAATCAAGAATAATAAAATCAACGGGTAATATGAACTGACCCACTTGTACAAGCACATCCTCAATAATCCCCTCAGGGCATGTCAAAGATCTATCAGCAAGCTGCAGGGTCACAGTAGTGGGTCGTGGCTCACCCAGGCCTAGCTTCCTAAAAACTGAAGAAGGCATCAAATTCACACTAGCACCCAAATCACATAAAGCACGACCAACCTCATGTTCCCCAATTTTCAAAGGGATGGTAAAACTGCCCGGGTCCTTCAATTTCTGCGGAAGCTTGCTTCTAACTCTGGAACTGCACTCCTCGGTAAGTGCAACTGTCTCAAACTCAGTCAATCTTCTCTTGATAGCAACAATATCCTTGATGTATTTAGCATATTTGGGAACATCCCGCAAAAGCTCCACCAAAGGAATATTTACCTGAATTTGACTCAATATCTCCAAAAATTTCTTGCATGCTGCATCAACTTTCTGCTTCTGAAGTCTCTGCGGGAAAGGTGGTGGTGGTCTCACAATAGCAGACTCGAGCTGCTTTTCGGTTACCTTTTCTACTTCTTTTTCCACTTCCCTATCAACATTTGGCTCTAACTCACCAACAGGCTTCTTTGGCTTTGGGGGAACTTCCTCCAGTGCTCTTCCATTCCTCAAAGTCACTGCTTGCACAAATTCTCTAGGATTCTTCTCTGTATCACTCGGTAAAGCACCCCGAGGTCTATTATTTTGTGCTCCAGCAAGCTCCCCCAATTGTCTTTCAAGATCTTTTTGTGCATTGCTCAAATCTTTAATTGTTTGTGCCTGAGATGCTGACTCATCAATGAGCTTTTGCTGCCCTGCAAGAATTTTCTTGAGCATATCCTCCATAGTATTAGACTGCTGTGGTTGAGCCTGAGACTGCGATCCCTGCTGTGGTGCATTGTTTTGAGTAAATTGGGCTCTCTCATTACCCTGAAACTGCTCACGGGTATCCCTCCAAGAAAAATTTGGGTGATTACGCCAACCCGTGTTATAATTATTACCATACTGATTTCGGTTTTGGCCCTGTGATCTGTTCTGATTACCCACATAATACACTGATTCTGGGTTAGAGGGACAAACCTCAGTGCTATGATCCTCACCACATACCTCACAAAAGGCCTGAACTTGCTGCACTGGAGCTGGTTGTGGCTTTGCTTGGAGAGCCAGCTTGCTGATTTGATTGGAAATCGCATCCATCTTCGCTCGCAACTCTGTGATTCCATCTAGTTGAAGTACCCCAGCAGCTTTCTGCGTAGCCGCTCTGCTAGCCCCCTCACTAAGTATATTAGCTCTGCCATCACCCTGCCAATCAGGATTGCTCTGTGAAAACTTATCAAGTAAGTCATAGATCTGTTCAAAATTTAAGGCCAGCACTTGGCCTCCAGCAGCAGCATCAACCACAATCTTAGTATGTTGGTTCAATCCCTCAACAAAAGTGTGTGCAATAACCTCATTAGTTTGATTGTGGTGAGGACAATCTCTCAATAACGCTTTAAATCTCTCCCAGGCTGCATATAATGATTCGCCTTCAAACTGCCTGAAGGACAAAATTGCACTCCTCAACCTGGCCGTCTTAGCCGACGGATAAAACATAGCCAAGAATTTCTTAGCTAAATCCTCCCAAGTAGTGATAGACCCAGGCTTTTCAGCCTTTAACCACTTCCTTGCTGTCCCAATCAATGAAAATTGGAACAAAGTCATTCGCACATAATCAGTAGGCACACCTGTCGGTGTATAAGTATCACTGATCTCCAGAAAGTTCTGCAAGTGTTGCTGCGGGTCTTCATGCAGGAATCCACCATATTGCCCCGTCACATACAGCAACTGAATCATGCCGGGCTTGATCTCAAAGTTTCCAGTAATAGCAGGCTTCACAATACTTGACTCTACTCATTTCAGACTAGGAAGAGCCACATCTCGCACTGCTACTGTTTGTTCTTCAGCCATTTCAACAGGAAGGGATGCAAGTACGATTGCTAATGCTTCTCGATCTCTCGCTTCTTTCCTTGTCTTCCTCAAGGTTCTTTCAGGCTCGGGATCAAAAGGTGCGAGTGATTCGTCCTTTTTGTTCCTTTGCATTCAAAACCTATTGCCTGAAACAGCACAAGAAACTCAACAAAAAATTAAACCTGAATAGCAATTAAGTAATTGTTCAAAAGTAATTAGTCCGTAATTAGTCCCCGGCAACGGCGCCAAAAACTTGTTGCTCCCAAACGCACACGCAAGTATACGCGGTCGCCAAGTAATAAAGTGACAAAGTCGAGTATCGTTCCCACGAGGACTATGCAGACTAGTGCTTAATAAACAATTCCTGAACAAACTATCCAGGGGTCTCTTTCCAATGGTTGTAAGAGTTTTTATACTAAAATGCAGTAATTAAAGTGCTAAAGATGTAATCGAGCAATGGGGCAAAACTTTGGTTGTTAACAATATCAAGAGAGCGATCCAGGGTAAGAGTTACGAACAATCCAGTTGATGTATTCAATTGATTCCACTTCTTAAATCCCGGGTTACTAACTGACAGGTTAATTGTAATTACGAAAACCTTTCAGTTCTTCACAATCTATGCAAGCTACTTTAATCCCTGTATGTCTACGGGTTAAATCACATGCACGCATTAACGATCCTGTAATTAGTTAAACTAGGCAAGCAAGTATATGTCTATCCTACCCGCGAATTGATTCCCCGATGCCCGGGTTCACAAACTAGTTCTATTCTTCCTTATTACGTAATTAGATTCTCTCTTTCGAGTTCAACCCAAAAACCATAGATGATGTATAACTATCGAGCTCTAACAATTATACAAGTTAAATCAAGGAAGAATAAGTAACCCGTTATGGGATTCGATCAATGGAATTCAATCTTCAACAATCAACTTTCATGTAAACTCTAACCCCAGAACGTTAAGAAATTAGCCAAACATATTCATAATCACAAGGCAAAGATTTTGTGTAATAATGAAATACTTGATGTAATAGATGAAAGATTTGGGAATAACCCTTGTTCAATGAAGTGTGTAGCTCTCCATATTGCTCCAAAGTCAAGAACCCTCTACAAAAACTAAGTAATAAACTATTTATAATGTTTCCAAACCCTTGGTAATAAGTTAAACCCAAAACTAGAAGGAATAGGGAGTAAAATCGCGCACAAGGGGCGCTACAACGGGCGCCCCGCGCCTCGAAAACCGTGACACCAAACAGAAGACGCCACCAGCCTTCGTGCCATAGGCCTGCGGCGCGCCATGAACCGCGCAAGCCTCCTCGCGCCATAGGCTGCGCGGCGCGGGGGCTGCAGCGCCAGGCCAAAACGCCCTTCTTTCGCTCCAAAACTCGGCTTGTGTCGTGCCTTTGTGTGCTCAATCCAATCTTCAAACATCCTTCAACCAATTCATGCTCAATCAAGCTCCGAAACGCTCCAAATGCATCGCGTAACGACCTACACACGAACAACACAACATCAGCGTAAAACCACATTCACAAGCTACCAAACAAGTGCAAAACAAGCTCAAATGTGCGGAAATATTAAGGAAAAGTAGGCATAAAATGCCGAACATCAGAAGCATCAAAGTTCTCATCCACTGGAGAACCTCATCTCCGATCTGAATACTGGAATTGTTACTAGAAGAGCTCTAAAGAACTTCTGTGCATTCTTTGTGTTTCTGTCCTCAACAGAACCTAAGAATGAACGAGAAGCACTTGAGGATCCAAATTGGGTGATTGATATGCAAGAGGAACTTCATCAGTTTGAATGTAGTAAGGTATGGCACCTGGTCCCTCGACCAACGGACAGGTCCATCATTGGAACTAAATGGGTTTTCAGAAACAAGCTGGATGAACATGGCATAGTGACAAGGAACAAGGCAAGACTGCATAGCTATGAAGAAGGAACCGATTATGATAAAACCTTTGCACCTGTTGCTAGAATGGAAGCCATTAGGATGCTGATTGCTTTTGCAGCTTACATGGAATTCAAGCTGTATCAGATGAATGTGAAGAGTGCATTCCTTAATAGTTATCTGAATGAAGATGTGTATGTGGTTTAACCATCTAGCTTTGAAAGTGCAGAGTTTCCTGAACATGTCTACAAACCTGACAAGGCATTATATGGGTTGAAACAGGCTCCTATGGCATGGTATGAAAAGTTGTCAAGGTTTTTAATGAAGAATGGATTTACTAGAGGAGAAATAGACAACACCTTGTTTCTAAGGAAGAAAGCCAAGGACCTGTTAATTGTTCAAGTGTATGTAGACGATATTATCTTCAGAGCTACTAATGAGAACCTTTGCAAGGAGTTTGCCGACCTGATGGGAAGTGAGTTTGAGATGAGTATATTTGGTGAGCTGAATTTCTTCTTAGGCTTATGAATCAAGCAAACTTAGGAAGGCACCATGATCCATCAGCAGAAGTACATCAAGGAACTTTTAAGGAAGCATGACATGAAGTCTGCTAAGGATATGAACACACCCATTGCTCCTGGAACGAAGATAGATCTGGATGAAACTGGTGCTTTGATTGATGAGACTAAGTACAGAGGAATGATTGGTTCTTTGTTGTATTTAACTTCAAGTCGTCCAGATATTGTTTATAGTATGGGATTGTGCGGAAGTTTTCAGTCAAAACCAAAGGAGACACACTTGACTCAGTTAAGAGAATCTTGAGATATTTGAAAGGAACTCAAGATCAAGACTTATGGTATCCAAAAGGTGGAAGCTTTGATCTGGTTGGATATGCTGATGCTGACTACACTGGTCAATTAGTTGATAGGAAAAGTAAATCTGGGATGGCACACTTCCTAGGTCCTTGTCTAGTTTCATGGGCTACTAAGAAGCAGAATTCAGTGGCATTATCTATAGCTAAGGCTGAATATGTAGCAGCTGCTTTGTGTTGTTCACAATTATTATGGATCAAGTAGCAGTTGGAGGACTTTGGAATCAAGTGTGGACCAGTCCAATCTTTTTTGACAATACCAGTGCAGTCAATATAGCCAAGAACCCGGTCCAACACAAGAGAACAAAGCACATTGATATTAGGCATCACTTTCTAAGGGACAATGTTGAAAAAGGCATAATTACAATGAATTTTTGCAGGACTGAGGATCAAATTGCTGATATCTTCACTAAGGCATTGAACAGGGTACAATTTGAGAAGAACAAGCTTGAGTTAGGGATGACCAAGATACACTGAACGTGGCAAAACCTGATTCTCCCAATGATTGGCTAGAGAAACTTCTTTGTTCAACCTAGCTTAACTTTGTTCAGTTGATTCTATTTTTGAAACTTAATTGTTTTGCTTGCTAACCTGTTTGGAACCTGTTTTCATGACTTAGATGCTGAATCTTTTTTTTGAGTAGGGGATAAAGTTGCAGAATTCGATTCATGGACATTCAGGTACACATTCTATATTACTTACTGATTGCAATACTTGTCTTACGTGGCCAAATTGTTACCAATCAACCTTACTTGGCACCGGATTATTTGTGATTATTTAAAAATTCAAATACTTTGAATCCGGGGGCGTCAGCTCCCATGCGTCATAATGACTTACACAGCTTTTTCACATCACATCACCCGTTCTCCTTCCCGATACGAACTAAAAACCTTCTCTATTCCATTCAGAATTTATATGTATATATATATATATAGTGAGAGAGAGAGAGACATTGTTTCTATCGCTGAAAAGAACCAAAATTCTCTCCAGAAAAAATTCTCTCATTCTCTCTCTGGAATTCACAAAATCTTTCACCATGTCTACTGGTTCTAAAGTCAACTCAAACCCTTCCTCTCCTAAATTTAAAATCTCCAAACTAAATCAAAAGGCTAAGCAACTGGCGTCGAGTCGCTCCGTGGCAATGGCGAAAAAGTTTGCTAAATTAAGGCAAAATAAATTGTCAGAGAAAACTACTAGCAAGGGGGAAAGTACTTCTATGGCGATTGCAGAAGAAAGGGTTGAAACGGTACAAGAAAGTGTTCAAGAAACTGATAAGGTAAACCCTAGTTCCCCTATTGCTACTGTTATCGTCGAAAATAGTTGAATCTTGAGCCTGTAGATTTAGGTAAGGAAGTAGTTGTCGAAGTTTGTGAGAAAGAGAGGGAGGTGATTGAAATTCTTGAGAAATAAAAAACTGAACATGCAGAGGGTGGTTTAATTAGTTGATAAATTGACTGAGGAAGCTGTCAAGGAACCTGTTCCTGTGAAAGTTCCTATGGTGGAAAAACCTAGTGGTAGTAAGGGAGAAGAGAAATCTGCTGAACCTACCAAAGAACCCAAGAAAGGACTTGGTTCGTTCTCTGGTTCTGTGGTAGGTGATGACGCAGATCTGAAAGAAATAGATGATTATGTGAAGAGAATGTGGAAGGAGTAGGTTATACTGAACCTTTGGATGCTGTGTTTCTTGAGGCAAATCCAACTCCTCAAGCTAGTGAAGGTTCCTCCAGTGAAACTGATGTTGTAGTTGTGGAGGAACAGAGGAGGTTGGGGAAAAGGCCTATGGTAGAGGATCAGGCCAAAGTTGTGAAGAAATAGAGGTTGGTAAAGGAAGTCGAACGAGTGGGTAGTTCCAAAGTCGGTAGTTCTGTTGATGCTGAAGGTATGGGAGAAAAGAGTAGGAAAACTGTGAGTCATGCTAGGAGATATATGAATGTATTTATGGTATGAATGTAAAAAAGGAAATATATTTATGGTACAAATGATTATCATAAATATTTTATATTTTATTTTATACATATTATATCTATAAAATATAATTATGTAATATTTGAGTATGGCTGTTATAGAGAGGTAATTTTACAAAGAGCATTCCACTATAGTGAACACCATAGTCGTTATAGGTAGAATGCTGTTATAGAGATGTAAAATATAACATGAAAAATCGGTTCTGGAGAAAATTAGGCCATTATACTGAAATGATGTTATAACGAGGGGCTGTTATAACGAGGTTTGACCGTACAAGACTGGTATATGTAAAATAAAAAGTGACCATTTCATCTCAAGTATAATTTCGATAGATTTAAGCTACGAAAAGTTTCCAAAAAATAAAAATAAAAAAAAAGAAAAAGAAATCACTTGAACTCCTCCTCCTCCATAAACCTAAAATGTGGTACTTTAATGGAATTTTTTTTTAAAAGAAAGATATGGAATGATTCATATGTTTAAAAGTTAATTAGACTAAATACCCCTGTCATATATACCTCAATTTTAGAAACACCCCCCTTTATTATAAAATTAAACACTTACACCCTCATGCTATGAAAATTATCAATGAAACCCCATAAGAATATACATATATATATAATTATTAAGAAAATAAATTTTATCAATAAAGAGCTTTGATATATCTATACTTATGGAATTTTAAAAAAGAAGATTTAAACATTTTGATTGAAATTTGTTATTCAAGACTTTAATTTAAAAAGTAAACATTTCTTTTTAAAAGAATGTATCTTTCGAAACTCATATATAAGAAAATTTTATTCTCTTTTATTTAATCAAATACGTGAATATTGGTTTTCAACAAAAAATGGTTTTTCTTCTTTATAAAATTACATAAAATGGATGTGAAAACTCATTAAATATAATTTTAATTTACTTTTTAGTAATTATATTTTAATATCCTTAGTTATCATGTTTATACTTATACATCCTAGGGGGTGTAAGTGTAGTATTTTCATAGTACCGTACGGGTGTAAATGTTTGATTTTATAATTCAAGGGGTATCATCAAAATTGGAACATCGAGAATAAGAAGCTGAAAGAATATTCTCATGCGTTTTTCAACTTCCAAATAAATGAAATACGTTAAGTGGGCCAAATTCTCTTTACCCTACCACAATATATATATATATATATATATATATATATATATATATATATATATATATATATGACACACACACACATATACGCATATATACTAAATTAAAAATAATTTAGGATAACATTATAATTTTAGGTTGTATGTGACAACACAATAACATAGTTTATCTATGGATGCCTTTTAGCCCCGACAAAATATGAATCCTCTATGAATATATTGCTGAGGACAGTATTAAAAGGTTAACCATTCCAAAAATATCAATAGGAGAAATTTTTAACCAAAATTCAACCAAATTCTTTTTATTTTTTAGCATTTACTTTGAGTAATCTCGATTTATAAGTAACCAAAATTCAAGTGCCATTATAGAGTTATAGCTATATTAAATTTTTACCTTACAACAGTCTTGGCTTCATCCATAAATCATAAAACTCCCAGTGTTCTAGGGTGAACATACCAAAACCAAAACAAAAAAAATGATAAATTAAAAAGAAATTGAATATGCTTCAAAAATTTCAGAAGAATTAATTTGAAGAGGAACGATGATAAATATAGAAAACATGTTAGAGCTCCAAATCTGAATATGTAAATTCCGATAATTGATGAATCTTGATAATATAGCTAAGTATTAAATCAATAACAAAATATATACAAAATGCAATTTGAGTAGGCAGATCAAGGATTTGAATCTTATGGGTTCTTAATTTTAGGATACTGATCTTAAGAGCAAGTTACTGGATTCTCAACTTAATTTTTGTACATATTTAATAATTTTTTAATACAAATACACTGTCTCCGCAAAATCTACTGGGTTCTACATTCGCCACTGGTCAGTTGTTGATCAATCAAACCTTGAAAGGTGTACAAGCTGTATTGGGTTAAATCCGTCGTCACCAAAGTTGGTGACTAAGCATCCACATAGGACGACGTATAGACGACACATGGCTGTGAATGGACATAAAGGCAATGGATAGAATCAAAGATGGACAGTTACAACGGACAGATGAACAGTCGCCACGGCCAGAACAGTCGCAGCTCATCAATCAAGCCAGTTCAAAATAGAAATCTTATCCATAAGCAACGTAACCGCTCGACTAAGGAGTTACAACTGCTTGTGAACGGACACATAGTTATCTATATATTGTAATTTAAGTTACGAGCATTGGACCTAATGCTTCTCTGAACACACACTTGTATTCCAACTATTTACTAACATCTGATTCTTTATCTTCTGTCAATATTTATTACTACTGCTGATAATCGAAAGATCTCACTTATTGTTCCATTGATTGAGTATCATAAAGAGTACGAGGAAGGGAATTTAATCAAGTCTATACGGCCTGAGCACGGTTCCTTTTGTTCAAATATTCATTTATTACATCGCATTGATTGCATCTTTACTTCTTCGCATTTATTACCGTCATTTATATCTTTTCATAAAGAGCATTTAATCTCGATTATTGATCGTGACTCCGCTTTATAAATTTAATTGTGACTTAACCTAATAAAATGAAATTACGGTTAAACAATTTGGCGACCACAGTGGGAGCCGGTCAATAACTTCCGTAGGTTGACTGCTCATCGTATTTTATTCTTTATTCGTTTTCTTCTCGCTCGCTGGTTCTCCTCGTTTTCTTTTTGTCAAAATGGCAGATAACAACTCGCACAACAACGCTCCCATTGACGGGCAACAAGACCTCAACGCTGCGGAGCAGGTAGACTTGAATTTGGCCGGGGACGAGCAGCAAGATGTTCTTCCTGCAGACGACGACGCGATCCCCATTGCAGAGGACGAGAACGTACTCCCAGCGGAACAGGAAAACGAGCACAGTCAGCAAGGTAGCAGAAATAGCCGCCATCCTGGCCGAGGAAACGTCGACCAGGGGCCTGGAGGATCTAGAAGGCCCAATGGTCCTGGGAATTCGAGGAACTCTCAAGACGCTGTCCTTGAATTCATACGGCAACAGGCTGAAATCAACAGGCAAATACGGGAAGCTATCGACAGCCTACGAGGACAAAACCTGCCAAACACAGGAAATCCACCCATGGGACGTCCAAGGGATGCTTCACCCTCTCATGCCTCGAGGCGCGCTGAAAATCAGAATGCAGGATCAGCGGTGCCAACAGAAATGAGCGAGGTCATGGAGGCCCTCACCAGGCAGTTCAAAGAGAGCCAGGAGGCCCTGCAGCGCTCTCTTCATGAGAGGATTGACCAGATCCCTGGCGCACCACCCACTTTGAAGAAAGTTGACGTTCAACGGTATACTCAAAGGCCTTGGAAGAAAGAAGCAGCACCAAAAGCCATCCCCAAAACATTCAAAATGCCAAACATACCAAGATACCGGGGAACAACTGACCCCAATGACCACTTGATGATGTTTAGCAATTTCATAAAGGCTAGCGATCTCACCGACGAGGAGATCGAATCAGTGCAATTGAAGAAGTTCGTAGAAACATTGGCGGATGGCGCTCTACGGTGGTATTCAATGCTGCCACCAAATTCAATAGGATCTTTTGCCGAGATGGCGGAGTTATTTGTCAAAGCACACACAGGCGCTCAGAAAACAGAAACAAGAGTTGAGGACATCTTTGAAATCAAGCAACTGCCCGGGGAGTCTCTCCGGAAGTATGTGGATCGCTTTCAGCGCGAACGTATGTTGCTACCCAAAGTTCCAGATCGATGGGCGGCTATTGCATTCACAAACAGCTTGGACGTCAAAAGCTCTGAAGCGACCAGGCGGTTGTATGAGTCCCTGCGAGAATATCCTGCGGCAAACTGGTCGGATGTCTACAACCGTTATAATTCCAAGGTACGTATAGACGAAGATAAATTGATTGGCACAGGTACCCGAGGACGGAGCCAAACTCGCACCAATGGCGCTGGGGGAAAGATCGAGACAGATAGGCCAGACGCACGGCACGAGCCATATCCCAGTCGGTCGCGTAACAACTCAAACGGACGCGGTCGTAACAACAAAGGCCTGGCAAGGAGCAATGATTCCACTTCAACTTCTAGTGGAATTCCAACCCTGCCCGTCTTCAACATCGGAGCAGTCGAACTTGTAGCAGTGCTCGAGGAGATGGGCGAAAAGGTCAAATGGCCTAAGGATATGAAGGGTGACCCCAGCAAACGCAACAAAAACTTATGGTGCGAATTCCATCGCGATCACGGCCACACAACGGATGACTGCAAGGCTCTAAGGTACGAAGTTTCTAATTTATTGAAACAGGGCTATCTCAAGGTGTACTTGACAGAAAAAGGAAAGCAAACTCACGCGAAGGCCCAGCAAAATAAATCAGGACCTCCCCGAGTATCATCTCTAAAAATGACAGTCAACGTCATCTCTGGTGGAATCGAGGTTGATGCAGTCACATACACAGCAAGGAAATACGCCAAAGTCTCTATTACAAAGACCAAACAACCACGACTTGAGGATACGATGACTTTTGAAGAAGCAGATGCAGATGGCTTGCAATTTCCTCACATGGACGCTTTAGTGATAACATTACGAGTGGAAGAATTCGACGTCAAGAGAGTACTCGTTGATCCAGGCAGTTCAGCAAACATCATATTGTCTCGGGTCGTGCAGCAGTTGAAACTATACGATGAGATTGTACCAATTTCTCGCGTTCTCTCAGGATTTAACAATTCCAGCGAGAAAACGTTGGGAGAAATCACATTGACGACCCTGGTCGAAGGCGTCATGAGACGAACAACGTTTCATGTCATTGATGGGGACATGGCCTACAACATAATCCTTGGGAGGCCATGGATACACGATATGCAGACAGTCCCATCAACCTATCATCAAGTGATGAAATTCCCTTCAGAGTGGGGAATACGGGAAGTTCGGGGAGAGCAGCGTTGCGCTAGAGATTGCTACTCAGTTGCAGTCAAGCTCCCCGAGGAGGCAAAATAGCAATTAAAGAACCCGGGATCAGAATCAAGCAATGAAGCATCAAACTACCAAATCCCGGAATTCATATCAAAATTGGATGCACGGGAAGAGTACGCGCCAACTATTGAAGCTTTGGAACCAGAAGAACTTTTCGACAACATGCCCGAAAGGAAGGTATATTTGGGAGCGGAGTTAAACAAAGACTTGCGCAAAGATATCTTGCACTTCCTCAAGGAGCGGCAAACCACCTTTGCGTGGTCACATGCAGATATGACAGGAATCTCCCCGAAGATTATCTCTCATAAGTTGAACGTGGATCCATACTACCGCTCGGTGAAGCAAAAGAAGCGCCAACAAGGAGCATTCAGGAACCAGATCATAAATGACGAAGTTGACCGCTTGCTCAAGATTGGCTCCGTCCGAGAAGTCAAGTATCCAGATTGGTTGGCCAACGTGGTCGTAGTGGCAAAGAAAAACGGCAAGTGGAGGGTCTGCATCAACTTCACTGATCTGAACAAAGCCTGCCCGAAAGACTCTTATCCACTACCTCAAATTGACCAACTAATCGACGCGACGGCCGGGCACGAAGTGCTTACATTCCTTGATGCATATTCAGGCTATAACCAAATCTTAATGAATCCCGACGACCAGGAGAAAACTTCCTTCATTACTTGCCGAGGTACGTATTGCTACAAAGTAATGCCTTTTGGACTTAAAAATGCAGGTGCAACTTACCAACGATTAGTCAACCGGATGTTTCACGACCACATTGGCAAAACCATGGAGGTTTACATCGATGACATGCTGATCAAGTCCAAACGGGCAGAAGATCACTTAGCTCATTTGAAGGAGGCCTTTCGAATCCTTGATCAATACAACATGAAACTCAACCCGGAGAAATGCGCATTTGGAGTGGGTTCAGGGAAATTCCTTGGTTTCATCGTTTCCCAGCGAGGGATCGAGGTGAACCCCGCCCAGATAAAAGCGATAGAAGCCATCCCCGACGTACTTCATAACAGAAAAGATGTGATGCGGCTAACCGGGAGAGTAGCAGCGCTGAGGAGATTCATCTCCCGCTCATCTGATCGGTGCAAAAGCTTCTTCGACGTGCTGAAACAGAACAAGGAGTTCGAATGGACCCCTGAATGTGATGAGACCCAAACCCCCTCAAGACCATTCACACGTAGTCAAGCTAAGGAGATCCAAGGAGTGCACATACACTTGGTGAGGAAGGGCCTTGAAGAAGGAAGCGATTGGAAGCCGTTCCGGGTGCTCAAGCTAGGCCTCACGCCTAAGGAAGAAGAGAACCCAGCAGAGCTAGGCGCCCCGCCTACCCCAGGCGCCCCGCCTAGGGAGCTCACTGCCTAAGGCTCAGAAAATGCACCAGGCGCCCCACCTGGCTAGGCGCCCAGCCTAGCTGAAGGCCAAGCCAGGCGCCCCGCCTAGCTTCAGGCGCCCAGCCTAGCTGAAGGCCAAGCCAGGCGCCCCGCCTAGATCCAGGCGCCCAGCCTAGCTTCAACATGAACCAGGCGCCCCTCCCAGCCCCAGGCGCCCCACCTAGCTGCTGAATTTATGTTTCTTTTACTATTTTGCCCTGCGTGGCTTATTTGATGAACCTTATTAGTAAGGGTAATTACGTCTTTGTGTAAGCTTGGGAAAACACTATAAATACCCAAGCCTAGCTTATTTTACAGTTAGCTTATTATTGATATTGATGAATGTTGAACATTGAACATGAGCATGGCTCTTGGTATTGAATGAAACCCTTTGATCTTGGACTTGTATGTCTTCTAGCGGATCTAGATGAATACTCTTCCTCTCCGACCATTCTACTTGCGTGCTCGCGTTAGCTCGAGGGTAGTTGCATAGCGTAGGTGTTCTTGTCCTTCTCTCGGGGTGTAACGGAACAAGTTCTCCGTTGCTACTTGGGATTAGAGATCGAGTTACGTCTCGTTCTTTATCTTTTACTTTTCCGCGTTTGATTCTCATCAGTTTGGTATCAGAGCAAGGCTCGGGTTTTGTTTCTACAAACCCCCGACCCTTGATTCTTCGTGCCTAGTATCTTCTTTTAGTTTTTCTTGTTGTTGAAGTTATTAGAAAGGAGAAAATTGCAAAAAAATTGAAAAATTGAAAAAATACAAAAATTTGGTGTAACTTGTTGATTTGGATGATTTGTGATATGAGTGTTATGGATTCTTGATCGTGATTGATTTCCCGTTGCTTGGGTACCAAAATTGTTGGAATTGGTGAAGTTTGAAAAACTGAAACCCCAAAACCCCTTAAACCCTTGAAGAACTTGTTCTTGATGAATTTTGGCTTGATTCTTGGGTTGGACTGATGTTTGATTGAAAACTTGTTATTGGGGATTGATCTTCATTGAAATACAAACAATTCGGTACCAATTTTGTGGGATTTGAACATATATAACACCTTCTTTGATGAATCACAATCCATGTTGAAACCCTTTTGATAAACCCTTGTGTTCTTGAGATTGAACCCTGATTTGATTGATTGTTTGATTGAAAGTTTGATTGGGTTTTGTTAAGGAAGATCAAACACAACTTTGGGTATCTTTGGATTGTGAAAACAAGTTGAAAACATCGGATTTGAGGCTTGAAAATCGACTTGAAACGAATTTGGAACGAGTTGAAAAGGGCTTCAGGCTAGGCGCCCCGCCTAAGCCAGGCGCCCCGCCTGACTTGGCTACTGCCTAAGTCCCAGGCGCCCCGCCTAGACCCAGGCGCCCCGCCTGGAACACAGCACAATCTAGGCGCCCCACCTGAGTTTCAGGCGCCCCTCCTGAGTGCTGAACGCATTGTTTCGGGTAGATTTTCGTAGGTATTTCCCTTTGTTTGATAACATAACATCTAGTTAGTACTACTTTGAGTAACCGATCTACTTGAATAGTGCTAACCCTTGATTGCTCTTAAGTGATTCGTGCCTAGCAAGGAGAGTAGAATTCTAAGGAAAAGCGTAGAATCTTTTTAACTCAAGTCCTTTACTTCAAAGTGCCTAGCGTTCATTGAGTCCCATTAACTCCACTCACCCCGGAGTGTGCGTGACTCGTGAATAGTTTAGTTGAGTTGAGGAGTTGCTAATCATCTACGTGAAGCTTGGGACTACAAGTTGAGTGAAATATCCACCGCCACCCAAAAGAGTGATCCGAGTGAACACAAGTGAGGGAGCGAGTGAGGTGTTTTAACTAACTCTTGTTTTCTTTGTTTGTAGGTACAATGGCCAACGAAGGTCAAGATTTCATTAAGGAGGCCTTGGCTAATCTTCTTGCCAAGATGGACCTCATGAACCAAAGGATTGACTCTCTTGAAAAGGGAGCCTCAAGTACTCAAGGAGAACATGGGACCCCGAGTGTCCCAATTGAAAAGGGGACCCCGAGTGTCCAAATTGAGACCGGTGAAGGCTCAAGTAGTCCTACTTTTACCCCGGAGCAAGTTGTTGAATTGCTCAATCAACAACGGGTGAAGGAGGACCGAGAGAGAATTGAACGAACGGGCATTCCCCGTATCTTGGACAATCCTCCAAGAAACTTTCCACTACCAAGACCCGTCCGAAATGTGCAACCTCTTGAGCAAGTTGTTGAGGCTCAAGAAGGGGAGGAAGTTGATTATGATGACAATGAGTATGGGTTTGATGATCACTTTCAACCAAGGCGAGCTATGAATTGGGGTCGAAATGTGGATCGGGGTAGAGGCCGAGGTCGAGGGCCACCCTTAGGATATGGAGGAAGGAATGTTAGAAGGGACTATGTTGCTTATGATGATCACCAAGGAGGCCAACCGGAGCCATTCCAAGGGGGTCGTGACAACAACAACAACCTTAATAGTGTGAAGCTCACTATTCCTTCTTTCAAAGGAAGTAGTGACCCGGTGGAGTACATTGGTTGGAAATTGGCTATGGAGCGTATCTTTGACACCAATGATATGCCCGATGTGAAGAAAACCAAGTATGCAATATCCTCCTTTGAATCTTTTGCTTCTACTTGGTGGGAGTCGGTGAAGAGAAATAGAAGAAGGACGGGTATGGCTATTAATCTTACTTGGGAAGAGTTGATCCGTGTGATGGATGAGAAGTACTTGACTAAATAATACCGGGTTGAACAACAAAGGCGTCTATATGATTTGAAGCAAGGATACAAATCGGTTGGTGAATACTTCAATGAATTTGAGCAAATCCGAATGATCCTTGACTTAGATGATGAAGACAATGAGACGGCCATGATCCGTTTCAAAGGGGGCTTGAACCGAGACATAGCTTCACAATTGAAGTTCCACAAATATGATGATCATTACAAGCTATGTGAAGATGCGGTTGAGGCCGAGAAATGGCTTAAGGAGGAGAAATCCCTCCGCTACAAGAGTAGCACTCCTACTCCAACAAGCAAACCAAAGGATTGGAAGCCTCCTACTACAAATGCAAGGTTCCCAAGTGCAAGTGGAACAAGTGGTGCAAATGCTACCAAGGATGTGAAAAAGCCGTATGAGAAGAACACACCTAATGTGGGAGGTAACTCTAAAACCCAACTACATGCTCCTACTTCTTCTTCAATACAATGCCACAAGTGCAAGGGGTATGGTCACTTTGCTAGGGAATGTCCTACAAAGAGAACCATGATTGTTGTTGGCAATGAAGCATATGAGAAAGAGAGTGAATCGGAGGATGAGGGAGTAGAGGGAGTAGAGGGAGATGAGGGAGTAGAGGAGAATGATTTGCTTGATGATACGATGGAGGAGGAGGATCCTCATACTTTCTTGGTTGTGAGAAGGAGCCTAGGTGCTATGATTGTGGAAGATAGTGAAACCTTGCAAAGGGAAAATCTTTTCCATGCTAGGTGCCGGGTCAAAGATGTTGTTTGCTCTATGATAATTGATTCTGGAAGTTGTGCAAATGTAGTGAGTCAATCACTAGTGGCTCAATTGAAGTTAACTACCATGAAGCATCCTAAACCTTACCGGTTACAATGGCTTAGTGAATGTGGAGAGCTTAAGGTGATGAAACAAGCCATGATCAAGTTTAGAATGGGTAGTTATGTTGATGAGCATTTGTTTGACGTTGTGCCTATGCAAGCATGCCACCTACTCTTAGGGAGGCCATGGCAATTCGATAGGCAAGTGGTGCATGATGGTCGTGTCAACACTTACACGGTCAAACATGAAGGGAAGAGATTTGTGCTTAAACCTCTCACTCCTAAGCAAGTGAGTGATGACTACAAGAAAAACAAAGGACGCAAGAAGGTGGAACTCAAGAAGGGTGACTATGTGTGGGTGCACTTCCGGAAAGAAAGGTTTCCAAACCTTAGAAAAGGGAAGTTAGCACCCCGTGGCGATGGCCCATTCCAAGTGCTTTCAAAGATAAACAACAACGCCTATGTGGTCGACTTGCCAAGTGCGTATCAAGTTTCTAATACTTTTAATGTTTGTGACTTGGTTCCTTTGGATGTAGGTGATGATGCGGTCGTGGGTGATGATGCCTCAATTTCAAGGACGAAATCTTCTCAAGAAGGGGAGGATGATGAGACCCAAACCCCCTCAAGACCATTCACACGTAGTCAAGCTAAGGAGATCCAAGGAGTGCACATACACTTGGTGAGGAAGGGCCTTGAAGAAGGAAGCGATTGGAAGCCGTTCCGGGTGCTCAAGCTAGGCCTCACGCCTAAGGAAGAAGAGAACCCAGCAGAGCTAGGCGCCCCGCCTACCCCAGGCGCCCCGCCTAGGGAGCTCACTGCCTAAGGCTCAGAAAATGCACCAGGCGCCCCACCTGGCTAGGCGCCCAGCCTAGCTGAAGGCCAAGCCAGGCGCCCCGCCTAGCTTCAGGCGCCCAGCCTAGCTGAAGGCCAAGCCAGGCGCCCCGCCTAGATCCAGGCGCCCAGCCTAGCTTCAACATGAACCAGGCGCCCCTCCCAGCCCCAGGCGCCCCACCTAGCTGCTGAATTTATGTTTCTTTTACTATTTTGCCCTGCGTGGCTTATTTGATGAACCTTATTAGTAAGGGTAATTACGTCTTTGTGTAAGCTTGGGAAAACACTATAAATACCCAAGCCTAGCTTATTTTACAGTTAGCTTATTATTGATATTGATGAATGTTGAACATTGAACATGAGCATGGCTCTTGGTATTGAATGAAACCCTTTGATCTTGGACTTGTATGTCTTCTAGCGGATCTAGATGAATACTCTTCCTCTCCGACCATTCTACTTGCGTGCTCGCGTTAGCTCGAGGGTAGTTGCATAGCGTAGGTGTTCTTGTCCTTCTCTCGGGGTGTAACGGAACAAGTTCTCCGTTGCTACTTGGGATTAGAGATCGAGTTACGTCTCGTTCTTTATCTTTTACTTTTCCGCGTTTGATTCTCATCAGAATGTCAGCAAGCACTTAAGGATTTGAAGCGGTACTTATCAAGCCCGCCTTTACTTTCAACGCCACAACCAGGTGAACAACTATTGCTCTACCTGGCCGTGTCTGAGTCTGCGGTAAGTGCAGTTTTGGTTCGAGAAGACAAAGGTAAGCAACTACCAATTTATTACATTAGCAAATCCTTATTAGATGCTGAAACCCGCTATCAACCTTTGGAGAAATTAGCACTAGCATTGGTAATCGCTGCCCGTAAATTAAGACCTTATTTTCAAAGTCACTCAATAGCTGTAGTTACTACCTTCCCCTTACGCAATATCTTACACAAACCTGAATTCTCGGGCAGGCTAGTAAAATGGGCAGTAGAATTAAGTGAGTTTGATATATCTTATCAACCCCGGGTAGCCATAAAATCTCAAGCTCTAGCAGATTTTATCGCAGATTTTAGTGCCACTATGTACCCTGATTCTCAACGTGAGGCGGTTCTTTTCACCGGATCGGAGTCGGGGACTTGGACCTTACACACTGACGGGTCCTCGAGCGTAAAAGGGTCAGGGTTAGGCTTAGTCCTCACCACTCCCTCGGGGGAGACCATTAGGCAGGCCATAAAATGTCCCTTTATTACTAATAATGAGGTCGAATATGAGGCCGTAATTGCAGGATTAAAACTGGCTCGAGATTATGGAGAAGACAGGATTCATCTTAAGAGTGACTCTGCCCTGGTCGTCAACCAGATAACTGGAGGTTTCGTCGCAAGGGAGTCTCGTATGCAAAGGAATCTTGCCCGAGTTACTGGTTTGCTGGCACAATTCGACAATTGGGAAGCCACACAGATCCCACGAGAGGAGAATCATGAGGCCGATGCTTTGGCAAATTTGGGTTCAGTCGCAGAGATTTGAGCAGCAGGTTCAGTGGCCGTAGCTCATCTCCTATGTACAACAATCGATAAAAACGCAATGGAGGTCAACACGACCAGTCTGACTTGGGATTGGATGAATGAGATAATCAATTATATACTGCATGGAACCCTACCATCAGACGTTAAGGCTGCTCGAAAACTGAGGATAAAAGCTGCCAGGTATACAATTATAGATGGCACCCTCTGTCGTAAAACTTTTGCAGGCCCAATTGCCAAATGTCTAGGTCCCAGCCAAACTGAGTATGTGATGAGGGAAGTTCACGAGGGATGCTGTGGAAATCACTTGGGAGGAAAGGCGCTTGCGCGAAAACTTATACGAGCAGGCTATTATTGGGACAAAATGGAAAAAGATACTAACGAGTTTGTCAAAAAATGTGATAAGTGCCAAAGGTTTGCACATCTCCTCCATCAACCAGCAGAGCCCTTGCATTCAATCATCTCCCCGTGGCCGTTTATGAAATGGGGAATGGACATCGTTGGGCCACTACCCACTGCACCCAGAGGGGTACGTTTCTTGTTAATCATTACTGATTATTTTACAAAGTGGGTTGAAGCTGCAGCATATTCAAAGATACGTCAAACGGAAGTAGTTGATTTCCTTTGGCGTTATGTCATTTGTCGATTCGGAGCACCCAAAGAGATTTTCATGGATAACGGTCCCCAATTCGTTGGTCAGAGGGTCACAAAGTTCCTTGAAGATCTGCATATTAAAAGGATTACTTCCTCCCCATATCACCCAGTGGCAAACGGGCAGGCGGAATCGACCAACAAGATAATAGTGGATTCACTCAAGAAGCGTCTCGAGCAGGCCAAAGGGTGCTGGGTGGAAGAACTCCCCGGGGTTCTTTGGGCATATAGAACAACCACAAAAATGAGCACCGGGGAGACGCCCTATTCCTTAGTATATGGTTCTGATGCATTGATTCCAGTTGAAATCGGCGAGCCAAGTCTACGATATGCTCATGCAACTGCAGAATCTAATTCAGTCAACCTCTCCGAGGAGTTGGATTTTCTAGAAGAACGCAGAGAATTAGCACTTATACGAGTAGTGGCTCAGAAAGAAAGGATAGAGCAATATTATAATCGGGGACTGAGGCTACGTAACTTCGAAGTCGGGGAGTTTGTATTGCGTAGGGTCTCCCAGAATACGCAAGAGGCAAACGTCGGCAAACTTGGTCCAAACTGGGAGTGTCCCTACAAGGTGGTTGCATCCGTTGGTAAGGGTTCATACCGTTTGGCACGACCAGATGGATCGCTTCTGCCCAGCAGTTGGAACGTGACTCACTTGAAGAGGTACTACTTCTAAGTGGTACATGGGTTAGTGTTTCTATCCATTCTCTGTTGCTTACCTGCCTTCGTTCTCTTTTAAGTTGCTCTGTTTTCTTATCTTTGTCTAAATGGTACTAACGGTCTTCAAAAGGCCAGATCCGTTTAGCTCAACTGGTAGAGCTCGAAGTCCTCGTGCTTCGCGGCTGTGGGTTCAAATCCCGCAACGGACACACTCCTCTTTTGGTTATATGTGTTCTCTGATTCAGCGTTTCACCCATTGTCTTTTTATGTCTGAAATTACGAAATTTCAACATAAAAACAGGGGGGTGGCAAGGGCCCCAGTAGGCCAAAGTCTCGGCTAACATAAGTGACCTTCGAGCAGAGCAAGGTCATGATCATTCGCTTAATCCACGACTAAGCAGAATCAAGTAAGTTCAATAGAACTATTTTACTTGTGCTACGTTATTTTCTACATTTTGCGGCCAGTATTCGCCCAAATCCTACAACTTTACGACCAGACAATCTTGTGTTCTGGTTTACGACCAAACAATCTTGTGTTCTGGTTCACGACCAAACAATCCTGTGTTCTGGTCATTGGGTTGCCTATCCTTTTCAATAGAAATAACAGGGCAACCTTAACAAAATTTTTTCTGCAAAAACTTTCAATTGTCAAATATGATAAGCGAAGTTTATCGCAAGACCATCTTAAACGGCCAGATTTCAGTCAGCCTAAACGGCCTGGTTTCGTCCAGCCCAGGGGGCCTAATTTCAGTCATCTTAACTAAGGGTAACTTAACCTGGTTATGATCAGATTTTATTTCAAAACATCTGCGCAGATTAACACCAAAAAGGGAACTCAGACACTAAGATTTGAAACATAATTTTGACCTCTGAAAACCTCATTAAGCAATAAATAACAACAGCATTCATATAAGCGAAACTTGAGAGACCAAAAATGGTCGTCAAGCCTTGCCAGTCAGACAAAAAAGGAAGCAACCAAAATATACATTCATTCATGAGTTAACAATATTTAGAGTTAGCGACATCCAATAAATTTACAAGAAGGACTAGACGAGGCATCATTCGTCATTTTGGCCAGGGTCTCGACCTGATGCACTAGCTCCATCAGTCGGATCCCCACCCAAATCTTCATCTTCATTGCCCTCACTGCCTTCATCGTCCTCTTCGACATCATCATCGTCGGCTCCTACTTCCATGCCCAAGACTTGCTTGACACTGATGATAGCTGCTATGGTCTGATCAAGGACTAAGTCGACATTAACCTGGCCGCGCTGCATTTGGATAAGCAACTTCTTCTTGGCCTCAAGAGCTTCCAGTTTGGAGTCGATTGTATAACGATCCCTCAAATTCGCCAACTCCATCGTCAGTAGGTCTTGGACCTTCGCAGATTCCACAGCCCGATTTTTGGCCTCTTGTAGTTCTCCTCGAGCAGCCTGAGATTCAGCTTCAGCTTTGTTCATGTTTCTCAACATCAGGTCGGAAGCGTTGCGGATGCTCTCCAGAGTAACTTCTTTCACATTAAGCTCATGGGCAAGTTGGGAAATCTGACGACCTTGCTCATCCATCTTAGCTTTCAGATCTTCAAAAGATAACGCAAACCTTTCCTTCTCATCCAGAAGACGGTCCCTCTCCTCGAGGAGTGTGCTTATCTTGTCGTTAGCCTCAGTGTTGGATTTCTCCAACCTGTCTATCTTATCCTCAAAGAAGCCACGCCTCCCCTCCAGGACCCGCTTCTCCCCGATCAGAGCTTGCTTTTCCTCTTCTAAGGCCTGATTGTCCCGAAGAGCCTTCAAAAGATCTTTCTTAAGGCCAAGGACTTGTTCCTGATTGTTCAGCCTAGAACGGAACATGATCTCGGCAGCCATCATACTTGCCTGGCAACAAGTAAAAATGCGTAGGTAATTAGAACTAAGGTATCAATAAAAGTAAAGGAGTAAAGGGGGAAACATTACCCGAGCAGTATCTTCAGCGATTGCATAAGCCAGCTGCTCGTCGCTCATACTGCGCATGTTCCACTCCTCGCGAGGACCAAATCTGTGTCCGGGGAAATGGAAAAGTCGCACTCCCTCATACACGGCCTGGGTTCCCTCGCTTGCTCAGAAGGATATTGGGGACCAAATTTGTGGCGTATGCCCTTGACGGAGTACGCCCCAACCTTTCCTCCTAAAGATACTCGCCTAGTAAGCTTAGTGCGAGAGATCTCGATGTCACCTGCCTCGTCGGGGCCCAGAGTGTCGCACTCTTGCAGATAAACTGTCGCCACCCCATCACCAGCCAAGTTTATCATGTCTTTATAA
Organism: Petunia secreta; assembly: GCA_029990175.1. NCBI lineage: Eukaryota > Viridiplantae > Streptophyta > Magnoliopsida > Solanales > Solanaceae > Petunia > Petunia secreta. The sequence continues at coordinate 638,095 of JARKIP010000112.1, forward strand.
TGAAAAACCTGAGGTTCATCCTCCCCCTCAGTCTTCCTCTGCTCATCAACCTCCTCATTTTCCTCCTTATCCTCCTCCCTCATCGGCTCTTTGCCAGGTCGCCTGTGGCTGACTTGCTCAGACTCGCCCTGTTGGCCACCAACCCGTGCAGGCTCATCCAACTCTGGGCCCTCAGGGAAGAAAGCAAAGTCTTCATGCACTCCCTCTTCCCCTACCTCCCAAGACCTATCTCCTTCTTCACCACTGACTCGGGGACTCTCCTCGAAAGCGTAAGAAGAAGTCTCTACATCCTTCTTCTTATCACCCCGAAGAGATGCCCTCTTCCTCCGAGTCAAGCTCACATCGGGAGCCTCTGAATCTGAAATATCAAAAATTATAGGCTCAGCAGATTCAGGGGCAGCCGCCGAGCTTCTAACACTCTCTTGCCCAGACTTGGGCGTATCAGCAGTAGCAGCATTGATTTCGGCTGTTTTTTCGGAGGGCTGAGGAGTCTTACGGGCTGTCCTCGTTTTCTTCTTGGGTCTGCTCTTTTCCGAGTCAGATTTCTTTCTCTTTAAATTCGCGAGGACCTCCTCACCACCCTCCCTGGCCTTGATAGCTGCAGCAGTCTGAAGAATGGCAGCCGCCTCCTCGTTGATCTCAGCCACAGGATCAACAATCACTTCCTCAGGAGAAGGAGCAGGGAAATAGCTACCACCAGTACCTAGACCTGAGAATAGAGGCATATTAATACCGTAATGAGTTCTGCATAAGTTAGCAGGAATTCGAGTAATCAGCTTACCATGGGTGCTGGGGTTCGATAAATGTTTTAAGAAAGCATAGTGAGACAACTGCCTCTGCTCGTGAGTGAAATCTGCCAGAATTGGTTCAACCCAAGCAGACAGTTCCTCCTCGGAAATCAGACCGTCGTAAGGAATCTTGTCAGCTAACCAACAAAGAGTGTAAATTAGAAGGTGCAAATACGTAATTCGGAGAATATTCAATACAAAGACTCGGGGACTTACGAGTTTTATTCCACACCTCGCGGAGATTAGTTTTGCTGCCACGTGTGAGAAGCTTAGACTGCACGTAGACATACCTATGCATCCAACCTCTATCCCCTGTATCTTCAGATTTGCTCACTAGAGCTTTTCTTCCCCTCATACGGGCATTGATATATCCATCTCTCGCGACCTGAAGGCTATACAGAGAGACAAAATGCTTAAAATTAAAGTCCTGCTCAGTCTCGTCGGCAAACCATTGTAGCAAAGAAACAATCCTATAAATACTCGGACACAGCTGCCCCGGGCAGATAAGATAGTATTTACAAATGTCCTCTATAACAGCATGCAACGGGAGCGTGTGACCTACCGTGAATGGGTACGTTGATATGGCCGTCCACCCAGTTCTCGTAGAAGTAATATTCTCCGTCGGAAAGGGGCAAGAAACTACGACATCATCATTCCAGCCACAATCTTCCTTAACCTTAGGCAAAAGGTCAGGAGTAATCGAACTCTTAAATCGACTTGAAGGCCACGACCTTATGTTGCCATAATGACTGAACGAGCTGATCGAACAGTCATTTTCAAGATTTCCCCAGAGTTTCGGAATCACATCAGCGACTGAAGTCGGAGAACTCGTAGACTGACCAGCTGCTGCTGAAGAACTAGTAGCCACAGCATCCATATTCAAACTTTTCTTAGCTTTTGGAGACATTTGAACTAGACAATTGGAAGAATTTTCTGCGTTTTAGAGGGTTTTAAAAGGGCGTTTTGAAGCTTTGAAGGTTTGAATGAGATTTGGAATGCAGTAAAAAGAATTCAGGATGGTGGAAATCATATTTATAGAGTTGATAAAACCCGACCCGCCCTACACGTGGCAAACATCCGTGCAAGGGGTGAATAAATCCAGCCGTTAAAGAAAATAATGAAATAAAAATCGGAGTGACGGTTTCTTGCCTTGGGACGTGCAAGACGTGAGTAGGCGCAGTTTAATCATCACACCTGCAGTCTCGGAACGCGCAACAGTTACTTTTTCAGTAAAAAGTGGAATGGAATTGACAACTTGCACGTTTTGTCTTTAGCGGAGCATTTAATGCTCATACTGATAAAACGTCACTCAATCAAAAGCCCATGAGAAGTTCAACGGGCAGCATCCAAATACGAGTACAAGGACTCAAATATGTTACTTGGGAAAAATTCCAAAAAGTTCTTTCCCGCTCAAAACTCGCTTTCCACTCCTCGACCAGAGTCTCTGCCCGAGTAGTGCGGGGACTATCTGTATTGGGTTAAATCTGTCGTCACCAAAGTTGGTGACTAAGCATCCACATAGGACGACGTATAGACGACACATGGCTGTGAATGGACATAAAAGCAATGGATAGAATCGAAGATGGACAGTTACAACGGACAGATGAACAGTCGCCACGGCCAGAACAGTCGCAGCTCATCAATCAAGCCAGTTCAAAATAGAAATCTTATCCATAAGCAACGTAACCGCTCGACTAAGGAGTTACAACTGCTTGTGAACGGACACATAGTTATCTATATATTGTAATTTAAGTTACGAGCATTGGACCTAATGCTTCTCTGAACACACACTTGTATTCCAACTATTTACTAACATCCGATTCTTTATCTTCAGTCAATATTTATTACTACTGCTAATAATCGAAAGATCTCATTTATTGTTCCATTGATTGAGTATCATAAAGAGTACGAGGAAGGGAATTTGATCAAGTCTATACGGCCTGAGCACGGCTCCTTTTGTTCAAATATTCATTTATTACATCACATTGATTGCATCTTTACTTCTTCGCATTTATTACCGTCATTTATATCTTTTCATAAAGAGCATTTAATCTCGATTATTGATTGTGACTCCGCTTTATAAATTTAATTATGACTTAACCTAATAAAACGAAATTACGGTTAAACACAAGCGACTAAATTAGTTCGCCCATTTTGACGAATCGTCTGTAAATTCATTATCGATGTCAAGTTTCGTCGCATAATACCTGTATAACTTAATGATTCCTTGAAATACAGAAAATCAACCAAAAATTATAAATATTTTGCATCTCCTTTGAGTAATAATATTGTTTATAAAGTAACCAAAATTCAAGTACCATTATAGATTTATAGCTATATTTACGTGAATTTCTATCTTATAACAGTGTTGGCCTCATCCATAAATATTTCTAGTTTTAGGCTTAAACCTGCCAAAATGGGAAAAAAAAAAAGAAGAACATAAATTTAGAAGAAATTGGATATGCTACAAAATTTCAGAAAATTTAACATAAAGAGGAACAATGATAAATATAGATAGCATGTTAGAGCTCCCGATCTAAATGTGTTTGTACCTCTAGTCTTCCGATTAAAGTTCATGTGTAAAAACTAAAACAACTAATTATAAGAAAAGTAACAGAATTAAACAACAAGTAAAGCAACGTAGCAAACGTAGTTTAACATATATAGAAATTGATGACCTACATCCAAACATTCTTGTTGAATAGGCCAACTATAATAATTAAGACTACATGTTTATTTAACAACAACAATGTAAAATAAATTAGAGATTTTTATACAAAAGTACAATTTTTAGAAGTTAATTACCAAACATAGAAATATTTTAGCAAAATTACCTTATATAGAGAAAAATAAAAGTTAATTACAAATATAGCAACAACATGGCAATATTTTCCCATAACATATCAAACCCTTATATTTTCTTCCTATTTCTCCTACTATCACTTTTGCTCCTCCCATTCCCTCCTATTTCACTTTTCCTCCCACCATTTCCCCCAATTTCACTTTTATTCCTCCTATTTCACTTTTACTCCCGTTTCAAACTGTTTTAAACTGTATCAACTCCCGTTTTAGACTGTATCAACTCCATTTCAGACTGTATCAGATTGTTTTAAAATGTATCAGCTCCCATCTTAGACTGTATCAACTCTGTTTCAGACTGTATCAGGTTGTTTTAAACCCTATCAAGTCCCGTTTCAGACTATATCAACTCTGTTTCAGACTGTATCAGCATGTTTTAAACTGTATCAAGTCCCATTGTCAGGTTGTATCATACTGTTTTAAACTGTATCAATTCCCATTTCAAACCGTATCAGACTGTTTCAACAATTATTTCAGATTGTTTCAATGTCATTTCAGACTGTATCATACTGTTTCAACATTGTTTCAGATGTATCAAACTGTTGCAACAACTGTTTCAATGTTTCAACAATATTTTAAACCGTATATATTGTTTCAACGCCATCAGTCGTGAGCAATAGAAATCGAGTTCAAATTTATTAATCTGACAAATATGTATAAATAGGAACAGAAACAGAAACGAAATCTGAACAATTCTAGAGAAACAGAAACGAAACAAAAATGAAACAAATCTAAATAACAGAAAATGATACTGTTTCAAAAAATCAAGCTCTGTCTCAAGAGTATTTCGGCACTGTTCACTTTCATATACATCACCACTTAGTGGACCAAAATTGAAAATAATCTTTTAGGAGGGGTCATAAATGTAACAGTGCCCCTGAAGTTTCCTATCTCTGTAAATCTTCACTAACAAAAGCAATCTCCCTGTCGACTTAGACATGTGCCACCGCCATCAATTTTCAGATTAGGGTTCCGCTACTAAGCATTGGAAGAGACCGTTTGTCGAAGCCTTAAGGTTCCTCCGTTCCAGCGTCAACAACATCACTATTCGCAGCGAGGATCTCAACGAGAGTAATTGTATCCCGCGGTAGATCCACAGAGGCTTCGTAACAGAAACGAATGAGACACATCGTAAAGGAGAAAGGGTAATCGGCTCTCCGTCGTGCTGTAGCTGGTTTCTGGTGAAGATGATGACAGTAATGGGTCGGTTTTTGTGAGTTCGTTTGAATCGGAATCAGTGACGGATTGGTGGCTGTGTGTATCCGGTAGCAGAGATGGCGGAGATAATGGTGGAGACGAAAATGGGGTGTATTTGGACGGTTTCAGCGTGGAGGAAGAGAGAAGGGAATAGGGGGTGGGGCTGATTTGGTTTAGGGGAAGTGGAGTAAATGTTTTAGAATTTTTAGGAGAGTGGGTGTAAGTGTGTATATTAAATATTGTCATTTAGCTAGGAAAAATATTGTTATGACTTGTAATTCGAAAATTAATACTATTTTTGCGTAATTAAGTGTTTAAATTTGCATATTTTTGTAAAAAAATCCAATAAATTAATCGTAATGTATATCAGATGAATTAACCCCTCTCTCTATATAGAGAGAGAGGTGTATTATGCAAAGAAAGCCTAAACAAACTAAATAAGTTAAACCTAGACAAAGACATAAACAAACAAATGAAACCTAGACAAACAATAATACCCACACATCCGGTTCTAAACAAACTAATGAAACCTAGACAAATTAAACTCCTCATCTAGGAATATAAATATTATAATATGTATGTATTTAGGGTGGCATTCAATGATAATTAAATTAGTGAATTTATAATTATATCCAACTTGAAGTTACTTACGGAGGGTAAAAAAGTCAGGAAATATTTCTCTAAGGCTCTCACACTTTTATATACACTAGTTCTGGGTACGCGTTTCACGCGTGGCCTATATGATCTATAAGCACACATTTTCAATGAAAAACCAACTTAATTAGTTTAGTTTGGCTCTTGTAATTGAAAACTCGACTTAATTGGTTTAGTTATCTTTTAAATAGGAACCGATCCAAACCGGACCGTGAACACCCCTAAGTCTCATTATGTTAAATATTGTTGTTTTAATTTAGCACAAATTAGGCACTGCACATACATTGTAGTTTTCCTCCATATGTGAAATTCTTGTTTCTTTCTTCATGAGTAGGAGCTGCGGAAAAAGTTTATAGATTGCTTAATTATAACTCTATTGCTTTAAAAAGGGTCCAAAAACATATGTTTTCGCTAAACTCTAGAGATGACAAATTTATATTGCAGAAGTTTCCTTTGAGATTATCGTTGTGGCTTTCTATTATTTTCACACGCTGCACAGAAATATAATGAATTATTTAATAACAATTGAGAACTTAAAAAAATACTGCTTTTTAATAAAAAGATAAAACATTATTTTTAAAGATAATGAATTATAGATATGAATGTAACAATTCGCTAACTCTACATACCTTTTGTAATCCAATTTTTATTAAAAACTATTAGTATGTATTTTCTCGGCACCCATGATTGTGTGTGTTTATGAAAATTAAAAAAAAAAACTCTAACCTTTATTTGATCTTCAGCTATATAATATGCTGATAGCTCTAAAAACTTGTTGCTCCCAACGCACACGCAAGTATACGTGGTCGACAAGTAATAAAGTGATAAATCGAGTATCGTTCCCACGAGAACTATTCAGACTGAATTCTAGCAAACAATTTATATAAACTATTCAGGGATCTTTTTCCAATAGTGAGGATTTTATTAACTAAAGAACAGTAATTAAATAGTAAAAGTGAATTCAAGCAATGGAGCAAAACTTGGTTGTTATCAGTAATAAGGAGACGGTCCAGGGTCAGAGTTACGAACAATCCAGTTGAGTTTTTCAATTGATTCCACTTCTTAAATCCCGGGTTACTAACTAACAGATTAAATGTACCCGTGAAAACCTTTCGATTCTTCACGGTCTATGCAGGCTACTCCAATCCCTATATGTCTATGGGTTGAATCACGTGCACGCATTAACGAATTCTGTAATTAGTTAAACTAGGCGAGCAAGTATATTTCTATCCTACTCACAAATTGGTTCCCCGATGCGGGTTCACAAACTAGTCCTATTCTTTCTTATTACGTAATTAAATTCCCTCTTTCGAGTTCAATCTAAAAACCATAGATAATGCGTAATAATCGGGCCCTGACAATTACACAAGTGAAATCAAGAAAGAATAAGCAACCCGTTATGGGATTCAATTAATGGAAATCAATCTTCAAACATCAACCTTCATGAAATACTCTAACCCTAGAACTAGAGATTTAGCCACGCATACTCATAATAACAACACAAAGAATTGATGTAATAATGAAATAATGATGAAATAAATTAATGGAAGGAAGAAAAACCCTTGTCTTGATGTTATGAGCTCTCAAATTTGCTCCAAAGTCTGAACTCCTATGAAAAACTAAGTAAAAGAGTATTTATAGAGTTTACAAACACCTAGTAATAAGTTAGACCCAAGCCTAGACGAAATAGGACATAAAAACGCGCACAAGGGGCGCTATAACGGGCGCCCCGCGCCTCGGAACGCGCGACATTGGACAGAACCCGTCGAAATCAGCCCGCTACAAGCCCGCGCCGCATGGAGAACCGCGCCAGCCAGTGCGCGCTATGGGCTGCGCGGCGCGTGGGTTATGGCGCCCAGCCATTTTTCTGTTTCGCTTCTCCTTTTCTCGTTTCGTGTTGTGCCTTCGTGTGCTCGATCCAATCCTCAATCAAAATCCAATCTTTTCTTGCTCAATCATGCTCTTAAGAGCTCCAATTGCACTGCATCACAACCTACATACACACGACATAAAATTAGTGCAAAACCACATTCATAAACTATAAAACGAGCGAATAACAAGCTCAAACGTGAGGAAATATTAAGGAAATATGGGCATAAAATGCCAAACATCACTCACACCATGATGCATGTAGCAATTAAGTAAATTAAGTAAAAGAAAACCATCAACACGAAGCAAACATATTTTGTCTTGAATCAACCCAATCTGTAGAAGAAAAAAAAACAATTCGATTATTACTCGTACATCCATCAATTATATGCAATCTTAACGTTCTTAGTACGTAATTTACGAACAATTAAAACAGAAAAGAGAAAGCTATAGACTTCTAAGTCCATTAGTGAAATTCTTTATAAGTACAATGTGTTCTAAACCTAAAAGAGTTTTGTTTCTTTCTAAAACCTAACAGTGTTTTAATAACAACTCAATTTATTTTAAAATGTCCAACTATAAAAAAAAAATTAAAGATTAATTGAGTTCTGGGTAAGCACAATAAGCACATAATTATAAAAATAACAGAAATATTATGTGGTTTGAGTTATAAATCAAACTCAAGAAAAATGTGTGTGTGTTTCATATATATATATATATATATATATATATATATATATATATATATATATATATATATATATATATATATATAAATCTGAACTTACCCATATCAAGTTTCATAGTTCTTTATAATTAGTATGTATTTGTATTCTTCTCTTTTCTGCTCTTTCGAATACTTGAATATCCACTCCAGTTCTTGTCCCATTATTCCTGAACTTAGTGACAACCCATAAAAAATCATGTAGTTTAATGGACGTTGTAGAAGAAGAGGAAATTGAAGTAAAGATCGAAAATTCATCAAATATATCATATTAATCAAAGGTTTAGTATCAAAACAAATTACCTCCCTTAGCATCATGAAACTGTTGGAAAAAATAAATAAATTAAAACATGACATTATGACAAGACAAAGCAAGAATCTTAGCTCCCGTTTGTTTATAGTTTTCGGGAACATTTTTTGGAGAAAAACTGTTTGTTTATGCTATTTGAGCAAAACTTCTCCCAAAAACGAGCTCTTTTTGAGCCAAAAACTAACATTTACCTATCAAATTTCATTTTCATAAGAGCTCAAAATCTCTTTTTGAGCCAAAAGATTTGTTCCCAAAAAATATGTCCAAACAATTTTTTATTTTCATATCAAACTTCACCCAAAAAGTATTTTCCAAAAACTATTTGGGAATCTATGTCCAAACGCTAGCTTAGGAAAAAATAAAAAGAGGTTATAAAATTTACCTCAAGAAGACGAGGCAGTTGTTATTTTCCTCTAAGCTACATCTTTTATGGCCATGGCTGTATATTTATGGTAGGCGGCGGTTTATTAGTTTACATGTTTTATTCAGAATTAGAGTAACTTTGGAAGTTCATTAATAGAAGGACACTCTATTAGACACGAAAACATCTCAGGCAAAATTATTTATTATACTGATTACTTAATTAATTGTTTGTGCTAAATTAAAGTTCCAATTTTATCTAACTTAAAAGTTATTCATAGAGGGTGCGAATGACATTTCACTAAGGCTTTCGTACTTTTATAACTAGTATAATACCCGTGTGATGCGCGGTTGATATCATAGCAAATTTTACATTTCAAAGTAGCAAATATATAATTGTCATACGTTTTTTATATTTACATAGTGATTCCTATTTTTATTTTTGCTTGAAATCAATTTCCTTACAGTGCAACAATAATAAAATGTGGAACGAATTAATGATTCATTCATTCAAAGATAGCTAAATTTGAAAATAGATATAAAAATGATCATATAATAATGGATAATATTTAGTCGAAATACAAAACATATATTCCCTCCGGTCCATTTTATTTGATTCGTTTCACTTTTCGAGAGTCAAGTTGACCAATTTTTGGATTTAAATTGAACTAGATTTAGTCAATATTTTAAAATTATAATTTAGATATTAAAAAACTACACGAAAAGTACTAAAAGTTGCAATTCTTGTTATATTAATATGGTAAAGAAATATATCTCAAAATATTGGTCAAAGTTTATATTGTTTGACTTTTAAAAAAGGAAAGTGATCAAATAAAATGGACCGGAGGGAGTATCACTTAAGAAAAATAAAATATGAATGGAAAAATAAAATAACTCTGCATTAAAGTTACTACTCCCTCAGGTCCACTTTATAAAATATTTTGACATATTTTTCTTGGTCCATAATATTTGATCTTTCCAGAAATCAAGAAAGTTTTTTTTGATATCACCCTTGCTAATAAAGGACTTAAAATGAAACTCTAGGTAATAATAATAATAATAGCTTGGATAAGGGCTAATATTATTAATTATATTCTTAATTATGCTAAAAAGTAAATTTTCTTAATGTGTGAAAATACCAAAACATCTTATAAAGTTGACCGGAGGGAGTATAACATAATATATTACGGTCAACGTTATCCTAAAATTGCTGATTGACTTGTTTTCAATTTAGATTTTATCATAAAACTAAGTGTTCGTTTTTCACGTTCTTACATATTTTTCATACATTGTATCAAGGACAATGTCAAACATGAAGATGCATAATCTTTGAATGTACAGATACTGTAGTAAAACGACCTCGGTTAGTCGTTTCAGAAGTTAGGACTCCAATTGGCGTGCTGATAATTTTAAAATATTCGTAATGTCCATTAGAACCTGTCTGTAAAATTTGAGCTAAATCATACCTCGTTTGGCAGGCATCGGAAGAAGGTTTCAGTTTTTATTGACGATAAATATTAAAAAGAGATTTTGGAGCTCGGTTTTTGCCGAATGAGCTCCGATTTGAAATCCGAAAGTGCCGTTAGGTTCGTATGATTATTTTTGATTTTTGTAAACTTTCGAAAGTGAATTTCGATGTTGTTCGGCTAGTTTCCGCTAAAATGCCGAAAGTTAAATAATTTGACTTCTTTTCCATTTAAATTCGCATCTTGAGTTTCGGGAGTCCGATTTGAAATCCGCCTTCGCGAGTATGTTACATATATTTTGTATAACTTGTATGCAAAAGTGGGAATTATTTTGAATATCGTAGGGTACCGTTTTAATTTTCATCGCGAAAAGAAAATAAAAAGAAAAAAAAAAAGGAAAAAGAGAAAAGGACAAAAAAAAGAAAGAATGAAAAGAAATGGCAGGCGGTGGTGAGGGATTTTAAATCCCTTAGCTTCATTTTGAAGCAGAAACGAGCAAATGGAACAGAAGCAAGAGACGAAGACATTCAATAAAATAAAAATGCCAGAAAATAAGAAAAGGGGCAGGAGAAAAGTAGAATTTTCACCCTGAAACATTTAGGTAATGATCCTAATATATTATTTGAGTTTATTACGTGTGTTGGAATCTGTTTTAATCGTAAAATTTGGAATATTAGACATCGTTTTAATAAGTTCAATTAATAGTTTAAAGGGTCAAATGGACCCCGATAATGGAATTGATTATATATTCGTACTCAGGGAGTTATGGGCAACTTATAAATGTAATTTATTTAGGGTTTGGTCATGTGACTTTAAACCCTGTATATAGGCCTGGCCTGCGTATTTCGTATGCCAATAGGGTATCAGGTTCCTAACCGGATTGCCTTAAAATATGAGGAATGAAGCCTTTAGCCTAATGTGATATATTTTTCTGCTTATTGAATAGAATTGGATCGTTTGGCAATGAAACCAAAGGATAAAGCGGTTGTTGATTAGCAATGCCAACTTTTGGAAGAGGTAAGTATTTATATCCATTTATTTGGAGGCACCTGGCTTCGTGGATTTTCTACCATGTATTTCTTACGTGTGTAGCTGCCGATAGGCGTACTCATTACGCCTTAGCTTGGGATTTAAATTATATATTATATGTTAAGCCCTATTATTGGTATTGCATTGAGCATATGAGCATTGCACTCTGGTTTTGATTATTGCATACACTTCCCGGTAATCGATGAGAATCCCGAGCCGGTGAAGGTTCATCATTGCATATACTTCCCAGTTGGCGATGAGAGTCCCGCACCGGTGAAGGGTCATCATTGCATATACTTTTCGGTAATCGATGAGAGTCCCGAGCCGGTGAAGGGTCATTATTGCATATATCTCCTGGTAGACGATGAGAGTCCCACGCCGGAGATAGGTTTCAGGCATATGTGACTACATTGCATCGTACCGCTTTCATCCCATCTCATTGCACCGCATACTGACTATTGTGTGTACTGTGTTGTGTTTTATGTATGCGGTATGTATACTATATCGTGGACATATCTCAATTTGCCTATATATTTCTGGCTCGTATTCTGGACTGCGGGGATCGGGTTGCACGCCACAACAGTATAAATATATGGATCGGGTTGCACGCCGCAACAGTATAAATATATGGATCCGGTTGCACGCCGCAACAGGATGTATTTCTGATTGTTGATGTGTTCAGGATACCTATATATTCTGGCTATCTTACGTTCCTGGTTGTTGATGAGTTTGTGATTCCATACGTGTTTCTAGTTATTATCTGGCTCTGCCTTTTCATTATTTAAATAAGAGGAATTTGGTTTATCTGTTTCTTTTCTCCCTGGCTAGCTATCCTATTCTTTGAGGTGGCTAGTCTGCCCACTTATTGAGTCCTTTTGACTCACCCTTGTTTGTTGTTTATTTCTTGTCTATCTATTTCGTTTCGGCAGGTTCGCTCCAGGATTGAGTTTGCCACGTTGTGAAGAAGCGAAGACGACTTCAGCTGTCAGGGTGAGCCAGCTTTTATTCCAGATGGCCACCAGTTTTATGTTTACTATTTCAGTTGCATTTTGCTCCATGCAGGAGATATTTGTCCTCTTTTGTACTCTTAGATGTCTAGTCTGGATAGCCCTAAACCTAGCATGTTGGGTAGTCAGCTGTAATTTCTTTTGTACAGCTTAGAGGTATTAATATGTCTGTGTTTTTATTTTAAGTCTTGTCCTTCTTTGTTAATTGTTATATTTATTTTCCTGATTTAATTGGTAAGGGTTCGCCCGACGGGTCTAGGGGTGAATGTCGGGTGCCCGCACGGCCTAACCAGATTCCGGGTCGTGTCAGTTTGTATCAGAGCCATGTTTAGAGTCTATCCAGACTGCGACAGTGTCTAGTAGAGTCTCGCGGATGGGTACGTAGACGTCCGTACTTATCTACGAGAGGCTATGATGGCATTTAGGAAGTTTCACTTCCTTCTTTTCTGATCGTGCGTCAGTCTACGATACAAAAGTATTTTCGTTAATTCCTTCGTGGTAATTGTGAAACCCTCGTGCGATAAATCAGCAAATTGTATGAGTTCAGGACGAAGCAGTCTGGCCTGGGGCTAGCACTGACGAAGTCCCGAGAGTTTTTGATCGTATTGACGATCTAGTTACGGAGGTCCTAGCTATAAGAGCTCGCGATGGGCAAGGGAACAGGGCCTTGCGGTTCCCTAGGCTCTCTACGATGTTTTTACGAGGATCTTGGCAACGCATATACTGCAAGAACCTATTATTCGCTAGGTAGCCTATCAGGTTGCCGCAAATGGAGACGTTCGATCTCAGGGAGCTCCTATTCCAGTTCTTAATGTTGTCGCAATAAAGTATGTTTGGAGGCAGCATGTGTTGTGCCTCTAATTGTTCTGGCTGGTTAGCTAGCCGAGGTATCAGTTCGGTCCGAGTGTCCGAAGAGGTTGCATTATTTTACGCGGTTGAACCTTCCGATATTCTTAAGCAATGCATCAGATAAACCTCGTGATTTTTTTAAAAAATAAAAAGATGTCAGCGTATCCTTCAGGCTCTTGATTATATCGAGCAGTATGATGTTGATTATTCTGCTTTCCAGTTTCAGGGTCCAGCCTTGAATTGGTGGGCCGCTCTCTTATTAGCTAACTTGGTTCGATTTTTCTTCTAGATTCGTGGAAAGGTTCCTTTCGAGTAGCGAGCGAGATGAAAAGTGTTGCCAAATTGAGTGGATTGGACAGGGTAGCCTGTCGGTTAATCTATTGGTGTTTCAGAATATGGTTTGAGAGATTGAGGTCGGGATTTCATTTGATATTGTTGTTGATATTGATCGAAGGTTCGAGGCATACCAGCGGGAAGAGTTAGAGCGGGAAAGTAACAGATCCCACGGCCCTGGTGGGTAACCATGGTACCTCATTTGGAGGTAAAAGTTCTGATTATTTTTGGAAGTCACCTTCTAGGTTATCTCAGCTTGTAGAGCGTGATTCTCAGAGTGCGCGAGTAGTTCATCAAGATTACACCCAGTTTTTCTCTTTATAGCTATCGACAATATGTCCAGCTTCCATTTTCAATGAAAAGCTGTTATCACTGTCATGAGTCTGGTTATCCTTTGAGGAGTTTTTCCTTACTCCAGCAAGTAGACAATCGTCCTTTCTCTTGTCATCAGGCACCTGTACAGTCGTAGGGAATTTTATTTAAATCTTAATCAGCCAGAGAAATGCCACGATCCAGTAGAGGTTGAGAGCGTGGTGGCAGTGGTTCTTCAGAAGGTAATTATCAGTGTAGCGGCTTAGTTCAGCCGCAGAGGCAGTTTTATGAACTGCCAGTCTGGCAGGATGCTGAGGCATCCGATGAAGTACACCCATGTAATTCTTCTTTCATTATATGTGAGTAAGATTCGATTCTTCCGATCGGTCTGAACTTCGTTTATTTTACCATGCTTCCATGGCTTCCTTGGATATTGCTTCTACTAAGAATCGGTTGCGGAAGAGGGGTGAGCTTCTGATATGATTTATTCCTGGCATTTATGATGACCCTACTAGTTTATCTGGTTTAAATGCGAGAAATTTGGGAGTGAGTGTTGCTATTGTCTGTCTGGCATCTTGTCGTGCCACCTTCTATTATTATATCAAATTAGTATACCTCTCTTTTCGGAATTCCGTGTTGGTAAGATTATAGGTTTCTTATTCATCACCATCAGAAAGTGTCGTTGTTTCTTCCGGTGTAAAGTGATTAGTAAGTAATACTCGATCTACGTGTCTCCTCTTGGTTCGAAATGTTAGTAACGTCATGCTATTCTATGAGCTTCTCTCAGTTATAAAAGAGTTTATCGATAAATTGTTGGAGTTCTCTTCTTACGAGAAGGCTAAATTGGCATGGGTGTTATTCCATAAAGCTTATTTAATGTCTATTTCTTCAATTGCGGTTCTTTGGCTAGCTTAACTCGGAAGTAATCTAGCTCTGGTGGCCAAGTAAATAAGAAGATGAGCTTCTCGAAGTTCTAATTATTTCTATCCTCGATCCATTTCCATTTCTTCTTCGTCCGGCACTAGTGAGCTTGGGCGATTGGTAGCCTCTTGTGATGTCCCCTGTGTTGAGCCAGAGTACGTGTTATTGTAGCCGGGTAAGCATATTATTGTTTTGGATATCAGTTTATCCGGGTATCCATTCCCATGTATAGTATAGTGCTGGTTCTATTTTTGCGGATTATCCAGTTTCAGGGGAAACTCTGCCGAAATTTTTATATAGAAGTACCATCCATCAGGCGGTGGTGTTTACGGAAAAGGTATGGAGTTGTGAACTCGAGAGTTGCAGCTGGTTGGCAACTCGAAAGGGTAGTTGGTAACTTAGGTCTGCCTACATTCAGCTTTTAACTAAATCTTCTTTCGTCCAGCAGACTGTGCGGGGATGAATATTCCTTTTCAAATAGCTGTATGAGTTTATGCTTTAAGTGGAGGAGTCTTCCTCCAATTGATACCGAATAATAATATTAAATCTCTAAGGCGTTGCTGAAGCGTAAGCCAATTCTTAGTTCCATCGACCTGTTCTATATCGAAAGGTATATCGAAGAGGTAATTATCGGCTGAATCATGTTAACCCATTCAAAGTTTCGTGTATCTTTGTTTCGAAAATATAAAACTCCTCTCTCATGATTGAGAAAGGGTCGGCTTAGTCCGAATAAGTTGGGCAATGATATTATCATATTATCCAAATATGTTTTATCCAAGAGTTTGATCTGCGTGTTATAACTCTGATTCTGTAATTATGAGATAATGTCCGTGGAGTAGTTTATGAAGGTCGTGCAAGTTCTCTTGTTATCTGCGTGAATCTTGCTTTAGACTTAGGCTCGTTCGAGGACGAACGAGAGTTTAAGTGGAGGAGAATGAAACGACCTCGGTTAGTCGTTTCAGAAGTTAGGACTCCAATTGGCGTGCTGATAATTTTAAAATATTCGTAATGTCCATTAGAACCTGTCTGTAAAATTTGAGCTAAATCATACCTCGTTTGGTAGGCATCGGAAGAAGGTTTCAGTTTTTATTGACGATAAATATTAAAAAGAGATTTTGGAGCTCGGTTTTTGCCGAATGAGCTCCGATTTGAAATCCGAAAGTGCCGTTAGGTTCGTATGATTATTTGTGATTTTTGTAAACTTTCGAAGGTGAATTTCGATGTTGTTCGGCTAGTTTCCGCTAAAATGCCGAAAGTTAAATAATTTGACTTCTTTTCCATTTAAATTCGCATTTTGAGTTTCGGGAGTCCGATTTGAAATCCGCCTTCGCGAGTATGTTACATATATTTTGTATAACTTGTATGCAAAAGTGGGAATTATTTTGAATATCGTAGGGTACCGTTTTAATTTTCATCGCGAAAAGAAAATAAAAAGAAAAAAGAAAAAAGGAAAAAGAGAAAAGGACAAAAAAAGAAAGAATGAAAAGAAATGGCAGGCGGTGGTGAGGGATTTTAAATCCCTTAGCTTCATTTTGAAGCAGAAACGAACAAATGGAACAGAAGCAAGAGACGAAGACATTCAATAAAATAAAAATGCCAGAAAATAAGAAAAGGGGCCGGAGAAAAGTAGAATTTTCACCCTGAAACATTTAGGTAATGATCCTAATATATTATTTGAGTTTATTACGTGTGTTGGAATCTGTTTTAATCGTAAAATTTGGAATATTAGACATCGTTTTAATAAGTTCAATTAATAGTTTAAAGGGTCAAATGGACCCCGATAATGGAATTGATTATATATTCGTACTCAGGGAGTTATGGGCAACTTATAAATATAATTTATTTAGGGTTTGGTCATGTGACTTTAAACCCTGTACATAGGCCTGGCCTGCGTATTTCGTATGCCAATAGGGTATCAGGTTCCTAACCGGATTGCCTTAAAATATGAGGAATGAAGCCTTTAGCCTAATGTGATATATTTTTCCGCTTATTGAATAGAGTTGGATCGTTTGACAATGAAACCAAAGGATAAAGCGGTTGTTGATTAGCAATGCCAACTTTTGGAAGAGGTAAGTATTTATATCCATTTCTTTGGAGGCACCTGGCCTCGTGGATTTTCTACCACGTATTTCTTACGTGTGTAGCTGCCGATAGGCGTACTCATTACGCCTTAGCTTGGGATTTAAATTATATATTATATGTTAAGCCCTGTTATTGGTATTGTATTGAGCATATAAGCATTGCACTTTGGTTTTGATTATTGCATACACTTCCCGGTAATCGATGAGAGTCCTGAGCCGTTGAAGGTTCATCATTGCATATACTTCCCGGTTGGCGATGAGAGTCCCGCACCGGTGAAGGGTCACCATTGCATATACTTCCCGGTAATCGATGAGAGTCCAGAGCCGGTGAAGGGTCATTATTGCATATATCTCCTGGTAGACGATGAGAGTCCTGCGCCGGAGATAGGTTTCAGGCATATGTGACTACATTGCATGGTACCGCATTCATCCCATCTCATTGCACCGCATACTGACTATTGTGTGTAATGTGTTGTGTTTTATGTATGCGGTATGTATACTATATCGTGGACATATCTCAATTTACCTATATATTTCTGGCTCGTATTCTGGACTGCGGGGATCGGGTTGCACGCCGCAACAGTATAAATATATGGATCCGGTTGCACGCCGCAACAGGATGTATTTCTGATTGCTGATGTGTTCAGGATACCTATATGTTCTGGCTATCTTACGTTCCTGGTTGTTGATGAGTTTGTGATTCCATACGTGTTTCTAGTTATTATCTGGCTCTGCCTTTTCATTATTTAAATAAGAGGAATTTGGTTTATCTGTTTCTTTTCTCCCTGGCTAGCTATCCTATTCTTTGAGGTGGCTAGTCTGCCCATTTATTGAGTCCTTTTGACTCACCCTTGTTTGTTGTTTGTTTCTTGTCTATCTGTTTCGTTTCAGCAGGTTCGCTCCAGGATTGAGTTTGCCACGTTGTGAAGAAGCGAAGACGACTTCAGCTGTCAGGGTGAGCCAGCTTTTATTCCAGATGGCCACCAGTTTTATGTTTACTATTTCAGTTGCATTTTGCTCCCTGCAGGAGATATTTGTCCTCTTTTGTACTCTTAGATATCTAGTCTGGATAGCCCTAAACCTAGCATGTTGGGTAGTAAGCTGTAATTTCTTTTGTACAACTTAGAGGTATTAGTATGTCTGTATTTTTATTTTAAGTCTTGCCCTTATTTGTAAATTGTTATATTTATTTTCCTGATTTAATTGGTAAGGGTTCGCCCGACGGGTCTAGGGGTGCATGTCGGGTGCCCGCACGGCCTAACCGGATTCCGGGTCGTGTCAAGTAGTGCTAATTGCATTACAACTCAAAATATACAATTACTATTAGAATTATTAAGATGATGATAGAATTAATTAAAAGACTTGTTATGAAAAGTAAATCTAAAAATTATTAATTTGCAGAACTCCAACTATTGGAGGATCTCATATGATCACTTTACAGAATCATAGGGATATGTTTCCTTAGTTATACGAATCATATCACAGAGATATGTTTCCTTAGTTATAGGAATCAAATCAATTGTAATTACTTATGCATATTTGTTTCCTTAGTTATAGAGCTTTAACTTGTATATATTAGAGACGTGTTATCAATGAAAACAACTCACTCGGGTAATCTAATTTTACATGGTATCAGAGCGTGTTAAGAGATCCTGAGATTTTCCTTTTTTTTTTTAGCCATGGGACATAACAGAGCACCGATAAAAACTTAGGAGATCTAGCGAGTCTGCTTCAGCTCAAAGCAGCAGATGCTTCTCCCTATTCCTTGCATCCATCAGATCACCCAGGCTTGATTTTTGTTACCGACCCTCTTAGTGAAAATGGAGAAAACTATTTCACTTGGAGACGAAGTTTTTTTAATGCGCTATACTCTAAAAACAAAGCTGGGTTTGTTGATGGGACCATCAAGAGACCCAAAGAAAACTCTCAGGATTTACAGCCATGGATGCAGTGTAATGCCATTGTACTTTCATGGCTTACAAATGCAATTTCCAAAGAACTCCAAGGCAGCGCCGCGCATGTCGATACTGCTAGAGACATTTGGATAGATTTGGAAGAACGATTTACTCAAGGAATTGCACCAAGAGTCTATGAATTAAAGCATGCCATAGCTCTCTTGCAGCAAGAGAGAGCTTCAGTTTCATCCTACTATGGTAAACTTAAGTCCTTTTGGGGTGAGTTACAAGGCCTCGTGCCGACTCCGACTTGCACATGTGGTTGTGTTTGTGGTGCAGCATAGAAGATGCAATCCATGAGAGAGGAGGAAAAGGTTTTTGATTTTCTAATGGGACTTGATGACACATATTCAACTGTGCATTCCCAAATATTAAGTGTCGAGCCATTGCCAAATCTAGGAAGATCCTATGCTATTGCGGCACAAGAAGAGAAGCAAAGGTCTGTTGCTGCAAATCGAATCCCCGCTATTGAAGCAACTGCCTTGATGACTAACGGGGGTGAATCACGACCAAAAAAAAAAAATGGAGACGGCACACGGTATCAATTTCCACCTTGCCCACACTGTGGGAGAACAAATCACAGCAAAGATTTTTGCTACACAGTGATTGGGTACCCTCCAGATTGGCGTAAACCTGGCAAGAAAAATAGCAAGGAGACAAATAATGATCAGCTGCAGTCTCGTGGGTATCAGAAAAATCAGAAGGAATCAAATGCACTCAAAGGTATGGCCCTTGCCGCAACTAGTGAAGGGGCTATGTCGCCAATCCCAGGTTTAACACATGCTGAACACCAACAACTATTAGCATTATTAGGAAACCATGGAGCATCGACAGGTAATGCAACTGCGAATATGGCAGCCTCTAAATTTTCTTGTAAGTCAAAAGAACGGATACTTGAAACTGGGGCTACAAATCGTATAACTCATGATATAAATGCTTTGTCAAATACAATAGTTCATTCAGATTTACCACCAGTGAAAATACCAAATGGTGCTATGGTGAAAGTTCATGCCTTGGGCCAAGTGGCTCTTGGGAAAAGATTGATCCTTGAACATGTTCTTGGAGTTCCTGATTTTCATTTCTATTTATTGTCAGTAAGCAAACTGACAAATGACTTGCAATGTACAGTAACCTTTTGGCCAAATTCTTTTATACAGGACTTACCTTCGAGGACGCCGATTGGAGTGGGTAGAGAGCGGAATGGTCTCTACTACTTGGAGCCAATGAAAGCGGGGCAAGCATTTATGGTCAATAAACTTGTTAGTGCAAGTTTATGGCATCAGCGCTTGGGGCATTTACCATTAAATCATATTTCTCTAATTCCTAGTTTATCTGTTAGTTCTGATGGAAAGAAGACTATGTTCTGTGATGCTTGTTGTAAGGCAAAACAGACACGATTATCTTTCCCTAGTAGTATGATTAAGACAGAGCATGCTTTTGATTTAATACACTGTGACATTTGGGGACCTTACAAGACACAATCTCTTTCTGGATCTCATTACTTCCTCACCATAGTCGATGATTTCAGTCGAGCAACATGGGTTTTCCTCATGAAGACTAAATCAGAAACTAAAGCCTATTTGTTACAATTTTTTAATTGGGTAAACACGCAGTTTAACTTGCGAGTTAAATCCTACGGACAGATAATGGGCTAGAATTTAAGCATGAGGATTTACTGTCACATTATTTTGATTATGGCATGGAGCGTCAAAGTAGTTGTACGGACACTCCACAGCAAAACGGAGTAGTCGAACGAAAGCATAGACATCTATTGGATGTGGCTCGTGCCTTGCGATTTCAAGCACATCTGCCCATCAAGTTTTGGGGTGAATGCGTCCTTAATGCAGCATATTTAATCAATCGAATGCCTCTTTCTACTCTGCAAAATACAACCCCATATGAAAGGCTACTTGGAAAAGTACCTACATATGATCATTTGAGAAATTTTGGATGTCTTTGCTATGGACATTTGAATAGAAAGCCTCGAGATAAATTTGCTCCATGTGCAAAACCTGGCATATTTGTTGGATATCCCAGTGGTCAAAAGGGATATAGAATTTATGATCTTGAAGATAAAAGGATTTATGTTTCACGTGATGTACAATTTTTTGAAGACATCTATCCTTTTGAAGGTTCTAAAGAAACAAGAAGTGTGCCATATACTGACTTGGGTCAAGCGATTATATTTGATGAGCCATCTAGACAAAAACCCGATTTTATAGAGCACTGTGACACAAATGAGAACCATTCCCCTAAAAGTCCGGTTAGGCATGAGATTTGCACTTCAACTGAGAATTTAGAAGCTACAGCCACAGCCACTTCTTCACTACCAGCAACTTCGTTACCACCTTATCCATCTTCTTCTCAAGATTTTTCTACTATCGATATAACTAATAGCATTGATTCTGCTAGCCTTGCACCTGGTAAACGCTCACGAAAAATTTCGCAGAAGTTGACAGGATATGATTATGTTTTGCCCCCTCTCTTGCTCAGTTGAATGATCAGCCGCTCTCGCCTACTCCATCAGCAAACTAAACGGTACATCCTCTGTCTCACTCTATTTCATATTCTAAACTATCATCCAGTCACATTGCCTTTTTGGTGGCCATCTCATCTGTCGATGAGCCAAAATCTTTTAGTCAAGCAGTTAAGCACACACATTGGAGAGAAGCCATGGCAAATGAAGTTTCTGCCTTAGAACCCAGCCACACTTGGACTTTGCAGATTTTACCTCCAGGAAAACGAGCTATAGACTCAAAATGGGTCTATAAAATAAAATACAAACCTGATGGAAGTATCGAGCGCTACAAGGCGCGTTTGGTAGCAAAAGGATACACTCAGATTGAAGGGGTTGATTTTCATGAAACATTTGCACCTGTGGCAAAGCTTGTCACTGTTCGTTGTCTATTAGCAGTTGCTGCGACTCGAAATTGGGAGCTTCATCAATTAGATGTGAACAATGCTTTTATATATGGAGACTTGCATGAAGAAGTGTACATGAAGATTCCACAAGGTTTTGCCAAACAGGGGGAGCAAAGAGTCTGTCGATTAGGAAAATCCTTGTATGGCCTTCGTCAGGTATCACGCAATTGGTATCATAAGTTCACAACCTTTTTAATTTCTCTTGGTTTTCGACAATCAAATGCAGATTATTCTTTGTTTATATTACCCCATCCTGGATGTTCTTTTGTTGCGGTTCTTATATATGTGGATGATCTTATCATTACGGGAAATGATTCCGATCGCATATCCAAACTGAAAGATCATCTAAATGCTAAATTTCATATCAAGGATCTTGGAAAGCTCAAATATTTCCTTGGTATTGAAGTGGTAAGATCTCCAGCGGGCATTGCATTAAACCAACGCAAGTACATGCTTGATATTTTGGCAGAGAGTAGACTCACAGGTTGCAAGCCAGCTAGCTTTCCCATGGAGCAACAACATAAGCTTTCTCTTGATTCTGGTGAAATTTGTAATGATCCAAGGCAGTACCGTCGCCTTGTCGGACGCTTGCTTTACCTTACCATTACTCGTCCAGATATTAGCTATGCCGTTCATGTACTTAGCCAATTTATGCATGCCCCAAGACAACCTCATATGGAAGCTGCCTATAGAATCTTACGTTATCTCAAAGAAAATCCCGGCCAAGGGATTCTACTTCCTTCAGATAATTCACATTCTATAAGAGCTTATTGTGATGCAGATTGGGCAGGTAGTCCAATGACACGCCGATCAACCATAGGATACATTGTGTTTCTTGGTAAATCACCCATTTCTTGGAGGTCTAAGAAACAAACAGTAGTTTCTCGTTCATCCGCTGAAGCAGAATATAGAGCCATGGCTGCTACTGCTAGTGAGATTTTATGGTTACTTCGGCTTCTACAAGATCTTCAAGTAAGGCATCCAGCACCCGTTTCTCTCTTCTATGATAATCAAGCTGCTATCCACATCGCTGCCAATCCTGTTTTTCATGAACGTACCAAGCACATCGAGATAGATTGTCATTTCATTCGGCAATACATACCGTCAAAGACAATCATGACTCATCCTATATCTTCACAGCACCAATTGGCTGATATACTTACTAAAGCTCTTGGACGTGACCAGTTTCATAAATTATTGGGCAAGTTGGGCATTTCCACAATTCATACCCCAACTTGAGGGGGAGTATTGGAGGATCTCATATGATCACTTTACAGAATCATAGGGATATGTTTCCTTAGTTATACGAATCATATCACAGAGATATGTTTCCTTAGTTATAGGAATCAAATCAATTGTAATTACTTATGCATATTTGTTTCCTTAGTTATAGAGCTTTAACTTGTATATATTAGAGACGTATTATCAATGAAAACAACTCACTCGGGTAATCTAATTTTACACCAACTTTCTCTCATATGCCATCAGACGCAATCAAATATGAACCATAGAACTATTGACAATACAATCTCATAAATAAAAAAATAGTACTATGAGCGTGTAAAATATGAGTAACTTTCATGTCAATACTAATATATAGAATCAAATTGTTATCTAAGACCCTCCTTTTAAAGAATGTACGATAGGCTTCCTCCAAACTAAAAGAATATAAGTAAACACAACATCACAAATAGGCATCATGAAAAAATCTCAGCCATAAAGAGCTAACAGACATTGCCTTTGGCATTCGTTTTTTTTAATGTCTGAGATCATCGAGAAGCTCCTTAATTTGATCAACATGAGACTATGTATGCATTGCTTTCAATGTCTTTTATTAACAACAAAGTGGTACACTTAGATTTTTCAATCTTCCATTTTGCGCTCTAGCTTACACACACACGAATTTTCAGGATAATTTCATCTTCTTCTTCCAATATTTTAATAGTCAATAAACTATAATTTGTACATCGAAATCTTGCAAAATCCCCCAAGATAATCTTAGCTGTGAAAATCTCATTTTAGTTTCTTTTATATAAGAAATTATGAGATTAATATGGATCAAGATAGTGCTCATTATCCAAACATGTAATTATAACTTTATGTAAATAAAAGGTGTAAGTGAAAATGTGAAGCAACTCTTGATCCTCCATATTAGATACCTAATTTCATTGTACGTTCATTAGTTCATTTTCATCCTAATAAGTACTATTTTATTACACAAAAGGAATTAACCATTAAATACCAAAACGCACAATGATTTTGAGAAACAACAATAATTCAATTCCTCTAAATAATATAAATCACTATTAAAAGAATTGGACTACTTTTCTTTTCTTATGAAATATCCCAATAACATGACACACACTACGCAAGATCACAATATATAGCGTCCTTAAGACTCATAAATAGATTATATTGTATTATGTAAACGTAGAATGCAATAATTGATCTCAATAACAAATCGTGGTCTAAAAAAGATTGTTTTAATATGCGTAGTACTTGATTTCACGAAAAGTAAATACTATGAAATATTGGAATAATTTCTAAAATGGTCACTGAACTAATGCAAAGTATCTAAAAAACTCACTTTCCTTTGGTTTGGGACAAAAATATCACTCAACTTATCCAAAGTGCCTTGAAAAGTTATTCTCCCAAGTTGTGTGTTAAAGTTCACCAAAAAATGCTGATGTGATTTTTTATTTTAGTTATTATTATTAAAAATAATTTTTTAATGTACTTTGAATAAGTTAAGTGATATTTTTGGTGAACTTTAACACACAATTTGAGAGAATGATTTTTTAAGGTACTTTGAATAAATTGAATGATATTTTTGTCTCAAACCAAAGAAAAATAACATTTTTAGATACTTTGCATTAGTTCAATGATCATTTTAGGATTTAACTCGAAATATTACATTGCAACCGTGAATTTGACTATTACGACTTAATTAGTTATAGCTACACTCTTTTACAGTATTAAAATGTTAAGAGTTATTTTTATTGGACCAATAAATATATTTGAAATGATAATAATAACTGGAGTATAAAACCGAAGATTGGAATGACTGATCTGCACCATAGCAAGGTCCTTTAATAAGCAAATATACCATTAAAAAAAACATCTTCATGATGAAAAGAGGAGATGATAGAATCGCTAAATGGGAAATATCCACATAATAACTAATTGAAATGAAGAATTTTAAATAATATCGAACATATGTACCATAAAATTTCATAAAAATATATCAGCTAATTATAAGGTGATAAACATCAATTTTTTAAATTGATATAACCACCTTAAAAGTAACGAAGAATAAAGAACAACAATGAAGTTATCACAATTTAACTTTCTAGCTTAACCATATTTGAGAAAATTCCAATGAAGAAAAAACTTAGACAGAATAAAATCTCCGAACCATATAACAAAGAGAGAACTAAAAGACTTTACTTACAACAAAGAAGAAAAGATTAAACCTATTAATTAATACTTTGATTGAACAACTCTAATGTTTTATCTTATATGAATACCATCTCAATTCACATCTAATGCCTTTATAAGTATTTACCCTTTATACAGGTGGCTCATATCTTCAATAAAAAAATATAGCTTTTATTATGTCTCAATTTTCACATGAAGCGAGCATGAGCATTCAAATTTTTTTACGTCCGGTGATAACTTTTATTAATTATAAAAGTCGCAAATAGATATTATTTTCTCAATTCACATCTAGTGCTTTTATATAGGCTCTTCACATCTTCAACGATTAAAAAAAAATATAGTCTTTACTAAATCTCAAGGTATTACAGTAATCGTCATAATGGTACTCTTCATCTAGGAGCACATAGCTTCTCCAACTCCTCTATTTGTCTGGTGAAATTTGTAATGATCTAGGGCAGTACCGTCGCCTTGTCGGACGCTTGCTTTACCTTACCATTACTCATCCAGATATTAGCTATGCCGTTCATGTACTTAGCCAATTTATGCATGCCCCAAGACAACCTCCTATGGAAGCTCCCTATAGAGTCTTACGTTATCTCAAAGAAAATCCCGGCCAAGGGATTCTACTTCATTCAGATAATTCACTATCTATAAGAGCTTATTGTGATGCAGATTGGGCAGGTAGTCCAATGACACGCCGATCAACCACAGGATACATTGTGTTTCTTGGTAAATCATCCATTTCTTGGAGGTCTAAGAAACAAACAGTAGTTTCTCGTTCATCCGCTGAAGCAGAATATAGAGCCATGGCTGCTACTGCTAGTGAGATTGTATGGTTACTTCGGCTTCTACAAGATCTTCAAGTAAGGCATCCAGCACCCGTTTCTCTCTTATGTGATAATCAAGCTGCTATCCACATCGCTGCCAATCCTGTTTTTCATGAACGTACCAAGCACATCGAGATAGATTGTCATTTCATTCGGCAATACATACAGTCAAAGACAATCATGACTCATCCTATATCTTCACAGCACCAATTGGCTGATATACTTACTAAAGCTCTTGGACGTGACCAGTTTCATAAATTATTGGGCAAGTTGGGCATTTCCACAATTCATGCCCCAACTTGAGGGGGAGTATTGGAGGATCTCATATGATCACTTTACAGAATCATAGGGATATGTTTCCTTAGTTATACGAATCATATCACAGAGATATGTTTCCTTAGTTATAGGAATCAAATCAATTGTAATTACTTATGCATATTTGTTTCCTTAGTTATAGAGCTTTAGCTTGTATATATTAGAGACGTATTATCAATGAAAACAACTTACTCGGGTAATATAATTTTACACCAACTTTCTCTCATATGCCATCAGACGCAATCAAATATGAACCATAGAACCATTGACAATACAATCTCATAAATAAAAAAATAGTACTATGAGCGTGTAAAATATGAGTAACTTTCATGTCAATACTAATATATAGAATCAAATTGTTATCTAAGGCCCTCCTTTTAAAGAATGTACGATAGGCTTCCTCCAAACTAAAAGAATATAAGTAAACACAACATCACAAATAGGCATCATTAAATAATCTCAGCCATAAAGAGCTAATAGACATTGCCGTTGGCATTCGTTTTTTTTTAATGTCTGAGATCATCGAGAAGCTCCTTAATTTGATCAACATGAGACTATGTATGCATTGCATTCAATGTCTTTTATTAACAACAAAGTGGACCACTTAGATTTTTCATTCTTCCATTTTGCGCTCTAGCTTACACACACACGAATTTTCAGGATAATTTCATCTTCTTCTTCTAATATTTTAATAGTCAATAAACTATAATTTGTACATCGAAATCTTGCAAAATCCCCCAAGATAATCTTAGATGTGAAACTCTCATTTTAGTTTCTTTTATGTAAGAAATTATGAGATTAATATGGATCAAGATAGTGCTCATTATCCAAACATGTAATTATAATTTTATTTAAATAAAAGGTGTAAGTGAAAATGTGAAGCAACTCTTGATGATACCTAATTTCATTGTACGTTCATTAGTTCATTTTCATCCTAATAAGTACTATTTTATTACACAAAAGGAATTAACCATAAAATACCAAAACGCACAATGATTTTGAGAAACAACAATAATTCAATTCCTCTAAATAATATAAATCACTATTAAAAGAATTGGACTACTTTTCTTTTCTTATAAAATATCCCAATAACATGACACACACTAAGCAAGATCACAATATATAGCGTCCTTGAGACTCATAAATAGATTATATTGTATTATGTAAACGTAGAATGCAATAATTGATCTCAATAACAAATCGTGGTCTAAAAAAGATTGTTTTAATATGGGTAGTACTTGATTTCACGAAAAGTAAATACTATGAAATATTGGAATAATTTCTAAAATGGTCACTGAACTAATGCAAAGTATCTAAAAAACTCACTTTCCATTGGTTTGGGACAAAAATATCACTCAACTTATCCAAAGTGCCTTGAAAAGTTATTCTCCCAAGTTGTGTGTTAAAGTTCACCAAAAAATGCTGATGCGATTTTTTATTTTAGTTATTTTTATTAAAAATAATTTTTTAATGTACTTTGAATAAGTTAAGTGATATTTTTGGTGAACTTTAACACACAATTTGAGAGAATGATTTTTTAAGGTACTTTGAATAAATTGAGTGATATTTTTGTCTCAAACCAAAGAAAAATAACCTTTTTAGATACTTTGCATTAGTTCAGTGATCATTTTAGGATTTAACTCGAAATATTGCATTGCAACCGTGAATTTGACTATTACGACTTACTTAATTAGCTATAGCTGCACTCTTTTACAGTATTAAAATGTTAAGAGTTATTTTTATTGGACCAATAAATATATTTGAAATGATAATAATAACTGGAGTATAAAACCGAAGATTGGAATGACTGATCTGCACCATAGCAAGGTCCTTTAATAAGCAAATATATCATTAAAAAAACATCTTCATGATGAAAAGAGGAGATGATAGAATCGCTGAATGAGAAATATCCACATAATGACTAATTGAAATGAAGAATTTTAAATAATATCGAACATATGTACAATAAAATTTCATAAAAATATATCAGCTAATTATAAGGTGATAAACTTCAATTTTTTAAATTGATATAACCACCTTAAAAGTAACAAAGAATAAAGGACAACAATGAAGTTATCACAATTTAACTTTCTTGCTGAACCATATTTGAGAAAATTCCAATGAAGAAAAAACTTAGACGGAATAAAATCTCCGAACCATATAACAAAGAGAGAACTAAAGGACTTTACTTACAACAACGAAGAAAAGATTAAAGCTATTAATTAATACTTTGATTGAACAACTCTAATGTTTTATCTTAGATGAATACCATCTCAATTCACATCTAATGTCTTTATAAGTATTTACCCTTTATACAGGCTGCACATATCTTTAATAAAAAAATATAGCTTTTATTATGTCTCAATTTTCACATGAAGCGATCATGAGTATTCAAATTTTTTTACGTCCGGTGATAACTTTTATTAGATATAAAAGTCGCAAATCGATATTATTTTCTCAATTCACATCTAGTGCTTTTATATAGGCTCATCACATCTTCAACGATAAAAAAAAAATATAGTCTTTACTAAATTTCAAGGTATTACAATAATCGTCATAATAGTACTCTTCATCTAGGAGCACATAGCTTCTCCAAAATTCTTAATTTTTTAGCCAAAGAAAAAGAAGTGTTTTCGTGCTTGATCCAATATCTAATGCTTTTTTCTTTTCCCCCTCATAGCTTCGGTTGGCTAGTGGTTAGTTCCTGCAACTTAACGTTATTAAGCTCCAATAAATAATCCTTGAAAGAGTGCAGGTATAAAATTGATCTATTTCATTCATAGCCATTACAACTGTGATATGCCCAAAAAAAATTATCGAATAGAAACAAACATACAAACAAATAAGAAAATAAAAACTTGAAGATATCACCTTGGGAGCAAAAAGATGAGGTCCATAAGATATACTCTGCACAATTTGAGAGATTTACCATTAGTAAAAAGATTCATCCTCTACTACAAATAAGTAAAAGGAGAAAACAATTCAAACGACCCACAAATATAATATTTTACATTAAATAACAAATAGATATTACATTCAGTTTAAATAGAATCATATATGCATCAACAAATCATTAAAATCACTCACTCGAAATACTTACATTCATTTATCTAAGCTACTGCTACAAAACATTGGATCAGAATGATATGGATCAGAAGGGACTCGAATAACATAATAGAATTGAAAAGATCTTGCTATTAGTGATGGCATAACAAACAGGATAACATATCATTTCAATCTTCCTTCTTTCCATGATAAGCAACTACACTAATATTTACCATAAAAGCGCCCAAAACTTGCATTAAAGTTCTTCAAATAATTCACATTAATAAACAAAACTATAATACAAAATAAAAAAATTAGACAATATAAATGCAATTAGAGAAAAGAGGGGTTAAAATCGTAGTATACCAGAATATTGATGCTAGAGCAAGCCACTGCATCTTGGAATTTATAATAAACAACACCCAACTCAAAAGTTCTTATCTTTTATCTAAATTCAAAATTTAAGTTTATCTTTTTAAGGTATTATCTTAAAAACTATCCTCTAATTAAAATTCAAAAATTAACTGCATTAAAATTTGAAACTAACCATAGCTGTCATTTTATCTCTCAAATTTGAATAGCTGCCAATATTTTTTTCTCTCAAATTTGAATTAGCTGCCAATTTTTTTGCCTCTCAAATTGTTGATTCGTTGTTTGGATACAAAGTATGTCAATAATTTATAAATTATTTTTAAGTCTAAATATATCTATTGATCTTTTCAAATTTAAAAGAAGATTTTATTCAATTCAAATTCAAATATTAAGATACTATTTCATCTTTATCATTTAAAGCAATTAAGATAGAAGAGTATTTTAGTTTTCAAAGTTATCCTTGGATTCAAATTCAAATTCGGAAACTAACTGCACTTTAATGTGTGAACCTGATATTCCTATGATTTGCTCTTTTTTAATTTAAAAAATAAACTTCCAATTCAAGTTTGAATTTAAAAAAGTAGCTACATCTTACTCAAACGTATTATTACAATATATTAACTAATTTTATCCTAATACAATCTCTTACAACTAACATAACTACTGCTCTCCTTTTATATATATAATAATAATAATAATAATAATAATAATATATTTGGTCATGCAGCTTGTCAAAAGGTGAAATTTTCTGAATAATTATTGCTCCCAGAAAACAACAAGTACTTGACAAATCAATAGAAATTTCTTGGAAAGATCCGTCATGCTAAACATGCTAGATTACAATTGGTCCCCATTTCTGAAGCTTCAAATTTGATGAAGGTCGTAAGAAAATCTCAACATTTACGTTAAAATAAAACAGTATGTGAATAGCAAAATTTCTTCTTAGATGCCGATGTGTATCCCCGTAGACAGCCATTGAATATGTGGTATTTAGAACATGTATCACTGTGTTTCATGTTTAAAACCTGTCCGTCTCTAAAACTTTAAATTCTTAAGGTGGCATTTAATTTGTGAAAATTTTCTTGAAATCTTACAATAAAAACTATTTCCGAAATAGTGTTTGTTAAGTTTTAATCAAGACGCTCTTTGAAAAATATTATTTTCAGCAAATCAATTTGTTTGAAATAAGTGGTTTTTATTTTTTCAGCAAATGAACTGGTTTGCACAAGAATGATACATACAAATGTTAATCTTCTCGTTTATCAGATGACCTCCAACGGACCGCTGGATGCATATATCTTGTTTCATGTTAGTGAATTTTTTTTCCTATACGTCTCTGAATTTCACCCGTGAAGAATATTAATTGGACATTTTGCAATTATTCCTAGTACTTGTTTTTATTAGCAAGTATTCATTTTTGTAACTATATATCATCACCCACAACATGCATCACATGTCACGTTAGTATAATCTGTCCCGATCTATCATCTCGGAGCCTAATTTCATAGACTTATTTTGATACAGCACACGGGATACGTCATCGATACGTGGTACAATTAAGATTTAGCGTGGACATGTAGCTCAGAAACACTTTAGCATGTGAGCATTAAAAGATCATCTGATTTTAATTTGGATCCAAAGAGCAACTAAAGATGAAGGTCATAGCAGTGACGAGCACTGCAGCAGCAGCATATCGACGATTTCTGTAGCGTCAGTCTATGGCAGGCGTTGCAGCAGAGCAAAGTTAGGCATTCCCCGCAATTTCGTATTTTTAAGGAAAAGTTACATGGGATATTCATTGAATGAGTCGTTAAATATTATATAACCACATTATTTTTTAATTAATCACCATAATTATATATCCAATTTATTGCAATTTTTATAACCAAATTTCCAAGTCTATCATGGAAAGGTAATTCTGCCTATATTTTAGGGGTATGTGTTATCAACTACCATAAAATAACTATCCGATTAAACCAACAATAGGAAATATGGAATTCAGTTACCCATTTGTTAATACCATCTACATTACCATTTACATTGTATGAGCCTAAATCAGTTTTAGGGTTACAAATCGAATTTGGATTCGATTATAAGCAAATCTTCGTATCAAAGTTAAATAAATGCACAAAACAGGCGTAAATACGAAAGAATAACTTGATTTCAATATATGATTGAGAGTACAAATTTGGGCAGAGTTTCAGTATCTATTTCTGGATGCCTATCATACAAAATGAAGTACTATTTATAGGCCTAGGGGCCTTGCCCACGTTCTTCACTATCAGTTATGTTTTGACCCACGTTCTTGGCATTAAATGAGGGAGTTAGTGGGGGTGAAGTAGTGGGCTGCAAAGCCGCTGGAACCGAGGCGATTCACCGAGGTGCATATTCGCAACCTCGGTGAGGTGACCTTGTTGTTTGCTCGAACATCACCGAAGCTTAGCTTACGGCTCGCCTTCGGTGACGACCTTGCCATATGACTTCGGTGACCCACTTATTTACTTCGGTCTCTGGCTTGCTGTTACATGCTCGGTCGTTGTCAACTTGCATGACCGGGGCGAATCATCGCGAGCCGATTTTTACCCAATACAGATAGTCCCCCCACTCCTCGATTGCTTACCGAAGCTACAGGGGAGTTGAGTGAAATCCAGCGGGAAAACGACGTGGCTTGATCTTATCCAAGCGTTTCAAATTTTGTCAACGGTTCGCGTCTCTTAAGGTCACTTCTCACTGACACGTGTCACCTATCCGTTGGTCTTTGGAACGGTCACGCAGTCTTTTTTGTTTCTCCCAACGTTACAATGATGATGCCTCTCCACTTACTTCTTCCATACCTATAAGTACTTCTTCACCAAACTCTCTTCCTCACTTCTACCTTCTGCAATCAACAGTGCCAAAAAAGAAAAACTTTCACACTTCCTTTGATCTCATCTTCAAGAAAACTCCAATCTCAAACTACTACCATGTCTACCACCCAATCTAAGCAAGATTTGAGTGATTCAGGCGAGAGGGTACGAGCTTCGCACTCAGTCGCTGCCACTGCCAGTGGCGAAGTCGTCGTTGTTGCGCCGGCGATCCAAACGACTGCGGCGGAAGGCGGAGAGGTGACGTCTGGCGTTGGGGGCTTTATGCGCCATAAGGAGAGAGCCAGGCGTGATCTGGCGGTGGAAGTTGATGATGCTGATATGGAAGAGGAGGATGACATCACGCTTGATGACGCCATGGTAGGTGGTGTCCGCGACGTCATCCTTAGGGATGGCGATGACGAAGGTGATGATGCCGAGGGCGATGATGCCGTGGGCGAGAACGAGGGCCGGAACGTCTCCGAGGTGGGGTCTTCGGGACCGGTGATTCCCCTCGAGCAAGAGCTCGAGCCTCACCAAATAATCCCTTCTCATTTCGACAACGGCAAGGATCTTAAGCTACAAGTTCAATCAGCCGACCAGGAAGAGAAG
This sequence comes from Petunia secreta, assembly GCA_029990175.1. Classification (NCBI taxonomy): domain Eukaryota; kingdom Viridiplantae; phylum Streptophyta; class Magnoliopsida; order Solanales; family Solanaceae; genus Petunia; species Petunia secreta. The sequence goes on from JARKIP010000112.1 coordinate 671,183, forward strand.
AACAGAAATATTCCGGAGAACACTGTCGCACCCCACTTTAAATCAAGTAAAGTGGTGTCCGACTTGGGGTAATTCATTTGGAGTTAAAGTTTTGGAGTCGCCACCTAATAAATTATTCTAGGCGTATTAGGTCATCTATTAATTTCTAATTTCATTTTAGAGAATAACTCCAGGTTGGTCTAATAGTCAGAGATTCGGGTAAGTGTTCAAGTTAACTTAGAAGGAAGGGATTAGGCACCTCCTAAGTTCTACTAAACGTGGTTCCCGGCCGATTTCTATATTGGGTTTAAATATATTGCTTTAGAAAAGGACAATAGCTAAATAAGGTAAATAAAAGAGATATGGGTTACAAAACAAGTAAAGTAGGCAATTTAATGTATTTACATAAACAATTTTAAACAAATAGTCATGTTGCACAAATAGCTACTAATTGATCACTTTGAATAAATGACCCTAGGTTTTATTATCCTATTCGGATCAGAACCCGGCTTTCGTAAAGGACGATAGTTTTAGAATCCACTATCAAATATAGCTCGGGTAGTTTCCATCATATCCGAGGGGCTTAGTTCCCTTTAACTCCCATACCCTCTTTAAGTGTTTAACCAAAGCGCTAGCTAATATTTTAAACGTCCTAAAGGTTTACTAGCGTCACACTTAATGTCTCGGAGGCCATTGAGACTACTAATATAAATGTAAAATGTCTAGACTCCCTAATTATGTTAATGCCCCAATCTAGACTCTTCTAGTCGTCACATAAAGAGTACGGTCATGCAAATCACACCAGTTAAATAATATCATGTAAGCAAAATATTTTTAAAAGCTTTAAAAGTAGGCCTCCAAATTAAAACAACTAAGTTGTAATAAAGATGCAAAGCCTTCATGCTACTGTTAAATTTTCAGAATACTCAATTTTACAGAAATAAGCCAGCTCCCTGCACTAATTTAATCTTAGAAAAAAAAAAAGCCTTTCATGCATTAACTAAGTAAAACTCAGATTTCCAGATTCACGCAAAACATTTCAGTTTTCAAGTAGCACTTCACATTCTCAACATATCTTATGATTTCACTCATTTCAACACACAACAAATAAATAGAGGGTAGAAGGTGGCCCCTGCTTAACCAAATATTCACATTACATAGCAGTAACTTATATATAGTTGTAGTTGTACCTGCAACGTTAGCACAAAATACTAAGAAAAGTTCAATACAAGTTACCTTCCAATGAATGGATAACTTTTGTCAATACGAGCTTCTGGACAAGTCTTTAATGTGGCTCTCAATAAAATAATAAAAAATGGAGTGGTGTGTTAAAGGATAAAAGAAGTGTAGAGAAATATGTGGTTAAGTTGTGAGAAGTGAGAATGTTGGAATGTGTATAGAAGATGTAATTGCAAGTGATGATGAATCAATATGTTAGAAGATGTGTGTATGAGAAGATGAGAGTAAGTGATGAATGAATGTGAGAAGTAGGTGTATTTATAGTATTTTTGAAAAAGAGTGGTTAAGAAAAATGGGAGGTGATTGGGGAATTTAGGCTTAATGGGAGGGATTTGATTAGATAAGATTAAGGGGAATGATTTGAGGGGGATTTGAATGATTTTTCTTAATAATGTATGTAGACTTGAAAGTGGGGAAAATGATGACCTAAAATTAGTAAGAAGAGGAATTAGGGAGATTGTGAATGGGAGTGAATCAAGGGGGAGATTTAGGGAGATTGGAGAAAAATTGGGGATTAGATTTGGGAAATGAACTTGGTACTAAAAGTGGGGTAGGGACATTGGGAAATTTTTAAGAATAAGATCAGGATATATTTAGGAGAAGATCTGGGGTATGAACTTGGACGGGAAGACGTATCTAGACTATTGTTTGGTCTAGATTCAAGGTAGAATTATGAAGAAGGTTTGAGATTTAAAAATTCAAATAATAAGGATGTATTTGGTTAGGAAATTTGGCTAGGTTCAAAGTAAAATGTAAATAAATAAAAATAAATAAAGATAAATAAAAAATTTTGGGTAGTAATTTTGAAATATGGAAGAATTAATAATAAAAAGGAATTTGGACACTTCAATTGGCCAATATTTAATTTAAAGGTGTGAAAATGAAATATAGATATACATATATTATAAAATACACAAATAAATATTAAATAAACTCAAATTAAATTATTTAAATATTTATAATCACAAATAATTACTAATTTGTACAAATAATCACAAATTAAAATAAACTTGACATGTAACCTAAATGCCGTAATTATATAATATAGCCACTAATATTATGAATGTACTAATTTCACAAATAGTCACAGTTTTGACAAATAGCCTAAAAGATGCAAAAGTTACATAATATAGCCACACTTAAGTATATAATATATAAATAGAGGATAACACACGTAAATGCATGATTTCTAATGCACATTTTGCACAAATAGTCACATTGCTCCCTTAAGTTGAATTATGGCCAATTTTAGAAAAAGGAGGGACAAAATTGGGTGTCAACAGCTGCCCCTCTTTGCCCGGGGATGATGAAAGAGTCTTCGGGCAAAGATAGTTGACGGAACAGCCAATTTTGTCACGACCGGTAGGCAGAAGATTGAAAGGGGAAGAATGGGAGTTTTGGGGTATTTTTGACCGAACCCCGGTTTCTGAGTTGCCTACATATCCCGTGTTTCACGAGAATCAGGCTGTATGTAGTTCTAGAATGGCATGTTGCCTGTGTGAGATATTTATGACGCACGATTTGGATGTAAAGACTAAACTTATCCAAGTATGTAAAGTTTAGATTCGCGTATGCTTTGCCTTTTCGGCGGAATGAATGATGACTAAAGTAAGGGTACTATCGAAGATGAGATAACATCAGTAGGTCGATCGTGGGAAAAAAGGCTTATAATCGTCCTAGTTATGAAAATGTGGCGCGCTACACACCCATAAAGAGGAGTTTATATGTACCTAGTTTCCACTTCATCTCGATAAGTGAGTCATCTTGCCTTCAATATTGCCTTGAATGAGTTGAGAGATATTGAGAAGTAAAGCACGATGAATAAGCACGATTCAAATAGGCAGCCACGAATAGGAAGGAATACGAAACTGATACCCACTCGGCAAGGGAGATTAGGTAGATCACAGGTACGAGTATGGACTTGTAGCTTGGAATTCGGCAAAATAGGTAGCTTGCAGGTGTAGCAAAAGGCATTGTCTGTAGGGTTGGGCTTTGCTTTCTATGTGTTTGAGGTTTTGCGGTTGCATAATTGGTAGTAATGTTGGGAACAGGCGTGAGAGTATGGCACAGGGGTTTGTCGAGAGATCGGGGACTACCCTGCAGCAAAACCATGATAAATGCAGTGGATATAAAGATAAAGTAAGGTAAACTTCCATGTTGAGCCGAGTGGTTGTTTTGTCTTGCACTTGTTTGATTGATGTCTCATCCAAATATCTTTCCAATGCTATGCCGACCGATGCGGACCTTGCTCTGCTGAAAATTGTTGAAGTATGCCCTCAAACGCGGACCCTACGCTAGTTTGATTGATATCTTGTCCACAAACATGGACTCCAAAATTTCTATCCACTGACACAGACCATATGTCTCTTCGATACTTAAGGTGCTTTCAATGTGAACTGTATCCACAGGCACAGATCCTGTGTTGAACTGCCTACAAACGCGGACCCCATCATCCACAGTCGCAGATTCTTACTCTGCTTCAGATCGCTGAACTATGCCCACAAACGCGGACCCTATACTTTCAAGTGCTGAATTGTCCACAAACGCGGACCTTATATATATCCACCGACGCAGATTCTATGGATGCCATGTCCACCGATGCAGACCCTATGTATCCACCGACATGGATTCTATACTTCTAAAATTGATGTCATGTCAACCGCTGCGGACCCTGTATATCCACCGACATGGATTTTATACTTCTCAAATTTATATCGTGTCCACTGCTGCGGACCCTATATATCCACCGACATGGATCCTATGCTTGTCATGTCCGCCAATGCAGATCCTATATATCCACCGACATGAATTCTACACTTCTCAAATTGATGTCATGTCCACCGCTGCGGACGCTATATATCCACCGACATGGATCCTATGCTTCTCAAATTGATGTCATGTCCATCGCTGCGGACCCTATATATCCACCGACATGGATCCTATGCTTGTCATGTCCACCGATGCAGACCCTATACATCCACCGACATGGATTCCACACTTCCCAAATTGATGTCATGTCCACCGCTGCAGACCCTATATATCCACCGACATGGATCCTATGCTTCTCACATTGATGACATGTCCACCGCTGCGGACCCTATATATCCACCGACATGGATCCTACGCTTGTCATGTCCACCGATGCAGACCCTATACATCCACCGACATGGATTCTACACTTCTCAAATTGATTTCATGTCTACCGCTGCGGACCCTATATATCTACCGACATGGATCCTATGCTTCTCAAATTAATGTCATGTCCACCGCTGCGGACCCTATATATCCACCGATATGGATCCTATGCTTGTCATATCCACCGATGCAGACCGTATACATCCACCGACATGGATCCTATACCTCTCAAATTGATGTCATGTCCACCGCTGCGGACCCTATATATCCACCGACATGGATCCTATGCTTATCATGTCCACCGATGCAGACCCTATACATCCACCGACATGGATCCTATTCTTGGCATGTCCACCAATGCAGACCCTATATATCCACCGACATGGATCCTATGCTTCTCAAATTAATGTCATGTCCACCGCTGCGGACCCTATACATCCACCGATATGGATCCTATGCTTGTCATATCCACCGATGCAGACCCTATACATCCACCGACATGGATCCTATACTTCTCAAATTGATGTCATGTCCACCGCTGCGGACCCTATATATCCACCGACATGGATCCTATGCTTATCATGTCCACCGATGCAGACCCTATACATCCACCGACATGGATCCTATTCTTGGCATGTCCACCAATGCAGACCCTATATATCCACCGACATGGATTCTACACTTCTCAAATTGATGTCATGTCCACCGTTGCGGACCCTATATATCCACCGACATGGATCCTATGCTTGTCATGTCCACCGACATGGATCCTATTCTTGTCAAATTGATGTCATGTCCACCGCTGCGGACCCTTTATATCCACCAACATGGATTCTATGCTTGTCAAGATGATGTTGCTTTGCAAGAGTTGTCAGGTATACTCGGTACCTGTGTAGTCCTGTAATCAAAGAAAATTTGTGAGTATTTTGGGGGGAGGTTGACTTGCGCATTTGTTGTGTTGTACTCTGTTGTTGCATCTTGCATGACCTCCTTGTAATATCTCTCTTTTCGAGCATCAAACCTTAGTCAAGCGGTGGCAAAAAAAGAGAACAAAAGGGGATATGCATGTGTTTTGAGAAAGATATTTTTTAAAGAGTAATGCAAATTTGTTCAATTGAATCATAGACTGCGACGTGTTGTTTGGACATAATCTCTTCTTCATCCGTTTGCTGCTCAAAGATCATCCACTTTGAAATTTTGAGGGAACCTCAAAATTTCTGCCCCAGTGTGCTGCTTGTATTTTCCTTGAATTTTTGAGATCCCTCAAAAATTCTGCCCCAATGTATTGTAATGTATTCTACGAATTTTTTGAGGGAAACTCAAAAATTCTGCCCCAGTATCCAATAAAATTCTCTTATGATGTGACCGTGCCTTGAGTAGGCTGCCTACGTATCCCCTTTTGGGAATCAGGTCGCTACGTAGTTCAAGTCCAAAAAGGATTAATGTTGCTTGACTCGTAATATCTCTTGATTGTATCTGAGTAAAGGATCTTGTTAATTTTATCTCGATCTAGAGAATTCCACTTTAGGATCAACTATCTTGATCTAACTTCCTAGATAAATGCCTTTGTCATGTTATTGCTTGTTGTATTTATACTTCGCTATCTATGAGCGTCACTTGCTCGAGTATGCTTTTGATTCATTCAGGATTGTCTAATTCTGCTTCTTATATGTATTTCTACTGTTTCACCTTGGATTGCGAGTCATCTTCCTCAATATGTTCTTGTCTCAGTTGTCTGCTATAAGATTTCCACGATTAACTACGAAGTTCCTTGAATGTCCTCTGTCGAATCACCATAGTCTGGCTTGTACTCGTTGTTTTGGACTGCTTCCTCATATCACAGTCGCAGATTCAATGGAATGAAAATAATTTTTCTGATAGTGAATGATGCATACTTAAAATAAAAATTAAAATGATTTTATTATTGGACTTGAGAAAAAGTCTTCGAAAGGAAACAACGATGCAACAAAGTTGAAAAACAAAGAAAATTAAAGCTAACGACTCGGAGTCGTGTTTTATTTAAGAAAATAACTAATGCCCCAGCTCCACCATGGTTCTCGGCATGCTCGGAATGTGCTGTAGATTCAGTTGTGCAGCTTCAGCTTTCTAGATGTTCAGCGCTTCAGTATGCTTTTCAAGAGCTGCATCATATCCTTCCATGAGTAGCTCCTTTAGATCGGTCAGCTCATCTTCTATACCGTGAACACCTTTGGTAAGTCCTTCTCCCTTGAGAGTTTTCATGCAGCTTGAAAAGATGGATGCTTGTTTCAGAGTTGGAACAAACTGCTCTAGTGAATGATAACCTCTTGTATCTTTTGTAATACTTTTTCCTTTGCAAACCAAGACGTACCCCATGCCAAACTTGTATTTATCAAACACTGTTTTTGCTTTTATAATCGTGCCTTCCAGATTGCACTCTTCGCCGAAAAAAGTCAATCATATTCACCTTCTCATCTCCATGATTAGGTAGTGGATTATTGTGCACATTTGGTGTCATCAAGTGAATGACCTTTTCATCTATTAGGTCTTGAATCTTATCTTTCAATGAAAAACATCTCTCTGTCTCATGCCCCGATCCACCTGAGTGGTACGAGCACCTTTTGCTGTAATCAAAGTGTGGTGAAGGATTGTCTGGCATCTTTTGAGGGATTGGGACAATAAGCCCAGAAACTCTCAATCTCTCGAACAATTGGGTGCGAGATTCAGCTAATGCAGTGTAGTTTCTTTTGGGTCTTTGGTTTGCATCAGGGCGAGGCCTAGAAGGGTATGGTGATGCATTTCGGTAGTTGGTTTGAGTATTTTGCTGGTATGATGGACGGCTTGGTGCTGGGGTGTGGAATATAGGCCGAGTGGGTTGAGTGTTGTAAACGGGATATTCAGGTGGTATGTGACGGTATGGTGGTGGTATTTGGTAATAGTGGGTTAAAGCAGGGTCTTGAATGGTTGCAGCAAAAGAGACTTCGTCTTTCTTCTTTTTGGAGAGACTCACATTTCCTGACTGGATAGCCTTATTAGTAGCTTGTAGTGCAGCTAGACTAATAATCTTTCCACTTTTCAGTCATTCTTCTACGTCATCTCCCATCAACACTACATCAGCAAACTTCAGATTTTTCATATGCAGAAGCTTATCGTAATAGACGTCCTCTTGAATGCGGATGAATATGTTCACTATTTCCCTTTCATCCATAACGGGTTGCACCTTGGCAGCTTCTGCTCTCCACCTCGTAGCATATTCTCTAAACGTCTCTGTGGGTTTATTTTTCACTTTTCCAAGTAGATACGATCTGGTACCATTTCAGTGTTGTACCCAAATCGTTCTACGAAATATGCTGCCATATCTTCCCAACCGAGCCATGTGCCAGGCTTCTGCTTAGAGAACCAACTCAAAGCCTCTCCGGTCAAGCTTTGGCTGAATAGCTTTACTCGTACTTTCTCATCTTCCCCTACTCCAATCAACTTGTCACAATATGTTCTCAGATGTGCCATAGGGTTTCCAGTTCCATTGAACAGGTCGAACTTTGGTATCTTGTATCCGTCTGGTAATTTCAAAGTAGGATAAATGCACAAGTCTTCATAAGCTAAACCTTTAGTATTTTTTCCTAACTCAAACTTCTTAAAGGCTGCCTCTAGCTTACAAACTTTCTCTTTCGTCCCATCATCATTGGTTTCATCCTCCGCCCATTCATAGTTGTCATGGTCTTTGATGGGTGAAGTAAGTTGTTTGGTTTCAGCAGTGAACATGGGATTGTAAGGCTGTGGATATGCAGTGTTGGTGTGAGTTAGGCTTGTGTTTTGGTAAGCAGGGTATGCAGGAGGTGGTGCTTGATAAGTAGCTGGTAGTGCTGGATAGGGAGGCGGTGCTTGATATGTGGCGGTTGGTGCGCTTTGGTAGGTAGCAGGGGGTGTTGTTTGGTAAGGAGCTGGTTGCGTTGTTTGGTAAACAACAGGGGGATCAGTTGGGTGCATAGGGTCCTTTCCATTAGGGTGGGCTGACCCACTTGGATCGACTGATTCCCTTGAATGGGGGGAGTTACCAACGGGTAAACTGGCCATTGTCAGTTTCTCTTCAAGTTCTTTAATTTTTTGCTCTAAAGTAGCAACATGTTCATCATACCCAACCAAAGCAAGTTTGCGGGGTGTCCCATTATTCCCAACGTTATCGTCACTAAGAGCAGCATTATTCAACTCAGTCATGATGTTTCGCTTTCCTCTTCTTCTAGTTTGTGAAGGGGGAGGAGTTGTAACTGGTTCTTTGGTTCTCGTCCGGTACTGATGCTCGGCCAGAATGCACAAGTCAACCTCAGGAGTGGGAATAAAACATAAACACGAAAAAAATAATAAGTTAGTGTCGAGGTAATAATTACCAAATGTAAAATATATCACTCCTTATAATGCAAGGGACCTCTCTTGTATTGGAGGTAGGCCAAACAAGACCAACATATATAAGATGCATGATAGGCGTCATTTGGACGAAGTTGGCTAATGGACTTTAACATGCCAAGGATGTTAAGTTTTCCTAAATTGGAGTATGATATTTAAAATTGAACGTGTATCGTGTGTCATCCCATTTGTTCTCATAACCTAAAATTAGTAGAAAAAATAATTTTATAAAATAATCAATTTGTATTGTATAAATGTAGAATAACATCTTTTGGGTAAATAGGAATACTAATTGATCTTGCTACATTAAAAGTAGAAAAATTAATTTAAAGTCTATGATTTGGTTTTCAAAAATAGAAAAATTAATCTCGTTCATAACCCAAAAATAGTTTTATAAAATAATTGGTTTTGTATGAATGTAAAAAAAAAAAATTCATACGTAAATAGAAATAAATAACTGATTTCTATAATGATTTCTATAACAATTTCCATTTATAGAAATAAATAATTGGTTTTGTTGCACAAAAGTAGAAAAATCAATTTAAAGTCTGTTTGTTTGATCTTCCAAATTTTCGTGGCTTGTGACATCCTCCAATAAATAATTAGATGATCCACGCTTTGAGAGCAAATGGTCTACATTAGACATGTTCAACGTTAAATAGATGCACACGTAACACATTTAAATGTCTTTTAAGGTTGAAAACCCGTTCGTTTCATTCAAATATGGTAAGCTAGTAGACTTAGACATGAGCCGAAGTCAAAATGGTCCTAAATATGACATGATGAATGATCCTAAACATAGTGTAAATAAGAGTTGGGTAATCTAGACAAGGACATGGTTCCCCAAGGCGGACAACCAAGGGGTGGGAACGTTTTAGAATTGTTGGTTGTACCACGGACCAACTATATTCTAACCGTTCCTCCTAAAAGGTTTTATTTTAGAGTGAAACGACCGTGAGATCCACGTAATCGTTTGTGTGTGTGTAAGTGTCAATTTTTCAGGAGTGGAGGAGTATGAACGAAATGCAACAAATAGTACAATAATATACTAAATATTATATAATCAAAAATTGCAAAAAAAAAAAAAAAAAAAAAAAAGCTACCCACCAGCAAAGAAAAAAAGATAGTATTGAATATAAAATAATAAAAGCAATAATAAACCCAATATAAAAATCGTAATGGTTAGAACATTTATCCCCAGCGGAGTCGCCATTCTGTTGCACCCCACTTTAAATTAAGTAAAGTGGTGTCCAACTTGGGGTAATTCGTTTGGAGTTAGAGTTTTGGAGTCGCCACCTAATAAATTATTCTAGGCATATTAGGTCACCTATTAATTTCTAATTTCATTTTAGAGAATAACTCCAGGTTGGTCTAATAGTCAGAGATTCGGGTAAGTGTTCAAGTTAACTTAGAAGGAAGGGATTAGGCACCTCCTAAGTTCTACTAAACGTGGTTCCCGGCCGATTTCTATATTGGGTTTAAATATATTGCTTTAGAAAAGGACAATAGCTAAATAAGGTAAATAAAAGAGATATGGGTTACAAAACAAGTAAAGTAGGCAATTTAATGTATTTACATAAATAATTTTAAACAAATAGTCATGTTGCACAAATAGCTACTAATTGATCACTTTGAATAAATGACCCTAGGTTTTATTATCCTATTCGGATCAGAACCCGGCTTTCGTAAAGGACGATAGTTTTAGAATCCACTATCAAATATAGCTCGGGTAGTTTCCATCATATCCGAGGGGCTTAGTTCCCTTTAACCCCCATACCCTCTTTAAGTGTTTAACTAAAGCGCTAGCTAATATTTTAAACGTCCTAAAGATTTACTAGCGTCCCACTTAATGTCTCGGAGGCCATTGAGACTACTAATATAAATGTAAAATGTCTAGACTCCCTAATTATGTTAATGCCCCAATCTAGACTCTTCTAGTCGTCGCATAAAGACTACGGTCATGCAAATCACACCAGTTAAATAATATCATGTAAGCAAAATATTTTTAAAAGCTTTAAAAGTAGGCCTCCAAATTAAAACAACTAAGTTGTAATAAAGATGCAAAGCCTTCATGCTACTGTTAAATTTTCAGAATACTCAATTTTGCAGAAATAAGCCAGCTCCCTGCACTAATTTATTCTAAAAAAAAACCTGTCATGCATTAACTAAGTAAAACTCAGATTTCCAGATCCACGCAAAACATTTCAGTTTTCAAGTAGCACTTCACATTCTCAACATATCTTATGATTTCACTCATTTCAACACACAACAAATAAATAGAGGGTAGAAGGTGGCCCCTGCTTAACCAAATATTCACATTACATAGCAGTAACTTATATATAGTTGTAGTTGTACCTGTAAAGTTAGCACAAAATACTAAGAAAAGTTCAATACAAGTTACCTTCCAATGAATGGATAACTTTTGTCAATACGAGCTTCTGGACAAGTCTTTAATGTAGCTCTCAATAAAATAATGAAAAATGGATTGGTGTGTTAAAGGATAAAAGAAGTGTAGAGAAATATGTGGTTAAGTTGTGAGAAGTGAGAATGTTGGAATGTGTATAGAAGATGTAATTGCAAGTGATGATGAATCAATATGTTAGAAGATGTGTGTAGGAGAAGATGAGAGTAAGTGATGAATGAATGTGAGAAGTAGGTGTATTTATAGTATTTTTGAAAAAGAGTGGTTAAGGAAAATGGGAGGTGATTGGGGAATTTAGGCTTAATGAGAGGGATTTGATTGAATAAGATTAAGGGAAAGGATTTGAGGGGGTATTTGAATGCTTTTCCTCAATAATGTATGTAGATTTGAAAGTGGGAAAAATGGTGACCTAAAATTAGGAAGAAGAGAAATTAGGGAGATTGTGAATGGGAGTGAACCAAGGGGGAGATTTAGGGAGATTGGAGTGAACCAAGGGGGAGATTTAGGGAGATTGGAGAAAATTTGGGGATTAGATTTGGGAAATGAACTTGGTAATAAAAGTGGGGTAGGGACATTGGAAAATTTTTAAGAATAAGATCAGGATATATTTAGGAGAAGATCTGGGGGGATGAACTTGGACGGGAAGACGTATCTAGACTATTATTTGGTCTAGATTCAAGGTAGAATTATGAAGAAGGTTTAAGATTTATAAATTCAAATAATAAGGATGTATTTGGTTAGGAAATTTGGCTAGGTTCAGAGTAAAATGTAAATAAATAAAAATAAATAAAGATAAATAAAGAATTTTGGGTAGTGATTTTGAAATATGGAAGAATTAATAATAAAAAGGAATTTGGACACTTCAATTGGTCAATATTTAACTTAAAGGTGTGAAAATGAAATATAGATATGCATATATTATAAAATGCACAAATAAATATTAAATAAACTCAAATTAAATTATTTAAATATATATAATCACAAATAATTACTAATTTTCACAAATAATCACAAATTAAAATAAACTTGACATGTAGCCTAAATGACGTAATTATATAATATAGCCACTAATATTATGAATGTACTAATTTCACAAATAGTCACAGTTTTGAGAAATAGCCTAAATGATGCAAAAGTTACATAATATAGCCACACTTAAGTATATAATATATAAATAGAGGATAACGCACGTAAATGCATAATTTCTAATTGCACATTTTGCACAAATAGTCACATTGCACCCTTAAGTTGAATTATGATCAATTTTAGAAAAAGGAGGGACAAAATTGGGTATCAACAAACACGACACCGACCCGCATAACACAAGCTCACATTGAGCGGGTTCGGAGGGAGTGCAAATTTGGGCCCGAGGTGAAAGTGGTTATACCTGATCCGACAAGCAGATTTTGCCACCATGTCGAGGGGCTTTCTTTCGTTTACACCTATCCTTTCACCCTCGGTTTCTCCCTCCCGGTGCATAAAGTTATTGACGACTTTTCCCGGGCCTACAACTTGTGCTTGGCTCAACTAGGCCCCGGCGTTTGGAGGGTCGTTCAGTGTATGGACTGGTTGAGTAAGAAGGCCGGGGTGAGCTTCACTTTTCAGCATCTCATTTCACTTTACTACCCTTATTTCCATAAGGCCGGGGTTGTGGCCTTGAAGAACCGAGGCAAGTTCTCGCTTCTTCACAAGAGCGAAGACCACGGGGATCGGAGCTGGAGTGATCGCTATGTCTTGCTGGAGACCAGCGTTTTGTCTGCCGAACCTGATTTTCCCGAACGGTGGAATAACACATGTAAGTACCCTTTCTTTTGTATTTCATTCCTCGGTGGCTACTCGTGTTAGCTGACCTCGCTTTTTTGTTATTTCTTTAGCCAACAAGGTCGACATCGTACCCCCTGAAGGGTTGACCGAATGGGTGAGATGGATGAAGATGGCCGCCGAAAGGACATGGATGAAGATGGCCGCTGACTTTGGTTGGCAATGCAAGCGGCACGGTAAGCTTTTTTGTGGTGTTTTATTCGGTATGTCATTTTGGGATTTTGACTTTGGTTTGCTGATTTCTCTTCCCTCGGAACTAGGTTTTCCACATCGCGCCGTTAATACCAAGAAAGGCAAGAAGAAGAAGAAGAAGAAAGAGGAGAAGAAGAAGAAGGATGGGGAGGAGACCGAGTCAGACGATAACTTGGCTTCGGTGGCGGGAGAATTGAAGGGGTTGAAGGAGTCGAAGGCTTCAAAGTCTTTAAAAGCTTCAAAGGGGGCTCCCGGTCAAGGATCCTCCAAAGGTAATATTTATCTTCGGTCAACTCATCGATTGTCGTTCCTTTTTACTTCCTTGCTCCAATTTCTTCCACTATTGTAGGCGTGAAGAGGAAGAGGGCAGTTTCAAAGAAGCCCTCCCGTTCAGTGGCTCCTCGCACCGAGGTGGTAACTCCTCCCCGTCCCGAGGCAGCAGTTGAGGGGCGCCGAGGACTGATCGATGAGCCCGATGATACAACTACTGAAGTTTTGGCTCGGAGAGAAGTTTAGTTTATTGACCTCGAAGATAAGGAACATGGATCCGAGGCGGCAGTTGCCAAGAACATGGATCCGAGGCGGCAATGCTACGTTTGAAGAAGGGGCTGGCACCGGCGCGGTAAGGGCGCATTCTGAACCCGCGAGGATTTCATCCTCAGTGGGGTCTTATCGGAAACTTGAAGTGCCGATTTCTTCAAATTTGTTGGCCTGTAGCCGAGCCGACATCTTGAGTCTTACGCCTTTGTTGGGGCCGGTGGAAGATAGAGTCGTGCAGGAATTTTCTCGAGGCCAACTATATAATACCATTGCTGCCAATGCTATTAGAGTAAGTTCCATCGCTTTTGAGTTTTGCCTTAAAATTTCCTTTCATCTTCGCCTTCGGTTCATAAATGACTTCAATTCCTTGATTAATCTTTGCTCAGAGCTTTGTTCTATCCCTGAGGGCTATCGAGGTTGAGACCTCAAGGGATGAAGATGTCCGGCGTGTCGCTCGCATGTGGGACCGGCAAAGAGACAGCTTTAATGCACAAATAGCTACATTGAAAGCTGATTTGTCCAAGTCCCAGTCTGATCTGCATGAGGCCGAGGCAGCTTCCAAGGCGAAAATCAAAGCCCTTGGTTGCATGTCTCTTTTATTTGCACTTTTTCAAGTTACAATATTTCCAATCCGAAGACAATACCCTGAAGTAGATGTTCAGTCTGAAGATCATTCTTGGTCTGCATCATACTATCCAGTAATATTTGCATGATCCTTATCCTGATATGATAGATCCTGTTCAGATGAACCTTTGGCATACATTAGAATATGAGTAACTACATTCCCACGAGGAGCTTGCGGAACAATACTAAGATCAACTGAGATGTTGCATAATGCGTTCGTAAAAATTATATAGCTTGCATCAAATCTTCTAGAGTGTGTAGTGACAAGGTACTTCAAAATCTTCCCATGTTGTATCAAGCGTAAGCTAATTCTGAGTTCCATCGACCTGTTTTATATCGAAAGGTATATCGAAGAGGGATTATCGGCTGAATCATGTTAACCCATTCAAAGTTCCGTGTATCTTTATTTCAAAAATGTAGAACTCTCCTCTCGTGATCGAGGAAGGATCATCTTAGTCAGAATAATCCGCGCAATGGTGTTATCATATTATCCAGATATATTCTATTTTAAAAGTTCAATATGCGTGTTATAATTCTGATCCTGTAATCAAGAGATAAGGTCCGTGGAGTAGCTTATGAAGATCGTGCAAGTTCTTGACACGACCCGAAATCCGGTTAGGCCGTGCGGGCACCCGACATCCTTCCCTAGACCCGTCGGGCGAACCCTTACCAATTAAATTAGGCAAATAAATATAATTCAATTCATTAATAAGAACAAGGCTTAAAAAAAACACTGACATACTGATACCTCTAAGCTGTACAAAAGAAATTACAGCTGACTACCCAACATACTAGGTTTAGGGTTATCCAGACCAGACATCTAAGAATACAAAAGAAGACAAATACCTCCTGAAGGGAGCAAAATGCAACTGAAATAATAACCAATAAACTGGTGGCCATCCGGAATAAAAGCTGGCTCACCCTGACAGCTGAAGTCGTCTTCGCTCCTGAACAACGTGGCGAACTCAATCCTGGAGCGAACCTGCCGAAACGAAATAGGTAGACAAGAAACAAACAACAAACAAGGGTGAGTCAAAAGGACTCAATAAGTGGGGCAGACTAGCCACCTTAAAGAATAGGATAGCTAGCCAGGGAGAAAAGAAATAGATACACCAAATTCCTTTTATTTAAATTATATAAAAAAACAGAGTCAGATAACGACCGGAAACACGTAAGAAACTTATAAACTCAACCAAGGATGCGTGCCAAAAACCTATCAACAAATAAGCAAAATGTATCGTAAGTCTACACAATGGTATGAAATGAGATGAAATGATATGAAATGAAATGCACAGGGTCACATGTGCCCATAATCCCAAAAGCGGAATACTCCTGCATTCGGTGGGAATCCAATCTGATAACCAACTGGAGCGGAATACTCCTGCTCCTGGGGCGGAATACTCCTGCACCCGATATAATATAAACCAGAGGCGGAATACTCCTGCACTCTCGTGGGGCGGAATACTCCTGCACCCGAGATAATGTAAAGCTGAGGCGGAATACTCCTGCACTCTCCTGGGGCGGAATCCTCCTACCCTCAATATGATACAATGGAGCGGAATACTCCTGCTCCTGGGGCGGAATACTCCTACCCTCAATATGATACAATGGAGCGGAATACTCCTGCTCCTGGGGCGGAATACTCCTGCACCCAATATGATATGCAATGTAATGCATATGAATGCAATGTGATGTAATAATAACCCTTCACCGGTGCGGGACTCTCATCGACAGCCGGGAAGTAGATGCCAACTCACAGTCAGAGTACAATGCTCAGTTCCTCAATGCAATACCAACAACATGACATAACATATAATACACAATGTAAATCGAAAGCTAAGGCGTAAGGAGTACGCCTATCGGCAGCTACACACGTAAGGAATACGTGGTAGAAAATCCATGAGGCCAGGTGCCTCCAAAGAAATGGATATAAACACTTACCTTGTGACAAAGTTAGTACAGCCACTCAATAACTACTTTGTCCTTTGGGATCGTTTCTTTTGTTATCTATGCGAATTTTTCTTTAGACTTAGGCTCGTTCGAGGACGAACGAGAGTTTAAGTGGAGGAGAATGAAACGGCCTCGGTCAGTCGTTTCGGAAGTTAAGACTCCTATTGGCGTGCCGATAATTTTAAAATATTCGTAATGTCCATTAGGACCTGTCTGTAAAATTTGAGCTAAATCAGACCTCGTTTGGTAGGCATCGGAAGAAGGTTTCAGTTTTTATTGGCGATAAATATTAAAAAGAGATTTTCGAGCTCGGTTTTTGCCGAATGAGCTCCGATTCGAAATCCGAAAGCGCCGTTGGGTTCGTATGATTATTTGTGACTTTTATGCACTTTCGAAAGTGAATTTCGATGTTGTTCGGCTAGTTTTCGCTAAAATGCCGAAAGTTAAATAATTTGACTTCTTTTCATTTAAATTCGCATCTTGAGTTTCGGGAGTCCAATTTGAGATCCGCCTTCGCGAGTATGTGACATATATTTTGTACAACTTGTATGAAAAAGTTGGAATTATTTCGAATATTGTAGGGTACTATTTTAATTTTCATTAAGAAAAAAATACAATAAAATTAAAAAAAAAAAAAAAAAAGGATAAAATTAAAAAAATTAAAAGTCGGTGGGTTCTTATAGTCCTAATCTTATATAGATTAGGATTGTACAGAAACAAAAAAACGGCAGAGAGAAAAATACGACAAGCAGAGAAAATTTTCAGAAAAAGTGCCAGAAAATAAGAAAAGGGGCAGGAGAAAAGTAGAATTTTCATCCTGAAACATTCAGGTAATGATCCTAATATATTATTTGAGTTTATTACGTGTGTTTGAATATATTTTTACGGTAAAATTGGGATATTAGCCATCGTTTTAATAAGTTCAATTAATAGTTTGAAGGGTCAAATGGACCCCGATAATGAAATTGATTATGTATTCGTGCTCAGTGAGTTATGGGCAACTTATAAATATAATTTATTTGGGATTTGGTTATGTGGCCTTAAACCCTGTATATAGGCCTAGCCTGCGTATTGCGTATGCGAATAGGGTATCAGGTTCCTACCTAGATTGCCCTAAGATGTGAGGAATGAAGCCTTTAGCCTAATGTGATATGTTTTTCTGCTTATTGATCACTCGTTTGGCAATGAATTCAAAAAATAACGCGGTTGTTGGTCGCAATGCTAACTTTTGAGAGAGGTAAGTGTTTATATCCATTTCTTTGGAGGCACCTGGCCTCGTGGATCTTCTACCACGTATTCCTTACGTGTGTAGCTGCCGATAGGCGTACTCATTACGCCTTAACTTTGGATTTATATTGTATATTATATGTTAAGTCCTATTGTTGGTATTGCATTGAGGATTTGAGCATTGTACCCTGGCTGCGAGTTGGCATCTACTTCCCGGTTGTCGATGAGAGTCCCGCACCGGTGAAGGGTTATTGCATCACATTGCATTCATATGCATTACATTGCATATCATATTGAGGGCAGGAGTATTCCGCCCCAGGAGCAGGAGTATTCCGCTCCATTGTATCATATTGAGGGCAGGAGTATTCCGCCCCAGGAGCAGGAGTATTCCGCTCCATTGTATCATATTGAGGGCAGGAGTATTCCGCCCCAGGAGCAGGAGTATTCCGCTCCATTGTATCATATTGAGGGCCGGAGTATTCCGCCCCAGGAGCAGGAGTATTCCGCTCCATTGTATCACATTGAGGGTAGGAGGATTCCTCCCCAAGAGCAGGAGTATTCCGCTCTTATGTCAGATATCGGGTGCAGGAGTATTCCGCCCCAGGAGAGTGCAGGAGTATTCCGCCTCTGGTTTATATTATATCGGGTGCAGGAGTATTCCGCCCCAGGAGCAGGAGTATTCCGCTCCAGTTGGTTATCATATTAGATTCCCCTCGAATGCAGGAGTATTCCGCTTCGGGATGGGATTACGGGCACATGTGACCCTTCGCATCATATTTCATCTCATTTCATCTCACTTCATTTTATTTCATTTTATTTCATACAATTGTGTAAACTTGTGGTACATAACTATTGTCCTGCTTATATGTGCATTTCTTATTTGTTGTTATGTTTCTGGCACGCATCCTTGGTTGAGTTTATAAGTTTCTTACGTGTTTTCGGTTGTTATCTGGCACTACCTTTTTATAATTTAAATAAAAGAAATTTGGTTTATCTGTTTCTTCTCCCCGGCTAGCTATCCTATTCTTTGAGGTGGCTAGTCTGCACCACTTATTGAGTCCTTTTGACTCACCCTTGTTTGTTGTTTGTTTCTTTTTCTATCTATTTCGTTTCGGCAGGTTCGCTCCAGGATTGAGTTCGCCACGTTGTGAAGGAGCGAAGACGACTTCAGCTGTCAGGGTGAGCCAGCTTTTATTCCGGATGGCCACCAGTTTATTGGTTATTATTTCAGTTGCATTTTGCTCCCTTCAGGAGGTATTTGTCTTCTTTTGTACTCTTTGATGTCTGGTCTTGATAACCCTAAACCTAGTATGTTGGGTAGTCAGCTGTAATTTCTTTTGTACAGCTTAGAGGTATCAGTATGTCAGTATTTTTTTTAAGCCTTGTTCTTATTAATGAATTGAATTATATTTATTTGCCTAATTTAATTGGTAAGGGTTCGCCCGACGGGTCTAGGGAAGGATGTCGGGTGCCTGCACGGCCTAACCGGATTTTGGGTCGTGTCAGAAAAGCACTCGGTGGGCCTGCAGTTCCACCTGCGACCCTGCCGGTGCTAATAGATTTCTCGAAAAATGGGTGCGGGATGCTTATCTCTCGCACCTCAATCGGCGCCCCGCCGAATCCTTTCAGCAGGATTTTTTGCGGCATCTAATGTCTATTTGTGCGGGCCGCATGAGTTTCTGCGGGCCGCCGAATCTTTTTCCCAAATGAAAACTTCTTGAAATTTCACTTCTTTCTTAGACTTCATGTGTAGTAATTTAACTTAATCTTAGTATAATATAAGAGTAGAATAATGTAGCTAGTTCTTGTGCTCATCTTTTGCATGGTGTTGATTTTGTTTAGGTATTAAAATAAAAAAGCACCAAACACCCAAGAAAAGAGAAAGAGAACCCACACCACCAAGTCCTCCATCCTCTGGGAGTGACACCTTTGATATCAATCTGAGCACTAATTAAGAACATGGTGAAGTAATTTGTGAAAGAAGGGTTTGTGGATAGATTTGAGGAGTTCAACCCAAGGTTTTATAATGCATTCCTGGAGACTAGATGGGCTAAAATATTCACAAGAAAATTGGGTTTAGACGCTGTAGATTTGATTGAGGAATTCTACACTGAGTTGAGTAACCAGACAGAACCAGAATGCATAGTAGAATGCAGGGTCAAGGCAGTGGAAGTATCTGAAAGGGCTCTGAATCAACATCTGAACCTTCCCAACTTCACTCCAACAGTTACATAGCCAAGCTAGCAATGAGCGAGAAAGCATAAAGGAAGTGACTTGTTCCCATTATTGGTTGAGAAAAGAAGCTAGCCTGGAGTAGAGTAGGTGTACTAATCACAGTCCAGGATCTCAACTGTGAAGCCAAGGGTTGGAACGTAATTGTCAGCTCAAGAATTCTTCCATCAAGAGAAAACCACATAGTCATTTTGAGAAGAACAATTATGATTGGTTGCATTATGACTTGGAGAAAGATCAACTTGGGAGCTGAAATGGTGAGAGTGATGCTAGTGGCTGCTAGATCTGGTAGTGAAAATCTTCCTTATGCCAACACCTTTACAGAATCCCTCATAGACCAAGGTTGCAACACTTTAGGAAATGATGATTATGCATTTTCCATGCGAACTTTTGACTTTATGCTATCGAGGATGAGAACAACCCAATACATTCCACACCTGCTGCTGTCGCACCCCACTTTAAAGCAAGTAAAGTGGTGTCCAACTTGGGGTAACTCGTTTGGAGTTAGTGTTTTGGAGTCGCCACCTAATAAATTTTCTAGGCGTATTAGGTCACCTATTAATTTCTTATTAAAGAATTAACTAAGGGTTGGTCTACGGGTCAGAGATTCGGGTAAGTGTTCGAAATAACCTAGAAGGAAGGGGTTAGTCGCCTCCTAGGTTCCACAAATATGGTTCCCGGCCGATTTCTATATTGGGTTTTAACATGTAACGAAACTAAGAGGATAAAAATTAAATAAAATAAGCAAAGAAGACATGTATGCAAACAAGTTAAAATATGAAAATAGGCAGTTAGATATGAACAGTCTCAATTTGCAGACATGTTACATATATAGCTACAACTTACAATGTTAGGTAAAATTAACCAATATTGTCATATCAACACAAGTTGACTTTTAAGCAACAAAATATGGAGTAAACATATAGTAAAAAAATGTGCGCCACTAAAGGATTGCATCATGACATTATTGGTCACATACTTTTAACTTTGGTGGCGACTTTTAATGAGAGGTCGCGTTTAAAATAGTTTTGCTTAAAACAAGAAAATAAATTTAAAATATTTATATATACATATAAAGTTATATCTAATTGAAATATGGTGAAAATGTTGAGAAAATATTAATGTAATGAGCAAATAGTGATATATCTAAATTAAGTAGGAAATAGATATCAATTTAAGAGGTATTACTATATTCGCAATTTAATAAGAAAATAACGATAAATATGTATAGATAAATTAATGAATGAGTAAGGTATTTAGGAAACACTAATAAGTAATGTGATAAATGAATAATATAGATTTAAAAGATTAACTTACGAATTTAATAAGAAAATAGTATAACTTCTTAAGACTTGACCTCCAAAGTCCAAAATCACTCACAAGTTATTAATTAACTTGGAGAAATTTACAAGTGTAGCATGGATAACTCTTTAGAAAAAAGAATGTTCACAGATTATAAATTGTAGGTACAAACTTATTTAAAAATAATCCTCAGCTTTTAACCCATTGCAAAAATAGTCTCACTTTATAAACCCTTACTACACTTTTACCTTTCAAAATCGTCATTTCATAAACCT